>OU342739.1:521274413-521938459 GCA_910589765.1 Avena atlantica | reverse complement strand
CACCAGACGAAGATTCCTCGGATAGCATGAAGACCAGATGTAGCAACACCGTTACCAAAGGAGGAAGCGAAACCCTGAAGGTACGATGGAACCCAACCACGAGAAATCCTGGACTCGGAGAGGAAGAAGAGAGCGGATTCAAAACACGCAGAGGTGAGAGGAGAGCAGCAGAGGGGTAAGGAGTAAAATCAGACCTAATCAGGACTATCCAACCGATTTTGCAAAAATAGTTTTGACAATCTACTTCGGCCGTTAGCTAGGTTATCCTACAGGCTGGACTTGTGGGGTATCGCAACTGCTGAGCTCTGATACCACTCTGTAACACCCTCAGAATCGGCCCTATGCAAGTTTTAGCGCTTCCCGCCAAACCCGCATAGAAACGATTCAAAGGTGCCCACCAGGCACTTGCGTGCGGGTGGAAAACGAAGTAATAACATTACACAACAGTCCTCGATGGGACCCACAGAACAGATATATATACAACACGACTCCATGAGTCAAGAATACAGATATACAGAACAAAGATCCAAATCACCTTGAAAACGATAGAGCGTCCAGCTACGGACAAGATGCAAATGGGGCTAAGAGCCCTGAAGAATAACCAATGGCGTCCATAACCCTGCCCAGGCCAAGCCGGAAGGGTAACCCTGCTAACGACGTCGATCTCAAAACCTGCTTAAACAAAAGGGGTGCCGACGAAGGGCAAAGGAAAAAGAGAGAGCGATCAGTACTGAGGCCAGTACACGGCGAGGCTAGAATTCGGCGGTCCTCGCCTACATAGGTATGGTGGACTGAAGCGGCAGCGGCAGCATGCACTAAACAACCTATAAAGACTCGACACAACTGTCGGCTATCAGAGAGAGAGAAGAAAGACCTATTCGAAACCATCCTGATTCTACCACCAAGCATACCCATCCTGGTATGTCCCCCTCGAGACCAAACGAGGAAGTCAACCGAGGAACTCACACAGTTGGCAGTTTTATTTATTCAGTTATCATTGCAGCAATTACTAGTCAGGTATAGATAGTCATCCTGATATAATAAGCAGTGGGCACTTTTAGTTAACCATTCCGTTGTAGTTGCAACACATACTAGTCAAATATACGATTAGCATGAGATATCCCAAAACCCAGCAGTTGTTGGTACTTTTATTTAGCCATTCCGTTGTAGTGAAGCTGATTACTAGTCATATCGGATACAAGTCAAATTATAACAGTAAACTTTAGTTATAGTTGTCTATGATCGAGAACTGTGCTCCAAGTCGTCCATAACCGCGGACACGGCTTCTCGAAAAGATTTAACCCTGCAGGGGTGCACCAAAGTATCCACACGCACTTCGACCCTTTTTGCCAGATCAGTTAACATACACCCATCGGTATGTCGGCGGGGCCTAAGTCATGACGTTTCCCAGACCCAAAGCAAGTACATGGGGGCCACCCACTAAGCTACCCGCAACGAAGTCGGCCGGTCTCCGAGACGGACTCAGGGTTTGCGCCAATGGCTGTAAACGACTGGGAACCCGAAAATGAGACTGGGCTTGTCGATACCGCGAAAACACTCCGCTTACCTAAACAATACAAGTGCAGTACCTCGCACAATTTAAATTAAGCAGTACAGCATGGGATAAGTACAGGATAGTAATAAAGCCCCAAACTACTTGTGGCCCCCGGTACAATACTTTGAAATCAGGTACTAATCGATGGGGGTGCCCATACACCCCACCTGTGGTTAGCGCGCTGCGGGAGTGGGGCTGGGATGCGGGTCCGGGTCCGGGTTGACCTGGCCCGGTCGATGAGAGGGAGTGGACGGGGATCACTGCGGGGTGGGGCCAAAGAGGAGAGGGTGGACGGGTGAGTGCGTGTGTGGCATGTGGTGATAGGGTTAGGGGTGTAGGTTGGTGAGGTGGTGAGACAGGGTTGGCCGGGGTGATGTGGAGGGGGCTGGGTAGGATAGAGCTAGGTAGAAAAGGGTTTAGGTAGCCCGGTTTGTACTGGGGGTGGCCGACTGGGTCGGATCGGCCCGGTACGGCTGCGCCTAAAAATATAATAAAAGTTTTAATATTTAAAACGGGGCGTTTGAAATCCATTGGTAGACGAAACAAAATAATCCGGAAACCTGGGTTTTAATTTGAATAAAGACGGGAATATTTAGAAAACAAAACTGGGCGTTTCGAAAATAGTTTAGACAAAAACCATGCAGGATGATGACGATGCTCAAATGCAATGTGGCATGATGACATGAGCATGCGGTCATGATGATGCAATGCACAAAAATAACGCGATTTTCTAGTAGTGGTTTTGCGGGGCGCCACAAAAATTACAACAAAGGAGCAACAACATGATCATCATCGCCCACATATTGATATGTGTACTACCCGTGTAAAGTATCTACGCATAGATCCGGCTCTGATACCACTGTAGGGTTCGCAGCATAGAAAACAAAAATTTTCCTACGATGTGAACTATATACCAAGATCTATCTACTAGATACAAACAACGGGCGGATGTATATCCATATAGAACATACCCTTGAAGACCGACAAAGCTTAACGAGTTCAACTCGTGGTTGATATAGACGATCTCTTGCCGATCTCAAGATCGAGAGGAAGTCCTAGCGCCGCAAAAAAGCAGCGCATCCGTGCTCACACACACGTTCGAGGCACCGAGCAACCTCCGCGTCCTCGCTCTAGCGATGCAGCGGAAGCACAACTCTTTCTTGCCGAATAGCCACCGGAAACATGTATCTCGCTAGTCCGAGACCATGGGGGATAAATTCTAGAGGGGGAGAGAGATCCTTCACGAGGAGGTGTGAGAGACAAGTGAGGAGGGGGGCTCCTTTTATAGGAGGGGAGGGGGGAACCCCAAGGGGGTGGCCGGCGCATGGGGGCTGCCCCCTTGCCCTCCCCTCTTCATGTGGGTGGACACTCCACTCACAAATCTCCTTTAAATTCCCTCCACTCAAAAGTCCACTCAAAATCCCATTAAATTTCCACCAAATTTAATGCAAACTCTCATTAAATAAAACTCTTTTATTTTATTCAGAATTTTGTCAATTACTTTAATGACAAACATTCACAAATAACCCCTTGCTAGAATTCTATTTCACATGCATAACCACTTTATGCAATTTCACCCGAAAACCTGTTTCGGTATCTAGTGAAATAAATTCCTGCGCTTGTTCATTCTTTCGGCATGAAACATTTGCTCCAATTGGATGTCGGTGTCTCTTAAGTGTGTCACCCTACGGTTCGTGAATAATGCGGACATGATCGAGACCCCTCTCGGATCAATAATCAGAAGCGGGATCTGGAGACCCATACTGACTCCCACACATTCAACGATGACTTTCTTGTGATCGTCGGAACCTTTTACGCTAGTATCTTAATCCCTTTGTTTCACGATATATTACATGTCCGAGATTCGATCATCGGTATCTCCATACCTAGTTTGATCTCGTTACCGACATGCACTCTTTTCTCGTTCCTGTGATATAACATTCTAGTGATCAAATCACTTGCTTGCAAGCTAATCAATGTGATATCACCGAGAGGGCCTAGAGTATATCTATCCGTCATCGGGATGAACAAATTCCACTCTCGATCCATGAGCCTCAACATAACACTTTATTAGTTCTGAATCCATCTTTATAATCATCCTGTTACGGTGTGACGTTTGATGTTATCAAGAAACTCTTCCGGTGTTAGTGATTGACATGATCTCATGGTCTAAGGATTAGGATCACTTCGTAAGTTGTTATAGCAATATAAACTCAATGACTTTGATCGTAATGTTATACTTCGGATGAATGGTCATCACACCATTACACTAATGTTGTGATCCCATTATTAACAACATCCAATGTCCATGATCAGGAAACCTTGATCATCTTGTTAATCAACGAGCTAGTTTATGAGAGAGGCATAACTAGGAACTTTTTGTTTGTTTATTAAACACACATGTATTAACATTTCCGTATTAATACAATTATAGCATGCAAAATAAACATCTATCATATACTTGGAATACACATAATAAACACTTTATTATTGCCTCTCAGGGCATATTCCCTTCAGTGTGGGGATCGATGTGTCGGATCTAATAATGGTGGTGGTCCTTTGGTTTCTGTTGCACAAACACGAAGATCTGCTTGATGTCTGCCCTCGTTGATCCGATCTGGAGAGGCGGATTCCGGAAGGCTCCGCCGGCGAACTCCCATGGGCGTATCATGCCTGGAAATTGCTGGATCGGAAAGTATTCGTTCGTGCGCACCTTGTTTTTCTGGCCGTTTGGTTTCAGCGGGAGCGTTGCGAAGCTCTGTTATTTGTTTCCACCAAGTGCCATTCTTAGAGCCATGGTGAAGTCAGATGCGAAGAATGTCAGTAAAGCGGAAATTTGAGGGTAGCGATGGTGATATTTGTTCCTGTGGCGATAGAGATCTAGTTGCATGATCTGGGACTCGTTGCAGCGGTTGTTGGTACGGGAAGACAACACAGGGGAGTTTCCAGTCTTATCTTGCAGGGTGAAAATCCAAGGTCCGGTCTTAGCTGGTTGTGCCTGGCAATGACCTTGTTGAAGGCATTGTTTTGTGAGCAAGGACTTTCTCTAGGGTGAAAACCTATGACCTTTGGTCGGGCAACGACGGCGCTTGGGAACTGTTTCCTTTTTGAAGGCTTTGTTATTGGAGTGAAAAACTGTTGTGTTGTTCTGATGGTGTCACTATCGTTTCTTTGAGGATTAATTCTCTGTAGCGGGATTTTTCTTTTTTGTTTTTTTGAGGATTAGTTCTCTGTAGCGGGACTTTTTTTTGTAAATTTTCTTTCTTTTTTCTGAGTTGTGTGCATCCGTAGAGCCGCTAGGGCATGCGTTGTTGCAGAGGCTGAGTGTAATTGGTGTCATTGTGATATTAATATATACTCTTTTCCATAAAAAAAACACGTGAAAGAACAGTTTAAAATATAAATAAATTAGCATATAATTTAATCCAAAAAAAGTAGATAACACATGAAGTAAAGAGACGTGACCAACATTTTGAGTTAAACACAATTTTGGTGAACAATCGACCACGTTTTATGAGCAAACTTGCACTTAGAGAAGGGATGTTTGAATGACTCATTGCCATGAGAAAACTATTTTTACTTTCCCGCCAATTACGCTTAGCAAGGTAATCTCTGGCTAAGATCACGCATCTACGAAGAATTCATAGGAATGTCTTAATTTGTAAGGAATGTTTAACTTCCATAATGTCTAATTATTAATCAATCACATACTTGTAGATCACCGTATCATCTTCCACGACCTCACATTTTACCTCCGAATATGTAGCACCGTATGCTAGTTCTTATCTCGGCTTTGCCATCGGCACCCCACTTCATTCATTGCTGTGTCAATCTGTATGGGGTGCTCGTCACAAAGCGATATTTGTGGGACGTTCCTCAGGTTAAGTCATCCCTATCAGGGTTTTGGTTACAAGGCGGAATTCCGTGGTCATTGCTCGGAAAATGAGTTAACGGTGAAACTTCCGGATTGGTTCAAATCAAGAAATGATGCCCGGTCCTAAGCTCATGTAGTGCGCAAAATTAGTTAACATGCAGGGCAACCCAAGGGCTAAAACCATAAAGCTAGAAAATCAACTGAATATTTCCGCATGTCCTTAATACTGCAAAATAAATTCAAATTCAACACTTGTTTTAGAATTTCCGTCGGATGACCATGGAATTTGGTGCTCTCCAATAAAATTGTCAATGTGGTAGCCAAAACCCTGATTCCTACGAACATTGTGTCACCTCTAGTAGCTCGCCGTCCCACCGCCGGAACGTAAAGAAGGGAGAAAAGTAATGCAATTTATTGTGAGAAATTCGAACGTCCCTGGATTGGACAATTGTGAACTGAAGCCAGGAGATTCGGGTAGCTGCTGTAGTGCCACTTAGCTTTTATTTGCGCCTCGTTTAATAATTAAGAAGCTTTATTTGTCCCCCCGAAAGTAAGCTTTGTTGCTAAATACAGGTGGGGGCATACCTTTGGTTTGCTAAAGCACATCTATCGCATAGTATCCGTTGCATAATTTCTACGCGACGTGTCGACGACGCGCTATATAAGTAGTACTCCGTTTTGTCTTGTACTTACTAGCATGTTCGCGTCTGAAGACAAGCAGAGCCATATGCCTACAAGCGATCCAGATGAGGTGCAGAGCACACATCACAGATTGTTTCTGCTGTTACCTTTGCAGGGCCCAGCTGGTGTGTATACGTTTCAACAATGTTCGCCTGAATTAGCTGCCGGAGGGCCCAGGGCGCTTTGTCGTCACGAATCAATCAATCAACCCACCCACCCAGATGAAAGGTTCGGAAATTTGAAGTGAAAGTAGATCGATCGCAAAGGGGACTGGGAGTGCATCATCACGCATTTATTGAAGAAGATGCAAGCAAAAAACTTCATTCGCTTTCACAATCGCAGATCTCGACGCCGCCAAGCCCAGCCGAGCCGAGCGCTCGCACTGGCTACTACCTCACCATGCAAGAAGCCGCCGGGGGAGTACTCTACATCTTGCCTGCTCGCTGCTAGCTACTACTACGGACAAAATCATGCAGCCAAGATCCTAGAAATCTCACGAACAAAATTGGTCCCGCGTCCTGCACGGGCAGACGGGTGCGCGCCTACACGGCGTCCGCCTTGCTCGGCTCGCCGGCGTCCGCGTTCACGGCGGCGGGGAACGCGAGGAACGGCCTGGCGCTGGCGATGAAGGACGGGAAGTCGTCCCCCGCCATGATGACGATGACCTTGGGCTCCCGGTCGAGCGGCGCCATCGCGCCCCGCGCCGACGCCGACTCCGCGGTCCCCCTCCGCGACGAGCCGGTGGGCTTGCGGCGCGTGCAGACGAGGACGAGCAGCGCGACCGCGATGAGCCCCATCATGAGCGCGAAGCCCAGGAAGAGGTACGGCGTCGGCGTCCTCCACAGTCCCACGTGCGCGTGCCCGGCGTGTGCCGCGACCGCCTGACCACCGCCGCCGCCGACCCCCACCAGCGCCGCCGCGCCTTCTCTCACGGGCCTCATGGTAATACTAGAATCACGGGGGATGGATTCCTCTCTCTTTTTCTTCCTATCTCTCTCTGCTGCGCACGCACACAACAGAGTGGTTTTAGTTTCTTCTTCTCTTGTTCTCTGTGGGCTATGGCTGCTGCTGTGAGCTGTGAGTGGGAGACTGCGACGGAGGGGAGGGAGAGGAGACTGGCGTCTTTTATAGGCGGCGAGCGGGTGTAGGGTTGGGGAGCGGGGAAAAGAAACCGCGAGCGCGCGAGGGCTTCCGCCGCCAGGTGTGCCTCCTGCAGCTGGGTTTGGCTTGGCTGGTCTCTTTCTGCTGACGTGGCCGCATGCAGATGCAGAGCAGGGATGCACCAAGGACGACAGGACAGCTGCCGGCCTGCGCGCGGCTGGGTTTTGGCGGCATGGAGACCGGGGTAGATCTGGTTTGGCCTTTCGAGGTAGTATGATGACTCGAATGAGTCGAATTTTCAGTATTTTCTGCTGCGACATGGACATGCATGCATGCGGCGCAAATGGGACGCGGCCACTCGAGATTGCGTGCCGACGCGTGAGAGTAATGGCAAGAGTTAAAATCAACACCGATGTGTGTACTGGCAGAGATCGGTGGAGATCAGCTCCGCACTGCACCGGAAGATATCCACTGAACCTGGCCGGCCGTGTGGCAAAAGCATACCCGGCCCGCCTGCGCTGAAGACAATATACACGTTTTCTTTTGGAAATACTATGAACGTAGTGTGGTAGGTGGCGACAGACAGTGTGCCTTGCCGTTTAACAAGAATTCACTACTACTCCAAACAATCCAATCAATTTTGTAAAGTTATTACTAATCTACCCCGACCTGGTCACAGCACTGAATCCACCAAACGGAACACATGCACTGCATGCTTCTTTTCATCTTCCCCGCATCCAGCAAGACATGATCCGCACGCTCCGTGTCGTGCATGCGTACACACGTAGAGTCACGTACATACTTTTTCCGATCCATATCTATTTCAAAGACAAGTAATATAGACCAGAGGGAGTAGATCATTCGTAGCGGCGGCGGCGGCGGCTTCTGTGCTGTTCGACGGTATACGAGCTAAAATCAAACTCTCCAAACGCTACCGACAAGAGAGCTCACAGGGCATGCATGGAGCTTGCGTACGCTGTCTAGCTGGCAGGCGGCCGCTTCTCGTTTCCACTCACCGGCCGGCTCGGAATCGAGTCGCCGCGCGCATTCAATCATCCAGGCAGGCTACAGGAGTAAATTCATTGGCGTTCATGGGCATGCAGAGCAGCATAAAGTACGCCATGGCCAGCTAGTTGCCCGCGCTGCCGTGGCGTGCGCAATACGTGCGTGGCAAGCGTGACATGCGCATACGCGTCTCGAAGGAAGGCAAGCAACCGCGCGTACCTGTGAGCCGCTAGATTTCGCCATCCACAGCTGGAACCTGCAGCTAGCTGGACCGATCCACGGCCGCGTGCTCTGCCTGCTGCTGCTGAGCAATAACCACGTTGCTTTGCGGTGCCTTGGACCCCCGTCCGGCCCGCCCCCGCCAGCGCTAGCTGGTGACCGCCTACCTAGACCGTTGCTGCTAGCTAGCTGGATTTTCACGATGAATCCATGAGACCATATGTGATGGGTACGATGCGTGCCGTGTCGTGCGCTGCATCAGTGTATGAATATCCCTCAGGGGCAGGTTTCGGCTGATGCAAGGGACCAACCCGACCGGGCGTCGTCGTCGAGTTGACGATCGTGCGAAAATCCGTCAGCCATTGTTGACAGGTTGGTCAAGCAAGAAACCATGCACGCGCGCGCAGAAGCTGGGTAGGCTATAGATCGATCCAAGGCGTCGACGCGTCGTCGTCAATTTTTGGAGTAGTCGTTTGTGTTCGTCCTGCTTTTGACATCACGCGCGCACACAAATCCACCTGGCGCAGCGCGCACTAGCTAGCTTAACTATAGATTATCAGTTGGTGGTGATGGCGCGCTAATGGCTTATTATACGGCCCATGGAGAAGTAAAGCGGGGAGAGGTGGAAATATTTACCTTCACTTTAGTATTTTTCTAACCGGATTAGCATCACATTTAATTTAGCACAAAGAAAGGTACTAATTAAGCCTACCATTCTGGAAGAGAGAATAAATAATTAACCCGGATTCGAAGCACTACTCTCCTGTAGATTTATCGTTGGGTCCGTCCGGCTCTTGAGATTATCCAGAAGTTAACTGGGCATGATTCGTTTGATTCCCATATCTTTACTTTACCGGAGAATGGGAACGGGATGACACCCTGACACGAACAGAACAAAGAATTAACTAGATTGTTGGTAATGGCGTGCCGTCGAGTTGACAAGGGCGCACTAGCTTAACTAGATTAGTTGGTGATGGCGCGCTGCTGGATTATTAAATGGCCCATGAAAAGTAAAGCGGGGGAGCGAGGAGGACAACTTTTCGGTTTTGCTAGCGCTCGGTTGACCGAGATCGTCGCTAGCGCTCGGTCGCGCGTGTGAGCGTGCGATGCTTGTGCGCCAAGATGTGTGCGTGGTGGTGCAGCCCGTGAGTTCTTTTACAGTTGGGCCTTACTTTATCTTTTGTTTTTTGTTGTTGTTTTTTTGTAGTTTGTGGTGACGCTGTCAGTTTGTGGGCCTGCACGAATAGTTGGTTGATTCTTCTCTGAAAATGGATTGTGTATTGCTTTCTGCTCCTTTGTCGTACCGACATGTACATGAGACCCACCGTGCAGTGACTTTTATCGTCTTGTCTTTTCAAATCTCGGTAGAAGCGCTAAGGACAGAGAGCTTGGAAACATTTTCCCCCAAATCCTATCTTCCTTGTCGGCGACGGTGGATTCGCTCGTCACCGGCGGCGCGTCAAGGAGTTGCTGTTTGTGCTCGCGCGTACGGAGGGTTTGCTGTCTTGTCTTCCTTGCGTACCGGAAGACGCCGCAGCACCTTGGCCTTCTCAGATCTGAAGTTGACGTCGGCCTCACCGTAATGTTTCGAGGTAAATCCGTTTGAAGCTCGTCGTTATTCATTTGAGACAGTGAGCTTCCCTCCCCTGATTTTTTGTGTTGCGCGGCTGAGCGTCCTCATAATTTAGAAATCTGTAGTCCACGAGCCGCCACGAGCCGGGTCAAATCGCTTGCGCCGCGGTCATACAGTGCAAATCCGCGGTCCAGGTTATGTCGGGGGCGTTTTTGATTTGCTGAATCATGCTCATGACGTCGTCATATCCATGAATTCACCCTCGCGTAGTCCCTTATAAGTCTGAATGCATTCCTTCAGTAGCCCGCCTTTTTGCCCACTGATTAATAGATGTTTTACTCTGATTTATGTCCTCATGTAGATGTCCTTCTGTGCAATTCACAGAATCAGGTAGTAATATGATGTCTATGGTTCAGTGCCTATACATTGATGATGGGTTTGGTTGTTGTGCTTATTCATTGATGTAATATGATTTGTGACATGTTGTGTGATCTAGTTGCTGATGAATATGTTTTCAGTGCTTATCTATTGTTGTAATATGATGTGTGATACGTTGTGTGATCTATTGCTGATGGATATGGAACACCATGACCCATCATCAGTGTATGGTTTCAGTGCCTATAGTTTACGGTTAAGCTTCGACGCGGTTCGTTTTAGTGTAAAAATCTGATGGTGACGCAGTCCTTTAGTGTACAGATTAGATGTCAGTTCTTGGCTCCATCCAAATTTCATATGTGATGTCCCGAGTGAAATCTGATGGTGATAGCATCAACATTTCCGAATTATATTCATCTAGATGTAGTACAATATTTTTTGTTTATTTTGGTATGTGTGGTATATTATGCAGTACCAGTTGCAACTAGGTTGCAATAGGCTTAGCTACTAATGTCAATCTAATTCCGACTGTAAATTTTACAAACTATAGTAAAATGGCAAACTATAGTAAAATGGTCTACTAGTTGCCGCCCAATGGAAAATGTGTTTTCTCTTCTGAAATACCAATTGCAACCTAGTCGCAACTGTATATTATGTTCCCTATTTTTCTATTATTTACCTGTGTGGTACCAGTTGCAACTAGGTTGCAATTGGCTTACCTACTTGCAAGTTAGTTGCAAATGATATATCTGTGATGCCCATAGCGAAATCTGATGGTGAGAGCATCCATGTTCCGAATTATATGCATCTATATGAATATGGTATGTGTGTACCAGTTGCAACTAGGTTGCAACTTGGGTAAGCCAGTTGCAACTAGGTTGCAATTGGCTTAGCTACTTGCAAGTTAGTTGCAAATGATATATCTGTGATGCCCATAGTGAAATCTGATGGTGAGAGCATCCATGTTCCGAATTATATGCATCAATATGAATATGGTATGTGTGTACCAGTTGGATCTAGGTTGCAACTTGGGTAAGCCAGTTGCAACTAGGTTGCAATTGGCTTAGCTACTAATTTCAACCTAGTCGCAACTGAATATTTTTGGTCCCTATTCTATGATTTACCAATTGCAACCTATTCGCGAGTGCAGTTTACTAATTATTTAAGGACCTGATAATTGTAGCTATGTTCTGTAAGTAGGATTCCAGTTTTGAATAGCAAATCTGAAGGAATTTCTTCACTATTTTACACTTCAATAGGACTCTTAGTTTTTTTGTATAAGTTTTTACTGCATACTTTCTGTTTTTGCTCATGTGTTGTTTTGTATTTTGATACTCACAGGGAAGGAATGTTCTGATATCAGTCATTGTGTTCCTTGCTTGAGAACTAGCAGTTTTGAACAATCCCAGCTTCTGTAAGTACATTTTTTCCCAACATTTCCATTTTGCTATTTTTTCAAACATTCCATTTGATGTTCAGTTTTGTGTACTGTTGTTTTACATTGCATTTATTTTCACCACTTGCAACCTAGTCGCAAGTGTTGAATTTTCTAAAACAAGAACCAACCTAGTTGCAGGTAGGGTGCGAGTTGCATTCCAATGTTTATAATTTGCAACCTAGTTGCAAGTGTATATTATGTTTTAATAACGAGGTACTTGCATGTAGGTTGTAAGTGGCATAATTATAGACTTTGCCATGAGCAATGTTTTTATATCTCAATTACCACCTGCAACCTAGTTGCAAGTCTATGTTATGTTTTAATGACGAGGTAGTTGCATGTAGGTTGTAAGTGGCATAATTCTGGACTTATGTCTGAATTACCACTTGCAACCTAGTTGCAAGTGTATAATATTTGTTGTTTATTTTGGTATGTGTGGTATATTATGCAGTACTAGTTGCAACTAGGTTGCAATTAGTTTACCTACTTGCAAGCCTACTTTAAACTATGTTTTCTTCTGAATTATCAATTGCAACATAGTCACAACTATAGATTTTGTTCCCTGTTTTCTATGATTTACCAATTGCAACCTACTTGCAAGTGCAGTTTCCTGATTATTCAAGAACCTGATAATTGTAGCTATGTTTTGTAAGGATTCGAGTTCTATAACTAGGTTTTGTAATTAGGATTGCAGTTTTGAAACTTTGGCCAAATGATTTACATGTTGCATTGATCTTGGTTTCATAGATTACAATGGAGACAGAGTACGATGGTTATGTTTCTGATCACGGAGCTATAGGCATTGATATTGAAGATAACGAGATAGAGAAAGTAAACATAGATGGATATAGTCATCATGTTGACTTAAGAGAGACAGAGCTATCACAAGATATTTTTTATGAGAGTGTGAAGATACTCATGAAAACAAGTGAGAAACGTAGAGAAAGGCGACAGTCAATACGAAAGCAAAAGAGAAAGGTAAGTTTGTCATTCTATGTTCTTATTAAAATGATGATTTTGTATGTTGAACTATTCTATTTTTTTTATGTATTACAATTCTTTTTGGTAGAGATCAAGAACTGAGTACCAACAACCAAATGAAGCAAAAGCTTATAGCAGATGCAGCTTGCCATACTTGTTCACAGTCATAAAGAAAGTACTCACTTGCCCTCATTATGTTGATCTTTTGAAGAATATCGGGTTTGATTTCATGCTGGATGTCGATGATTGTTATATTCCAAGACATTTTGCTCAGTGGGTAGCTGACCATGTTGATATTGTTGAAGAGGTAATATGAATTGGATCTAAAGATATCCAGCTCAATCTTCAGTCTATCAACGATACTCTAGGAATCAACTGCGGGACTAGTAGAGTTGCTACTGATGAGGAATCAGGGAAAGCAGCTTTCTTAGCCCTCTATGGTCTGGAAGATGTTCCTTCCATCAAATTCTTTGGAGACAGAATTCTAAATGGGCCTCTTGAAGACGATGATTTTTGTAGATGTTTTGTTTCTGTTTCTCTCGGATGTTTTCTCTGCCCAAACTCAAACACTAAGTTGAGTACAAAATACATGGGGGCACTTGTTGATGTCAATAAGATAATTGATCTTGATTGGCAAAAGTACATATATGAGTGGATGATGTGGTATATCAAGAAGTACTTGGCTGAGAAGAAAAAGGGGAAGCGGTTAACTATGACCCTTGGTGGTTGTATATATCATCTGGCCGTAAGTGTTTATTTGTATCTGTGTTATATTAAATGCCATAGATATTTATTCCTGCTACACTATGTTTTCAATAATTAGCTAGTTGCACTATAGTTGTAAGTGGCAAACCACTTGAAACATTCATTCAAATTATTTTTATTTTCTGCATGTTATGTCATGTCAGGTGGTAAACTTTTTTACCTGATTTTTTCAGGTTCGGTGTCTTGACTTTGTTGATTTTGGAGACATTAAACTTCCTCCAACTCTACCTCGGATAAAAGTTTGGAAAGGAAAACTTATAAAATGCTTCAGTGATATGTTTATGGATATTAATGGGAACTACGGTGCTCTGCCTGTAAGTACATAAGAGACTCACGAATCTATTCTAATGTCTTAATTTTCTTTTTCTCATGATTTTAACTTTGCATGAATTCTTTCTAGATAAAAGATATTGAGGAAACATGCTACAGGAAGGCTCAAAGTTTTGATGTTGCAATATCAAAAGAATTAATCAGCTCAAATATTTTTAATCTTTTTAGCGACAAAGTAAGGTTCCTTTTCTACGATTGTTTATATTAAGTTGTTTTATTCGTTAATTACCTTAAGTAATGTTGATTCATATTTACCATTTTTATAGGTTAAAGAGTGCATTGCAACTTGTTTCCAAAAGCACATAAAGTACCAAGATAAATATGATTGTTTGAGAGCTGAATCATTGGTTCGTAGTATTGTTGAAGCAATTCAAGCTACAGATCCAGTATCGCAAGACACTGTTAAGGTTGGGAGCTCAGAAGACAAACAGAATTCAAATGACATGGGAATTCTTTCAGGTAGCACTGAGAAGCTAACAACTGATGATGAGGAGGAAGTAGTACATGATGCAGAAGGTAGAAATATATTATGTTTTTTCTGTATTATTCTTTTTTAGTTTCATTTTAAAAAACATGTTTCTATGTTAATTGTTTCTATTTTGTTACTTGATTATTAGCTCTAATAGCAAGGAAAAGAAGAAGAAGTGATACAGAATGTCACTCTATCCATAATGTAGATGCTGATGGCAAATGCTATAATCCTCCCAATGGACACATGAACAATGCTATATTTAAAGAATGTTCAACCAGTAATTGTTTCACAGCAGGAATAAATGAAGAAGTTGCTAATATTACCAATAAGGCACTAAGTTTTTGTTGTTTTTCTGAAGCTTGTTGGCTCTTTTTGTTCAATACACTGATTTTTATTAAAGGAGTTATGCATGGCATCTTGTTTCTTTGCAGAGTGATGGAATGGAAGGTGATGGTAAACTGAAAGAAGAAGAAACACAGTACAAATTATCCATGGGTATGAAAACATCAAGTCTGGACTTCATGCTTCCTAAAGATGATAATGAAGATGTCAAATCAGAAGACATTAGTAACTTAGACATTAAGAATCGCAAGCCAACAAGAACTCATACAGAAGATACTAACACAATTTTTGGTGGTTTCAGAAATGATCTCTATAGACCCAAGGTATTATTTTGATAATATACCTTTTCAATGTTTTTAACTTAGTGATACTTGAAATCTTATTTTTCTAATATAATATTTTTTTGTTTATTTTCCCAATTAGGTAAAGATGACTGCACAACAATATGATGTAGTTACCAAACATGAGAACAAGAGCTCGTTCAAACTATTAGCAGAGACATTGATATAAATTTACCAAACATCACAGTTATAGGTAAATGAACTGTGTTTACATTATGTGAACTAAGTGTAGATTCTATTCAAACTGTTTCCAATATTATTGATGTTATGAGTTTTTTGATTCTTTTGTTATCATGACAGCTGAGAACTACACTAAACTGGAACTAAATACTGAGAGGCACAAACGAAGAAGTGAAATTATCGAGGAAGCAAGAAAGAAATATTTCTTCTATTCAGATGACACTCCAACATTCCGGCTATTGGATGACCATGATGATAGAGGAACACTGATTGAAGAACCTGAGTTATGGAGACCAATAAATATGGATGATGAAATGTATATGAGAAAAATTGAGGTACTATTTTTTTTAATAATATTGATTCATTTTTCACTAGAATTTTTTCTGTGTGTGCTCAACTAACTGAAAACTCTTTGTTTTTAAAGGAAGCAAAAACTCGTGCTGATCAGATAGATGGCACTAATACAGTTGAGACACCTTCTCCAAAAACACCACCACACAAATGTACTAAAACCAGTGATCGGTTTGAGGTATGTCAATTTCTCCCCTAGAGAAAGGCTTTTTCGGTTTAGGGTTTTATTTTGTCTATTGATTATCACAACCTAGAAGTAAAACAATTGTGAATATTTGATTATCTTTTCGGGTTTTCCTATTTTTCTTTTGTGTGTTGATTATCTTATGTTGATTTTGTAATCCGGTAGGAAGTAAAAGAAACTGAATACCTGAGCAGTGTGCAATGTGCACAGAGGCAGCGATCCTATACAAATCTAATAGTATCACCAATACAACTTTCAAAACATGGAAGGAAAGATATAAGTTCAGTAGTAGACCTGGTATGTATTACAATGGGAAAGTGTTTTTTTGGACATGTTTTTTGCTGAAGTATTTCTACTACTTGTTTTACTGAAATGCTGATGAATAATCCAGGTTACACCGAATACAACAATTCAATCTTCAAACATTGGAGCAAGTTATACATCAGGGAAGAAACATGTCAGTAACTAAGTATATTTTAGTTTTTCAATCTATATGCTTTATTTAGATGTATCACTTGAAGATATATTATCTCACTGACATAACATTTTACTCAAATTAATGAACATGACTATAGCAAAGCAATGCTTGTAGGGCGCCAACTATTCATCAATGAAGTAGATGATTATGAAGATGAAGTTAAAATCTTGGGTTCTGCAACAAAGAATTACCTGCAAAGAACCAATGTAATTCACATACTGATTATTTTGTTTTAAATTTTGTTTTAAATTTTTGCAACTAGGATGCACCGGTTGCATCCTAGTTGCAAATGAAACTGGTTATCTTAGTTTCAACTGATTATCTTAGTTTCAACTGATTATTTTCATTTTTAGTATTGCACCAATTGCATCCGAATTGCAAGTGAAGTTAATTGCATACTCCTTGCAACTGTATTTTTTCTTTTTAAAATCTGCACCACTTGCATCCAAACTGAAACTAGAGGGAAAACTTGCAACCTACTAGTAAAATTTGCAACTTGGGTGTTCCTATAGTTTTTATTATTCTGCACAGTTGCATCACAGTTGTAACTAGGTTTCAAATTCAGTTGCAACTGTCATGCAATTTATATATATATAGGTTTCCTTGACAGGCCATTAATTTTGTCTTGCATATTTTTTATCTTGTCCAATAGGGTAACTCTGAAGTGCAAGTTCTTGGGGAGAGGAAATTCAATGATACATGTAACAACATGTGCAACCAAGCTGATCTCATGTACAACACTGATCTCTCTCTTGGCAGTACCAGTTCATCAGCAACCAAGGAAAATTTAATGCCAATGAGAGTTATAAATCCAAGCAAATACTATGTTTCACCGTATGACCTGAATCCAACATACATAAAACCAAGTGAAATCCGGAACTATGAAGCAATTACAACCCTTTGTGACATTGATGAGTTCAAGTAGTAAGTACATTTACTTATTTTGACTTATATGTTCTTTATGTACTTATTTTGTTTTTTGGTGTGAATTTAGTACTTTTATAGCATATTGATATTATTAACTTTCCCATTTTTTACTTTTTGTAGTAAATGGGAAGTAAAATTTGACAATTGCAAGGTCTCAGTTTTATAATTGGGAACATCAATGAAGTTGAATGGATGGGTGGAATCTTATGTGATTAATGTTTTATGCCGAAAATTGTTCAAAGACAACCATCCTAGGCAGTCAAATAAGCATTATTTCTTCAGCACTACATCTGTGAGAATTTCTTTCATATGCCTTTTATTTTTGCTAGATTTTGTGATTTGTTCCTAGATTTTGTTATGCTCCTAAAAATTGAAATTAATGACAGGATTACTTACTTGAAAAATGGCAAAATGAGGAAACACAACTAAGGTGGAAGGATAATGCTATAAAAGGACTACATGCGGCTAATGGAGCTCGAGCACTCCATTTGTCTGAAAGGGTAATAACTTTTTGTTAAACTTCCATTTTCTTTGTAGTTTTTGACTTATTTTATCTTTATTTTGTTTGCAACTATCTCATGTTTTTGGTCTTTTTAATTTTTCAGTTGAATTTTCCATCCGTCTACACAAAACATTGGTTTGTTTTTGCTGTCGACATGAAAGCTCGCAACTTCCTGTTCCTTGATTCATACTATGAACAACATAGTACATACTCCAAGAAAGTGTCAAACTTATTGGTAAATAATAAATTTGGTTTCTTCCATACTCCATATAGAAACAATGCAACTTTTGTGTTATGTTTATCTTGCTAATTTTATTTTTTGGTTTTATAGATCAAGAACTTCAAGACTTTATGGTCAGAGGCTGGATTAAAAAGGATGCATTTTGAAAATTTTGGTACAATCTATCCTAATGTGCCAAAACAAAATAACGGGTATGTACTTTTCACTAATCAATTGTATACTTAATGGACAATAATGTACTTTTTAAAAGTACTTATATACATTTATTTATTTTTTGATTGAACCTTATATCCCTCTGTTTTTATTTTTTGGTGACTGAAGCGATGATTGTGGAATTTTCGTTATCAAGTACATACAGTGCTACTGCCCAAGGAATCCATCATCATGTATATTCACATGGAAGGACATCCCGCAGATACGCATCAAACTTGCTAATGAAATTCAATTCATCAAGTATAATGAAGAAAAAGAATCAATGCTAAGAGTGCTAAATTTCGACCCAAAGGTTCTTTCTAGTTTTTTGACAAATTATTTATCCCTAATATACAAACAAGTTTGTTATATATCTTCTAATTTTATTTTATTTTTGTTTGAATGTAGGTATACAAGAGGAATGAAGAATAAAAGCAATTGCAGTTTGCATCTACACTTCGTAGATTTGGAATGAAGAGAGAGAGACATAGAGAGAGAGACATAGAGAGAGAGAGAGAGTGAAAATACTTCATAATGTGAATACGAGTTTTAGAGATTGTTCATCTGAATATTATTCTCATAGATCATATAGCGCTGGTTCTTATACTATTCGTATGTTTTGATTAATGCAATTATTTTTCATGTGCAATCTTAATGCCCATCAATAAAAAGTTGTTTCTCTTTACAACAATTTAGTTGTTTTTGCGCTATGTTTTTCTATGTTGCAGGGGACTTATGCATGGATACACAATCGTAGATGCAAAACCATGCTGTAATTTTCAGAAATACCAGGTACATAAGAAGATCAATCAGACCAAACATATTCAGAAATACCAGGTACACGCAAAATAGTATTCAAACATAGTACATGAATTTATCATTTACAACATTTTTCCGAGCCAAGAAATTGATAGTATGTGATTTCTCTTGTCTTGTATGATCATTTATTTGTCAGCTTTCTTAGTTTTGGCCTTCTTAGCTGGTTGCTTGCTGGTAGTTCCCTTCTGCTTAGTACCATTGGCTGAACTTATGAAATAAAATTTGAAGAATGTTAGATCAAACTAATATTAGAATATTAAAACAAAAAAGGTTCATGGTAAATGACCTTGTTTTCTATTTGCTGGTTTTTTCTTCTGGAATTCAGAATGCGGAATATGCAACTTTAAACATGTGGCAATATTGTGGTCATGATCATAACAGTGGCTGCATGTGATAGTTTGTTTAGAAAATAGTTCTTCCATGAACGTTTTTTGTCTGCCAGGACCTGTCGGTCGTCCTTTAGAAATAGCAACATCTGGATCTCGTAGGTAGTTGTAGCCATCATTCACTGGTTGCTTGCTGGCATGTTTTTCCTGTAACTCCTTTTGTTCTTCTTCTTCGGCCATCTTGTCCAACTTTTCTGCAATCCTTTCACTTTCCGCAAGCACCATCAAATACCTGCTATCTGTTTTTGAACCATTTGAAGCAATGTCACTGAGCCTCCTTGACAGTACACTGTACCTCAAATGCTTATTGTCTCGAGTTAGATGATGTGGAACATTGAACTGCAAGTTCCTTATATCTTTTCTATCTTTAGGACACCATCTTTCTTTATAGTATTTGTCAGGCAATTCTGATATGTTAAGATGCACAAGCACTCTGAGAACATGACCACAAAGAATTCCATCTTTTTGAAATTTCCCACAGATGCAAGTGAAATCTTGACTCATCAAGTTCACAAGGACAACATACCGTCTGACTCTAAAATCTTTGAGAGATAGCATGTTTGTTTTGTAAACTTCATATCTCACATTCTTTTCAACTTCATCGACATGCAAATTCATACTGAACTTCATTTGATTCTGAAATTTGTAGAATATTTTTCTGTTGTATTTGCGGCCTGCTTGGTACTCAAGCTCTGTGTGCAACCAGTATTTGGGCTCAGTAATTCTTGTTACTGAGTCTTGCTCTTTCTCATTTTCTTCTATAGTGTCTGATATTTTCTCATATTCATGCAAAAAGCTGATAACACTAAATGTTGACCCGACGTTGTCCTTGAATATAGCATTTGTGCCTTCACTCCTTGCAGTTGAGTGGATAAATGGGAAGAAAGTTGTCTTGAAGTACACGGGAACAAACTTGGCTCTATAAGCCCACATGTCTTGAAAATACTTGATGTGTCCAATATTGTATCTGACAATCATGTCCTTTCATAGTGTATTCAGATACTGTCAAGGAGTTGTGTAGGATGTCAGAGAAATCTGCATGCAGAAATGGAATCGTGCCAAAACACCTGCCACACTTTTCTTGACACTTCTTTTTGATATGGAAGAAACAATTTCTATGCACTGAGTTTGGAAATAATCTGGTATTGATTTTGACATAGCTACATCTTGATCTGTAATAATTGTGAACGGGTGTTTGTTGCCCATACACTTAAGAAATGTCAAAAACAACCAATAAAAAGTCTTCTTACTTTCATTGTGTAGAATTGCACAGGCAAATAGACAGTTCTGACCATGCCCAGTAACTCCGACAAACGGAGCGAAAGGCACATTGTACTTATTTGTCTTGAATGTGGTGTCAAAACTTAGGCAATCTGTAGGGGTTCGTAGCATGGAAAACAAAAATTTTCTATCGCATACAAACAAACAAGCCAAGATCTATCTACTAGATTGTAGCAACGAGTCGATGGAATAACTTACCCTCGAAGATTCCAAAGCGGTTAACGAGAGCAGATTCTCGTGGATGATGTAGTCGTACACTTCCGATCTCAAGATCGCGTAGACGATCCTTCCGGCGCCACGTTCCGGCAGCGCTCCCGCAGTCGGTCACACGTTCGGTACTCGACGAAGACCTTCCTCTCCCTTGTTCCAGCAGGCAGCGGAGGTTGTAGCACTCTCCTCGCGATTCCGGCAGCACAACGGTGTGGTACCGGAAGTAGAGGGGAAATCCCGCAGGGCTTCGCCTTAAGCCGGTGCGAGTATGGTGGAGCTTATGAGAGAGGCTATTAGTGGTCTAGTAATTAGACACACCAATTAGAAGGCTCTAAACCAATTAGAAGGCTCTAAACCGCAGGCTAAAGCAATTAGAAGCTCTAAACCAAAACGGCTCTAAACCGGAGATCTAGAGTAGAAAGTTATGTGTCTATGGGAGGAGCCCTGCCCCTCCTTATATGGGAGGGGGTTCCTTGGCGCGCCAGGGAGGGAGGGAGTCCCTCCCCAACTCGGCCTAGGGCTTGGGCGCCGGCCTGGAGGAGTCCAACTCCTCCTCCAGGTTGGTTCCAACTCCTCTTGCTTGTTTCCCACAGTTTCTTGTTTTGGCAGTTTGACTTTCAAACTGGACATTTGACTTTTCTGTTTTAGGATTCAATTTAATCCTTTATTTGGAACAGCAAGAACACTTAGTACATGATGCAATCATTCCATTAAGTAATGACACATTCATGTACCCCTTCCCCCCCCGGAGTGCCGGACAATCCGGAACCTTCTAGAACATTCCCGATGAAAACACCGGAATCATTCCCGAACTCCGAAACGGGACTTTCCTTATATGAATCTTATTCTCCGGACCATTCCGGATCTCCTCATGATATCCCGGATCCCATCCGAGACTCCGAACAACATTCGGTCTCTTTCTCATAACACCATAACTACTCAAACAACGTCGAATCCTTAAGTGTGTCTCCCTACGGTTCGTGAATTATGCGGACATGATCGAGACACTTCTCCGAACAATAACCAATAGAGGAATCTGGAAATTCATATGGCTCCCACATATTTCTACGATTACTTTGCGATCGAATGAACCACTTACATACGATACCAATTTCCCTTTGTCTCACGATATGTTACTTATCCGAGGTTATGATCGTCGGTATCTCTGCATACCTAGTTCAACCTCGTTACTGATAAGTACTCTTTTCTCGTTCCCGTGATATGTGATCCCTTGTGACCAAGTCACATGCTTGCAAGCTAATTGGATGACATTCCACCGAGAGGGCCCAGAGTATATCTATCCGTCATGAGGATGGACAAATCCCACTCTTGATCCATGTGTTTCAACCAATACTTTCCGAACACTCAATGCCACCTTTATAGCCACCCAGTTACGGTGTGGTGTTTGATGTCATCAAAGCATCCATCCGGTAAAGGTGATATGCATGATCTCATGGTCGAAGGAATTAGGTTACTATGTATCAGAAAGCATATAGCAATTGAACTATTGAAATGACTTGATCTTTATGCTACGCTTATCTATAGGAGTATGTCCATCACATCATTCTCCTAATGATATGACCCTGTTGTTAATAACATCTCTATGTTCATGATCAGGAAACCATGATCATATATTAACCAACAAGCTAGTTTAACAAGAGGCTTTACTAGGGACTCTTATTTTAGTTTACAAATCACACAAGTATTAATGTTTCCGGTTAATACAATTATAGCATGGTATGTAAACATTTATCATAAATATGAAGATATGATAATAACCCACTTTATTATTGCCTCTTGGGCATATCTCCAACAGTCTCCCACTTGCACTAGAGTCAATAATCTAGTTTCAAACCTTTGTGTATTCAACACCTATGGCTTTCCGGTGTTGTATGTACACGATTGCTAGTGGTAAACTGATCTTCCGGATCTGACACTTCCAGGTCCGTGTGTAATTGCATGTCTTTGCGTCTCTACGCATCACTCATTCTCTAATGAGATGGCTTCGTACAAATTTGGTCCTTTGGTGTGACCTTTAGTTCTTTGGGGTTAAAACATGTTGATAATATTGTCGTACAATATATCTTCATAGTATTATCCCTCTGTGAACTACACCTAGTTTGATAACAAACTACTTGACACAAATGCCCTCTTTTGCTGCTATAATAGCAGTCATATACTTAGCCTTTTGTTGTAGTATCTGTCACAATGTCTTAACTTTGGAAATCATCCAAATCCATTATGGAACTCACTTTCCATTATATTGTGCCACCCTTAGTTTAGATTGAGATAAACTTAATTTGTACTTTGTGACAAAGCTAGTATCAATGTAGTACTTTTACAATGAACTAACCATCTATTTGTCTCTTCTACAAATAATATACTCTTAGTTCTTCCAAAAGATCATAAGAATATCCTTACTATTGTCCAATGATCATCTTACGAATCATTCTGGTATATGCTCACAATATTTAGAGCATAGGACATATCTGGATTTGTACATATCACAGTATGATTGATATAAATAATCTTTGTGATTTCATACATCAAGTATCAATCTATACTTGATTATTTGTTTCACTTTACCAAATGTCAATACACTTGAATATATCATCAATATTGAACTTATTCAATCCTTTCTGTGCGACAAGAAACTTTCTTGTAGTTTCTATATATTGAACTCATTCAATATCTCGTCTATGTACTTCTGGCACAACCATATTAGCGTCTATTGATGCCAAATATTTGGGTTTTGCCTAAGTCTTTCATCAGGATGAAATTCTTAATATGTGTTAATAAAAGATACATTATTTCCAATCAACAATATGTCTTCCACATAATGTATTAGAAACATGTCTTAGCGCTCCCACTTAATTTCTTGCAAATGCAAGCATCTTCATTGTCTCTAATGAACTTTTAAACTCCTTTAACAGTTTCATCATAGTGAAGATTCCAACTCCGCGATGCTCACTTTAACCATTGAAGTTTGCATATGCTTTTAGCATCCTTTGAATTAACAAAACCCTATGGACCGTGTTATGCACATGTCCTAGGTAACGATTCTATTAGAAGAACTTGTTTTGTTTATTCTACTACCATATAACAAAATTATATGTAGTGGTTGCTACATTAATCCGTCTAGACTAAATATCACTATGAAAGATCAAATCTTATCATAGTCAACATTTGAACATTGTTGTGAACTCTTTCCCAACATGTCGACTATTTCATAGATGTAAAACATCCATGTCTATTTCTTTATAAATCCAAACACAACTGTAAGGTCTTACACCTTTCTCGAGGGTCCTTCAAGTTCAAAACTTGATTTCTCGTGTATGGAACTATCACGGATTTTATGGCTTCAAGCCATTTGACGGAGTCAGGGCCCATCATCGCTTCTTTGCATGTAGTACGTTCATTATTCTCAAATAATGATTCAACCCTCAAATCTTGGTATTTGATTGTTTACTTGACCTACTTGTTTCAATAGGAACTTAGATCTCCGTGATCACAACCTTTGAGGCACGTGAGCCATGAGCATTGTTGCTGCCTCCGAAACACTTTTCGGCGCTGCGCAACTCTGCACATATAGCTAAGGTTCTTTTAACCTTATCAAAGTTCTATTGTCCTCCCACTTAACTTTTCACGAAAAATTCCTTCTTAAAGAAACTTGACGTTCCAAGCAACAAACACTTTTGTCTCCGGTGTTTATGGAAGAATATTAACAGTTTATACAAAGACAGGTTCATCCGACTTTGGTTGCAAACATCTTTCTTATGTATAGCATACCAATGTTTAAGAAAGGACTACTTGGGTTTTATCCCAAACCATAACTTTATATGTTGTCATTTCAACGGATTATGATGGAGCTCTTTTCAGTGGAAAAACGGTAATCTCTAAAGCTTTTAATCTTTAAAATACAATGGCAGTTTTATGAATTACACCTTCGATCTTACCATGTCAAACAAGGTTTAATTACATATCTTGAACGCTCCATACTCTTATGGTGTTTCGGGAAATGCAAATCCACGGAACGATTCCTTAAATCTTAGGTATTATGCTAAACTCTGTAACTCAAATATCTTACTTTATGATCTTTATCATAAACTGTTTATATTCTTGTTACAATGATTTTGCACTTCATCTTGAAAGTCTTTGAACTTTTCAAATGTCTCATACTTTATCCTTGTTAAGTAAATATTCATATATTCACTCAAATTTTCGGAGAAAGCATATGAAGTTGAAATCCATCGCTCTTGACTACACATAATGGACTTCGTACAACAATATGTACAAATTCCAATAAGCTAGTCTTTCGTTCCCTTTTGGCCTATGAACAAAGTTTTTAATTATCTCTAGGAAAGTTTCACAAGCGTCATTTGATCAAAATCAAAAGACTCCAAAATTCCATACATATGGAGTTTCTTCATGTTTTCTTTCCAATATAATTTAAACGGCGATATCACTTCCTAAGTGATCTTTCAATCAATTTGTCTTTTGACATCTTTAGCATTAGTTTTATGGATGTGATTTTTCCAACGAGATTTGTGAATCATCCATCTTTTATGGATTACGGCAATTATTTGAACAACCCTTTTGTTCTCATAACACCTGATAAAACAAATCTTGAAGGCAAGCTTTGATGTTTAACGAGCAACACAATAACCCTTTATTTGTTCTTGATGAACATCATCACATATTCTTTTGCTAATTACTTAGGCCATTGTAGTTCATGAATTCTGTTGTTTTGTATGACGATTCATACCAACAAATTCAGTATCAAATACTTAAGAACCACATTGTTTAATAAGCAAAGAATATAGCCATAACATGTATATCATCTATATACTTAAACTGAACAATTCTAGTCTTTTCTTTTTCTGCCATATATTTATGAGATTCTCTTTCAGTATTTCCTTTTCTGTTTGAAAGAATCTATCAATATCAATAGTGGAGTCATACATATGACACATAGTCCAAAGTGTGTATAGTTAAATACCAATGTCTTTGGACTTGCACTTTGAAGTAGATCACCATCATCAAATGTTTGGTGTTCTTTCAAATTCCTTTCTTTAGTAATCTCTTGGTGTAGTAAACATTTTACCTACATCAAATATTCACCCTTATCATGGATTTATCCATGATCAAGTTACTTTTAGCTTGTAACGGTGAATCACGAGTATAATGTTGCTCTCCAAAACCTTTTGGAAGATTAGGACAACTAGTATCTCCAACCTTTTGCAAATTCTCATCAAATATGAGAACATGACTTTTGTCATATTATACTCTATCATGTTGCAACCAAAACTTCGTTTCAGATATCACAATATCTTCCATACATCATGGTTTCTGAAACAACTCTTTCAGATCCTTAGATAACCTTGATATTAGGAGAATCCTTTGAATATCAAGAATAATGGAGACAAACATGATACTTATATACTAACATTGGAATTGTTACTCTTGTTTTAATACCAATTATTAAACTTCATCGAGTAACCGGAACTTACTGAAAGTTTGCAATAGGACTTTTTAAACTTTAGATTAACACTTCAAAACAATACGATACCAGCTCGTAAAGTAACTAACCAGAATTCTATAGTTCTATCATCTCAATTATAACTAAGCGCAAGGTGGTAAACGGATGCCAATGACTACAACAACTATGCAAATTCACTTTGATTTAGTTTATGATAAATTGAGTTCTAATTAATAATTAAATTAATCTAGGTGAACTCCCACTCAAAACAATATCCCTCACATTGTTTTAGTGATCACACGAACCAAATCCACCATATCAAAACCGATCATCACGAGAGTTGATGTAGCTTCAATGGCGAACAATCAACATGTTCATCATATCTACTATATGACTCATGCTCTACCTTTCGGTAATCCGTGTTCCTGAGGCCATGTCTGTACATGCTAGGCTCGTCAAGATCAAACCTCAGTTTCCGCATGAGCAAATCTGGCTTGCCCACGTTGTATACACTTGCGGAATCTAACACACCCGATCATCACGTGGTGCTTCGAAACAACAAGCTTTAGCAACGGTGCTAACTAAGGGTGAACACTTTATGACTTGAAATTCATGTGCATGAGGGATCATCTTATAATGCTACCGTCGTCTACTAAGCAATACAAGATGCATAAAGGATTAACATCACATGCAATTCAATATATATGTGATATGATATGGCCTTTCTTCTTTGTGCTTTGATCTCCATCTTCAAGCACGAACATGATCTCCATCATCACCGGCATTGCATCAAGGTCAATGACGCCTCTCCATGGTTGTCGTCCACCGGCTTCAACTATTACAACTACCTTGAATAGACACGCGGGTCTTAACTTAAATTAAAGACAACCATATGGCTCCTGCCGGTTGCCAACTTACAATAAGGAACATTGCATACATCAAATATAATCACAATCATGGCCATATCACATCACTGCACACCCCTGCAAAACAAAGTTAGACGCCTCTACTTTCTTTGCATATTTTACGTGGTTTGGGGCTTTCAATAAGTGTCGTTCTAACTTACGAACATGAACCACAACGTTGACACAAGTATTGTTAATCACCCATTGTGTTTTGGATCTATACTATGCTAGGAGAAACAGGCACCCGCAAAGCCACTTATGCAATACAAGTTGCATGTCAAGCGTGGAGCAAGTCTCATGAACGATGTCATGTAAGGTTAGCCCGGGCCGCTTCATCCCAACATACCGCAAGATGCAAAGTACACAAGAAGCAATCGACAATAAAAGCATCAACGCCCACAATGACCATTGTGTTCTACTCGTGCAACAGATCTACATATAGACACGGCTCTGATACCACTGTAGGGGTTCGTAGCATGGAAAACAAAAATTTTCTATCGCATACAAACAAACAAGCCAAGATCTATCTACTAGATTGTAGCAACGAGTCGATGGAATAACTTACCCTCGAAGATTCCAAAGCGGTTAACGAGAGCAGATTCTCGTGGATGATGTAGTCGTACACTTCCGATCTCAAGATCGCGTAGACGATCCTTCCGGCGCCACGTTCCGGCAGCGCTCCCGCAGTCGGTCACACGTTCGGTACTCGACGAAGACCTTCCTCTCCCTTGTTCCAGCAGGCAGCGGAGGTTGTAGCACTCTCCTCGCGATTCCGGCAGCACAACGGTGTGGTACCGGAAGTAGAGGGGAAATCCCGCAGGGCTTCGCCTTAAGCCGGTGCGAGTATGGTGGAGCTTATGAGAGAGGCTATTAGTGGTCTAGTAATTAGACACACCAATTAGAAGGCTCTAAACCAATTAGAAGGCTCTAAACCGCAGGCTAAAGCAATTAGAAGCTCTAAACCAAAACGGCTCTAAACCGGAGATCTAGAGTAGAAAGTTATGTGTCTATGGGAGGAGCCCTGCCCCTCCTTATATGGGAGGGGGTTCCTTGGCGCGCCAGGGAGGGAGGGAGTCCCTCCCCAACTCGGCCTAGGGCTTGGGCGCCGGCCTGGAGGAGTCCAACTCCTCCTCCAGGTTGGTTCCAACTCCTCTTGCTTGTTTCCCACAGTTTCTTGTTTTGGCAGTTTGACTTTCAAACTGGACATTTGACTTTTCTGTTTTAGGATTCAATTTAATCCTTTATTTGGAACAGCAAGAACACTTAGTACATGATGCAATCATTCCATTAAGTAATGACACATTCATGTACCCCTTCCCCCCCGGAGTGCCGGACAATCCGGAACCTTCTAGAACATTCCCGATGAAAACACCGGAATCATTCCCGAACTCCGAAACGGGACTTTCCTTATATGAATCTTATTCTCCGGACCATTCCGGATCTCCTCATGATATCCCGGATCCCATCCGAGACTCCGAACAACATTCGGTCTCTTTCTCATAACACCATAACTACTCAAACAACGTCGAATCCTTAAGTGTGTCTCCCTACGGTTCGTGAATTATGCGGACATGATCGAGACACTTCTCCGAACAATAACCAATAGAGGAATCTGGAAATTCATATGGCTCCCACATATTTCTACGATTACTTTGCGATCGAATGAACCACTTACATACGATACCAATTTCCCTTTGTCTCACGATATGTTACTTATCCGAGGTTATGATCGTCGGTATCTCTGCATACCTAGTTCAACCTCGTTACTGATAAGTACTCTTTTCTCGTTCCCGTGATATGTGATCCCTTGTGACCAAGTCACATGCTTGCAAGCTAATTGGATGACATTCCACCGAGAGGGCCCAGAGTATATCTATCCGTCATGAGGATGGACAAATCCCACTCTTGATCCATGTGTTTCAACCAATACTTTCCGAACACTCAATGCCACCTTTATAGCCACCCAGTTACGGTGTGGTGTTTGATGTCATCAAAGCATCCATCCGGTAAAGGTGATATGCATGATCTCATGGTCGAAGGAATTAGGTTACTATGTATCAGAAAGCATATAGCAATTGAACTATTGAAATGACTTGATCTTTATGCTACGCTTATCTATAGGAGTATGTCCATCACATCATTCTCCTAATGATATGACCCTGTTGTTAATAACATCTCTATGTTCATGATCAGGAAACCATGATCATATATTAACCAACAAGCTAGTTTAACAAGAGGCTTTACTAGGGACTCTTATTTTAGTTTACAAATCACACAAGTATTAATGTTTCCGGTTAATACAATTATAGCATGGTATGTAAACATTTATCATAAATATGAAGATATGATAATAACCCACTTTATTATTGCCTCTTGGGCATATCTCCAACACAATCACCATACAAATCATACATTTTTATTGAAAATGCATCTGCCCAGAAAATGCTCTGCACTTTGTCCCCGTCAACAAGCTGGAAATCATAGAAAAATGATGGATCTTCTGCCTTCCTTTTCCTGAAGTACTCAAGAACTTGCATCATATCATTTGTTTTGTTCTCATTTCTTATTGTTGTTCTTACATTGCTGACGCACTTCTTGTTGTAGGGAACATCCTTCTTCTTTCCACCTCTAAGATATGTGAGAATGGACATAATATTCCTCGTGGGTAGATTAACAGAATTGATGGTACGAATAAAAAGCTTCTCTTGTTCTGTCATGTGTTTGTGTGATCTCGTGAACTTGATTTCATCATGTGGGCTCAACTGATGATTATGTTCTAACTCTAGACTTGTAACAATCCATTTGTCATTCTTCAGAGTTATAATCATCTTTGATTCACAACCTGTTATCTCAATTCTATTTGTTCTCCTTTGCCTTGATGCTTTAGGTGTCGCAGAACCAGTCCGTTGTTGTTTCCTTAATTGTTTTTTCCTTCTCCTATCTTCATCAACTTCTTTGTCTAAGATTGGACCAGACTTGTTACATCTATAGGTCCTCCTAGTAATTGTATTGGTGCCGCCTCTTTTAGCATTGTAAGTTGAAGCTTTCTTGATGGAAAATCCATGTATGGAAGCATACTCGTTGTAGAAAGCATAGGCTTGATCATCTGTGTCAAAAATCATGTTTATTGTTGGAACATGATGACTCAAAGCTTCTTGACTACCTCTTTCTGCAGCAACAACACTCTCAGATTCTAGGAACAACTTTATATCCTCTTGAGTTAGGTTTTCATTGCCCTCATCATCATTTTCATCATCCAAAATGTTGCTTGCTCCAGTTCCAGAACCAAATGCTGAATCTGTTGGAACAATATTGTCATCTTCAGCAAACTATGCTTCAGTATTTGGTTCAGTTTCTTCTTCTGAAAACATGCCTCCAATATCCTCATCTGCTTGGTCAGAATCATAGCCTTTGAATGAACAGTACTCAGGACCTGTTTGTTCTTCAACATCACTAGAACTGTGTTCTAACTGTTGCTGCATCTCTATATTTGGATATGGATTGTTGTGATCTGAATAACGCTCTGTTATCATAAAAGTATTGTTCTGCAGGCAAAACATAGTAAATACAATAATATTTTTACAAACATCTAATCCATTTCAAAATTAAACATAGTAAAACAAAGTACCTCCCTTCCCATAGGCTCCTCAAACATGCTATCAAATCCATTGTTGGAAATCTGATATATGATTGTTTTGCCACATATAAGTTTTGATATATTTCATAGATAAAGATGTTAAAATGTACTTGAACAAACATAATGAAGTTTTGTAACTACCTGCTTCTGTGAATTGGACTCTGCAGCAAAAATCATCTCAGTGTAGCTCATGCCTAGACCTTCATCTTGTAATATCTGTATACAAGAAATTATCTACTACATAATATCTTCTGAAGAAATAGAGCATTAAGTCAATTGCTTTTTTCCATTACAAAATGTGTAAACTTACTGAATTGTGAGTCATTCTATCTTCTTCAGATACATGGGAAGACAAATTATTGTTTGACACCTATTTTTGGAGGCAAACACAAGTAAAGCAATCAAGATAACTTCAAGAACACAGTTACTGAAAGATGTTTGAAACACTAGTTACTGCATTTTCTGCATGTTTTGTACCTGCATTGCATAACTAGAAGGAGACAATAATTGATCTGAAACTCCATGCTGATATACACCTATAGAACTTTGTGCATGCCCAACCTGATGTTGCAAACAAGCACATAATCAAACACTATTTTCCCTGCTTGTTCCATTTGTTCTTCTTTGACTGAACAAATAAAACCCATATTCTGCATATTACCTGCATTGCATGATCATATGGATCCAACAATTTTTTTTGTTTAGCTTCCTGGTACACTCTTGTAGGTGGAATCTGTAACAACAATTATCAAATGCATCATTTTTCAATATACAAGTCTGGCATGTAATTCTGTCATTCATTTTCAATATAAAACTCACTTGTGTTCCAACTAAAAAGTCACCATACGTTTCTAAGATTCCTGAAAAGAAGATACAAAAAAATCATGAAGTTGTGTATGTACTTGTTTCATGACAAGAAGTTGTTTATGTACAAAAAGTCAAGAAGATCTGTATGTACATACCCTGATGAGTACTGGTTTCAGGTCTGTCGGATCCTCCTCCTGCCATCTACGTTTTTCCTTCAGTTTTTTGGATAAGCCTCTCTTTAATTCTTGTTACGTGTTGTGAACAACTCCAGCTACATGGAAGAGAGAGAGAGAGAGAGAGAGAGAGAGAGAGAGAGAGAGAGAGAAGAAGAAGAAGAACTGGAGAAGAAGGGGACCTAGGTATGGCTAAGTGTTACACGGCGGCTGGATCTACATGGAAGAGTCGGAGGAGCAGGTGAGATTTGGGAGAGGATGAAGGTTCCAGAAAGTGTTTTAATTCTGATGGATTTTTTTGGGCTGTAGATCTAATAGTTGGTAGCAAAACACAGCCCAGTAAAACCATTGAGATAACCTGAACCCACAATAAGTATAAACAAATGCAACAACAGCCCATATAAGTATAACAAATACAACAACAGCCCATAAAACAACCACAACGTTCGTTATATAGGACGGACACAGCGTGACCGAGAACTAAGCAAGCGCTCGGTCGAGTGAGCCCTAGACACTTTAGTTTTTTCCAACCGGATTACCATCACTTTGTCCATAGTTAATGATTAAATAGCTTGATATTTAGCAGAAAGAAAGGTAATTGGGCCTACCATTCTGGAAGAGAGAATAATTTACCCGGATTCGAAGCACTACTCTCTGGTATAGATTTAATCTATCGCTGGGTTCGTATGGCTCTTGAGATTAACCACAAGTTAACTAAACATGGTTTGTTTGATTCCCATATCTCTACTTTAATTACCGGAAAACGGGAACGGGATGACATCTTGACAGGAACATAATAACAAAGATAAAGAGATAAACAATGTCTAGCATGACATATAGGTGAAGATCGAATACTAGTGCTACTAATTGAGTAGGACGACGTAGTAATAGAGTTGACGAATGCCGATCAAGGAGTAATAAGAAACGAAAAGAGGAGAGGAGATCTCTGGACTTCTGTTTAATGATATATTCACGTGGTTTATATCTCAACCTATCCTCTCAAACGGAAAAAAATAAAAGAAGAAAAGATGAGTGCTAAACAATTCGATTCGCAACATGCATGCTGCTGCAACTCCCCTGCGGGCAGGATGAAGGGTCGCTACTGAAAAAACACTCGACTAAGAAATTATTAGTACTGTACTTAGTGCCCGATCTTTGACATATCCAATCCTGGGAGCGTCACTGTCATTCCCCCGTATGTCACGTTCGATCGATTGCCCCTGGCCCCTACGTACGCGAGGTCAAATACTAACAGCATGCAGGAGGATCACGGCTTCAATCGGCTCCATTCCTCTGTCAGGTTCGATCGACTTCCCCGGCCCCTATACGGGTACGGCGGTGTCAAATAATCACAGCAGCAGGATCATGGCTTCAATCGGCTCCAGTACTATGCGCCATCTCCCTCGATTCGCCGCGCACACGCTTGACACGATAGATGATGTAGCTGGAGCCAGATGACGGGTCGATCAGTTAGCTATCTGCCGCAGAGCAGCTAGGTAGCTAGCTATCCGGCCCCTTGGGGGAGACGGCACGGGCGGAACCCTAAGTGTCTTCAGGCTTCGATCGAAAAATGCTCGCCGACACGAGGGCGCACGCCGAGAAGAGCGATGAGAGGTGGAAGCAACTAATCGAGACTCAAGGGCAAAAGATGGCCTTCCTCAAGGTCAACTAGGCCGCCAAGAAGAGGAACACGAATCTCAAGTTCCTGATGGGCGGCGAGGACACGTCGAGATGAGTTCGCCGGTCAAGACCTGGTACATGGCGCAACGCCAGGCCATCCTCCAGGACGAGATCACGCCTGCCGCTGTGCCGAACGCCCCTGCGTCGAACGACGCCACCGCTACGCCGAGCTCCGCTTCCACCTCCTACAACCAGTCGGCGTCCGCCGGCGAGACGCCAGACCCCGCCGCAGGAGCCCATCCCCATCGACGACTGAGAGATGACCGAGCTTTTTTACCCTGTTCTGTAATAATCTGTCGCCGAACTTGTGGGTGTTAATTCTGTCGAACACGTTTTGGCCGAGCTCTCGTCGGCGGGAATAATAAAAACTCGAATATGTCGCATTTTCTATACGTCTGGGACCTCGGCCTGGAAACGCGAGTGAAAAACTCGACGTTTTCAGACCGAAAACGAGTTTCGTCCAGCCAAAAAAGGATCCGGACTTCGGCCTAAATTCGCCTAACGCTCTAACAGCAGGAGGATCACGGGCTCACGGCGAGGTCAAACACGAGTAGTAACAGCAGGGAGGATCACGGCTTCAATCGGTTCCAGTAGAATTACCATCTCGCTCGCTCGCTCGCTCGATTGTTCCGCTCGATTCGCCGCGCGCACATTTGACGTGATAGACGATGTGGCCGAAGCCAGTTGACGTGTCGATCAGTTAGCCATCTGGATAGCAGCTAGCCATCGCTTTTTGTGATGCGGCGATCGGCGGTGGTTTCGATTTGGTTGGTGCGTGCGTGTCAGGCACCGATCGACCGGGTCTAGCTATTCCTACGAAAGCGGGATGGGGAACGCGCATGGCTTGAACTGGAAGACAGAGAGAGAGAGAGAGAGAGAGAGAGAGAGAGAGAGAGAGAGAGAGAGAGAGAGAGAGAGAGAGAGAGAGAGAGAGAGAGAGAGAGAGAGAGAGGCGGAGCACGTTGTCCGTTGCAGGCTGCGATCTCTGCCGAGGCCAGTTGCTTCCAAAGGCGTATGATCATATCGTGCAGATATATGGCTTTGCAAAAACGTGTTTTTTTGTCTTCATGTTAGCTTATTAATCAACACGCATTATAGTAAGTGCTGCTTGATATTTTGTTGGTTGGTTCCGTGTGAACATAATCTACACACCGTGTTAATCAAGTGTGCACGCGTTGTCTATTACTGAACACTTGATTAACCTCCCTCGTTCATATCGACCCCCACGATCGTGCTATCCGATCGTCCATTATACCTCATTCTTGACGGATCCCCGATCACCACCATATACGTTTTCGCGCGCGTAACCGAATGAATCACGTCGATCGTCATAATCGCCGGCCTGAAGATTTGGCACAAAAGTTTGAGGGTGGAGCTTGGCCCCTCCCGTATCTGTCGGGTCACCTGTTCCGTATTTGAATTTGATTTTTGTCAAAATTTAAAATGCCAAAAAGATTTCAAAAAAATATGTGCACGTAGAGATTCAAGTTTTAGGTGCCCACAAAGTCGTTTCACGAAAAAAAAACATTTTGAATGGATTGTGCAAAAAGTAAAAAAATTGGTGATAAAGTAATGTGCTACACTACGTCAAAAAATGTTATTTTACACAGCACACGAAACATATCAGTTTTCGGTGGAATGACTTCTTGTGCACCTCAAACATGAAGTTATACATGATCATGTTTTCTTTTCCAAAATTTTCAACTTTTTGAAAAATGTTTTTTTCCATATCGGGTGCATATGCACCCCGGGTGTAGAAAGGGGTTTCCGTATATTAGTCTACTTTTTAACCTTAATAGTGTAGAATAATTTTAAAAATATAGATGATCCAAGTTGTAGTCTACCATGGATCTATTTTGACTCATATTTCAAGAAAAGTACTCAAACATTTCTTTATATTTTTTCTTGATGTCATGATTTCTCTTGCCTCTCTGAGTGTGCAGAACAATACCGATACTCATATGCCTCTATAGGTTTGTGAATATATTCATTACTAAGGACTAACGACGCAATTACATAATTGTGCCATTCCACAAGCATCTCTCCATTTATTCCTAACTTTTTGTACCTGTTCATGTCAACGTGTTTGAGAGTCTGTTCCATCCTTTTATTAATTCAATGTCTAATATATCTACTCATCTTTGGCACAGTCATATGTACACAAAGAGCAATTTATAGAAATAAGTATCATGAAATATAATTTGCTCGATCAATAGGAATAAGTAATTTTCAATGTCTTCACCATGATTTTAAAGACAATTGAGCTATCAAATGTACAAATCATTTAATTTGCTATTGCACTGCAATAATATTTCATGGAATACTATTATTTTTTATGTATTTCGGTGTTAACAAGTGGCGGAATTTGACTGGAATTGTTGAGAGGCACAAGAGCGCTAATCACGTATAATATTTAATTAAACTTTAAATTTTGGCATATATATATATATATTAAAGATACATATCTTTAAGATGTTTTCTAGAGTAGGTGCAATTTTTTAGCATAACTATTAAATATATATATCTTTAAGGTGTTTCCTAGAGTATACGGCAAATTATTTAGCATATATATTAATATTAAAACTATATAAGCTGTTTTCTAGGGTGTCATTACCCTCCCCCCTCCCCACCACACACACACACACGACCCAAGAAAACTCTGTCACTTTAAATGAGGGTCCCTTGGTGATGTGTTTTCCTAGGGCCCCTAAAATACATGGACTAGCATGGTTCCACTGTCGTGAAACCTTGCCACCCAACGTGATGTACCTAACACAACAGCAACGATGCCAAGGATATGTATTGGATTGAACCTAAAGCTCGTTCGTTTTCACGAAATTTTTATGATGTCTAATTTTTTTAAAATATTTGAAACACGTACTTTTCATTGTAATCATTTTTTATTTTTGTTAAAATGGTTGAAGATTTTTGTTGCAATACAATCCGTAGCAAATTAATTGTTAGCTTAATAATTTTTTATTATTGCAAACACAAGATTTTCTTTAAGTTTTGTTGAAGTTGTTGCTTTTTTTGTTGTAAAAATTCTTGTTTAACCACTTATATTTGTAGCATTTTTTTTAAATGTTGCTATAATTTGGTTGCGATAGTATATTTTTGCTATACGAGAGTCGAGCATTTCTGTTGTAACACTCTATTCCCTAGGACATGCACTGTATGTTTTTATAAGACCCGCACATGTATGTATTTCATAATTGTGCCATTTTACAAGCATATCTCTCCATTTATTCCTAACTTTTTTACCTGTTTGTATCAACGTGTTTGAGAGTCTGTTCCATCCTATTATTAAATTAATGTCTAATATATCTGCTTTTTTACTCATTTTTTGAATAGTCATATGTACACAAGGATCAATTTATAGAAATAAGTATCATGAAATATAATTTTCTTGATCAATAGGAATAAGTAGTTTTCAATGTCTTCACCACGATTTTAAAGACAATTGAGCTATCAAATGCACGGATCATTTAATTTGCTATTGCATTCCAATAATATTTCTCGAAATAGTAATATTTTTTATGTCTTTCGTGTGTTAACAAGTGACAGAGTTTGACTGACATTGTTGAGATGCACAAATACGCTAATCACGCATAATATTTGATTAAACGTTAAATTTTGGCATATATATTAAAGATACATATATTTAAGGTGTTTTCTAGAGTAGGTACATTTTTAGCATAACTATTAAATATATATATCTTTAAGGTGTTTTCTAGATTATGCGTCAAAACCTTTAGCATAAATATTAAATATATATCTTTAAGGTGTTTTCTGGAGTAGTGGGCCATTACCCCCACCACCTCCTACGCTACCCGACCTCAGGAAAACCCTGTCACTTTAAATAAGGGTCCCTTGGTGTTGTGTTTTCCTAGGGCCCTGAAATTCGAGGACCGGCCCTAGTTCCACCGCAGTGAAACCCTGCCACCCAACGTGATGCTCCTGGCACAACAGCAGTGATGCAAATGCAATGTATTGGATTGAACCTAAAGCTCGTTCGTTTCCATGAATTTTTTATGATGTCTAATTGTTTTTTAAATACTTGAAACACGTTCTTTTCATTGTAATCATTTTTTTATTTTTGTTAAATTGGTTGAAGATATTTGTTGCAATACAATTTGTAGCAAATTAATTGTTAGCTTAATCAATTTTTATTATTGCGAACACAAGGTTTTCTTGTAACTTTTGTTGAAGTTGTTGTTTTTTTTGTTGTAAAAATTCTTGTTTAACCACTTATATTTGTAGCATTTTATTTAAATGTTGCTGCAATAGTATATTTTTGCTGTACGGGAGTCGAGGATTTCTGTTGTAACACTCTATTCCCTATGTGCAAATCACCACAATGGCAACAATCGAATGCCAATAAGTGGGCCCTGGCGGCAGCCCACGGCTTTCAAAAAGAGCGCGCGCTCTTTGTGACGTTTAATTGCGGCTATCTAGCCTGGAAGCGGCGCCTCAAGCCCGTAGGATCGGAGGTGGGTGACAGGAAGGTTTGTGCTTTTCCTTCCTTTGTTCTCGTCACCATAGCCTTGAATACATGCTATAGCTAGCCAGCACGGAAGTGCCGATCAATTCATACTCCATGCCATGTGTTCTGAAAAGAATATCGCAGCTTTTCTAAATTCGAACGAAATTAGACACTATTTAGTTAATAGATTCATCTAATTTAGATAAACTTGCGACATCTTTTTGAGGATGGAGGGATTATATAATTCTGGAGATCTCATAAATCTGTGTGCATTCTAAGAATTGCGGAACATACTAAGAGTGAATACCGAAAAGTGCTTTCAGTTCCGTCCTTCATTTCACTGGATCTGTCCTCCCTGTGCATTTCAGGGACGCAAAGCAAGGGAATGCAAGATTTGAGTTCTGAATGAAAGCAGTGTTCGAGTTCCGTTAAAGGATAAGGTCAGCGTAGATGCATGGTTACCCTGTCGCTAGTGGAAGCGGCGCGTCGATGGTCAGAAAACTTGAGAGCTCACCGTACAAAGCCTTGGAGCTACCTGAACTTTTTCAGGGAGTGCGTGGGAGCCTAGTCAGAAACCAGAAGCACTAGATTAGAGCAGACAACAGCAGCTTCCTTGGGTCGGAGTACAGTTCTACTACCCAGCCACCATCATCATTGCCTCCGTCCACCCACCGACGAGCTAGAGTTTCCTCTGCGCCCTTTTCTCGCCGTGCAGAATATCCCTCCAGGAGCATATGTGACTCCTCCCGTGCGTCGGTGCCGTCCTTCCATGTTGCAGTACCAGGCCCACCATTCCTAGGAAGAAAAATGTTTAGAACCTGATCACTGATTAGCTCAGAGTCAGAGATGCTGCCGCACTTTTGTTTGTAGCTGCTTTTTTTTTTGCACTTTGCGGTACAGAGATTACTTGCTTTGGATTCGCGCAGCTAACTTGGCCGAAGCGAGCCTTCGTGTACAATCGCGGTAAGTGGAAAGATGGCGATATTAATACTGGTCTGCAGAACATAGTTTAAATTACATTGGCTTTGCTCAAAGGGCGATTCCAGCAGCTTGGTGTGCCGATGTACGTGTGGCCTGTGTCGCATGAAGGCGGGCGATCAAGCAGACTGGAACTTGGCACAAGCAATTGTCCTCGCCAATATTCTGGCTCAGTTCAGCTGGAGCCTGCTTCTCTAACCTGATCTGCTGGAAACGATCCGTCCACGGACGCAGCATGCAGCACGCCGTAGCTGGCGATACTTTTTTTTTCTTTTGCGAATAGCTGGCGATCCTTTCGATGACCCTGACGGCAGTGCTACATGTTCTCGTCACACGGTGTGTATTAGATTAGGCCTTTTCCAATACGTGTTTCTTAGCACGGTATCACAGTCAAATTGCTTACGTGGCACTATACTTAATGAAGAGAAAAAGTGAAGTACTCAAAATGGGTGTATCCAATGGGTGTTTCTTAATACAAGCCTTGCACGGTATCATAGGCAAAATACATGGCTAGTCCTGTTAGGACTGGGCTACTTCCTTTACTCAGGTTGGGATTCAGTTTCGATTCAGAGGGCGAGTAGCGATACAGAGAAAAGGGAAGTAGCGATACAGAGAGTAGGTAGGAAGGAAAAGGAGACTAGTTTCATGAAAGAGTTACAATTCTCTCCTTCTCCCTGTCAGCCTCGAGGTGCCACTACTTAAGCTGCCAGACCATCGGATCCAACCGTACGCTGGGCTGGCGTGCGCGACGGGACCGACGGGGCACTGCTTCAGCATCTTCCTCGATCGGTTCCCTTGGTGTTGGATCATGACGTTCCCTCCTGGTACGTGGGCCAGAGGTCACAGGCGTGACATTGCTCCCCTCTTCAATCACGGCTTGTCCCCAAGCCGGCGCAACCGGGAAACGATGATGGAGTTGGGCTTCATCCTCCCAGGTAGCCAGTGAACCAGGTAAAGACGACCACTTGATGAGTACCTGGGACCGAGCCGTTGAACCGCAGAGATATTGTCGGCGTTGGAGGACCTGCTCCGGCTCATCTTGTTGACGTTCATATTGATCGGGTATTGGAGGAGGCAACCGCACCTGATCATCCGACTCTGGGGGGTGAGCGCGACGCAGGAGAGAGACGTGCACCACAGGATGAATCAGTGCTCGCTCCGGCATCTGCAATTTGTAGGACACCTCCCCCACTTTGGCAAGCACCTGAAATGGAACAAAGTAGCGAAAGGCCAGCTTGTGGCTCGCTCTGTCAGCAACTGAATTCTGCATGTAAGGCTGGACCTTCAAAAACACCCAATCTCCCACTACGAATTGGCGATCGCTGCAGAGTCGATCAGCTTGATCTTTCATGATCTGACGAGCTCGCTCCAGATGCTGCTTGAGTAACTGCTGCATCAGCGCCCGCTCCTCCAACCATGACGCCAAATCGGTGGACTGACAGACTGTGGTGTCCACGATTCCAAAGTGGCGAGGTGCATGCCCGTACTGTCAACACCCGGATTTTTTTCAATCCTAGATGCCTGTTATGTCATACATCGCAATCCCAGGATTACCATTTTTGCGAGACATAACAGAATTGGATACCATAGTACTTCATCCATTACAACGATATATAAGTTTTTACACAAATAGGGATCTCAGGATCCAGTCCTTAATACAACATCAAGCAGCGGAATACATAATAATAACGGTAGTGTAGGCGAGGCTCCATCTTCGGGGTCACATGCAATGCTGACGATGGGAGATGATCCTAGTTGTCGTAACCGTCCTGGGGTCCATCCTCCAGGTACTCCTCTTCATAGTCTGGCCATGGGAATAGCCAGGGACAAAGCCATGAGTACTCTTTAAGTACTCGCAAACTAATACTAACAAGTAAAGGGGTTTTTGGATAATAGGACACTAGGCTCTAGGGTTGTTTTGCAAAAGCCAGGTTTATAACTACTAAGTTCCAAGCTAGTCACAATTTTATAACTCCTAAGTGGGATCTTGTATTTCCGGTCACAACTCTGTTGTGGTCAGGTCAAAGTCTCAAGTCGTTTCACAAGTCATTTTGAAAAGTCTGACGGGGGAACAGTATGGCCACTCCAACTGTCCATAACCGCGGACGCGGCTATTCGAATAGTTTGACACTCTGCAGAGATTGTACACTTTCACCACAATATTCGATACATCCGTCAGGAACAAATCCTGAATTCACCATACTCAGTATGCGGATAATCAATCCTAACCTTTCAATTACACTCCCTAGTATCAGCACCTCTCCTGTGAGTTTGGCCTCCCAACCATGACCACTGTCATCTTGGGTACTGCACAGGTGGACAATCTTCACAAGGTAGCCTCAGCTCAGACCTTGGCCGTGAGGGAACTAATACTAAGGTATATAAGTTTCCAGTCAAGCCCTACCCAATATTCGGGTATTGTGGTTGTACGATAAAAATTGGAATGGTATCGCATCTAGACAACCATCAGTTTTATAAAGGGCTAAGGCTCATGCCTCAACATTTTTATCACCAGAATCATCAAGGGTTTGGAAACACACGTCCAAAACATTTCAATAGAATGATCCATCATTCCAAGGTTTTCATAACCATTTTTCCACCAAGTATTCCCATCTAAAGTTGATCAAGTTTTATGCTTAGCACTAGCATCTACAGGTGGGGTAGTACTAAAGGGGGATGGTAACTAGTGGAGTTTCAACTAAGTCCAACATTATATCTTAGGCCGATATCAAGGTTTCTAGCTTAGGCCAAATTTTATGCTCTTTATGCAACCTTCAGCACAACTGTCTAGTATCTACCAAACTCTTAGGTAGACTCCAAGTAAGCTTTGATAAAGAAAATAAAGTAAGAAGCTTGCCATAAAACTAGGATTGGTTTAGCAAGTGGGTATGGTCACATATGCTTAAGGTATAAAGTAATCATCTCACAAGTATGGGTTTGTGGCATCAGTAAGGTATCTTGCAAGTGTTAGCTTGCATCAATGTCAATATAAGCTTGCATAGGTATAGTATCTTGCAAGTGTTAGCTTGCATTGGTCAACTTGGTTAGTATAGCTTGCCTTGTGCAGAGCAGTGGTTGAAGTTCTCCTCGGCTTCCTCTTCGTAGTATCCTCCTTCCTCCTCGTATCCTTGGTCGATACTAGCGTCTACAAATAAATACGAGGTACACAATCACCAAACAATACTTAACTACTTGCAATCATCACACACAAGGGTCCTATAAATGATCTAGCATCATCTCTAATATTACAAGGTTAAGGCTTGGTTTAAGTCTTTTTATTTTAGAAAAGTAATTTCTACTCATTGAAGAACTACTTAAAATTTAATATTCTCCAAACTAAACATGGGATCATGTTGACACATGTCATCACCACATATTGTAGTCCATGGGAATGTGATTTAAAGTGGTGTCACAATTTAATAAGGTTTTACCCTTTTATTTTAATTACTTAAAGTGACTAGAAATGCTTATGAAGCATTATTTTATTGCTTGAACAATATTTCTGCAAGTAAACCTATATATATTTTTATATATTCTTAAAGGAATGGTTGAATGTGATTTTTGAGAGTTGGAATCAACTCAAAAGCTTTTATGGTTTAAATTTGAAAAATGTTTGAATCCAGAAAAGCTTCTGCCTTGTTATTTTTGCTATGGGTGATCTACAGATCCAAATGACTTGAATCCAACGGGCTTGGATTAAGCATTCGCAGACCTTTCCAACAAAATTGGTTTCATCCAATTTGGTGCACTGAATCAATCTAGGTTGATTTTACAAGTTGGGTACAGAAGTGTGTTTGAATTTAAAAAGAAAAGGTTTAATTTGAATTGCTGGGCTGCGCGGGAAATTCTAACGGGCCGGCCTGCTAAGGGCAGTGCTCCCGCGGGCTGCTTAAGTGGGTGTCCCCACTCGTCAGTGACACGGGGCTGGGCGAAGCGGTATGGGGCAACGTGGTTCGTTCGATCTAGTTCTAATCCAACGGCTGAGGGTCATCGTCAACGCGAGACAGCTCCGACGAGAATGAAACCTAGCGCGGCCAGTGAGGGGTGCTGGGGGCTCACCGGGGTACTGGCGAGGGTCGGCGAGGCGGGCGAACGACAAAGTCGACGACGGCGAACCTCCTGGTACCGGTGGCTTCTCCTGGGGCGGCTCCAATCGCTGGCTCCTTTCTTCTCCGGCAGCGGCAGGCTCCAGTGAAATTCCGGCGAGGTGGTGCTCGCCTTGCTCTGAGAATGGTGTGGCACGGTCAGTGAGGGGAGGGGAGTGAGATGGTGTGAAGAAATCGTCCGGGGGTGGCCTCTATTTATAGTCGAGCGAGGGGACCGTCGGGGCGCAAGGTGAGCTCGTCGGGGGCGACGTTACAGGGAGCTAATGGCATGGGCAAGGGTAGGGGACGGTGCTGTGTCTCCTGGCGATGCTCAACGACATGGTTGCAAGGCATGGGGCGGTGTGGTTTGGTCTGGAACGGGCGGTGCTCTGCGCGGCAGAGGCGGTGTCTTCGACGGCGGGCGGTGGCTGTATGGCGCGGGGCGGCAAACGGGGGTGTCTGGCGGTCTCCTGGGTCGGTGGTGATCGTGTCTGCGCGCGGTGAGGGCGGCGCGCGGTCTGTGGGTGATGGTCGAGGGTGGCGCTCTGGCGCACGCTCGGCATGGTCTGGGCGTGTCTTGTGCGAGTGGTCCAGGGCTTGGCAACGCTCGCGGCTGGGACAGGCAATGGCGGTGGACGGTGGGCTGCCTCCCAGACATGTTGGCTAGGCTTGCTGCTGCTCCTAGCTTGCTGTCCACATTGGGGTGACATGGTTGGCTTCAGCTGTTCACCATTAATGGCAATGGCAAGCTCACAGGAGTGCTAGTGCTGGTCTAACCTTGTTAGATGATCTACTGGATTGTGTGAGAGCTAACTAGGGAACAAGTTAGGCTCAAAACACTGCACACTATAGTGTTTGATGTTTTGTTTGATTTGTGTCTGCAACCTGTTTGATGAAATGGCCGCATGAAATGAAGTTTTGAATTTTGAAATGATTTTTGGTGGGTTTGCTAGATTGGTTCTGGTGAGTCTGCAGATGCTTGGGTTTTGAAAGTTGAGCTTGTTTGAGTAGGTTTTGAAAGAGTGGGATCTTCCCATATGAAAAAGATTCAATTTTGAATTGTCATTTAAACTATGCATTTGAAAGTTTCTGGATGATCACAAAGTGGGCCTTGATACTTTGTTATGAGTACATTCAAGGGGTGCAAAGATCCAGAAAAGTTTCTGTTAGGTTTTGAAAGTTTGAGACAGCCAAAGTAGGCATGTGAGTTAAATTGGTCAAAATGACCATTCACTTAATATATTTGTTTTGATTTATTTGTCTTTAGGAAAAGTGTGGGGAATGTTTTAGATGATGTTTATTTCACCTAAGAAACATTTTACAACCAATGGATCACACAAACAAGGTGGTTTTTAAAGAAATTCAAAATCCATGCATGCACATATACATGCATTCATGAATTGATTTGGAAAAGTTTTTGTTAACCCTAAACTTTAGGATTAGTGTTTTGATGATCTAAGTTTGATATTTTTGGGATGTTACAAACCTTCCCCCCTTAAACAAAATCTCGTCCCGGGATTTGAAAAAGGACGAAAAGATTACCTAGGATTTGAAGAGATCTGGAAACTCCGTTCTGATGTGATCTTCGCGTTCCCAGGTAGCTTCCTCTTCTGTGTGGTTGCTCCACTGAATCTTGAGAAACTTGATGCTTCGGGTTCTGGTAGTTCGAAAGGCTTCCTCCAATATACGGATGGGTACTTCGGGATAGGTCAGGTCATCATTGATCTCTATGGTCCTATGATCGATATTCTTGAACACTTCGGTCTTCTCGGGGAATTCGAGACATTTGCGAAGTAACGAGATATGGAACACATTGTGCACAGCTGACATCTCTTCTGGTAGCTCGAGTTGATACGATACTTCTCCTCGACGGTTCAAAATTTTGAAAGGTCCGATATATCTGGGGGCTAACTTTCCTTTGAGTTGGAAACGCTGCATTCCCTTCAATGGCGACACTTTCAGATAAACAAAATCTCCAATGTTGAAGGCGAGGTCTCGACGTCTCTTGTCGGCGTAACTCTTTTGTCGGGATTGGGCTGTCTTGAGGTGCTCGCGAATCTTGTGAACCTTCTCTTCTGCTTCTCGTAGGATGTCGGGTCCGAAAATTTGACTCTCTCCTACTTCCGACCAGTTCAAAGGGGTGCGGCACTTTCTTCCGTACATGAATTCAAATGGGGCCATTTGCAAACTGGCTTGGTAACTGTTGTTGTAGGAAAATTCTGCAAACGGCAGACAGTCTTCCCACTTGGATCCATATTCTAGTACACATGCTCTAAGCATATCTTCGAGTATTTGGTTTACTCGCTCCGTTTGTCCATCGGTCTGAGGGTGATACGCGGTACTGAAATCTAGGCGGGTTCCTAAACCTTCTTGGACCTTCTTCCAGAATCTCGAGGTAAACTGAGTTCCTCGTTCCGATACGATATTCTTGGGGACTCCGTGCAAACTAACGATCCTAGCGATGTATAACTCTGCTAGCTTCGAACTCTGATAGGTAGTTTTAACGGGCAAGAAATGGGCGACTTTGGACAATCTGTCCACTATGACCCAAATAGAGTCATTTCCCCTACTAGAAGTAGGTAGTCCAGTGATAAAGTCCATTCCTACAGAATCCCATTTCCATTCCAGAACTTGCAAAGGTTGCAACAATCCAGCGGGTCTTTGATGTCCTGCCTTGACTCGCTGACATATATCACACTTGGCGATATAGCTTCCGATTTCTCTCTTCATCTTATGCCACCAAAATTGCTCTTTCAAATCTTGATACATCTTGGTTCCTCCGGGATGGATAGAATAAAGAGTATCATGAGCCTCCTTCAAGATAACTTCCTTTAACTCCGAATCTGCTGGTACACAAAGGCGTCCTTTGTACCACAAAACTCCTTCTTCGTCCTCGGTGAATCCGGGTACTTTGCCTGTACCGATACGACGTTTAATTCCGTCGATACTAGCATTTCCTTTCTGCGCCTCCTTAATCTGACTGATCAAAGTGGACTGAAATTCTATGCTAGCCAAAAATCCTTCACTTACCAATTCTATTCGAAAATCTTCCATCTCTTTGTGCAAACTTGGTTGCTCCTTCAAAATCATGGAGTTCAAGCGGCACGGCAATCTGCTAAGGGCATCGGCTACTACGTTGGCTTTTCCAGGGTGATAGTGAATGTCCAGGTCGTAATCCTTGATTATCTCAATCCATCTTTTCTGCCTCATATTCAGCTCCTTCTGAGTGAATATATACTTTAGGCTCTTGTGATCCGAATAAATCTCACAACGGTTTCCCATAAGGTAATGTCTCCATGTCTTCAGGGCTAGAACTACGGCTGCGAGTTCGAGGTCATGGGTTGGGTAATTTTGTTCATGTTGCTTCAATTGTCGCGATAGATAGGATATAACTTTGCCTTCTTGCATTAGCACACATCCGAGACCAATCTTGGATGCGTCACAATACACATCGAAGGGCTTCGTGATATCCGGCATGATTAGGATTGGGGATGAAATCAATCTCCTTTTGAGTTCTTGAAAACTCGCTTCACACTTGTCTGTTCATTCAAACTTCTTGTCCTTCTTCAGCAATTGGGTCAGGGGTCGGGCGATACTAGAGAATCCTTCTACGAATTTGCGGTAATATCCCGCCAATCCGAGAAAAGCACGAACTTGGGTTTGAGTGGTTGGGGCTTGCCAATCTTCCACATCTTTCACTTTGGCAGGGTCAACGGCAATTCCTCCGGCTGATACAATGTGACCGAGAAATCCTACTTCCTGTAACCAGAATTCACATTTGCTAAATTTTGCATACAGCTGATGCTCTCTAAGGGTTCCAAGAATGGTCCTTAGGTGTAGCTCATGTTCTTCTTCCGATTTGGAATAAATCAGAATGTCATCGATGAAAACAACGACAAACTTATCCAGGAAGTCCATAAAAATCTTATTCATGAGGTTCATGAAATAAGCGGGGGCATTGGTTAATCCAAAAGACATGACCGTATACTCATACAATCCATATCTGGTGGTAAAGGCAGTCTTTGGAATATCCTCTGCACGAATTTTGAGTTGATGATAGCCAGTTCTAAGATCAATCTTAGAAAACACCTGGGCTCCGGTCAACTGATCGAACAAATCCTCTATCTTGGGCAAGGGGTACTTGTTCTTGATGGTGACATCATTCAACTTTCGATAATCCGTACACAAACGGTTACCTCCATCCTTCTTGTCCACAAACAAGACATGTGACCTCCATGGGGACGCACTTGGTTGAATCAATCCGATTTCTAACATGGAATCCAACTGCTTCTTCAGTTCTTCTAGTTCTGACGGGTTCATACTATAGGGTCTCTGGGCTATAGGTCCTGTTCCGGGGATTAGTTCGATGATAAACTCGATATCCCTATCTGGGGGCATACCGGGCAAAACATCTGGAAATACATCGGGGTATTCACAGACTATCCGAACTTGGTCAATGGTAGGTTGGGATAGACTCTTGTTACACTTGAATTGGCGAGGTAAGGTTTCAGATATATGCTCGACTGATATTCCGGTGGTACTGGTCATGGTAATGGCTTTCTTGGCACAGTCAATCAATCATTTATGTTTGGACATCCAATCCATTCCTAGTACTACTTCCAGACCTTTAGTTCCGAGTACTATTAGGTTAGCATAAAAATCTATGCTATGGATTCGGATAGGGACGGCTTTGCAAACTTGCCTAGCCTTGGTGGTCGATCCGGGAATTTGTACAATCATCACATGCTTCAGTTTGGTTGGTTGAATTTTACTAGTGCAGGCAAATTCTTCGGTGACAAATGAATGCGACGCACCAGAATCAAACAACACTCTTGCAAGTACTGAATTAACAGAAAACATACCCAGCACGACGTCTGGCGCTTCCTGAGCTTCTTCAGCATGCATGAGAAAAAGACGGCCATTGCGGTTGAGTGAATTCCCTGGGGAAAATCTTCTCCCTGGCTGGACACGACGCTGCTGCTGAGCTGAGACGTTGGTATTAGGGGCTGTAGCATTCTTCTTGTTGGGGCACTCGTTGGAATAGTGGCCTTTATTTCCACAGTCATAACAGGTCACTTGTGACTTGTCCTTGGCTGCGACAGGCACAACATTGCTTCCAGTCCTCGGGGCAGTATTGGGGTTGGCGGTAGCATTGTTGGTGTTGAACTTGGGTGGGGCACGGGTGAAATTGCTAGAATTGCCGGGGTTGTTGTGATTTCCTCCGGGTCTAGGGTTTCCACGGTTCGGATAGGTCGAACGGGTCATAGGGGGTCTGTTGGTTCTTGGGGCAAATCCTGGAGATGGGTTGGGGCGATACTTTGGGGTCTGATGGGTTCCTGGTTGATGCATCATGCGACGCTTGCGGTTCTCATTGGCTTGGTTGATCTTTCCTTCCATCTGGATAGCAGAGTCGACAAGGGCTTCAATATCAGCAAAGGGGATATTGACTAACACTGTCTGCATCTCATCATGCAGACCATTCAGGAATCTTTCTTTCTTCTTGGCTTCGGTGTCTATCTCGTCCGAGGCATACCTAGCTAATGACAAAAATTTGTCACGGTATTCCACTACAATCATCCTTCCTTGCTTCAATTCTCTGAACTCGTCTCTCATTCTCTTGATCAAACCCGGCGGCACATGGGTTCTGCTAAACTTGACCTTGAATTCCTCCCAGGTCATCATTTGGCCTCCGGTCATTGCACGAACACTGTTCCACAATGCCCTGGCATCTCCGGCTAGATAATGAGTGGCGAACAAGACTTTCTCGTTGGCTTCTACTCCAGCTACTTCTAAGTTATTTTCCATGGTTTGCAGCCAGTCATCAGCGTCTAGGGGTTCTTCCGACTTGGTAAAAACGGGTGGGTTGGTATTCTGGAAATTCTTGAGCTTAGATCCGTGGTTGTCCTGATTTCCATGGCCTTGGTTGTTGTGGGCTAGCTGGGCTATCTATTGCAGAGTGGCTAGGTTGGCTTGATGTTCCGCTCTTTCAGCTTCGCGGTCAGAAGTCAACATTTGCAGGATCTGCAACATCGGATCCGGGGCTGAACCACTTCCTCCACGTGGCATCTGAAGATTGATATAGATCATGAGAAAAGAGGGAAATTTCTAAGGTTTTGGGTCTTTGAAAAGTTTTTAGAGTTTGACTCAAGTTTTCTAGCAAATTGCTTTTTCATTCATTCACTCATAGCACACAGTACAACACACACCACAACAAAGAAGAACAGATGGTTTTAAGAACCATTCTGGGAACTACGATACAGTGGGACCGACTACTACTCACTACGCTAGTGCTCAGTGCTACTACTGCTCGGAGTCTGTGGCTTCATCATCTTCCGCATCATCGATGAAGGCGAAATCATCCTCATCGGTGAAGAAGTCCATGGCTTGATCCTCCAGAAAATCATCGTCATTGCTGAGATAGGAGTAAGGGTCTCCACGAAGATCTTCTCCGGCATTCTCCCTTTCCTCTAACTGCATCTCTCTCTCATGGATGGTCTCTTCCAGAGATGAGATACGATGGCGAAGACGGGCAATAATGCGCTCCTTCTTGTCGAGCTGACGGCGGCGAGACTTGCGATCCCTTGCTAGCATGGCGATGGTCTGATCCTTTGTCTTGATGATGGAAGACTTGTGGTTGCAATAGTCACGGCAGTTGTCCAGTTCCTGCTGACGATCATACATCATGAAGCTAAGGTGGTCCAATTGAGTCTTCAGCTCAGGGTGGTATGGGGCTTCCAGTGGTTGTCCATTTGCATCACGCCTTGGGCAAAACTCAAAGCGAGTACCCTTGATCTGATTGATGCTCTGCCCACACAGACGGGAAAGAGCTTCCTGCATTGCTCTGGCAAGTCCATCGAGCCAGTTGTTTTCCCTCAAGGTAAACTGAATTCCCTCCGTAGTGGGAGGTTCAATCTTTCCTCGGAGACTTGCAACAATTAGCCACTACAGATCTTCTCCCCCTTGATCATTGAGCTGAGCTCCGAAGAACTCGGGATGCGGGCGCTCCAGAAGTTCCGAAAGCTGATCCAGATCCCTCTCAAAGATGAGGTCTCCTCCATTACCGAGTTGGTAAAACTTGCTGTACTTCACGTCCATCTATAAAAATAGAGGATGAGTAGATTAGCAAAGTGATCAAGTGTGTCAAAATTTTATATATTTTGCAAGAGTTTTTGAGGAACATGAAGTTTTTTTAAAGAATTAAAGAGGTAAGAATGAGAATAAGTTTTTGTAAATAGTTTTGTTCTTTGAGTTTTGAAACTAAGTTTTTGGTTCAGCGTCCAATCTAACTAGGGTCTCCTATGGTCAGGATGGCTCTGATACCAACTTGTCAACACCCGGATTTTTTTCAATCCTAGATGCCTGTTATGCCATACATCGCAATCCCAGGATTACCATTTTTGCGAGACATAACAGAATTGGATACCATAGTACTTCATCCATTACAACGATACATAAGTTTTTACACAAATAAGGATCTCAGGATCCAGTCCTTAATACAACATCAAGCAGCGGAATACGTAATAATAACGGTAGCGTAGGCGAGGCTCCATCTTCGGGGTCACAGGCAATGCTAACGATGGGAGATGATCCTAGTTGTCGTAACCGTCCTGGGGTCCATCCTCCAGGTACTCCTCTTCATAGTCTGGCCATGGGAATAGCCAGGGACAAAGCCATGAGTACTCTTTAAGTACTCGCAAACTAATACTAACAAGTAAAGGGGTTTTTGGATAATAGGACACTAGGCTCTAGGGTTGTTTTGCAAAAGCCAGGTTTATAACTACTAAGTTCCAAGCTAGTCACAATTTTATAACTCCTAAGTGGGATCTTGTATTTCCGGTCACAACTCTGTTGTGGTCAGGTCAAAGTCTCAAGTCGTTTCACAAGTCATTTTGAAAAGTCTGACGGGGGAACAGTATGGCCACTCCAACTGTCCATAACCGCGGACGCGGCTATTCGAATAGTTTGACACTCTGCAGAGATTGTACACTTTCACCACAATATTCGATACATCCGTCAGGAACAAATCCTGAATTCACCATACTCAGTATGCGGATAATCAATCCTAACCTTTCAATTACACTCCCTAGTATAAGCACCTCTCCTGTGAGTTTGGCCTCCCAACCATGACCACTGTCATCTTGGGTACTGCACAGGTCGACAATCTTCACAAGGTAGCCTCAGCTCAGACCTTGGCCGTGAGGGAACTAATACTAAGGTATATAAGTTTCTAGTCAAGCCCTACCCAATATTCGGGTATTGTGGTTGTACGATAAAAATTGGAATGGTATCGCATCTAGACAACCATCAGTTTTATAAAGGGCTAAGGCTCATGCCTCAACATTTTTATCACCAGAATCATCAAGGGTTTGGAAACACATGTCCAAAACATTTCAATAGAATGATCCATCATTCCAAGGTTTTCATAACCATTTTTCCACCAAGTATTCCCATCTAAAGTTGATCAAGTTTTATGCTTAGCATTAGCATCTACAGGTGGGGTAGTACTAAAGGGGGATGGTAACTAGTGGAGTTTCAACTAAGTCCAACATTATATCTTAGGATGATATCAAGGTTTCTAGCTTAGGCCAAATTTTATGCTCTTTATGCAACCTTCAGCACAACTGTCTAGTATCTACCAAACTCTTAGGTAGACTCCAAGTAAGCTTTGATAAAGAAAATAAAGTAAGAAGCTTGCCATAAAACTAGGATTGGTTTAGCAAGTGGGTATGGTCACATATGCTTAAGGCATAAAGTAATCATCTCACAAGTATGGGTTTGTGGCATCAGTAAGGTATCTTGCAAGTGTTAGCTTGCATCAATGTCAATATAAGCTTGCATAGGTATAGTATCTTGAAAGTGTTAGCTTGCATTGGTCAACTTGGTTAGTATAGCTTGCCTTGTGCAGAGCAGTGGTTGAAGTTCTTCTCGGCTTCCTCTTCGTAGTATCCTCCTTCCTCCTCGTATCCTTGGTCGATACTAGCGTCTACGAATAAATACGAGGTACACAATCACCAAACAATACTTAACTACTTGCAATCATCACACACAAGGGTCCTATAGATGATCTAGCATCATCTCTAATATTACAAGGTTAAGGCTTGGTTTAAGTCTTTTTATTTTAGAAAAGTAATTTCTACTCATTGAAGAACTACTTAAGATTTAATATTCTCCAAACTAAACATGGGATCATGTTGACACATGTCATCACCACATATTGTAGTCCATGGGAATGTGATTTAAAGTGGTGTCACAATTTAATAAGGTTTTACCCTTTTATTTTAATTAATTAAAGTGACTAGAAATGCTTATGAAGCATTCTTTTATTGCTTGAACAATATTTCTGCAAGTAAACCTATATATATTTTTATATATTCTGAAAGGTATGGTTGAATGTGATTTTTGAGAGTTGGAATCAACTCAAAAGCTTTTATGGTTTAAATTTGAAAAATGTTTGAATCCAGAAAAGCTTCTGCCTTGTTATTTTTGCTATGGGTGATCTACAGATCCAAATGACTTGAATCCAACGGGCTTGGATTAAGCATTCACAGACCTTTCCAACAAAATTGGTTTCATCCAATTTGGTGCACTGAATCGATCTAGGTTGATTTTACAAGTTGGGTACAGAAGTGTGTTTGAATTTAAAAAGAAAAGGTTTAATTTGAATTGCTGGGCTGCGCGGGAAATTCTAACGGGCCGGCCTGCTAAGGGCAGTGCTCCCGCGGGCTGCTTAAGTGGGTGTCCCCACTCGTCAGTGACACGGGGCTGGGCGAAGCGGTATGGGGCAACGTGGTTCGTTCGATCTAGTTCTAATCCAACGGCTGAGGGTCATCGTCAACGCGAGACAGCTCCGACGAGAATGAAACCTAGCGCGGCCAGTGAGGGGTGCTGGGGGCTCACCGGGGTACTGGCGAGGGTCGGCGAGGCGGGCGAACGACAAAGTCGACGACGGCGAACCTCCTGGTACCGGTGGCTTCTCCTGGGGCGGCTCCAATCGCTGGCTCCTTTCTTCTCCGGCAGCGGCAGGCTCCAGTGAAATTCCGGCGAGGTGGTGCTCGCCTTGCTCTGAGAATGGTGTGGCACGGTCAGTGAGGGGAGGGGAGTGAGATGGTGTGAAGAAATCGTCCGGGGGTGGCCTCTATTTATAGTCGAGCGAGGGGACCGTCGGGACGCAAGGTGAGCTCGTCGGGGGCGACGTTACAGGCAGCTAATGGCATGGGCAAGGGTAGGGGACGGTGCTGTGTCTCCTGGCGATGCTCAACGACATGGTTGCGAGGCATGGGGCGGTGTGGTTTGGTCTGGAACGGGCGGTGCTCTGCGCGGCAGAGGCGGTGTCTTCGACGGAGGGCGGTGGCTGTATGGCGCGGGGCAGCAAACGGGGGTGTCTGGCGGTCTCCTGGGTCGGTGGTGATCGTGTCTGCGCGTGGTGAGGGCGGCGCGCGGTCTGTGGGTGATGGTCGAGGGTGGCGCTCTGGCGCACGCTCGGCATGGTCTGGCGTGTCTTGTGCGAGTGGTCCAGGGCTTGGCAACGCTCGCGGCTGGGACAGGCAGTGTCGGTGGACGGTGGGCTGCCTCCCAGACATGCTGGCTAGGCTTGCTGCTGCTCCTAGCTTGCTGTCCACATTGGGGTGACATGGTTGGCTTCGGCTGTTCACCATTAATGGCAATGGCAAGCTCACAGGGGTGCTAGTGCTGGTCTAACCTTGCTAGATGATCTACTGGATTGTGTGAGAGCTAACTAGGGAAAAAGTTAGGCTCAAAACACTGCACACTATAGTGTTTGATGTTTTGTTTGATTTGTGTCTGCAACCTGTTTGATGAAATGGCCGCATGAAATCAAGTTTTGAATTTTGAAATGATTTTTGGTGGGTTTGCTAGATTGGTTCTGGTGAGTCTGCAGATGCTTGGGTTTTGAAAGTTGAGCTTGTTTGAGTAGGTTTTGAAAGAGTGGGATCTTCCCATATGAAGAAGATTCAATTTTGAATTGTCATTTAAACTATGCATTTGAAAGTTTCTGGATGATCACAAAGTGGGCCTTGATACTTTGTTATGAGTACATTCAAGGGGTGCAAAGATCCAGAAAAGTTTCTGTTAGGTTTTGAAAGTTTGAGACAGCCAAAGTAGGCATGTGAGTTAAATTGGTCAAAATGACCATTCACTTAATATATTTGTTTTGATTTATTTGTCTTTAGGAAAAGTGTGGGGAATGTTTTAGATGATGTTTATTTCACCTAAGAAACATTTTACAAGCAATGGATCACACAAACAAGGTGGTTTTTAAAGAAATTCAAAATCCATTTATACACATATACATGCATTCATGAATTGATTTGGAGAAGTTTTTGTTAACCCTAAACTTTAGGATTAGTGTTTTGATGATCTAAGTTTGATATTTTTGGAATGTTACACGTACAGAGCCTCAAACAGTGAACGCTGGATCGCCGTATGATAGGATGTATTGTACCAATACTCTGCCAGAGGAAGCCAATGCCGCCACTGTCGAGGACAAGAATGGACGAAGCAACGCAAATAGGTTTCGAGGCATTGATTCACCCGTTCCGTCTGGTCATCAGTCTGTGGGTGGCGAGACGAACTCATAGCCAGTTCTGTGCCCACCAGCGTGAACATCTCCTTCCACAATCGACTTGTAAAGATGGGGTCACGATCTGAAACCAAAACTGCTGGCAAACTATGGAGTTTGAAGATGTTATCCACATACGCCATTGCCACTTGCTGGGCTGTGAAAAGGTGCGCCAATGCAACAAAATGTGCATATTTCGTTAACTTGTCCACGACCACCATGATACAATTAGCTTGCTTGGAACGGGGAAGCCCTTCAATGAAATCAAGAGTAACCCACTTGCCAGGCAATATCAGGAGTTGTCAAGGGCTGGAGGGGACCGGGGTATTTTACCTTCTCATGCTTCGCTTGCTTGCAGATGTTGCAGCGTTCAACATACTCTTCCACTCCCTTTTTCATACCTTTCCAAGCAAAGTTCCTGTGTAAGCGCTGGTAAGTAGCACGCACACCTGAGTGTCCCCCTACTGCGCTATCATGTACTGAATACAGAATAGCTTTTTGCAGAGCTTCGTTGGTACCCAACCAGATGCGCCCCTCCTTGTAAATCAATCCATCGTGTAGCGAGAATTCCTGCACCCCTGGGTCACGAGCTGCAATTTTCTGCAGAAGCTCAGGGATGGATGGGTCAGTGGCGTAGCCTTGCAGTACTTGCTGCAACCATACAGGCACGCTGACGGATACTGTTGCTAGTTCTGCATCACTATCTTTGCGTGACAGAGCATCGGCAGCTGAATTCTCACGGCCAGGTCGGTAGACAATCTTGTAGCGCAACCCCAACAGCTTGGTGAGGGCCTTACGCTGCCATGGGGTATGCAGGCGCTGCTCATCAAGACTTGCTAGACCGCGGTGGTCGGACTGTATAACAAAATCCTGTACCTGGAGATACGGGCGCCAGTGATCGACCGCCAACAAAATCGCAAGGAACTCCTTCTCATAAGCAGATAGTCCCTGATTGCGAGGCCCCAGCGCACGACTAAGGTACGCAACGGGATGACCTTCTTGCGACAGTACGGCGCCAACACCACCATTAGAGGCATCCGTTTCTACCACAAATGGTTTGGTGAAATCAGGAATCGCCAGGACGGGAGCTGTGATCAAAGCCTGCTGCAGAGAGCGAAATGATGTCTCTGTTTCATCAGTCCAACGGAAATGCCGGTCCTTCTTGAGCAATTCTGTGAGTGGTCGGCTAATTTGGCCAAAATTCCGGACGAACTTGCGGTAGTAGCCTGCCAATCCCAAGAATCCACGCACCGCTCGGACTGACTTGGGTGTCTCCCACTTCTGCATTGCTGCAAAAGTTTTTGGATCCGTGGCAACAGCGCCCGCGCTAATTACGTGCCCGAGATACACCAACTGTTTCTGAGGGAACGCACACTTACTCTTCTTCACCTTAAGTTGGTGCTGATCTAGCAATTCGAAAACCTGTTAGTCCGAAAGACATCACCTTAAGTTGGTGTTCTGGAAAGTTGTCGGAGCTCCTGTTAGTCCGAAAGACATCACACGGAATTCAAAATGCCCATTGTGGGTTTTGAAAGCAATCTTCGCCTCCTCTCCTAGCAGCAATCGAATCTGATGGTACCCCGCCCTCAAATCTAGACTGGTAAACCAACATGCTCCTGCTAACTCGTCAATGAGTTCCTCAATAATTGGAAGGGGGTAGTGGTTCTTCACCGTAATGGCATTCATATGACGGTAGTCAATGCAGAATCGCCAAGTCAGATCCTTCTTCATGACCAGGAGCACGGGCGAGGCATATGGGCTGCAACTTGGTTGAATGATCCCCTGTTCAAGCATTTTGGAAACTTGCCTCTCTATCTCGTCTTTCTGTGCTGGACTATAGCGGTATGGGCGCAAATTCACGGGCCTTTACCCCGGTATCAGTGGAATTTCATGGTCGAATTGGCGTGCAGGAGGTAGTCCAGTTGGTTCCGAGAATACAACACTGAACTCCGCCAAAACTGCCTCAATTTCGTCAGGACAAGCATGAGTGGTCTGTTCTATTTCGTCAGTACTGAAAATTTCCACGACGGTAGCGACAGAATCTTGGTGTAGAAGAGTCAGCATACTGGTTGGGTCAATCTCTGAACAACTGCCAATGGGAGCCTGCTCTCCTGTGAGTGTCACCAATTTCCCTTGACTCCAAAATGCTAGGCGTTTGCCAATCCAATCGATGCCCATCGGATTATGTGATTGCAGCCAATCCATCCCAATAATCACATCATACCCTCCCAATGGCAGTACCTTCAGATTGGAACGAAACGTTGCCCCTTGGCACCACCATTCACAATCAGTAATCTCCTTGTTGCATGTGAGAATCCCTCCATTTGCGATCTTGACTTGCATTGGCTTGATTGTGCGTTCAGTCCCTTGTAGCTTCGCCGCAATATCCTGATTGACAAAACAGTGTGTAACACCCTCAGAATCGGCCCTATGCAAGTTTTAGCGAAACCCGCCAAACCCGCATAGAAACGATTCAAAGGTGCCCACCAGGCACTTTCGTGCGGGTGGAAAACGAAGTAATATCATTACACAATAGTCCACGATGGAACCCACAGAACAGATATATACAACGGCGACTCAATGAGTCAAGAATACAGATATACAGTACAAAGATCCAAATCGCCTTGAAAACGATACAGCGTCCGAGTACGGACAAGATGCAAATTGAGCTAAGAGCCCTGAAGAATAACCAAAGGCGTCCATAACCCTGCCCAGACCAAGCCGGAAGGGTAACCCTGCTAACGATGTCGATCTCGAAACCTGCTTAAACAAAAGGGGTGCCGACAAAGGGCAAAGGAAAAAGAGAGAGCGGTCAGTACTGAGGCCAGTACACGGCGAGACTAGAATTCGGCGGTCCTCGCCTACATAGGTATGGTGGACTGAGCGGCAGCGCGACATGCACTAGAACAACCTATAGAGACTCGATATAACTGTCGGCTATCAGAGAGGGATAAGAAAGACCTATTCGGAACCAACCTGATGCTACCACCAAACATACCCATCCTGGTATTTTCCCCCTCGAGACCAAACGAGGAAGTCAACCGAGGAACTCACACAGTGGGCAGTTTTAGTTATTCAGTTATCGTTGCAGCAATTACTAGTCAGGTATAGATAGTCATCCTGATATAATAAGCAGTGGGCAGTTTTTAGTTAACCATTCCGTTGTAGTTGCAACACTTACTAGTCAGATACAATAAGCATGAGATATTCCCAAACCCAGCAGTTGTTGGTACTTTTATTTAGCCATTCCGTTGTAGTGAAGCTGATTACTAGTCATATCGGATACAAGTCAAATTATAACAGTAAACTTTAGTTATAGTTGTCTATGATCGAGAACTGTGCTCCAAGTCGTCCATAACCGCGGACACGGCTTTTCGAAAAGATTAAACCCTGCAGGGGTGCACCAAAGTATCCACACGCACTTCGACCCTTTTTGCCAGATCAGTTAACATACACCCATCGGTATGTCGGCGGGGCCTAAGTCATGACGTTTCCCAGACCCAAAGCAAGTACATGGGGGCCACCCCACTAAGCTACCCGCAACGAAGTTGGCCGGCTCCGGAACGGACCCAGGGTTTGCGTCAGTGGCTGTAAACGACTGGGAACCCGAAAGTGTGACTGGGCTTGTCGATACCGCGAAAACACTCCGCTTACCTAAACAGTACAGGTGCTCCTCGCACAATCTTAAATAACGCAGTAAAGCATGGCATAAGTACATGATAGTAATAAAGCCCCAAACTACTTGTGGCCCCCGGTACAATACTTTGAAATCAGGTACTAATCGATGGGGGTGCCCATACACCCCACCTGTGGTTAGCGCGCTCGATCTCGGAACAGGTGTCAAGAACTCGGGGTCCTACGGGACACCGGTGAGCGGTTAAAAACCAAATATTGTCTATTACCCACTGGTGCCTCTGCATTTACCTACTTCAATTTTAGTTATTAAACAATAATTAAAGCCATGATCATCTCCAACATTAAACATGCGGCAATACTCCAACAACTGTGGTACTGGACGACACGCAACAGCACTTGAGCAAGCGACTACGACGCGCAAGTCCAACTATCTACCAATCAACAGGTAATAGGATGTGTCCAAGGCAATATGGCTGCAAGGGATATCACGGGTACGAAAACTAGAGCATCGCAACACAGATAGCAATAGATCAACAGGGGGAATAAATACTATAAAAGTAAGATAGGTAGAAAGGGGGAGATGCTCGCCTGAAAACATTGCTGAAGGTTCATCCGAAGATCGGGTCGACACTCGCATCAACTCATAGGCCTAATTCGTGAAGAAGCAAAGCACTAGAAGAAACACCGGATGGACTATTTAATACTACGGTAGAAAATCGGGCATGATGCATGTATGATGTATGACATGGCAAAGGTGCGATGCAATTAGGCAATATTAAGCGGAACCGGGGGTCCCGACAATTAAATATATGGTTCTAGTTGTTTAGATACCCCGCATTTTAAATGTTGTCTTAACATGGCAAACCATGGTATCGGTTCGCTAGACAAATTTAAATGGAGCCAATATTAGACTAGATTTGCCCGCATATGGCCTCCATATTTAATTAGGTGAATCGGCATAAGGCCCCCAAGCCACACAAATATGTATGCAAGCATGAACAATTTAATATGCAACAAGATATATCATTTATAAAAATAGGGGCTTAGGGTCACACATCGGGTATCGGCGATCTTGGGGTTCGCCGAGGGTTCGACGGGTTCGGTCTCGCCGGGATCTGTCTTCGGATCAGGCCGTCAGGGTCTCGGCGAACTTGGCGTCCGTGACGTAGATCTTGGGTGCCGACTTATCATCAATGGTCAACTTGTAGCCGCGTCGGAAGATCTTGGAGACACAGAACTTGGTGGCACCGGGTTTTGTCAAACGGAGGCGCACTAGCGCTGCGATGATAAACAAATCGATAAGTGCGGGTACAAAGAGGCGTTGCACACCCCTAAGCATAGGAACTGTTGAAAACAACCTGCAGGGAAACAAAACGAGATTGACACAAGCCTAGCGGCATAGTGCCAGGCGAGGTCGAGCATGCAAAGCAACAGAGGGCCAGCGGCAGGAAGGCGTCACTCTTTGCGAGAGGGCACAGCGCGTGGGAATCCGACGACGCGGCACCACGGTCGGGAGGCCTAGGGACAACATGGCAGCACCGCGTCAAGGAGGAGGAGGCCAAGGCGGCGAGCGGCAGGGCCGTCCGAATCTCGCATGGTCGACATGCTCGGCGGGGACGGCCGCTGCAGAGGAGATGGACACCGCGAAGGAGAGACAGAGGAGGGGTCGCCGGCGCGACGATGGCCAGGGGAGGCGGCGGACAGCGTTGCGGGCAACAGGTGAGGCAGGCCCGACGACGCGGCTGCAGGTGGCGGGGCTCCGGTGGCGGTGGTCGCTGCCTCGGGAAGGAGGACGCGGCGGTGGCGACGAAGCGCCGGGACGGCGAGGGGGTCGCAGGGCGGCAGGGCAGGAGGAAGCTTCTGGTAGCGGTGGGGCTTGGCGACCCGAGCAGAGGAGAGGCGAGAGGAGGAGCGGCGGTAGCTGAGGTCCTGCAGGGCGAGCGAGGCGAGGTGGTATAGGAAGGCGGCGACGCCTGCTGGGGAATCGAGGGAGGCGGCGGGAGGTTCCTGGCGTGCGGGGCTTGGGTCGAGGGAGGCCCTGCGAGGGGGTTGGGGTTGGGGACGGAAATCGCGGGGAGGGGATAGAGGGAGTGGGGGGAGCGTGCAAGTGGGTCCCGGGGGTGGGGCCAAGGATGGGACCAGGGTGAGTGCGGGGTGTGTTGCTGTGTGCGTGCGTTGCGGTGTTCGGTGGGGAGTGGGTCAGGGGAGAGCGCGCAGTGGCTGTCCACCGGGGAAGTTGGGCCCGCGCGGGTGAGGTGGCAGGAGTTGAGTGGAGGGGTTGGTGAGGGTGGCTGTGTCGAGTGATGAGGTGGAGGAAACGGTGAGGTGGCAAGCTGTGGTTGGTCGGGGTGATGTGGAAGGGGCTGGGTAGGCTAGGGTGGGGTAGGTTAGGGATTAGGCTAGGTTTTAGTTTAGGGCTTGGAGGTGGCCGGCCGGGCTTTCGGGCCTGGCAGGCTGCCTCCTAAAAATAAAATAAAAGTTTTATTATTTAAAACGGGGCATTTGAAATCCGTTGATAGACGAAACAAAATAACCCGGAGACCCGCGTTTTAATTTGAATAAAGACGGGAATATTTAGAAAATGAAACTAGGCGTTTCGAAAATAGTTTAGACAAAAACCATGCAGGATGATGACGATGCTCAAATGCAATGTGGCATGATGACATGAGCATGCGGTCATGATGATGCAATGCACAAAAACACCACGATTTTCTAGTAGTGGTTTTGCGGGATGCCACACAGTGAGAGCTCCCTGAATCCACTAGCATCAGCACCGGTGTCTTCTGAATTTGGCCCAACAATCTGAATGTACTTGGTGACTCACTTCTAGCAACTGCATCTTGAGAAATCGCCATGGCCTGTCCTACTTCAGGCTCCAGGTTCTCCTCTTCTCCTAGAGTTGTGAATCCCATTGCGTCCAACAACTCCTGGACAACATGGAGTTGTACAGTCGTAGAACACTTGTGGCCTGGCGCCCACTTCTCGCCGCAGATGAAGCAGAGACCGCGGGAGCGGCGGTAGTTCTTGAGCACCGATGCACGGTCTTCCCCCTTAAGAGGTGGGGAATCTCGCGCGGCCTCCATGCCTCATTTGTCCTCCGCCATCGGTGTCGAGCGTGGTGTCAGGGCAGAACTTGTCGGAGGAGAATAACCACGCTCGCTCATGGACACCACTCCTGGTGTCGATCGATAGCTCGCCCTTGGATAGTAAGGTGCCTCCGATCGGCGAGGTTCCTTCCGCTTCCAGATTTCCCAGGCCTCCTCCGGCAACAGAGCAAGAGAAACAACAGCATCGAGATCCTTGGGCTGATGAACAAGCACCACGACACGAATTTCGTCCTTCAAACCATCAACGAATCGAGATGGAAATAGCTCTGGATCCCACGCGCTCGAGTGTGCCTTGAGCGCGTGCATCACCTCAGTGAACTCCTGAACGTATTCCGCCACCGTGCCCACTTGTTTGAGGTGAAACAATTGGCGCAACAATTTCTGGAATTCGTCCCTCCCAAACTGATCTCCCACCAAAGCACACAATTCCTCCCACTCCAACTTCTCGATCTCCAACCCACAGTTCTATAGCCATAACTGTGCACTACCGGAAAAATGCATAGTAGCCGTGTCTACCCAATGCTCTGGCAACACACTAAACACCCGAAAATATGACTCACACTGCTTCCTCCATGATTTAGGCCGATCTCCCGAAAACACAGGAAAATTCATCTTCGGCCTAGGACCATAATCCCCCCCCCCCCGACTCGACTCACCGCGATGCCCAAACTCGCCTGAATTGACAGCTGACGCATAAGGATCCGGGTATGGTAACGTACCCTTGGCCGGAGGCGTCGCTCGGGAAAAATTTCCCCCAAACGACATCCCCCGATTCTGGTGAATTCCGCCGTGGCCGAATTGCCCGCGACCGTCGTCGCCCTGGTTCGCGTTAGATCCACCGCCCAATGGATCCGTGGGAGTAGTACCCGCTTGCAACATCGCCGGATCAACGGCGAGGATCGGGTTCAGCGCCACCCGCCCGAGCTGCTGCCGCAGCGTGGTGATGTCGGAGCGCATCTCCATCAGCGCCCCATCGATCTGCGGCCGCCACGCCACCACGTCCTGAAGGATGGCCTGGGTCGAGTCGACCGTCGTCCGCATCCCCTCCATCGACTCCGTCAGCCGACGGATCGCCGCCGTCAAGTCCTCCATCTCCCCTCGATCGCCTGGCTCTGAGATACCAAATGTTAGGACTGGGCTACTTCCTTTACTCAGGTTGGGATTCAGTTTCGATTCAGAGGGCAAGTAGCGATACAGAGGAAAGGGAAGTAGCGATACAGGGAGTAGGTAGGAAGGAAAAGGAGACTAGTTTCAGGAAAGAGTTACAATTCTCTCCGTCTCCCTGTCAGCCTCGAGGTGCCACTACTTAAGCTGCCAGACCATCGGATCCAACCGTACGCTGGGCTGGCGTGCGCGACGGGACCGACGGGGCACTGCTTCAGCATCTTCCTCGATCGGTTCCCTTGGTGTTGGATCATGACGTTCCCTCCTGGTATGTGGGCCAGAGGTCACAGGCGGGACAAGTCCAATCAAATGCATGCATGTAATCAAAATCATTAAATATAGATACAACTCTTAAGAGTAAGTACAATAGATCCTACTCAGCAGGCTATAAGCAAATCCACGTCAGCAAGATCCTAGGTGGAGCTGAGAGAAAGAAAAAGAGAGAAAAGAGCAGGCTCTTCAGCTATCGCCGGCTACAGCGCAATGACCAAAGCAGCCTAAAGTGAGACGTTTGGCCGGATGCATGCATTGAATGCATGTGTCTTGTGTCTTGCATGTAACCCAAGAATTGAGAAGTTAAATAATTAAACATTGAATAAAACCAACCCTTGTAGCCAGCTTATTGTACGGTGCTTACTCTACAACGACTGTATGTGACATGGCATAGAGCATATAGCTGGCAGCGGGCTATGTTATTGTTCTTGCTTTAAGATATCCATTGTACTCCCTCTGTTAGGGATTATAAGGCATATGGACCATTTTGATAGGATTAAGAAAAGCAATAACTCACCCTCTTGATTACTATATGTACCAATAGTTATACATGCATGAGAGAAGAGAAAGAAAAAGAAGACCATGCATTGGATGAGAGATGGTAATAAATAAAAAATAACTTATAATTCCTAACATTTTAAAAAAACTCTTAGGACTTATAATCCCTAACGAAGGGAGTACTACTAGTTGTTTCTTAAGATACACTCTATTGTGAAAGACCTCGCACTAAACCAACAAAAAAATCAAGCAGCAATTACTATAATACTCCCTGTTAATTAAGCAAACAGGGAAGACAAGAAACACCTTTTGGCAAAGCCATACATCTGCACGATCGTACGCCTTGGAAGCCACTACTTGTCTTGGGCAGAGAGATCGCAACATGTGTGGAACATGCAACGGACAACGTGCTCCATCTCTTCTGGTTCAACCCATGCGTTTTTCCCAACCCGCTTTCGTAGCAAGAGGCCCGGTCCGATGATGGGTGCCTGGCACGCACCGTACTAGTAGTACGTAGGTGCGCATCAGTACATCAGCAACCAACCAAAAGCCACCACCGATCGCCGCATCACCAAAAGCGATCGATCTACTCAGGACAGGATTAGCTAGCTAGCCAGCTGCCCTCCAGATGGCTAACTCATCGACCCGTCAGCTGGCTTCAGCCACATCTATCACGTCAAATGTGTGCGCGGCGAATCGAGCAGAGAAGTCAAGTGGAATCCATCTAAATTCCACTTCTAGTTTATTTCTTAAAATCTAGTGTAAATTTTTGCTCAAGAATAACTTATATTTCTTAAAATCCTACCTGACACCCTAAGCCGTGATCCTGCTTATTAGAGTATAGGTTGGCTAGGGCACCGTCCGTCTCTTCTCTTCCTATTTGAATTGTAACTCTATCTCTATTAGTCTTGAAGTCCAAATCAGTTGTAATCTATATAAACAGTCCACCGTGGTTGAAATTAATACAAGTTATTATTCTCTCGAACTATCATGGTATTAGACGCCTAGGTTTTCCGCACCTGGGATGGCGCCTCCACCTGTGCCGCCAAGGTCGCCGCCGCCCCCAACTCGGCCCTTCTTCTCCATGGCCGAGTTCCGTGCTGCCGGCGTTCCTACCTCCTCCTTTTCCTCCTCCACACCTACATCTACCCAACCACTACCTCCCCAAATTCCGGTGATCTCTCTATCCGACACCATCGCCGATGTCTCCCCGTTCATACCGATCTCGCTCGACCTCGGCGCCCACAACTACTACCACTGGCGCCACCTCTTTACCATCCACCTCGGCTGCTACGGACTCCGTCATCATATAGATCCCTCCTACCCTCCGCAGCCTGCCGATCCCCGTTGGATCAAAGATGACCTCGCCATCATCTAGTGGATCTACACCCGCATCTCCACAGAGCTCTTCAACCTGGTCTCCTTCGATGACGCCACCGCCGCCGATCTATGGGCCTCTCGCCAGCAGCTGTTTCAGGACAACTCCGACGCGCGCATCAACGCGCTTCACACGGAGCTTCGCACGACCACTCAGGGAGATGCCCCGGTCACTGTCTTCTGTCAGCGGATCAAGGCCATCGACGAAGAGCTCCGTGAGCTTGGTGATCACGTCGACGACCGCACCCTCATCAACGCTCTCCTCGTAGGCCTCGGAGATCAGTTCGAGAAATAGCAGTCCTTCATCCCCATGCTGAAGCCCTACCCCACCTTCAAGGAGGTGCGTTCCCTTCTCCAGCAAGAAGAAAAGAATCAAGCTCGCAAGGCACAACGAGCGCCACACGTCTTCCACGCCACCGCTCCTGCCGTGGCAGGAAATCTACCCTATGGGCTGCCGCGCACCCGCCTCCTGCCGCGCCAGCTGCGGCCCCGACCCCGCCTCCTGGATGGCGCCCGAGCCCTAATTACAGGGCCAAGAACCCAACCTACAGGCCTCCCATGGCGCGCTCCTCCGGCCCTGCACCTGCTTCGTCATCAACTGCATCTTCGTCGTTTGCGCCACCGTTCGGGCCTCCTCACGACCCTTGGGCTGGCCTTGTGCAGGCTTGGTCGATGCCATGGTCAGCCCCGTCTCCATATGGCGCCCCTCCTACATACACAGGCGCATGGAATCCCGGTCTTCGTCCAGCCACGGGCTCTCCCGGCCTCCTCGGCCCTCGGCCGCCGGCTCACGTCTACACCGCGACTGCTACACCACCATCCGGCGTACCCTACTATCACATTCTGGGCTCCTACGGCACCATGCAAGCTCTGTACGCGTGCATCCAGCTACCACCCCTCCCCTACGTCAACATGCAAGCTCCCGGCTCCTCTGCTCCTCCCCTGCAGCCGAACTGGGACCAAGCCGCCTTCATCAACGCCATGAACAACTTTACACTAAATAACAAAGGTACGGATTGGATTTTCGATTCCGGTGCATCCTCGCATATGTCTTCAATTATGAATTTGCTGTCAGCTTGTTTTCCCTCTTCCTTTTCCACAATCACTATTGGCGATGGCTCCACAGTTCCTGTCTCTTGCGTCGGAAACTCTCACATCTCTTCATCTTATGCTACTTTTCTTCTACGTAATATTCTTGTTGTTCCTTCCCTAATCAAAAATCTTATTTCTGTTCGATAATTCTGTATTGAAAACAAAGTTATTCTGGTTTTTGACCCTTTTGGGTTGTCTGTGAAGGATCTGAAAACGGGGGAGGTTCTTGCTCGGTACAATAGCACGGGCGATCTTTATCCACTTCATGGCGCACCCATATCCACCCCCTGCGCCATGCTTGCATCTGTTGATTTATGGCATCGTCGTCTAGGGCACCCAAATAAAACTACTCTGTCATCTTTGCTTCAAGATTTTTGTATTCCTAGCTCTAGTTCCTCTCATAATCCCTCTCTTTGTAATGCCTGTCAATGCGGCAAACATGTTAGATTACCTTTTGGCACCTCAACTACTGTTAGTACCTTTCCATTTGAGCTTCTTCATTGTGATTTATGGACATCTCCAGTCCCTAGTGTTTCTGGTTATAAATATTATCTTGTGATCCTGGATGACTACTCTCACTATATTTGTACTTTTCCTCTTCGTGCAAAATCTGATGTGCATACAATTTTCATAAATTTTTCGCAGTATGTTCTTACTCACTTTGGCTTGCATATTCGATTTATTCAGTGTGATAATGGACGAGAATTTGACAACACTACAAACCACAGTTTCTTTCTTTCTCAAGGAATCCTTTTTCGTTTCTCCTGTCCTTATACTTCTCTCCAAAACGGTAAAGACGAACGTTCTCTTTGTTCTATCAATGACATTCTATGCACTTTACTCTTGGAAGCCTCACTTTCTTCTCGTTTCTGGGCTGAAGCTCTTCACACTTCCACTTTCCTCATCAATGTTCGCCCCACCAAAACGTGTCTTCTTTATTCACCCTTTCAATCTTTATTTTTATCTCACCCAGACTATTCTTTCTTGAGTGTTTTTGGTTGTCTTTGTTTTCCAAACATTGCCTCTACAACATCCAATAAACTCGAATCATGTTTCCTACCTTGCATTCATCTTGGCCTTTCTGATGATCACAAAGGATATTGTTGTTTTGATCCTTCTTTTGGTCGTGTTATTGTTTCTCGCCATGTTACCTTTGATGAAAATACTTTTCCTTATGTTGCCACCAAAATCACTCCCCAAACCGAACCACCAGTCCCTATAACTACCAAAACACCCTTTGTTCAACCCACTGTCGCCCCTGACGCGGCAGATTTTTGTCCTGTTTCTCTGCCGCGGTAGACCTTTCACCTGTTTCTCTGCCGTGGCAGCCTGCCACGGCAGAACTTTCACCCAATTCTTTGCCATGGCAGAACCTGTCATCACCCCCACCACTGTCCTGACCATCCCTCATAGCACCACTTCCCCTACTCCTACTACCGAACCATCTACCCCATCATCCGATCCACCAACACCTACTGTCGAGTCTTCCTCCACACCCACCTTACCACCTAATGTCGTTCATATTCAACCACCTACAAATGATCACATCATGTGAACTCTTGGAAAACGTGGCTTTCTTCTCCCTTCTAAACGTCTCAATCTCACAGCCACAACCACAATTTCCCTTATACCCACATCCTACAAACGTGCTCTTCTTGATCCTCTTTGGTTTTCCGCTATGCGTGATGAATTTGATGCTCTTCAGCAAAACAATACATGGGTTCTCGTTCCAAAACCTTCCGGTGTTAATGTTGTTTCTTGTAAATGGGTCTTTCGACACAAATTTAACTCTGATGGCTCTCTTGCTCGTTACAAAGCTCGCTGGGTTTGTCGCAGTTTTTCACAACAATATGGCATTTATTTCGATGAGACCTTTTCCCCCGTTGTCAAACCAAGCACTATTTGCGTCGTACTTAGTCTTGCAGTTTCTTCTTCATGGCCAATTCATCAACTTGATGTTAAAAATGCTTTTCTCCATGGTACTCTTAATGAAACTGTCTACTGTCAGCAACCCTCTGGTTTTGAGCATCCCTCTTCTCCCAATCTTGTTTGTTTACTCAAAAAATCTCTTTATGGTCTCAAACAGGCTCCTCATGCCTGGTTTCAACGTTTTGCTACTTTCATTCAAACAATTGGCTTTATCCCTTCTAAATCTGATTCTTCCCTATTCATTTTTCGTTCCTTCGAACATACTGCATATCTTCTCCTTTATGTTTATGACATTATTCTTACTGCTAGTTCTGACTCTTTTCTTCAACATATTATTTCTTCACTTCATCGTGAATTTTCTAGGACTAATTTAGGACCTCTTCATCACTTTCTTGGTATTAATGTTTCTCACACAAAGTACTCTATTTTTCTTTCTCAACGACAATATCTTTTGGACTTGCTTTCACGGGCTGGTATGTTCGATTGTCAACCCTCTCGCACTCCGGCCAATATAGGTGCCAAACTATCGGCCGATGGTGATCCCGTTTCAAATCCCACATTTTACCGTAGCATCACTGGTGCTCTTCAGTACGCCACTCTCACTTGTCCTGACATTTCTTATTCAGTTCAGCAAGCCTGTCTTTTCATGCATGATCCTCGTGCTCCTCACCTTGCTCATGTAAAAAGATTCTTCGATATTTAAAAGGCACTCTTAATCACGGTCTTCTTCTAAATTCTTCTTCTCCTACAAGCTTGACAGTTTATTCTGATGCAGACTGGACAGGTTGTCCAGATACTCGACGGTCCACATCCGGATTTTGCGTTTATTTAGGAGATAATGTTGTTTCTTGGTGAAAGGCAGGTAACAGTTTCCAGGTCTTCTGCTGAGGCTGAGTATAGGTCGGTTGCCCATGCCGTGGCGGAGGCGGTGTGGCTGCGTTAGCTACTCGTCGAGCTTCATCGTCCCCTGAAGCGAGCCAGCATTGTTTATTGTGATAATATTTCTACAGTCTACATGGCCTCCAATCCCGTTCAGCATCGGCGTACGAAGCATATTGAGATTAACATTCACTTTGTTCGTGAGAAGGTGGCTCTTGGCGACATTCGAGTTCTTCATGTTCCTACCAGTGCACAATTTGCTGATATTTTTACTAAAGGACTTCCCACTTCAATATTTACAGACATTCGCTCCAGTCTCAACATCGTTACCCCTGAAGTTGAAACTACGGGGGGCTATTAGAGTATAGGTCGGCTAGGGCACCGGCCGCCTCTCCTCTACCTATTTGGATTGTAACTCTATCTCTATTAGTCTTGGAGTCCAAGTCATTTGTAATCTATATAAACAGCCCACCGTGGTTGAAATTAATACAAGTTATTATTCTCTCAAACTATCACTGCTGCTGTTAATTTTGGCCTCGCCGTACGTACGGGCCGGGGCAGTCGATCGAACGTGACAGAGGAATGAATGTGCTTGGTGTGCATCGCAAAAAGAAAAGTGCTTGGTGTAATTATGATTCTCTCTCCGTGATGCAAAGTAGTGCCCGCCGACCCGCCTCGCACGTATCGCCGAATTATGGTGACAGTGACTTCATTTCAGGGGCGAAGCTCCCCTTTGGGCAAGGTATGGCGTCTGCCGTACCTTGAATTTGGGCAAAAAATCATATATAGGTATGCCTATATCGATATACAAACAGTCTCGTGCGTTTTAGTGTATTCTGAAGAAAAAACGTAAAGAAAATGGCCAAATGGACCGCGTTTGGTGGAGTTAATTACTACCTTCAGAAATAGCTTCAGGAATAGCTACCGAACGTATCCTCTGCCTACCCCTTGTCTTAGATCGATCCCAGGAGGCACAAGTTGTCTGGCTCTAGGATAAAACTGCATGTCTCTAGGACGCATGCACGACGGCCGTGCCTTGGCGCCAGCGCCACCACTGGCTGGGATCATCACCTCCATCTTGTCCCGCCCCTGGTCGTTCACAGCTCCACTCCTCCAGCTCTAGGCCTCTAACTGCAGTCCTGTCACATCAGGGTTTCTTACTATGTTGTGTCGCTCTGATCAGGAACTCGCTCTGATTTTGTGGTCATTGGTCAAGATTAAAGAACTAGGATAGATAAGAAAGGGAAGAAATCTGTAGCTTCAAAGGGGATAGGCATAGTTCTTCCATTTTATGGTCAGTTGTAAATTTTGAGCCAAATGCAAATTAAATAGACAAACTGCTCATTATGTCTTTAATGTTTTCAACCGCAGATTTGAAGAGATATTTTGTGCCACTTTTTTAGTGATAGCTCTAAAGAAAGAACCCATAAGAAAACTACAAATGTTATGGCAAATAAAGATCAAGAGAAAAAAGTGGAAGGAGGGGCCAGAAATATCTCTAAAGAAAGCACACATGAAAGTGCGAATGTTGCACACCATTGTACTAAGTGGTTATGCTATTACCATTGTGTCGAGATAATTTTGATTTTTTGCATCATTTTTTTAATGATTTAGAGTTCGCCCGACCATAAATTTTTTTCGTCCTTCGCCACTGCTTCATTCCAAGATTGGATTTGTCAAAGATCGGACACTAAGTATGATCTCTTAACTAGTTTTGCAGTGCTATCTCGGATCCATATTAATTATCGCCGAATCGGATGTCAGCGACAATTAATATGGATGTGAGGGAGGAGCAATCTTCAGCCTGCAGGAGAGCGCAACATCATGTTGTGAATCGAATTATCTAAGCACTCATCTTCTTTTTTCCTATCAGGGACAGTACTGGTTAGCATTCATGTATTGTACAAGCTGATCACAAGACAGGAGTTGCTGTATACCGCTTTTTTTTTTTCTTGTGAGTTGATATATAGGCTGAGATGTAGTATGAACGACATGAATATATCCTTAATTAAGCATAGGTCAGAGATATCCCTCTCCTCTTTTCGTTTCTTATACTCCCTTGATCGTCATTCCGTCAACTCTATGTTGTACGTCCTGCTCAATTAGCTCGGAGACCTAGCTCACCCATCAATTCTCTTTTTCGTTCCTCATCAGATAGCACTACTACTACTCATCTATATGCCATGCTTAGACATTGTTTATCTTCGTTATGTTTCTATGAGGGTGCCATTCCGTTCCCATTTTCTGGTAAAGTAGAGATATGGGAATCAAATAACCCACCTTTAGTTAACTTCTCGTTAATCTCAAGAGCCGGAGCAATCCATGGATTAATCTTACCATAGAGTAGTGCTAGGAATCTGGGTTAATTATCATTTCTTCTAGAATTTGGTAGGTCTAATTACCATTCTTTCTACGTAGTACTCCCTCCGTTTCAAAATATAAGATGTTTTAGGTTTGTGAAAAAAATGAATCTAGACTTGTTTTAGTACGTAAATTCATTCTAAAATTGAGTGAACCTACGTACTAAAACAAATCTAGATTCATTTTCTTTACAAATCTAAAACATCTTATATTTTGAAACGGAGGGAGTACTATCTAATCATTAACCGTCCTAATCCGGTTGGAAAAAAAAATACTAAAGCGATGGTAATAATTCCTCCTCTCCCCGCTTTACTTTTCCATGGGCCATTAGCGCGCCATCAACCAACTGATCTATAGTTAAGCTAGTGCGCGCCGCGCTGCCCGTGATGTCAAAAGCTGGACAGAACACAAACTACTCCACGACGCCTTGGATCGATCTCTACTCTCTAGCCTAGCCAGCTTCTGCTCTATAGCGTGCATGCGTATGTGTGAAAGGAAGGGATCGGACCGTTTCTTGCTTGACCACCTGCATGCCAACAGTGGATGACAGATTTTCGCACGATCGATCGTCAACTGGACGACGACGCCCGGTCGCGCGATACCGACGCGGTCGATTTCGTGCAACCACTATTTCCTGCTTGTTAGTTTGTCCATCTCTCTTGCATCAGCCCTGAGGGATATACATACATACATGCAGTGCAGAGCACGACACGGCACGCATCGTACCCATCACATATGGATTCTTGGATTTATCGTGAGAATAATCCAGCTAGCTAGCAACGGTCTGGGTAGGCGGTGACCACTGACCAGCTAGATGGCGGGACTACACCGCTCAGCAGCAGCCGGCAGCACGCGACCGTCGATTCATGGTGTGTGGATGGCCAAATCTATCATTTCATACACGTGGTTGCTTCTGTTAGAGTATGTAATATGTACGTGTACGGTATATCGAAGTAGTACTGAGATCGTATAGGTACCAATTTTGTACATGCTACATAGTAGACTTTTTCTATCTATATAACACGTAACCGATGGGCCGACAGGATACGCATCGTTCCACAAACATTGACATGATAGCGGAAAGAGTCTCTTCCCGACTCTAACCGCCAAACCCAAACCCTAAACCTCGCCGCCGCCACAGCCAGCCGTCGCCGCCGCTCAAAACTACGACCACGATCAAGACCAAGCCAAAACCTACGACCAAGAAACAAATCTCTCTACCGCCGCCTCAAGATCTTCTTGTAGCCGCCGCTTAGATCTCAAAACCAAAGCCAAAACCACGACCCAAGTTCTCTCTGCCACCGCACACCCTTTGCCGCCGCCGAGATCAGGATCCACATCGCCGCTGCTCCTTAGCCGCCGCCACGTCCAAGATCGCCATGTCGTCCTCAACATCTTCATCGGACACCGCCGCGCTCGGATCGGCCCCGTCCCAGCTCCTCACGCAAGATAATGCACTGGTCTAGAAGCCTTTGGTAAACCTAGCTCTTCGTGGTGCCCACGTTCTGGCCCTCGTGGAGGGATCGGAGACGGTGCCAGAGAAGATTTTGGAGATCGAAGACATCAACAAAAATAAGGTTACAATCGAGAGTTGCGGTGGATCCTGAACGCTCTGTCCCCCGATGTGCTCGTTCACGTCGTTGGCATGGAGACATCTGCTGTAGCATGGGCCGCCATCAATGACCACGTCTCCTCCTCGTCCAAGACCCGTGTTCAACAGCTTCATTCAGCCCTCAATGATACTCGTAAGAATGTGTAGGGTTTGCAACATAGAAAACAAAAAATTTCCTATGATGGGAACAACTATGTACCAAGATCTATCTATTAGATACAAGCAACAGGTGGATATACATCCATACAATACATAACCTCGAAGACCGAATAGCGTTAACGAGGTTGTACTCGTGGATGATGTAGTCGAACGCTTGACGATCTCAAGATCGTGATGAAGTCCATCTGGTCCAGCACCATCAAGTCTAGCACCGCAAAGCAGTGGTGTATCCGTGATCGCCACACATGTCCGGGTAACAATACAACCTCCGCGCCCTCACTCCAGCAAAGAAGAGGAAGCAACAAATCCTTTCAGAAAAAGCCACCGGGAACATGTATCTCGCTGATCTGAGACCATGGGAAAATTATAAAGGGGGGAGAGAGATCCTTCACAAGGAGGTGTGTTGTGAGAGGAGGAGAGGGGGCCTTTTATAGGGAGAGGGGGGCACCCCAAGGGGCATGGTGCCCAGCCATGGTGGCTGCCCCCACCTCTTCCACATTCATGTGGGTGGAGCTCCCAATCAGAATGAAAAGGCTCCACTCCCGTAAAAATGCCTCCACTCACATGCATTAAATTCCCACCAAATTTAATGCAAGCTCTTATTTAAATAAAACTCTTTTATTTATTTATTCATAATTTTGTTAATTACTCTAATTAACAAACATTCGCATAAAACCCCTTATAGAATTTCAATTTCACATGCAGAACCAGTTTCAGCAATTTCAACCGAAACGATTTCGGTGTCTAGTGAAATAAATTCCCGCGCTTTCCTTTTTCTTTATCTGGCATATTATTTGCTCCAAATGGTGTCGGTATTCCTTAAGTGTGTCACCCTACGATTCGCGAATAATATAGACATGATCGAGACCCTCTCCGATCAATAATTAGCAGCGGGATCTGGAGATCCGTACGCACTCCCACACATTCAATGATGACTTCTGTGATCGTGTGAACCTTATATACATGTAACTCAATCTCTTTGTCTCACGATATATTACATGTCCGAGATTCGATCATCGGTATCCCCATATCTAGTTTGATCTCGTTACCGATATGTACTCTTTTCTCGTTCCCGTGATATAACATTTTAGTGATTAAATCACTTGCTTGCAAGCTAACTAATGTGATATCACCGAGAGGGCCCGGAGTATATCTCTTCTCCATTGGGATGGAAAAATTATACTCTTGATCCATGAGCCTCAACATAACACCTTCGTAGTACTAAACCCATCTTTATAATCACCCTGTTATGGTGTGACGTTTGATGTAATCAAGATACTCTTTCGGTGTTAGTGATTGACATGATCTCATGGTCTAAGGATTAAGATTACTTCATATGATGCTATAGAAATATAAACACAATGACCTTGATCGTAATACTATACTTCGGATGAATGTTCATCACATCATTCCAATAATGTTGTGACCTCGTTATTAACAACATCCAATGTCCATGATTAGAAAACCTTTGATCATCTTGTTTAATCAACAAGCTAGTTTATAAGAGAGGCATAACTAGGAACTTTCTATTTGTTTATTAAATACACATGTATTAACGTTTTCGTATTAATACAATTATAGCATGCAAAATAAACATTTATCATAAATAAGGAATACGATAATAACCACTTTATTATTGCCTCTCGGGCATATTCCCTTTAGAATGATGTTTCTGTTGATAAGTATTTTGCCATGATGAAGTGTCTTGAATCTGAACTTTATGTTGTTGGTAAACCGCTTGATGATGGTGAAATAGTTTGGTATGTTCTTCGTGGTCTTGGTAGCCACTACAACAATTTACACACTGCTATAAATGCAAATCCTGGTACCACTTTTTCAGAGTTACTAAGCCAAGTTCAAGCCTATGATCGCATGCATAAAATTGAAGATGTCACCTTCTCCTCTTTGGCTAACGTTCCCCAGCGTGGCAACAGTGCTCCGCCACGGGCTCCTGACCGCCCACACCAGGAAGATCGTCCCCGCCAGCAGCACTATGATGACCGTGGCCACGGTGATGGTCGTGGTCGTGGTGACTATCGCGACCGCCGTGACGATCGCGGCCACCGCGACGATTGTGGCCGCCGTGATGGTGGCGGCTACCGGGGAAGGCGCTATGACGATGACCGCCCTTGCCGTCATAATGATGGTGATTGACGTGATGATGGTGGGCGCTGTCGTGATCGGCATCCCACCCTGTATGTTGACACCACATGTCAGATATGCTTTATTCATGGCATCCTGCCCGTGATTGTTGGTGGCGCTACGAAGATGACCATGGCAAGGATGGCGACCGTGGCAAGAAGGATGCAAATTTTGCCTCTCACGGAGTGGACTCCAACTGGTACTATGCACTGGCGCCACTGATCACGTTACTAGTGAACTGAACAAGCTCACCACACACGACAAGTATCAAGGTGACGATCGTGTGTACACTGCTGAAGGCACATGTATTCATATTAGTCATATTGGTCATTTAATTTTATGCACCCCTCATAATTCTTTTAATCTCAATTCCATATTACATGTTCCTAGTGTATCCAAAAATCTCCTATCAGTTCATCTCTTTACTCTTGATAATCACGTTTTTATTGAGTTTCATCCTTTCTTATTTTTTATTAAGGACTGGGCAACACGACGCATCCTGTTTAAAGGCCCTTGCTACGGAGGTCTCTATCCCTTGATGCCCCTCACCACGAGTCCTCCAAGCATGCCTTCATCGTAATAAAGCCGTCATCCTAGGACATCCGTCTTCGTTCATTGTTCAACAAGTTTTTAGGAGAAATAAAATAGCTTACACTCCCAACAGTACTCCTTATGTTTGTGATTCTTGTCAGTTAGAAAAGAGTCATCAGTTGCCATATACCATCTCCACTAGTAGATCCACTGTTCCCTTGGAACAAGTCTTTTCTAATGTATAGGGGCCTGATCCTCTCTCTGTTAGGAAACATGCATACTATATAAGCTTCATTGATGATTATAATAAGTTCACATGGATTTATTTACTTAAGAAACGTTCTGATTTTTATCAAGAATTCTTTAATTATCAGTAGTATGTTGAACACAAGTTTGATAGGAGAATTGTAACTATGCAAACTGGCTGGGGGGGTGGTGAGTATGAGAAACTAAATTATTTCTTTCAAAAAGTTGGTATCACACATCATGTGTTGTGTCCCCATGCCCATAAAAAAAATGGTTCAACTGAAAGAAAACATTGTCACATAGTTGAAGTTGGCCTTGCATTGCTTGCTAATGCCTCCACGCCTCTTAAGTATTGGGATGAAGCATTCCTTACCGCCACTTTTCTCATTAACTTACTCCCTAGTAAAGTCCTTGATCTTCAGTCTCCCACTAAACGTTTCCTTCATATCAAACCTGATTATGATGCACTTAGAACTTTTGGTTATGCTTGTTGGCCCCCTGATACGTCGGAAACGTATCTATAATATTTTATGTTCCACGCTTGTTTAGTATCTAATTTGCTTTGCTTTGTCTACACTTTGAAGTGTTTTTATATGTTTTCTGGTACTAACCTATTAACAAGATGCCATAGTGCCAGTTGCCTGCTTTTTTCTGTTTTTGGTTCCAGAAAGGCGGAAAATCAATTTTCTCAGAATTGGACGGGACAAAAGCCAAAGTAAATATTTTACCGTGGGGAACACGGAGCCAGAATACGAGACGGAGGAGGGCCTCGAGGGGGCCACACCCCTGGCCGCGTGGCCAGGCCTGGCCCACACCTGGGGGTACAGCCGCCTCGGGCACCCCCTCGGCCTCCCTCTTCGCCTATAAGAAGCCCCCGATGCCTAAACCCTAAGTGCCCAATCAATATTCCATGAAACCGTCTGTAGCCGCCGCCACCATCGTCCCTAGATCGGGGTGATCTGAAGCTCTACCAGGCACCCTACCGGAGGGGAGATCATCCCGGAGGCCTTCTTCTTCATCATGCCAGCCTCCGGTATGAAGCGTGAGTAGTTCCACCTTGCACTACGGGTCTCCTCCTTTGTGCTTTCATGTTTAGATCTTGTGAGCTCCATTCATGATCAAAATCTTATCTATTTGTAATCATGCATGTTGTGTTTTCGGGGATCCTATGGATATTGAGATTACTATGTCAGATTGATTAATGGTTTTGTCTTATTGATTCTATCATGTCTGTTTTATTTGTGATGTTGCATGCACTCCGTTGTTAGTAGCTATCTTGGACAAGTAGTTGCTAGTGACTCCAAGAGGGGGTATTTATGCTCGATAGTGGGTTCATTCCCCTATTTAATCTAAGGGAAGTGACAGAAATCTCTAAGGTTGTAGATGTGATGTTGCCACTAAGGAGAAAACAACGGTCTATTGTTCATGGAACAAGTGGATTGTTTACCTTACACACTTTGCTTAAAGCAGTTGTCTGTTGCTTGCAACTTAATACCGGAGGGGGTTCGAATGATAATCCAAAGGTGAACTTCTAGTAATAGATGCAGTTGGATGGCGGTGTATGTATCTTGTTGTATTGCCCAATCGAATCTCATAGGATCATGAGTGTCTAGTATTGCATTGTTATGCCTTGCTCAGTCCTGTCAATTGCCCTACTATAATTTGTTTACCCAGCATGCCATGTTTATTTATCTAAGAAGAACACCTCTTGTGAACTATGACCTCGGTCCAATATTTACCATTGATACATCTTCCACTGTTATTGTTTACTTGTTGCAAACCACCATTACCTTCCACACCATACAGTTAATCCTTTGTTACAACAAACCGGTGAGATTGACAACATCACTGTTCATTGGGGCAAAGTCTTGAGTTTGTGTTGTGCAGGTCTCCAAGTTGCTAGCAACACCTTTGAGTCGTTTCCTTCCCCCTACTGGTTCAATAACCTTGGTTTCTTACTGAGATAAAGCTTGCTGCTGTGCTCATCGTACCTTCCTCTTGGGGTCTCCCAACAAAGTCTCATCACCCCCTCACGGCCCTTCTCCGCCTTGTCTTCTGGCTCCGTGTTACCCACGGTAAAATATTGACTTTGGCTTTTGTCCCGTCCAATTTCGAGAATATTAATTTTCTAACTTTTCTGGAACCAAAAACAACAGAAAATAGGCTACTGGCACTGTGGCATCTTGTTAATAGGTTAGTCTCAGAAAACATATAAAAATACCTCAAAGATGAGAAAAAGCAAAACAAAGTAGATACTAAACAAGCATGTAACATCAAAAATTATAGATACGTTTACGACGTATCATTAGTGCGCTTGCCGACTCGATCTTCCGCTCCTCTGGCGTATGTTCCTTTGCGGGCCTCTTCAAGATGGCCGTGCTTCTTGGCTGCGGGAACAGCGGAGGGCGCATCATCAACCATGGCAGCGGGATCCATCGCCTTCCCTTCCACTTCCACTAGTGGAAATTTAGGGGAGGTTTTTTGGAGGGAGAAGTGGTGTGATTTCTGTGCGCCGGGAGGGACCGCCATAATAAAGGGAGGAGCATTCGGACAAGCGCGATGTGTGTCCGACGCAACCGATGCACAGATGGGTCAGGCGGACGCGTTTGTCCGGATGGGTCGGGCCGCTATGGTGCCACGCACGCCCCGCGCGTCCACGCAGACAAGTGTGGACACGCCTGAACTTGTCCGCATGGACACACGGGGCATGTGCGGTGCCTCAGCGGGCCGACCCATTCGAAGAAATGCGTCTGGCTCGACCCATCCATGCATCTAATCTGGTGCTCGATTCCGTTGACCCGGACGCGCGCGGACAGTGCGAACGTCGTTCCCGCGCATGCTACTGGCCCACTGATGACCCACAAGTATAGGGGATCGCAACTGTCTTCGCGGGTAGTATTACCCAATTTATTGATTCGATACAAGGGGAGCCAAAGAATACTTGCAAGCCTTAACAACTGAGTTGTCAGTTCAGGTGTACCTGGAAATAGTTCTTGCTCACAGACGTTTATTAGTAGCAACAACAAAGCAATATCAACAGTGAAACAAGAGCAATAGTAACAGTAACGGTAAAAGTGGGACTCGAGTGCGGTAGGCATAGGGATGGATGAAAGGGCATTGCATGGACAAGTCTAAACATGTAACTTCAAGATCTAGGGCATTGAAGATAAATAATAACAAGCATCCAAGTACTAAACAATCCTAGGCATGTGCTCCAAATATAGTCATACGTGCTCGCAAGGAGAACTTGCACAACATCTTCTGTCCAGCCAGCCCGTGGTAGCGGGGCCTCTAGGGAACTACTGGAAATAAAGATGCTCCTTTTAATAGAGCACCGGAGCAAAGCATTAACACTCCGTGAACACATGTGATCCTCAAACCACAGCTATCCCCTCCGGTTGTCACAATTATTGTCACTTTGGGGCCTTTGGATCCGGACAATGATATGTATACACAACTTGCAGATGACATCACAAACAATACTATCATAATGATTCAGTAATAAGTTCAGATCTTAGATCATGGCACTCGGGCCCTAGTGACAAGCATTAAGCACAACAAGTTGCAACAAAGTCAAATAGCACTAATAGAGATACTAGGCACTATGCCCTAACAATCTTATTCGATTACATGATAGAACTCATACAATCCCTACCATACCCAAGCCTACAGCAGGGGATTACTCACTCATGGATGAGGGCAACATCGGTGGTTGATGGAGATGCGTTGGTGATGACGATGGCGATGACCCTCTCCAAATTCCTTGTTCCGGCAGGGTGCCAGAACAGAGTTTCTGGATCCAAATCTTGGTTTCTGGTGGTGGCGGCGGAGCGGAACTCTTTCTGGAAAAACTATCGAACCCCCCTCGGTTTTTAGGTCGAAAGGAAACTTATAGGTGCAGAGGGAGGCCGAGGGGGTGCTTGGGGTGCTTGCACCCCCCAGGCGCGGGCAGGGCCCACCCGCGCCTGGCGTGAGTGTGGGCCCCCCAGGATCCTTCTCCGTCTCTTCTTATGGCTTCGTGGATCTTCTGGTGAAATATAATTTTTAGTATATTTTCCGGGATTTTCCTGATAGTTCAATTTCTGCACAAAACCAAGACACCAAGGTAATTCTGCTGAAAACAGTGTCAGTCTGTGTTAGTTGTATCCAAATCACACAAGTTTAGAGGAGAAACAATAGCAAAGTGTTAGAGAAAATAGATACGTTTTGGACGTATCAACTCCCCCAAGCTTAGCTTATTGCTTGTCCTCATGCAATTCAGTTGAAAACTAAGTGCGATAAAAGAACTTTCACGAACACATTTGCTTCATATGATGTAAATATTCTCAGCACAGGAGTAGATGCTTAGACAATCCATAATAAAGAGTATGCAACTAAGTCTACGCAATAGTCATTGCAAGCTATGAAGAGAAACCAACTCAATAATAATAAGTAGCATGAAACATAAACATAAGCAACATTGCAATGCTCATAATAAGGTATGATAGAGTGGTATCTCGCTTGCGTTTGTTTGAAGAGCACAATATAAATACCAAGGCATCTCTGAAGTTCAAGTGAAGACTAGAGCTAAACATATCAGAGATACAAGCATCAAAGTCATGACATAATTAACCAAGCTTTGGAACAAACACAAGAATGACAACTATGCTCTCAAGAAGGTGCTCACAGAATAATTGGTGACTCAACAAAGTTGTGAAAATGGTTTTGGAAAGTTTGAAAGGCTTCCAAATGCTGAAAGGAAGATACTCATTAGCTTTGAGATCTCATTGCCCCTAGGATAGGCATCTGTATGTGGTTAAGGTGAAACTGAGGTCCACTCCGAATCATATGCTTGACAGACCACAGACTGGAAATTACAACTCCCTTGAGTGCGAGGGCCACTCCGCATGCTACTCAACTTTGGTTACCTAAAAGTTCTTTTCATTGTAAATACATGCATATCTTAAAGAACCGCCAATGGGGTACCCCTTGCACATGATATAGGAGCAATCTCATGATCAAAATGACAAGGCAAGCAGACAAAGAGCATCTCATCGATCTTTTTATTTACTATGTGTATAGCTTTTTATTGAGGATGCTTCATAAATGCTCATTATGGTGATGCTGCAAGTTTCCACCATGATTAGTCATCGCTTAGGATAGCGGCCCAGGCATTTCTCTAACACAATGTATAGACTCCATGAACTCACGAGCTCCCCTTTTATTTCACATCGTCGACATCCGCAAACAAAAGAGCAAGGTATCAACTAAATGAGATATCCAAAAAGTTTTGAAAGCGTACCCCATGATAGCACGGTTGTGCTGACTCCCAGCATATAATTTGCAAGCATATAACTTTCATGGACAGGTCACAATGGTTCAGGATTATTAAGCGCAAGGAATAAAGTGTGCCATCAAGTTCGTGAGAGCTTTACTAACTAACTTTCTCAAAACAGACAAACATTTTATTTTGGAAGAAAACATGGCATATAGAATAGGTAGGTATGGTGGACACAGCTGGCAATATTGGTTTTGGAGAGTTGGAAGCACGGGTAGAGCTCATACTTAGTGCAAGTGAAGGCTAGCAATAGAGAGGGAGCAACAAACGAGAAGAGCAATAATTATCATAATCATGCTTGCAACAAAACATGACTAATTATGGCATGAAAGTGATACAAGAACTCTGAGGCAAAATAAATCATCGAGGCTTACTGACTATTGATTAGTCATATGCATGCGTGAGCATGTGCCAAGTCGATTCACATGAACAGTCAGAGGAGGATACCACAATATCATACCAAAGTATGAATAAAACAATGCAAGCAAACATTCATATGACATGCTACAAACTATTAGCAAGATGGAGCTAATCATAGATAAGAAAGAACATCTAAGTACCCATAATGACATGAACCTTACACAAACAGGCTAAGCATGCTCACAATGATGAGTATATGTACAAAAATGAAACAAATAGAGTTCGTTACCAGCCTCTTACCACACCTCAAGTTGTCTTAATCTTCATTATTGCCCTTCACTTGTGTGACTTGAATAATAACATGAAACCAAAATCCACTGAGGACGGCTGAACCCTGTAAAGGACTCACAAAACCAAAGAAGAACAACAAATATTTTTGGTGTTTTCGATTTTTTTAAAAGAAAGCAAACAAAGCAAAAGCAAACCAAACAAGAAGCAAACAAAGCAAAGCAAACAAAGCAAAATCTTTTTGGATTTTTCTCTTTTAATGCAAACCAAAACAAAGAAACAAACCAATAGAAACAACAAAAATATTTTTGGTATTTTTGTGTTTTTGAGAAAGAAGCAACAAGAACCAAAAACAAAGTAAAACAATGGATATACAAAGAACCGACCGAACATGATATATATATGAGTGTGATGTCGTTATACCTCCCCCCAAGCTTAGGCTTTTGGCCTAAGTGGTGCTCAATAGCGCGGGTAGTAACCCCATGCCGGTGGGTCATCATAGGAATGATCATAGTCAGGCGCCTGTGATGAAGAAGAAGACGCGCCCCAATCAAATGAGGGATGCTGGTATGAAGACTCTCCCAAGTTGGAGGGCTGAACCGAATTGTCTTCGGCATCCACTTCAACATTCTCCTCTTGCTGGGAGAGCTCCGCCACATATGTGTCAACCTCCTCCTCCGTAAACGACCATCCTTGCCTGTTATCAAAATTAAACAAAGCAGGTGCAGGAAAATAAACTATTTTCTCAGTCCTACCCTTTCTACGACCTTGCTGGGCAAAAGATAATTCATATGGTAAACTTCTTACATTAGCCCCCAAACAAATAAAACCATGCTGAATCATGGATTCAATATCAAGCCTCTCTATGGGGAACTGATAAACTAAGAAGTGAGGCTCTAAACCATGGAAAGCTAGCAACCTAGAAGCAATGACGCCTCCACAAATTCCACCCTTCTCGCGATTGGTGGTGAGACGGTGAGCTATCAGCGCACCCAGGCTATAAGACCTATTCCTATTCAGAGTAGTTGCGATAAAAGCTAGATCAAAGGAAGACAACTTTCTAGCAAGAACACACTTGGTAATGAAATAGGCAAAGTATCTAATAGATGGTAGCTGAATATTTCGAATTTTACCACTTTCCTTTGAAAATTCAAAACCTTGACAAATCTCAGCATATAAATCCATAAGTGACTTGGGCCTTTCCTTGATCTTCTCACAAGGTCCCCACTGAGGTACTCTAATTGCTGCACAGAAATCAGCAAAAGGCAGGTCGACAGGTATATTATATATTTTGTAATGGACCATGGGATTAGAAGTAGACCAAGTGAACCGGAAGTCCTACACAAAAGCCATGGTTATCTTAACATATTGGAATGGTTCACCTTCAACAAAGTGTTCCAACCCTGCATTTGTAATCATAGTTTGGAAATCTTGGAGGATCCCCGCAGTTCTCATAAATTCATGGCATGGATATATGGAAGGAAAAACTGCCTCCTCACGATGAACCTTCATTGGCTCATGCACCATCAAGTCATATTTGTTCAGTGGATAAGCACTCATCTTCCTTGCTTAAATTTTTAGACAACCATCAAACCAAGTGATTCTAAGTTGATAAATGATGAGCAACTACTATAGGAACATGCTAGAGGGATACACATGCATCAAAATAAAGTTTCTAAGCATAGAACAAGCATGCAAGCTCAAACAACATGACACCTATAGCAGCAAAATACTCAAGATACAATCTACCAATCACAAATCTAATTGGACAAGTAGAGGAGGCACATACCAAGGAGCATTCCCTCTAAAAATCAGCAGCAAAGATGGGCTGAGCAAGGAGATCGAAAATTTCGAGCAAGAACAACAATAACTCGAGCTTGAGCAAGTTTTCCGGTGTTTTTCGGGAGAAATAAAGAAGGTGGCTTTGAGGAGGCAGCCTGGAGGGGCCCAGGTGGGCTAGACCCCCTAGGTGCCACCCCCTGGTAGGACGCACCTACCATGGGTGTGGTGGCCTAGGGTGGACCCCTGGGTCACTTCAAGTGTATCTCTGCCTTTTTTCGAGGAAAAAATTATTTTGAATTTTCTGGGATTTTTCGGGAAACTTTATTTTTGGCCAATTTTCAGGGTATGAAAATTGATTTTCTTGCAGAAACAGTTTTTTCAGAAGAAGCAAAAGCAAACCAAAAGCAAAATTACAGGATCTCTAATAAACTCAAACAAACAAGCAACTAGCAAAACTAAAGCTAAAACAAAGACTAGGAAGGGTAAAAGTAAAAGAAAGCAAGAATAACCACAGTGGAAACATTATTTTGTTCATTAAAATCCTTTTGTTAACAAGGTTGATCAAGTCTTGTTACCAAAACAATCTTATATGAAACAAAACTTTGCATTCCACAAGGTGATTATGTTTTCTCATACTTGATAGCCATGGTCCCAATCATAATAGTTTCAAAATTTTCTTGTGGAATGGGATAATATATTTCTCCAACCTTGATGCTCTCAATATTTTCAATGGAATTCAGGCAATAGCTCCTAGCAACCTTCTTGGGGAAATATACAGTGTGCTCTTTGTCATTAATATTGAATGTTACTTTCCCTTAATTACAATTGATGATAGCACCTGCAGTATTAAGAAAAGTTCTCCCAAGAATAATAGACACATTATCATGTTTAGGCATTTCAAGCACAACAAAATCAGTTAAAACCATGCATTTATGAGCTACTTGAACAGGAACATCCTCACATATACCAACAGGAATAGTAGTTGACTTATCAGCCATTTGCAAAGATATATCAGTTGGTATCAACTTTTCTAGATGGAGTCTCTTATAGAGAGAAAAAGGCATAACACTAACTCTAGCTCCCAAGTCACATAAAGCAGTTCTAACATAATTATTCTTAATAGAGCAAGGAATAGTTGGTATACCTGGATCACCAAGTTTCTTTGGAATCTTACCATTGAAGGAATAATTAGCAAGCAAAGTAGAAATCTCCTCATTAGGAATCTTCCTTTTATTAGAGACAATATCCTTCATATACTTTGAATAAGGAGGCAACTTAATAGCATCAGTCAAACAAATTTGCAAAAATAAAGGCTTCATCCACTCACAAACTTGTTGTAGTGTTCTTCCTCCTTTGACTTGTGTTTCTTACCTGGAAAAGGCATAGGCTTCTGCACCCAAGGTTCTCTCTCTTTACCATGTTTATTAGCAATAAATTCCTCCTTTGTGTACCTAGTGTTCTTAGTGTGCTTCTCAGGTTCTTCCTCACCTTCCTCCTTATCAGGAGACTCATTTTTATCATTACCACACTCAGTTTCAGCATTAGAGACAGATATACTATTAGGATCTACAATAGGTTCAAGTGGTTCCTCAACTACTTTATGTTTCTTTTTCTTTCTCTTACGAGGACTACCAATATCTTCACCTTGCTGAGAGTCCTGCTCAATTCTTTTAGGTGTCCTTCAGGATATAAAGGATCTTGAGTAGCTATACCACTCCTAGTTCTAATTCCATAAGCATGTTTATCTCCTAAAGCATTAACTAGCATATCCTTTTGTACCTTAGCAAGTTGATCAAGTTGGGTTTGAAGCATTTTAAAGTGTTTACAAAGCATTTTAATATCATTAGAAGTTCTTTCCACAATATCTTTCAACTCATTGATAGCTCTAGAGTTTTCCAATAAATGATTCTGAACTTGTTTATTAAAATGACCTTGTTTAACAATAAAAATGTCAAGTTCCTCTAAGCATTGATCAGGAGGCTTACCATAAGGAATATCACCTTCATCAAAGTGTTGGAGAGAGTGTACCTCAATAGTAGATGAGTGGGGAATTGTCTTACATAATTATTCTATAGGAGGTAGATTCTTCACATATTCATCTCTATGTAACATCCCAAAAATATGAATCAATGATCATCAAACTCTAATCACTAAAATTAGGGTTAACAAAAACTTTGATTAAATAAAAACCAAATGAATGTATGTGTGTATGTGATGAATTGATGAATGCATGAATGGACTTGGTGATTCAACTAAATAGCAAGGAATGGTTCAAAGATGAATATAACATCATCTAAAACATTTTCAAGTAGAAACAAATCAAGAGAAAATAAAAAACAAATCAAATAAGGCAAATGGTCATTTTTTCCAATCTTGCTCACTAGGTCACTCTGAGTGTTTCTAGTCCAAGATTTCAAACAGAAACTTTTCCAATTCTTTTCACCCCTTGCTAGACCAAGTAAAAGTGAATCAAAAGCCCACCTTTCAAACTTGCAGAAACATTTAGCAACCCCATTCAAATGACAATTCAAAATTAAATCTTTAACATATGTGACGATCACCCCTTTTCAAAACCCAACCAAACCAGTGCCCCTTGAATTTCTTTCGGCCATTTCATCAAACACCTTCTGGGCACAAATAAAATTAAACAACAAACACTATAGTGAGTAGTGTTATGCCAACCTTGTCCCCTCTCTAGCTCTCACTACACTCTCAGTAGATCATCTAACTAGTTTAACCATCTCTAGCTCACTGTAAACTCGACAATGCCATCAATGGTGACCATGACCGAGCCCAATTGCCAACCCCAATGTTGACAGCAAGCTACAAGCCTAACTAGCCTCGCCAACCTTGTCTAGCAGGCACTCCACCGTCCACCGCCACCCCCTGTCCAACGCTCGAACCCTGCTAGCCACTGGACCACCCAGAACACGCGCGACCATTCTCTCTGCGACCATGCCGAGAGCGCGCCAGAGCGCCGCGCTCGACACGCTCGTGCAAACCACGCCCTACCTTCGCCGCTTGCGTACGTGATCACCACCGCACCTGGAAACTCCCAGACATGCTCGTTCACCGCCGCGTGAGCTGGAGCTCCTGTGCGCCATTAAGACTTCCGTCGGAGCCGCCTAGAGCGCCGACGTGTTCCGACCGATTCGCACCGCCCCACGCCTCGCCACCATTTTGTTGAGCGTCGCCAGGGAGCACAGCACCGTCCCCTATCATCTCCCATGCCAGTACCACTCTATGCCGTTGACACCGACGAGCTCCACCTGCGCCATTCGGTCCCCTCTTGACACTATAAAAGGAGGCCTCCCCCGCTCGTTTTCTTCACACTAGTTCATTCCCCACCTATCACTGATCACACCCACTCACTCCCGGAGCAAGGAAAGCACCAGGTGGCCGGAATTTCACCGGAGTTCGCCGCTGCAGAGGAGGAGAGGCGCTGTCGATTGGAGCAGCCCCAGGAGAAGCTGCCGGTACCAGGAGAATCGCCGTCGTCGACTTCGTCATTCGCCCCCGTCGCCGACCATCGCCTGAGCCCCGGTAAGCCTCCCACGACCCCCATCATCCATGCTAGGGTTCTATCTTGCCGGCGCTGCCCGACGTGGACGATAAACCAGAGTCGTTCGATTAGAGTTAGATCCTACGATCCTAATCGCCCCATACCGCTTGCCACTCGTTGTCTCAGTGGCGAGTGGGGTCGCTCACTTAACCAGCCCGCGCATGCACTATGCGTAGTGGGCCGGCCCAGTTAAACAACCCGCGCAACCCACTAATCCAAATTTAGATTTATTCATTTAATTTCAAACCCATTTCTGTACCTAGATTAAAAAATCAACCCAGCTCAACTCACTAAACCAAAATGCATGAAAACAATTTTGTTAGAAAGGTACTGGAATGCTTAATCCAAGCCCATTGGATTCAAAACATTTAGATTTATAGATCACCCTTGGTAAAAATAACAAGACAGAAGCTTTCATGCATTCAATTTTTTTTCAAAATTCAACCATAAGAGCTTTTGAGTTGATTCCAACTTTCAAAAATCACATTTAACTATACCTTTCAGAATATATAAAAATATATAGGTTTACTTACAGAAATAATGATCAAGTAATAAAAGAATGCCACATAGGCATTTCTAGTCACTTTAATTAATTAAAATAAAAAGGTTAAACCTTATTAAATTGTGTTGGAGATATGCCCTAGAGGCAATAATAAAAGTGGTTATTATTATATCTTTGTGTTTATGATAAATGTTTACATTCATGCTATAATAGTATTAACCGGAAACATTAATACTTGTGTGATTTGTAAACTAAATTAGAGTCCCTAATAAAGCCTCTTTGTAATACTAGTTTGTTGGTTAATAGATGATCGTGGTTTCCCGATCATGAACATTGAGATGTTGTTAACAACAAGATCATATCATTAGGAGAATGGTATGATGGACATACTCCTATAGATAAGCGTAGCATTAAAATCAATTCATTTCAATAGTTCATTTGCTATAAGCTTTCTGATACATAGTAACCTAATTCCTTCGACCATGAGATCATGCTAATCACCATCACCGGAAGGATGCTTTGATGACATCAAACACTACACCATAACTGGGTGGCTATAAAAGTGGCATTGAGTGTTCTGAAAGTATGTGTTGAGGCACATGGATCAAGAGTGGGATTTGTCCATCAAAATGACGGATAGATATACTCTGGGCCCTCTTGGTGGAATGCCACCCAATTGGCTTGCAAGCATGTGATCGGCTCACAAGGGATCACATATCACGGGAACGAGAAAAGAGTACTTATCGGTAACGAGGTTGAACTAGGTATGCAGAGATACCGATGATCAAAACCTCGGATAAGTAAACTATCGTGAGATAAAGGGAAATTGGTATCATATGTAAGTGGTTCATTCGATCGCAAATTAATCATAGAAATATGTGGGAGCCATATGAATTTCCAGATTCCTCTATTGGTTATTGATCAGAGAAGTGTCTCGATCATGTCCGAATAATTCACGAACCGTAGGGAGACACACTTAAGGATTCGATGTTGTTTAGTAGATATGGAATGTTAGTAGGGATATCGAATGTTGTTTGGAGTCTCGGATGGGATCCAGGATATCACGAGGAGATCCGAAATGGTCCGAAGAATAATATTCATATAAGGAAAGTCCGATTCCGCAGTTCGGGAAAGTTTCCGATGTTTTCATCGGAGAGGTTCTAGAAGGGTCTAGAAGGTTCACCGGTCCGGAAGGGGAATGGTCCATGAATGTGTCATGGGTAAGTGGAATGATTGGATCATATCTTAGGTCACTTGGTGTGGACATTTGCAAGAGAGAATTAAAACTCTAAACTGAAAGTCAAACGGGAAGTTTGAAAAGTCAAAATGGAACAATGGTTTCCTAGTGGAAGAAGGAAAGAGTCCTCTCAATCTAAATTGGGTTTGGGTTTGGGTTTGGATTCAAACCCACCCCTCCCAAGGCTGCCCCCTCTCATAAATAGAGGGGGAGGGCTGCCCCAAACACACAAGCCCTAGCCCTCCACACCCAAGCCGCCGCCGCTGGTTTGTCGCCGCCGCCCTAGCCGCCGCCAAAACCTCCTCCTCCTCCCAGCCTTCTAAACCCTAGATCGCTAGGAAACCCTAGATCCACCATAACCCGCACCGGCTTAGGCGAAGCCCTGCGGGATCTTCCCTCTACTTCCGACCCCACGCCGTCGTGCTACCGGAATCGCGAGGGGAGAACTACAACCTCCGCTGCCCGCTGGAACAAGGGAGAGGAAGGTCTTCATCGAGTACCGACCGTGTGACCGACTGCGAAAGCGCTACCAGAACGCAGCGCCAGAAGGATCATCTACGCGATCTTGAGATCGGCAAGTGTACGACTACATCACCCACAAGAATCTGCTCTCGTTAACCGCTTTGGAATCTTCGAGGGTGAGTGCTTCTATCGACTCGTTGCTACAATCTAGTAGATAGATCTTGGCTTGTTTGTGTGCATGCGGTAGAAATTTTTTGTTTTCCATGCTACGAACCCCTACAGTGGTATCAAAGCCGTGTCTATATGTAGATCTGTTGAACGAGTAGAACACAATGGTCATTATGGGCGGTGGTGTTTTTATTATCAATTGCTTTTTGTGTACTTTGCATCTTGCGGTATGATGGGATGAAGCGGCCCGTGCTAACCTTACATGACATCATTCATGAGACTTGCTCCACGCTCAACATGCAACTTGTATTGCATAAGTGACTTTGCGGGTGTCTGTCTCTCCCATCATAGTATATATTCAATTTACAACGGGCACTTGATAGTTCAAACATCAACGTTGTGGTTCTTGTTCGTAAGTTAGAACGACACTTATTGAAAGCCCCAAACCACGTAAAATATGCAAAGAAAATTAGAGGCGTCTAACTTTGTTTTGCAGGGGTGTGCTGTGATGTGATATGGCCATGATTGTGATTATATATGATTTATGTAATGTTCCTTGTTGTAAGTCGGCAACCGACAGGAGCCGTATGGTTGTCTTTCAATTCTGTTAAGACCTGCGTGTCTATTCAAAGTAGTTGTAATAGTTGATGCTGGTGGATGACAACCATGAAGCGAAGCCATTTACCTTGACTCCACACCGGTGATGATGGAGATCATGTTCGTGCTTGAAGATGGAGACCGGAAGCACAAGAAGAAGGCCATATCATATCGCATACTATGAATTGCATGTGATGTTAATCCTTTTATGCATCTGTATTTGCTTAGTTAGCGACGGTAGCATTATAAGATCATCCCTCAATCACAAAAATTTCAAGTTATAAAGTGTTCATCCTTAGTAAGCACCGTTGCTAAACCTCGTGGTTTCGAAGCACCACGTGATGATCGGGTGTGTTAGATTCTGCGAGTGTATACAACGTGAGCAAGCCAAATTTGCTCATGCGGAAGCTAAGGTTTGATATTGACGAGCCTAGCATGTACAGACATGGTCTCGGAACACGGATCACCGAAAGGTAAAGCATGAGTCATATAGTAGATATGATGAACATATTGATTGTTCACCATTGAAGCTACATCAACTCTCGTGATGATCGGTTTTGATGCGGTGGATTTGGTTCGTGTGATCACTAAAGCAATGTGAGGGATATTGTTTTGAGTGGGAGTTCACCTAGATTAATTTAACTATTAATTAGAACTCAATTTGTCATAAACTTAGTCTAAATTATTGCAAATATGTTGTAGATCAATGGCGGCCCCTACCATCAATTTTAATGCATTCCTAGATTAAGCAAAGTTGAAAAACAATGGAAGCAACTTCACAGATTGGTTCCGCAATTTGAGGATTGTCCTCAATGCTGGTAATTTGACCTATGTGTTGGATGCACCGCTGGGTGACCCGCCTGCAGCTAATGCTACCAATGAGGTAAAGAATGTATTCTTTGCTCGGAAGAATCATTACTCCACAGTTCAGTGTGCTATCTTGTATGGTTTGGAATCGGAGCTTCAGAAAAGGTTTGAGAACCATGACCCACATGATATTGTCCGTGAACTCAAAATGATATTTGAGGCTCACGCGGAAGTTGAGAGTTATGAGGCTACTGAAAAGTTCTTTAACTGCAAGATGGAAGAGGGAAGCTCCATCAGTGAGCACGTGCTTAAGATGTCTGGGCACGCAAGCAAGCTTCAAAGCTTAGGTATAGTGATTCCTAATGCTTTGGGGATTCACCATGTCCTCCAATCACTACCACCAAGTTACAAGAACTTTGTGATGAACTATAATATGCAAAACATGGACAAGTCGTTGCCCGAACTATTCTCCATGTTAAAGTCTGCAAAAGTGGAGATCAAGAAAGGGAACCAAGTGTTGATGGTCAATAAGACCACCAAATTCAAGATGCAATGCAAGTCTAAGAAAAAGGGAAACTTCAAGAAGGGTGGTAAGAAAGTTACCGCGCCGGCGAAGAAGACCAAGGCTGGGCCTAAGCCTGATACTGAGTGCTTTTACTACAAGGGAGAAGGTCACTAGAAGCGGAATTGCCCTAAGTACTTGGTGGATTTGAAGAACGGCAACATCAAGAAGAAAGGTATATCCAATATACATGTTATTGATGTGTATCTCACTAGTACTCGTAGTAGTGCCTGTGTATTTGATACTGGTTCGGTTGCTCATATTTGTAACTCGAAACAGGTGTTGCAGAATAGACAGAAGCTAGCGAAGAACGAGGTGACGATGCGCGTTGGAAATGGATCAAAGGTTGAAGTGATCGCGGTCGGCATGCTACCTCTTCATCTACCATCGGGATTAGTTTTATACTTAAATAATTGTTATTTGGTGCCTGCGTTGAGCATGAACATTATATCTGGATCATGTTTATTGCGAGATGGTTACTTGTTTAAGTCAAAGAATAATGGTTGTTAAATTTATATGAGTAATATGTTTTATGCACATGCACCTTTGATAGATAGTCTATTCTTACTGAATCTCGATTGTGGAAATATACACATTAATAGCATTGAAGCTAAACATTTGAAATTGAGCGATAACTCTACCTATATGTGGCATTGTCGTCTTGGTCATATTGGAGTGAAGCGTATGAAGAAACTCCATTCTGATGGACTTCTTGAATCACTTGAAAGATGCGAAGCATGTCTGATGGGTTAAATGACTAAGACTCCATTTTCTGGTATGATGGAGCGAGCTATGGACTTATTGGAATCATACATACCGATGTGTGTGGCCCAATGAGCGTAGCATCGCGCGGTGGTTATCTTTATGTTCTTACCTTCAGGGATGACTTGAGTAGATATGGGTATATCTATTTCATGAAACATAAGTCCGAAACTTTTGAGAAGTTTAAGGAATTTCAAAGTGAGGTAGAGAATCAACGTAACAAGAAGTTTAAATTTCTACGATCTGATCACGGAGGTGAATATCTAAGTTACGAGTTTGGCGAGCATTTGAAGAAATGCGGAATACTTTCACAATTGACACCACCGGGAACACCACAACGTAATGGTGTGTCCGAACGTCGTAATCGAAGTCCCTTAGATATGGTTCGTTCTATGATGTCACTTACAGATTTACCGCTATCATTTTGGGGGTATCCATTATAAACAGCCGCATTCACTTTAAATAGGACACCATCTAAATCCGTTGAAACGACACCGTATGAATTATGGTTTGAGAAGAAACCTAAATTGTCATTTCTTGAAGTTTGGGGGTGCGAAGCTTATGTAAAGAAGTTACAGCCTGACAAGCTTGAACCCAAAGCGGAAAAATGCGTCTTCATAGGATACCCGAAGGAAACTGTTGGGTATACCTTCTATTATAGATCCGAGGGCAAAATCTTTGTTGCCAAGAATGGATCCTTTCTAGAGAAGGAGTTTCTCTCGAAAGAAGTGACCTGAAGGAAAGTAGAACTTGACGAGGTTGTTGAACCTTCTCTCGAACTTGCGAGTAGCGCAGCATCGGAAGTAGTTCCTGTGGCGCCTACACCAATAAGAGAGGAAGCTAATGATGTTGATCATGAAACTTCGGTTGAAGTTACTACGGAACCTCACAGGTCAATGAGAACTCATACCACTCCTGATTGGTATGATCCCGTTATGAGTGTCATGTTGGTGGACAACACCGATGACCTAGCGACATATGAGGAAGCGATGATGAGCCCAGATTCCAATAAATGGCAAGAAGCCATGAAATCCGAGATTGGATCCATGTACGAAAACCAAGTATGGACTTTGGTGGACTTACCGGATGGCCGGAAGGCTGTCGAGAACAAATGGATTTTCAAGAAGAAAACAGATGGTGATGGTAATGTAACTGTCTATAAAGCTCGACTTGTCGCAAAAGGGTTTCGACAAATTCAAGGAGTTGACTACGATGAGACTTTCTCACCGGTAGCAAAGGTAAAGTCCGTGAGGACTTTGTTAGCAATCGCTGCATATTATGATTATGAGATATGGCAGATGGATGTCAATACGGCGTTCCTCAATGGAGACATTGATGAAGAGTTGTATATGATGCAACCCAAATGTTTTGTCGATCCTAAAGATGCTAACAAGGTATGCAAACTTCAACGGTCCATTTATGGATTGAAACAAGCATCCTGAAGTTGGAATTAACGTTTTGATAAGGTAATCAAAAGCTTTGGTTTTATACAAACTTATGGAGAAGCTTGTATTTACAAGAAAGTGAGTGGGAGCTCTGTAGCATTCTTAATAATATATGTAGATGACATATAGTTGATTGGGAATGATGTAGACCTTCTTAATAGTGTCAAGGATTATTTGAATAATAGTTTTTCAAGGAAAGATCTTGACGAAGCAGCTTACATATTAGGCATAAAGATTTATAGAGATAGATCGAGGCGCCTAATATCATTGTCACAGAGTACATATTTGGACAGTTCTAAAGAGGTTTGGAATGGAAGATAGCAAGAAGGGGTTCTTGCCCATGTTGCCCAATACGACCTTGAGTAAAACTCAAAGTCCTGCAACAACAGAAGATAGAGAAAGGATGAGTAAGACTCCCTATGCCTCAGCCATAGGATCTCTTATGTATGCCATGTTATGTACTAGACCCGACATTGCATATGCTGTTAGTTTGACTAGCAGATATAAAAGTGATCCAGGAGTGGATCATTGGACAGCGGTCAAAAACATCCTTAAGTACTTGAGAATGAATAAGGATATGATTCTTTCTTATGGAGGTGATGAACAGCTCGTTGTTAATGGTTACACCGATGCTAGTTGGAACACCAATCCGGATGATTCTAATTCTTAATCTGGATACGTATTTACTTTGAATGGTGCAGCAGTTAGCTGGAGGAGTGCAAAGCAAATTGTTGTGGCGAGATCTTCAACTGAATCAGAATACATAGCTTCTTCGCAGGCTTCACAAGAGGCGATATGGATGAAGGAGTTCATTACAGAGCTCGGTGTGGTTCCAAGTGCGCTGGACCCAATGTCTATCTGCTGTGATAACATGGGCGCCATAGCCAATGCGCAAGAACCAAGGTGTAACATCCCAGCATTTAGGACCTAACGAAGGGTAGATTAAGGAATATGGAATGTTGCATGCATCTATTTGTGAAAATGTGGGTAAAATTTTCGCCAAATAAAAATCTAAGTGATCAATGTTTCTTTCATACTTTGAGATTAGGTTTAGTCTTAAAGGATGATTGTTATAAACTTTGAGATAATCTTAAGGAGTTATGTGTTTTCAAATGAATTTGAAATATTAGACTTGAGTGTTTGAATTCTAATTCTAATGAATTAGATATAAGTTTTGAATCTTAATTCAATTAAGAGATAAATATTACAACTTGAATTTATCTAAAGAAAAAAACAATAATGAATATAAAGTTTATTTCTTATTATTAATATATATAATCAAGTTACAAAATTATAACTTATTTGAATCATCCACATAACTTACAAAAGTAAATATACAAAGAATAGGAATATTCTTTATTAATAATAATATAATCTTTATTACAATTGAATAAAATAAAGATTATAAGAATAATAAAAGAAAGTTACAAAAGAATAAGAAAATTACATTGGAATATTTACTAACTATCCTATATCTAATCTAAACTAAATCTTCATCTTTACCTTTGTACCTGCAAAACAAAGACTGAATAAAAAATTAAAGAAGATTAGTGTTTGTATTATTTCTCTCAGACATGTTAGTGAAATGCACTTGACAAATTCATCATTGAGACATTTAAAAGAGGGGCAAGTTTCACCAATATGAAAGAATTCATCTTTCATAAATTCAAAGCCAGAAGTCAAATGACATCCAAGAGGGACAAATTCACCAGCCAGGTGAAAGTAATTTGGTAAGAGTAACTCAATCTCACAGGCAGGACACACACGAGGATGCATGCGGTGTGTTGTCAAGCTCACAAAGCAACTCAATCTCACAAAACCACAAGCACAGCCGTGGAGGAGCACACTAGTGCATCTCTCCACTACACAGCACACAAGAACAACCACTGTAGACAGCAGCTAAACCAAGAACAGCAGCCAAACCAAACCAACCCAGATCAACCAAACATCACCAGGATGGTGACATAAGGAGGGGGAAGAATCAGGTGGACAGCAAGGCCAATCCCAGGAGCTAGGAGGAGAAGTCTAGATCAAGAGAAAGCACAGGAATCCAGCAGATCAAGATCAAGATCATCACCAACTTATTCCACACACAGCAAGATTCTGTGGTGAGTTTCATAAAACCTTCACATGATCTAATCAAATTATTCAGAGAGAAGCATGTGTTGTTTTATAAAACAAACCCTCAGAAAGCACCCAAGTAGGGTGAATCCATCATAGGGATTTCTGAAATTCTAAAGGCAAAAAACAAGGTAACAAGATCCAACCAGAGCTCATAGCAACATCCTTGCTCTGGTTGTCAAACTATATTCTAAAATTCAATCATACATATACCTATGATCAATTCCTAGGCACATACCTCAAGGAAGGGTAGCACCTTAGGAAAAAATCCTTAGAGTCCATCACATGATCAATCTCACTATCATTTTTCCAAGTTTGATTCAATCAAGAATAACTGGTACCACTACCAGGACTATCTAGATGAATCAATTAGGTAAGATATAAATCCCTAAGCCTCAGACCAACATCATTGGTGTTAGGGAATTCAGATAAAAGCATTTCTATTTATCCTTCAAAGCCAAGATTGTCTTAAACATAAACTAACCAAATCCGTGGTTCAGAATCAAACTTGTGTGCCATACATGATGGTGTCACAAGAGAAATTCAATATGAATCAGGAAAGACAGTAAATCATCATAGATTTAGACAATAAACTAACTAATCATCTTCCTGTTAGCATAGGAATCATAACTAGGAGATTCCTATGTTACACTTCACTGATAATTCCCAAGCTAACAACACTAAGACAGTAGCTGTATCTTATCATAATCATGACCATGAATCAAATAAACAGTGGAAATTTATCAAGTCATTGGCTTTACCAAGCATATTTCCCAAACAACTACATCATCTGAATCAGATGCAATCCAAGCATCAGATAATCCAGTAAGCCACCAGAAACATCATCTATAATTTTAAACAACAAGCCTTAGGCCAATAATCATTTAGCATGAATACAGATTGACCAAACATGATTCAAATCATCTAGTACATGAACAAGCACATAGCAGGAACCCAAAATGGATGATCATCTTAATCTAAATCAGACAATAGACAAAGAGGACACTGCCATCCTCTAGCATCGAATCAACAAGCATAGAAAGCACCAGGGGGAAAGAATCAAACTTACCGTAGGTCCTCGCTGAAAAAATTGAAGAGGAAGCAGATTGGCCCACGAACCCGCGTCGGCACATGGAGAACCCAGGGGGCGCTGCAACATGCACCAGCCACGGCGGCGGCCACAGCAGCTCACGAATCCAGCACACCACCATATGCAAGACCACAACGGCAGCGACAACACTTGAACACATCCCAAAACCCAAACCCTAGGGTTCAGAGAGGCATCGATCCATTGTAGGAGAGCCCCAGTCTCAAATCCAATTGGATGGAATGAACGAGCATCGTCAACAACCCCCAATTGCACCACGGCGGTGACCAGAACGGCCGACGGCGGCGGGAATCGCCGGTGGCGGCATCGCCGGCCACGGGGTCGGGTTAGAGGAGGAGAGGATAAGATCGAGGGAGAGAAAGAGGCAGTGAGGAGTGGGCCGAGCTGGGCCAAACCCTTTAGGGTGGTCCTTTTGTCTAAAACTAAATGGGCCACTACGGCCCAATAATAATAATCAGCCCAGAAACAATTCCAGGCCTGCTTTAATAAACAGGAAAAGACTAAAATACCCCTAGACTTAATTAAATTCTAGAAAATAAAATAAGACCAAAAATATAAATTAAATACTTTTAGATTCACAATAATCCACTCTATCCAAATAAAATAAGATATAAAATTTTGGACATTTAAATTTTTATAAGAATTTTTTAATTTAAATATTCCTTATGGAATTTTACAAAATTATTGAAAGATGATAAAAATAAATAAAAATCACTTTCATTCTGTATTAATATTATAGTATTTTAGAAAAATACCAAATAAATATTTAATCACCACTTTTAATGTATAATTGATAATTCCTAAAAGACTTATTAAATCGATAAAAGACAAATAAAAAGAAAATAAAATAAACTAATTCAATATATGTTATAAATATTAAAAAGTAATATTTATAAATACTTTATTAAAAGGCACCTTATATAGAAAAAATGCATATAGAATTAAATAATGCATTACATTACTTGCATAATCATTTTGCTTCTTTAAATATTGTCCTTACCGGGCAATAATGATGTTTTGTAGAACTAGAAGCTCAAGGTCCAGTGCAAGCATCTGACTTCACTAACTTGCCATCACAAGGCAAGTTCATCACTTGCTCATGTCCTTTGAAGAGTCTTTATCAAAGTATTTGCAAATTATGTGTTATCATATATGCTATAAAAGAAATAAAATCTTTTTTTTACAAATAAATAAATCATAGATATCATCCTAAGTGATGATATAATGGAGCAATATAACTTAGTGTTCTAATTGCAATGATGATAATCAAGTAGGGACTTAATAACCCCTGACATCAGTGATTCTAGCGCCGTATATTACGCGTTAGCCATGAGATTTGGAATGGGACAGAGAAGTCAGCTGTATCTTCTTCCTCTCGCATGAAGCCGGATGTGCAGGTCATGGCTATTATCCTCGTAGCGTGCATATTAATTGGTAATTCGTAGAGGATATGCAGCATATGGGTGGGAACCCTCATCGTCCCACGATAGTTCTGGCATCTAACGGTTTGTACAAACCATTGTCGTAATTCATTATGTGGGCATGGTGTACACCAAGGAGGCATGCGGGGTCGCGAAGGAGGCAGTGATTGGCTTGGACCAACTACTGGGCCCCACATCATGGAATTGTGGACGGGAAAGTACGCCCGGTTTTGCAACAAGGAGTTGATCTATCATGGGTAAAGTAACGCACCTCTGCAGAGTGTAAGAATTGTAACTTGTTACTCCCTGTTCCGGGAAGGAGCTACGAACGCGGCAGGAAAGGAACTCCATGAAAGTTCTGGTCAACCTGTGAAGGCTGATTGTCATAGATTTTCATAATAAAATCAATCTTTGAAGAAAGATTTACAAAAACTGCATGGTGCCAAGGATTTATAATCCGAGGTGGTAGTTAGAGCATCAAACTTCCCACCTTGCATATAATGAACTTATTGGGTAACGCTGTTACTCATTCTTTCCTTTGATCCCTTGCTTAGACTCTGAGGATCCCGAAGACGTGCCAATGTATGCAGCCGAATGCCAAGAAGATGTGTTCTATGAGGAACCTGATCTGTCCGGAGGAGTTGAAGGAGTAGATTACGAGATCCGCTACAGTGTCGATGAGAACGAGTCCAACTAAGTACCTAGTTAGTAGTAATAACGGAGCCGAGCAGCATGAACTCAGAATAAGTTGCTGAGCTCAACTCCTAGTCGGAGTTGCTACTTTTAAATTCTGCTGAACACTTTATATTTTGGTTTGTAAGTTGGATCTTTCAGAAGTCTTGAACTTCTAGTATTTTAATAATAATAATAATGTGTGTACTTTTGTAATATGGACCCGCAATGTTTCTGTTGTACTACTTTGAGGGATGTGATATTTACGGAATGGTGTTCTATGGATGTCATGTCAACGACTGTAGTGTACTACACATGCAGTGGTATGCTGGGTCACCGCAGTTGGTATCAGAGCAAATTGCTTTGACCATAGGTTGGAAACCTAGTAAAGGGTATTACATGTAGGAAGGTTGGTAACGATAAAGAATTCTCTAAAAGTAATATAATGGGTATTAAAATGAGAATATTCCGTTATATATTTTAGTGCGATAATTCTCTGTTATGATGCAATATATCATTGGATACTAATCAAAATTATTTTTCTGATATACAGAGTTATGGCACCAAAGTTTCCAAAACAGACTTTGGTTAGGAAAGAGGAGACTCTTGATGATTATCAAGGATCATTTACAGACCAACTTCGTCAACTTTTAAAGCTCTTTAGTTGTCCAACTAGAATTCCAGTGAACACTATCACTTACCTTGATGGCCGGATGTTACCAAGTATCATGTGAGTATCCAACTTCTAGAGAAGCTTGGATTATATCATGATCTACCCATAGGAGAAGGTAGGAGTCATTTAGCAGCCTATCATGTTGATGTTGTGGAGGCGATAGCTAATATTCGGGAGCAGAAAACCAAGGAGCTAGAAGGTAGCACATTCTTTGTGATACCTCATGATTCTATAGACTCGGAGCCTATACCGGATCATCTTACCTTGGTTAAGAAGCATCCTAAGTTAGCTTCCAAGTTTATGGATAGATACCGAACACTCGTTGCGTCTTTTATAAGACCCATCAAGTGATTGTTGAAGACAAAAATGATATGTTAGAAGATCTAACTGATCCGGAAAGGAGGAAGCAGTTAGAATTCCAGTTAGAGAAGGAAGCAAGTAGTAGTGCAACACCTATCTTTAAGGATATACCTATAGATCCTGAATCTTTTATGCGATATCCTTATTCACCAAGACCGGAACCTATACATGATCCGACTATGGATATGCGGTATGCAGTACCACAGGGCTCAGAGGATGGTTCTGATTCAGAACTTCCTATTGAGAATTCGGATGGTTGGAGAATGGGATCATATAATGGATCTCATGAATACCAGATGTCCACAGATGGTTCTGACAGGAATGTTGGACAATCTAGTTGGATGGGTGCAAGAATGAACCCTAATAACATTAGTAGAAATACCATGTCAATAGATGATCAGGATGAAGAATAAGATCCTGAGGAGAGAGTGTTTGAATCATCAAAATCTTCTCAAAACCCAGGGAATATACATTATCCAGTGTTTAACTATCTTGGCCACGAGAGCACCTGGGAGGCAGCAGGATCTGCGTATCCTGTTGACAACTCAAGGAATGAATCTCAGGAGATGCAGGCTGGAGATAATGTTGAATATGTTTCTGAAGACTTCTCAGCTGAGCTAGAGGGAGTCAATATGCTCAGGTTGAGTAATGACTCAAGTCCTGATACTTCAGATACAGAGTATGTTCCTTCTGGAAGGCCATATGTTCCACAAACTGTGCGACGAACAACACGTCATCATGGTTGGACATCAGGCATGTACGATGAGCGTAGTTACTATTAGAAGAAGACAATTAGTTAGTAGTATCAAGTACCATGTATTGTACCCCAAGTAATAAGGTAGTTTTGTAATGATACCCATATGGTATATGTTGTAAGGACTTTGTATCATTATGATAGTATGTAATATATATATGTGTGAAATGCATATTTGGATTTTATTTGGATCTTCATTGTGTGACTAGTTTTGTGCGTAAAGTCGAGCTCAGAACACATGTGCATGATGTAATTATGAGTATTCTCTTTATGTTGCAGGACTAGAGGGTCATGAATACAGGTGTAGGAATGGAAACTGAGCAGCAGCGGATGGAGCGAGAGGCCAAGGAAAAGGCCGATGCAGATACAACAAACCAAGAAGCATTACCGCCACCACCAATGAGGCCGTTATTGGAGCAGAACTTTATGCAATGCATGCAAATGATGCAAGAGACCCAGAACAAGTTCATGGAAGAATGCTGGGGCGAGCAAGTCAGAGGGCACCTGAAGGTGGAGGAGTGAGTCTATCGGATTTCCAGAATGCAAGACCGTTACCTTTTGCATCATCTCCTGAACCAATGGATGCAGAAGACTGGCTAGCAGATACTAAGAGGAAGCTGAAAACTGTAGGTTTTAATGATGAGGAGAAATTGAGGTATGCAACTCATCTTCTGACTGGACCTGCAGCATCATGGTGGGAAAATCAGTTAGCCATGCAACAACCAGGAAGAGAGTTTACCTGGGAAGAGTTCAAGCAGAGATTCCGTGAATATCATGTTCCAGAAAGTGTTATGGAGTTGAAGCGGAGAGAATTTGAGGAGCTTCAGCAAGGATATACTAGTGTCATGAAGTACATCCGGGAGTTTAGTCAATTGTCTTGCTATGCTGAGGAGGATGTCAATACTGAAGAAAAGCGGAAGAAGTGTTTCCCGCGTGGATTAAATCCATTTGTGAAGATGCAACTAAGGTTAGCCAATAAGCAAACTTATCAGCAGTTGTTGGATGCAGCCATTACTTTTGAAGATGACTACAAGAATGTCCAAGAGGACCGGAGGAAGAGAGCCAAGAAGGAAACTAAGAGAATTCAGGCAAGCAAACCTAAACCCAACCTGGAGTTCAAACCTCGGAATAGAAATTATGGCAACAATAATAATAAAAATAACAACGGAAATGGTGGAAATCAACCCAATCCGAGAAAGAATGTTATCTGTAACAATTGTGGAATTCCAGGGCATTTCCAGAGGGAATGCAAAAAGCCTGTAGTGATCTGTTACGGTTGTGGTCAGAAGGGGCATATCAAGCTAGATTGTCTGAGCAAACCACCTGGAGGATGGCCTAACAAGGGAGGAGGACAAGCCAGTGGAGGAAATTGACAGCCCAATAAAGGAGGAAATAATGGCAAGAACAACAATGGCAAGAGGAACCGACCGACCGGGAAACTGAATTGTGCAACCCTCGAGGAGGTGGATAATTTGGAGCATGCAGTGATAGGTACGCTCAATATCCTTACCAATCCCGGCAAAGTTCTATTTGATACTGGTGCAAGTACTTCATTCATTTCTGAAGAATTTTGTGATAAGTTCGGGATTAGAAGGGCAACGTTAGAAAGTCCTATGACAGTAGTTACGACAGGAGGGAATGTGATTGTACGCCACATAAAACAAGATCAGGTTATCTCGATCTGTGGTTGTACATATTTCGTATACCTTTATGTGATTCCTTTGAAGGGAATTGCAGTAGTGCTGGGAATGGATTGGATGATGGAACACGGAGCTCAGATAAATTGTGAGGGGAAAACTGTCTCAATCAAAACTCCAAGTCGAGCAAGGATAGTTTACCAAGCAGATAAGCACAGTCATATCATGGTGGATCTGCAGTTGAATTCAATGAAAAAGGTCAAATTGGAGGATATTCCTGTAGTAAATGAATTCCAAGATGTTTTTCCAACAGAGTTACCGGGAATGCCACCAGACCGGGAGATAGAGTTCACCATTGACTTAATACCTAGTACAGCACCAATAGCTCAAGCACCATATAAGATGGGACCCAAAGAGTTGAAAGAACTCAAGGAGCAAATTGAAGAGTTAGTTAGAAAAGTATTTATTCAGGAAAGTGTATCTCCATGGGGAACACCAGTAATCTTTGTGGATAAAAGAGATGGTGGAAGACGGTTGTGTGGTGATTATAGAAATCTGAACAATGTGACTATCAAGAATAAGTATCCTTTACCAAGAATTCAAGATTTGTTTGATCAAGTGAAAGGAGCTGGAGTATTTTGAAAGATCGATTTAAGATCTGGATACCATCAAATAAAAATCAAACCGGAAGATGTTCCAAGAACAGCATTTGTCTCTAGGTATGGACACCATGAGTATCTGGTAGTACCATTTGGGTTGACCAATGCACCGACAATATTCATGAATCTGATGAACAAGATATTCATGCCATATTTGGACAAGTTTGTCATAGTCTTTATTGATGATATTTTGATATATTCCAAGGATAAGGAAGAGCATGCTGATCATTTGAGAATAGCATTGCAGACTTTAAGAGAACACAAACTTTACGCTAAGTTCAGTAAATGTGAATTTTGGCTTGATGAGGTAGAATTCCTCGGTCATGTGATCAGTAAAGATGGAATTGCTGTGAATCCATCTAAAGTTCAGTCGGTACTAGAGTGGACTGCACCAACCAATGTGAAGCAAATTCGAGGTTTCTTAGGAATGATTGGTTATTATCGGAGATTCATTGAAGGTTTCTCCAAAATAGCTGGACCAATGACCAAGTTATTAAGGAAGAATACACCATTCAAGTGGGATGAGAAATGTGAAGCAAGTTTCCAAGAGTTGAATACTAAATTAACCACAGCTCCAATCTTAGCAGTCCCTGAAACAGGGAAGGACTTCACAGTATACTGTGATGCGTCTAAAGAAGGTTTGGGTTGTGTATTAATGCAAGATCGGAAAGTGATTGCTTACGGTTCAAGACATCTGAAACCACATGAAGTCAACTACCCAACTCATGATTTAGAGTTAGCAGCAGTAGTTTTTGCACTAAAAGGATGGAGGCATTTTTTTATGGATCCAGATGTGAGTTATACACTGACCATAAAAGTCTCAAATATTTCTTCACTCAAAAGGAATTGAACATGAGGCAGAAGCGTTGGTTGGAACTAATCAAGGATTATGACTTAATAATCAATTACACCCCAGGAAAAGCAAATGTTGTAGCAGATGCTTTAAGCAGAAAAAGTGCAGATATCCAGCCAAGCAATAGGGAGCTACCAAAAGAGTTACAAATGGACTTCGAAAGAATAGAACTTCAATTCATCAGAACAGAGGTTCTTGGAGGATTAGCTACTATGCAGGTAGTTGCAGAGCAGAACAGTGATCTTAAGCAACAAATTTTTAGACATCAAGAATAAGATCCTTTTATTGCTGAGGAAATTCAGAGGATATCTCAAGGGCAAAAATCAGTTTTTCTCCTTGGAGATTATGGGTCTTTATGGTTTCAAGATCGTCTATGTGTTCCAGATGTGACTGAGATTAGAAATGTCATACTCAAAGAAGCACATGATACACCATATTCTATACATCCAGGGAGTACCAAGATGTATATGGACTTGAAAGAACTATTCTGGTGGAATAACATGAAAAGGGATATTGCTAAATATGTATCTGAAGGCCATACTTGTCAAAGGTGAAAGCTGAACATCAAAGTCCAGCAGGACCATTACAACCCTTGGAAATTCCTAAATGGAAATGGGAGGAAATAGGTATGGACTTCATTACAGGATTGCCTATGACACCAAAAAGGAAGGATATGATATGGGTAATTATGGACAGACTCACTAAGAGTGCACATTTTATTCCGGTGAATCAAAAGGATAATGCCGAGAAGTTAGTTGAAGTATATGTCAAAGAAATAGTAAGTAAGCATGGAGTACCCAAAAAGAACGTAACGGATAGGGGATCAGTGTTTACTTCGGCATTTTGGAAGCAATTACATGAAGCACTTGGTTCAAAGTTAGATTTCAGCACGGCATATCATCTAGAGACAGGAGGTCAAACTGAAAGAACAAATGAAGTACTAGAAGACATGTTAAGGGCTTGTGCACTAGATTTTGGAGGAACGTGGGAAGATCATCTACCATTAGCTAAATTTTCCTATAATAATAGCTATCAGAGTAGTCTGAAGGCAGCTCCATATGAGGTTCTGTATGGAAGGAAGTGTAGATAACCAATATGGTTGTATGAACCTGGAAGCAGCAAAGAGTTTGCGCCAAATTATATCAAGGAAAGACAAGATATCATTGATAAGATCAGGGATAGACTGAAAATAGCCTAGAGCAGGCAGAAAAGTTATGCAGATCAAAGTCGAAGATCATGGCATCCAGAAGTACGAGATATGGTCTATTTGAAAGTAAGTCCAATGAAAGGAGTAAAAAGATTCGGAGCTAAAGGGAAATTGATTCCAAGATACATCGTACCATTCAAGATACTGAGTCAAAACAGAACTATAGCTTATGCTTTAGAGTTACCATCAAGATTGGCTCAAGTGCATAATGTTTTCCATGTGTCACAACTTCGTAAATGTTTAAAAGTTCCAGATGATGCAATCACACATCAAGAGATAGAACTACAAGCAGACCTGACCTATATTGAAAGGCCTTGTAAGATTTTGGAAGAAAACTGGAAAAGATTAAGGAACAGAGCAATCAAATATTGCAAGGTACAGTGTGAACATCACCCTAAAAGGGAAGCCACATGGGAGAAAGAAGAGGATTTAAGAAAATCTTATCCAGAACTATTCAGGTACATCTCCACAAACTTCGGGACAAAGTTTAATTTAAGGGGGGAAGTCTGTAACATCCCATCATTTAGGACCTAACGAAGGGTAGATTAAGGAATATGGAATGTTGCATGCATCTATTTGTGAAAATGTGGGTAAAATTTTCGCCAAATAAAAACCTAAGTGATCAATGTTTCTTTCATACTTTGAGATTAGGTTTAGTCTTAAAGGATGATTGTTATAAACTTTGAGATAATCTTAAGGAGTTATGTGTTTTCAAATGAATTTGAAATATTAGACTTGAGTGTTTGAATTATAATTATAATGAATTAGATATAAGTTTTGAATCTTAATTCAATTAAGAGATAAATATTACAACTTGAATTTATCTACAGAAAAAACAATAATGAATATAAAGTTTATTTCTTATTATTAATATATATAATAAAATTATAAAATTATAACTTATTTGAATCATCCACATAACTTACAAAAGTAAATATACAAACAATAGGAATATTCTTTATTAATAATAATATAATCTTTATTACAATTGAATAAAATAAAGATTACAAGAATAATAAAAGAAAGTTACAAAAGAATAAGAAAATTACCTTGGAATATTTACTAACTATCCTATATCTAATCTAAACTAAATCTTCATCTTTACCTTTGTACCTGCAAAACAAAGACTGAATAAAAAACAAAAGAAGATTAGTGTTAGTATTATTTCTCTCAGACATGTTAGTGAAATGCACTTGATAAATTCATCATTCATACATTTAAAAGAGGGGCAAGTTTCACCAATATGAAAGAATTCATCTTTCATAAATTCAAAGCCAGAAGTCAAATGACAGCCAAGAGGGACAAATTCACCAGCCAGGTGAAAGTAATCTGGTAAGAGTAAGTTCAAAAATTCTGAACATATCCACAAGTGCATAGCAAGCACACAGGCAGGACACACACCAGCATGCATGTGGTGTGTTGTCAAGATCACAGAGCAACTCAATCTCACAAAACCACAAGCACAGCCGTGGAGGATCACACTAGTGCATCTCTCCACTACACAGCACACAAGAACATCCATTGTAGACAGCAGCTAAACCAAGAACAACAGCCAAACAAAACCAAACCAACCCAGATCAACCAAACATCACTAGGATGGTGACATAAGGAGGGGGAAGAATCAGGTGGACAGCAAGGCCAAGCCCAGGAGCTAGGAGGAGCAGTCTAGCTCAAGAGAAAGCACAGGAATCCAGCAGATCAAGATCAATATCGTCACCAACTTATTCCATACACAGCAAGATTCTGTGGTGACTTTCATAAAACCTTCACATGATCAAATCATCTTATTTAGAGAGATGCATGTGTTGTTTTATAAAACAAACCCTCAGAAAGCACCCAAGTGGGGTGAATCCATCATAGGGATTTCTTAAATTCTAAAGGCAAACAACAAGGTACCAAGATCCAACCAGAGCTCAGAGCAACATCCTTGCTCTGGTTTTCAAACTATATTCTGCAATTCAATCATACATATACATATGATCTATTCCTAGGCACATCCCTAAAGGAAGGGTAGCACCTTAGGAACAAATCCTTAGAGTCCATAACATGATCAAGCTCACTATTATTTTTATAAGCTTTGATTCAATCAAGAATAACTGGTACCACTACCAGGACTATCTAAATGAATCAATTAGGTAAGATCTAAATCCCTAAGCCTCAGACCAACATCATTAGTCTTAGGGAATTCAGATAAAAGCATTTTTATTTATCTTTCAAAGCCAAGATTGTCTTAAACATAAACTATCCAAATCCATGGTTCAGAATCAAACTTGTGTGCCATACATGATGGTGTCACAAGAGCATTTCAATATGAATCAGGAAAGACAGTAAATCATCATAGATTCAGACAATCAACTAACTAATCATCTTCCTTTTAGCACATGAATCATAACTAGGAGATTCCTATGATAATTCCCAAGCTAACAGCACTAAGACAGTAGTTGTATCTTATCATAATCATGACCATGAATCAAATAAATAGTGGAAATTTATCAAGTCATTGGCTTTACCAAGCATATTTCACAAACAACTACATCATCTGAATCAGATGCAATCCAAGCATCAAATCATCCAGTAAGCCACCAGAAACATCATATATCATTTTAAACAACAAGCCCCAGGCCAATAATCATTTAGCATGAATACAGATTAACCAAACATGATTCAAATCATCTAGTACATGAACAAGCACATAGCAGGAACCCAAAATGGATGATCATCTTAATCTGAATGAGACAATAGATAGAGAGGACACTGCCAGCCTCTAGCATCAAATCAACGAGCACAGAAAGCACCAGGGGAAAGAATCAGACTTACCGTAGGTCCTCGCTGAAGAAATTGAAGAGGAAGCAGATTGGTCGACGAACCCGCGGCGGCACAGGGAGCACCCAGGGGGCGCTGCAACCTGCACCAACCACGGCGGCGGCCACAAAAGCACACGAACCCACCACACCACCACAGGCAAGACCACGACGGCGGCAACACTTGAACACATGCCAAAACCTAAACCCTAGGGTTCAGAGAGGCATCGATCCATTGTAGGAGAGCCCCAGGCTCAAATCCAATTGGATGGAACGAACGAGCATCGTCAATAACCCCCAATTGCACCACGGCGGTGACCAGAACGACCGACGATGGCGGGAATCGCCGGTGGCGGCATCGCCGGCCACGGGGTCGGGTCAGAGGAGGAGAGGATAAGATCGAGGGAGAGAAAGAGGCAGTGAGGAGTGGGCCGAGCTGGGCCAAACCCTTCGGGGTGGTCCTTTTGTCTAAAACTAAATGGGCCACTAGGGCCCAAAAAGAATAATCTGCCCAGAAACAATTCCAGGCCTACTTTAATAAACAGGAAAAGACTAAAATACCCCTAGAATTAAATGAATTCTAGAAAATAAAATATAAGTACAAAAATTATAAATTAAATACTTTTAGATTCACAATAATCCACTCTATCTAAATAAAATAAGATATTAAATTTTGGACATTTAAATTTTTATAAGAATTTTGTAATTTAAATATTCCTTATGGAATTTTACAAAATTATTGAAAGATGATAAAAATAAATAAAAATCACTTTCATACTGTATTAATATTATAATATTTTAGAAAAATACTAAATAAATAATTAATCACCACTTTTAATGTATAATTGATAATTCCTAAAAGACTTATTAAATCAATAAAAGACAAATAAAAAGGAAATAAAATAAACTAATTCAATATATGTTATAAATATTAAAAAGTAATATTTATAAATACTTTACTAAAAGGCACCTTATATAGGAAAAATGCATATAGAATTAAATAATGCATTACATTACTTGCATAATCATTTTGCTTCTTTAAATATTGTCCTTACCGGGCAATAATGATGTTTTGTAGAACTAGAAGATCAAGGTCCAGTGGAAGTATCAGACTTCACTACCTTGCCATCACAAGGCAAGTTCATCACTTGCTCATGTCCTTTGAAGAGTCGTTATCAAAGTATTTGCAAATTGTGTGTTATCATATATGCTATAAAAGAAAGAAAATATTATTTTTACAAATAAATAAATCATAGATATCATCCTAAGTGATGATATAATGGAGCAATAGAACTTAGTGTTCTAATTGCAATGATGATAATCAAGTAGGGACTTAATAACCCCTGACATCAGTGATTCTAGCGCCGTATATTACGCGTTAGCCATGAGATTTGGAATGGGACAGAGAAGTTAGATGTATCTTCTTCCTCTGGCATGAAGCCGGATGTGCAGGTCGTGGCTGTTATCCTCGTAGCGTGCATATTAATTGGTAATTTGTAGAGGATATGCAGCATATGGGTGGGAACCCTCATCGTCCCATGATAGTTCTGGCATCTAAGGGTTTGTACAAACCATTGACGTAATTCATTATGTGGGCATGGTGTACACCAAGGAGGCATGCGGGGTCGCGAAGGAGGCAGTGATTGGCTTGGACCAACTACTGGGCCCCACATCATGGAATTGTGGACGGGAAAGTACGCCCGGTTGTGCAACAAGGAGTTGATCTCTCATGGGTAAAGTAACGCACCTCTGCAGAGTGTAAGAACTGTACCTTGTTACTCCCTGTTCCGGGAAGGAGCTGCGAACGCGGCAGGAAAGGAACTCCATGAAAGTTCTGGTCAACCTGTGAAGGCTGATTGTCATAGATTTTCATAATAAAATCAATCTTTGAAGAAAGATTTACAAAAACTGCATAGTGCCAAGGATTTATAATCCGAGGTGGTATTTAGAGCATCAAACTTCCCACCTTGCATATAATGAACTTGTTGGGTAACGCTGTTACTCATTCTTTCCTTTGATCCCTTTCTTAGACTCTGAGGATCCCGAAGACGTGCCAATGTATGCAGCCGAATGCCAAGAAGATGTGTTCTACGAGGAACCTGATCTGTCTGGAGGAGTTGAAGGAGTAGATTACGAGATCCTCTACGGTGTCGATGAGAACGATTCCAACTAAGTACCTAGTTAGTAGTAACTAATGGAGCCGAGCAGCATGAACTCTATAGAATAAGCTGCTGAGCTCAACTCCTAGTCGGAGTTGCTACTTTTAAATTCCGCTGAACACTTTATATTTTGGTTTGTAAGTTGGATCTTTTGGAAGTCTTGAACTTCCAGCATTATAATAATAATAATAATAATAATAATGTGTGTACTTTTGTAATATGGACCCGCAATGTTTCTGTTGTACCACTCCGAGGGATATGATATTTACGGAATGGTGTTGTGTGGATGTCATGTTAACGACTATAGTGTACTACACATGCAGTGGTATGTTGGGTCACCGCACAAGGTCACACAAGAAGCTGAAGCACATCAAGCTACATTTTCACGCTATTCGAGAGCATGTCCAAGATGGTGACATAAAGATTTGCAAAGTACACACAGATCTGAATGTGGCGGATCCGTTGAATAAACCTCGCCCGAGGGCAAAACATGAACAGCACCAAACCGCCATGGGTGTTCGGTATATTACCATGTAATCTAGATTAGTTGACTCTAGTGCAAGTGGGAGACTGTTGGAGATATGCCCTAGAGGCAATAATAAAAGTGGTTATTATTATATCTTTTGTGTTTATGATAAATGTTTACATTCATGCTATAATAGTATTAACCGGAAACATTAATACTTGTGTGATTTGTAAACTAAATTAGAGTCCCTAGTAAATCCTCTTTGTAATACTAGCTTGTTGGTTAATAGATGATCGTGGTATCCCAATCATGAACATTGAGATGTTGTTAACAACAAGATCATATCATTAGGAGAATGGTATGATGGACATACTCCTATAGATAAGCGTATCATTAAGATCAAGTCATTTCAATAGTTCGTTTGCTATAAGCTTTCTGATACATAGTAACCTAATTCTTTCGACCATGATATCATGCTAATCACCATCACCGGAAGGATGCTTTGATGACATCAAACACCACACCATAACTAGGTGGCTATAAAGGTGGCATTGAGTGTTCGGAAAGTATGTGTTGAGGCACATGGATTAAGAGTGGGATTTGTCCATCCATATGACGGATAGATATACTCTGGGCCCTCTCGGTGGAATGTCATCTAAATGGCTTGCAAGCATGTGACTGGCTCACAAGGGATCACATATCACGGGAACAAGAAAAGAGTACTTATCGGTAACGAGGTTGAACTAGGTATGCAGAGATACCGACGATCAAAACCTCGGATAAGTAAATTATCATGAGACAAAGGGAAATTGTTATCGTATGTAAGTGGTTCATTCGATCGCAAAGTAATCGTAGAAATATGTGGGAGCCATATGAATTTCTACATTCCTCTATTGGTTATTGATCGGAGAAGTGTCTCGATCATGTCCGCATAATTCACGAACCGTAGGGAGACACACTTAAGGATTCGATGTTGTTTAGTAGATATGGAATGTTAGTAGGGATACCGAATGTTGTTCGGAGTCTCAGATGGGATCCAGGATATCATGAGGAGATCCGGAATGGTCCGGAGAATAAGATTCATATAAGGAAAGTCCGATTCCGGAGTTCAGGAAAGTTTCCGATGTTTTTATCAGAGAGGTTCTAGAAGGGTCTAGAAGGTTCACCGGTCCGGAAGGGGAATGGTTCATGAATGTGTCATGGGTAAGTGGAATGATTGGATCATATCTTAGGTCACTTGGTGTGGACATTTGCAAGAGAGAATTAAAGCTCTAAATTGAAAGTCAAACGGGAAGTTTGAAAAGTCAAACTGGAACAATGGTTTCCTAGTGGAACAAGGAAAGAATCTTTCTCTCAATCCAACTTGGGTTTGGGTTTGGATTCAAACCCACCCCTCCCAAGGCTGCCCCCTCTCATAAATAGAGGGGGAGGACTGCCCCAAACACACAAGCCCTAGCCCTCCGCACCCAAGCCGCCGCCGGTTCATCGCCGCCGCCCTAGCCGCCGCCACCTCCTCCTCCTCCCAGCCTTCTAAACCCTAGATCGCCGGGAAACCCTAGATCCACCATAACCCGCACCGGCTTAGGTGAAGCCCTGCGGGATCTTCCTCTACTTCCGACACCACACCGTCATGCTGCCGGAATCGCGAGGGGAGAACTACAACCTCCGCTGCCTGCTGGAACAAGGGAGAGGAAGGTCTTCATCGTGTACCGAACGTGTGACCGACTGCGGAAGCGCTACCGGAACGCACCACCGGAAGGATCGTCTACGCGATCTTGAGATCAGCAAGTGTACGACTACATCACCCACGAGAATCTGCTCTCGTTAACTGCTTTGGAATCTACCAGGGTGAGTGCTTCTATCGACTCGTTTCTACAATCTAGTAGATATATCTTGGCTTATTTGTATGCATGTGGTAGATTTTTTTGTTTTCCATGCTATGAACCCCTAAAAATTGTGACACCACTTTAAATCACATTCCCATGTACTGAAATATGTGGTGATGACATGTGTCAACATGATCCCATGTTTGAGTTGGAGAATATTAAATCTTAAGTAGTTTTTCAATGAGTAGAAATTACTTTTCTGAAATAAAATAAATAAAACAAGTACTTTAATCATGTAATATTAGTGATGCTGCTAGATCATCTAGTATGAACCTTTGTGTGATGATTAGAAATAGTTAAGTATTGTTTGGTGATTGTGTACCTCGTATTTATTTATAGACGCTAGTACCGACCAAGGATACGAGGAGGAAGGAGGATACTACGAGGAAGAAGCCCAGGAGAACTTCAACCACTGCTCTGCACAAGGCAAGCTTATACTAATATCTTAGCAAGCCAATACTTGCAAGATACTCATCAAGCAAGCTACCACTTGCAAGCTCTACTGGCAAACTTATACCCATGTGATGATACCCAATCCTAGTTTTACTTGCAAAGCTTAATACCTTATTTCTTTATCAAAGCATATCTTAGAGTGTACTTAGTAACTTGTAGATAATAGAAGGATATTGGAAGGTAGCATAAAGATCATAAAATTTGGTCTAAGTTAGATAATCTTGATGTCATCGTAAGGCATGAGATTGAACTTAGCTAATCCCCACTTGTTTACCACCCCTCATTAGTATTTACCTCCACTTGTAGATGCTAGTGCTAAGCATAAAACTTGATCAACTTTAGATGGGAATACTTGGTGAAAATGGTTATGGAAAACCTTAGAATGATGAGTCATTCTGTTTTGACATGTGTTTTCGAACACCAAATGATTTTGATGATGAAAATATTAAGGCATGAGCCTTAGCCCTTTATAAAACTGATGGTTGTCTGGATGCGATACCATTCCAATTTTACCGTACAACCACAATACCCAAAAATTGGGTAGGGCTTGACTGGAAATTTATATACCTTAGTATGGGTTCCCTTGAGGCCAAAGTCTGAGCTGAGGCTACCTTGTGAAGATTGTCCACTTGTGTAGTACCCAAGATGACAGTTGGTCATGGTTGGGAGGCTAAACTCACAGGAGAGGTGCCTATACTAGGGCGTGTAATTGAAAGGTTATGATTGATTATCCGCATACTGAGTATGGTGAATTCAAGATTGTTCCTGACGGATGTATCAAATGTTGTGGTGAAAGTGTACAATCTCTGCAGAGTGTCAAACTATTCGAATAGCCATGTCCGCGGTTATGGACAGTTGGAGTGGCCATACTGTTCTATCGTCAGATGTTTTCAAAAGGACTTGTGAAATGATTTGTGACTTTGACTTGACCACAACAGTGTGGGAACGTGAAATTCAAGTTCCCACTTAGGTGTTATAAAACTTTCAACTAGCTTTCTTTGCTTCTGAACTTAGTAGAGGTAAATCTGGCTTTTTGCAAAACAACCCTAGAGCATAGGATATCCTATTCAAACCCACGTCACTTGTTAGTATTAGTTTGCGAGTACTTAAAGAGTACTCATGGCTTTGTCCCTGGCTATTCCCGTGGCCAGACTATGAAGAGTACTATCAGGAAGACAGACAACAAGAAGGTTACGACAACTAGGACCATCTCCCATCGCCAGCATTGCCTGTGACCATGAAGATGGAGCTTCGCCGACGCTATCATTACTATTACGTTATTCCGCTGCTTGAATTGTATTAAGAACTGGATCATGTGATCCTTATTTGTGTAAGACCTTATGTATGGTTTGTAATGGATGATGTACTATGATATCAAATCTGTTATGTCTCACAAAAATGCTAATCCTGGGATTGCGATGTATGGCATAACAGGCATCTGATATTAAAAATCCGGGTGTTGACAAGTTGGTATCAGAGCCATCCTGACCATAGGATACCCTAGTTAGAATGGACGTTTGAATCAAAAACTTAGTTTCAAAACCAAAGGAAGTGAGTATTTACAAAAACTTATTCTCATTCTTATCACTTGGATTCTTTCATGAAAATTCATGTTCCTCAAAAATTCTTGCAAACTTACATAAAATTTGACACACTTGATCACTCTACTAACTTACTCATCCTATATTCTTATAGATGGACGTGAATTACATCAAGTTTTATCAGTTGGGAAATGGAGGAGACCTCATCTTTGAGCGTGACTTGGACCAGCTGTCGGAGATGCTGGAGAGTCCACATTCTGAGTTCTTCGGAGCTCAGCTCAATGATCAAGAAGGAGAAGATTTGCAGTGGCTAGTTGTTGCAAGTCTCCGAGGAAAGATTGAACCCACCACTGCAGAGGGAATTCAGTTCACCTTAAGAAAGAAAAACTGGCTCGATGGACTTGCCAGGGCCATGTAGGAAGCTCTTGCCCGTCTGCGTGGGAAGAGTATCAATCAAATCAAGGGTACCCGCTTTGAGTTTTACCCAAGGCGTGATGTTATGGGACAGCCACTGGAGGCCCCATACCACCACGAGCTGAAGAGTCAATTGGACCACCTCAGCTTCATGATGTATGACCGTCAGAAGGAGTTGGATAATGCCCATTCCTACGCCAACCACAAGTACGCCATTGCCGCCAAGAAGGATCAGACTATCGCCATGCTAGTGAAGGATCGCAAGTCTCGTCGCCGTCAGTTCGACAAGAAGGAGCGCATCATTGCCCGTCTTCGCCACTGGATCACGGATTTGGAGGAGACCATCCACGAGAGAGACATGCAGTTGGAGGAGAGGGAGAATGCAGGGGAAGACCTTCGTGGAGACCCCTACTCATATCTCAGCGATGATGATGGCTTTCTGGAGGATCAGGCCATGGGATTCTTCACCGATGAGGATGACTTCGCCTTCATCGATGATGATGATGAGGATGATGAGGACACTGACTTCGAGGAGTAGTAGCACTTGAGCACTAGCGTTACTGAGTTGTATTTGGTCCCACTGTATCGTAGTTTCCCAGAATGGTTCTTAAAACCATCTGTTTTCTTTTTTTGCGGTGTTTGTTTGTATCGTGTGCTATGAATGAATGAAAAGCAAGTTGATAGAAAAATCTGAGTCAAACTTTGAAAACTTTTCAAAACCCCTAAACATTAGAAATTTCCCTCTTTTCTCATAATCTACCTCAATCTTCAGATGCCCCACGGAGGAAGCAACTCAGCCCCGGACCCGATGTTGCAACTCTTGCAAATGTTGGTTTCTGACCGCGAAGCTGAAAGAGCCGAACGTCAAGCCAACTTAGCCACCCTTCAATGGATATCTCAGATGTCCAACAATAATCAAGGCCATGGAAATCAGGACAACCATGGATCTAAGCTCAAGAATTTCTAGAACACCAATCCACCTATTTTCACTAAGTCAGAAGAGCCCCTAGATGCAGATGATTGGTTGCAAACCATGGAGAACAATATGGAAGTTGCAGGAGTGGAAGCTAACGAGAAAGTGTTGTTTGCTACCCACTATCTGGCCGGAGATGCAAGAACATGGTGGAACAGCGTTCGCGCAATGATAGGAGGTCAACTAATGACTTGGGAAGAGTTCAAAGTCAAGTTCAGCAGAACCCATGTACCACCGGGTTTGATCAAGAGGATGAGAGATGAATTCAGGGAACTGAAGCAAGGAAGGATGACAATAGTGGAATACCGTGACAAATTCTTGTCATCGGCTAGGTATGCACCGGATGAGATAGATACTGAAGCCAAGAAGAAGGAGAGAATCATGAATGGTCTGCATGATGAGATGCACACAGTGTTAGTCAATATCCCCTTTGCAGATATTGAAGCCTTAGTTGACTCTGCCATTCAGATGGAAGGAAAGATCAACCAAGCTAATGAGAACCGCAAGCGTCGCATGATGCATCAACCAGGAACCCACCATACACCAAAGTATCGCCCCAACCCATCTCCAAGATTTGCCCCAAGAACCAACAGACCCCCGATGAACCGTCCGACCTATCCCAACCGTGGAAACCCAAGGCCCGGAGGAAACCACAACAACCCCGGCAATCCCAGCAATTTCAACCGTGCACCACCTAAGTTAAACAACACTAATGCCGCCACCAACACCAACACTGCCCGAAGGACTGGAAGCAATGTTGTGTCTGTTGCAGCAAAGGACAAGTCGCAAGTGACTTGTTATGAATGTGGAACCAAGGGTCACTATTCTAATGAGTGCCCCAAGAATATTGCCGCAGCCCCCAATGCAAATGCTCCAGCTCAGCAGCAGCGTCGTGTTCAGCCCGGAAGAAGGTTTGCCCCAGGGAATTCGCTCAACCGCAACGGCCGTCTCTTTCTCATGCATGCTGAAGAATCCCAAGAAGCGCCAGATGTTATGCTGGGTATGTTTTCTGTTCACTCAGTAGTTGCAAGAGTGTTGTTTGATTATGGAACATCGCACTGTTTGTTACTAAAGAATTTGCATGCACTAGTAAGATTCAACCAACCAAATTGAAGCATGTTATGATTGTTCAAATACCTGCTTCAACCGCCAAAGCTATACAAATTTGCAAAGCCATCCCTATCCGAATCCATGGCATAGATTTTTATGCTAATCTAATAGTACTCGGAACTAAAGGTTTGGAAGTAGTACTAGGAATGGATTGGATGTCCAAACACAAAGGATTAATTGAATGTGCCAAGAAAGCCATAACCATGACCAGTACAGCCGGAATATCAGTTGAGCATGTAACTGAAACCTTGCCCTGCCAATTCAAGTGCAACAAGAGTATAGCCCAGCCAACCATTGACCAAGTCTGGATAGTCTGTGAATACCCCGATGTATTTCCAGATGTTTTGCCCGGTATGCCCCCAGATCGGGATATCGAGTTTATCATTGAACTAATCCCTAGAACTGTACCCATAGCCCAGGGACCATATAGTATGAACCCGTCTGAACTAGTGGAACTGAAGAAGCAACTGGATGCCATGCTGGAAATTGGACTGATTCAACCAAGTGCGTCACCATGGAGATCACCTGTTTTGTTTGTAGACAAGAAAGATGGAGGTAACCGTTTGTGTACGGATTATCGGAAGTTGAATGATGTCACCATCAAGAACAAGTACCCATTTACCAAGATAGAAGACCTGTTTCACTAGTTGACTAGTGCCAAAGTGTTTTCTAAGATTGATCTTAGAACTGGCTATCATCAACTCAAGATTCGCGCAGAGGATATTCCAAAGACTGCCTTTACCACCCGATATGGATTGTATGAGTATACTGTCATGTCTTTTGGATTAACCAATGCCCCGCTTATTTCATGAACCTCATGAATAAGATTTTTATGGAATTCCTGGATAAGTTTGTCGTTGTTTTCATCGATGACATTCTGATTTATTCCAAATCAGAAGAACAACATGAGATACACCTAATGACCATTCTTGGAACCCTTAGAGAGCATCAGCTGTATGCCAAGTTTAGCAAATGTGAATTCTGGTTACATGAGGTAGGATTCCTCGGACATACCGTATCATCCAGAGGAATTTCCGTTGACCCTGTGAGGTGAAGGATGTTGAAGATTGGCAAGCCCCAACCACTCAAACCCAAGTTCGTGCGTTTCTCGGATTAGCGGGATACTACCGCAAGTTTGTAGAAGGATTCTCGAGTATTGCCAGACCCATGACCCAATTGCTGAAGAAGGACAAGAAGTTTGAATGGACAGACAAATGTGAAGCGAGTTTTCAGGAACTCAAGAGGAGATTGATTTCAGCCCCAATCTTGATCATGCCGGATATCACGAAGCCAAGATCGGTCTCGGATGTGTGTTGATGCAAGAAGGAAAAGTTATATCTTACCTATCTGACAATTGAAACAGCATGAACAGAATTATCCAACCCATGACCTTGAACTAGCAGCCGTAGTGCTAGTATCGACGGAATTAAACGTCGTATCGGTACATGCAAAGTACCCGGATTCACCGAAGACGAAGAAGGAATTCTGTGGTACAAAGGACGCCTCTTTGGCCAGAATTTCACCAGAGTTCGCCGCTGCAGAGGAGGAGAGGCACCGTCGATTGGAGCCGCCCCAGGAGAAGCTGCCGGTACCAGGAGAATCGTCGTCGTCGACTTCGTCGTTCGCCCCCGTCGCCGACTATCACCTGAGCCACGGTGAGCCTCCCACGACCCCCATCGTCCGTGCTAGGGTTCCGTCTCTCCGACGCTGCCCGGCGTGGACGATGAACCAGAGCCGTTCAATTAGAGTTAGATCCTACGATCCTAATCTCCCCATACCGCTTCGCCACTCGTTGTCTCACTGACGAGTGGGGTCGCTCGCTTAACCAGCCCGCGTGTGCGCTGTGCGTAGTGGGCAGGCCCAGTTAAACATCCCGCGCAACGCACTAATTCAAATTTAGATTTATTCATTTAATTTCAAACCCAATTCTGTACTTAGATTCAAAAATCAACCCAGCTCGACTCACTGAACCAAAATGCATGAAACCAATTTTGTTAGAAAGGTACTGTAATGCTTAATCCAAGCCCATTGGATTCAAACATTTAGATTTATAGATCACCCTTGGTAAAAATAACAAGACAGAAGATTTTCTACATTCAAACATTTTTTAAAATTCAACCATAAGAGCTTTTGAGTTGATTCCAACTCTCAAAAATCACATTTAACCATAACTTTCATAATATATAAAAATATATAGGTTTAATTACAGAAATAATGATCAAGTAATAAAAGAATGCCACATAGGCATTTCTAGTCACTTTAATGAATTAAAATAAAAAGGTTAAACATTATTAAATTGTGACACCACTTTAAATCACATTCCCATGTACTGAAATCTGGTGATGACATGTGTCAACATGATCCCATGTTTGAGTTGGATAATATTAAATCTTAAGTAGTTTTTCAATGAGTAGAATTAACTTCTCTAAAATAAAATAAATAAAACAAGTGCTTTAATCATGTAATATTAGTGATGATGCTGGATCATCTAGTATGAACCTTTGTGTGATGATTAGAAATAGCTAAGTATTGTTTGGTGATTGTGTACCTCGTATTTATTTATAGACGCTAGTACCGACCAAGGATACGAGGAGGAAGGAGCATACTACGATGAAGAAGCCGAGGAGAACATCAACCACTGCTCTGCACAAGGCAAGCTTATACTAATATCTTAGCAAGACAATACTTGCAAGCTACTCATCAAGCAAGCTACCACTTGCAAGCTCTACTGGCAAACTTATACCCATGTGATGATACCCAATCCTAGTTTTACTTGCAAAGCTTAATACCTTATTTCTTTATCAAAGCATATCTTAGAGTGTACTTAGTAACTTGTAGATAATAGAAGGATATTGGTAGGTAGCATAAAGAGCATAAAATTTGGCCTAAGTTAGATAATCTTGATGTCATCGTAAGGCATGAGATTGAACTTAGCTAATCCCCACTTGTTTACCACCCCTCATTAGTATTTACCTCCACTTGTAGATGCTAGTGCTAAGCATAAAACTTGATCAACTTTAAATGGGAATACTTGGTGAAAATGGTTATGGAAAACCTTAGAATGATGAGTCATTCTACTAAAATGTTTTGACATGTGTTTCTGAACATTAAATGATTTTGATGATGCAAATGTTAAGGCATGAGCCTTAGTCCTTTATAAAACTGATGGTTTTCTGGATGCGATACCATTCCAATTTTACCGTACAACCACAATACCCGAAAATTGGGTAGGGCTTGACTGGAAATTTATATACCTTAGTATGGGTTCCCTTGCGGCCATGGTCTAAGCTGAGGCTACCTTGTGAAGATTGTCCACCTGTGCAGTACCCAAGATGACAGTTGGTCATGGTTGGGAGGCCAAACTCATAGGAGAGGTGCCTATACTAGGGCTTATAATTGAAAGGTTAGGATTGATTATATGCATACTGAGTATTGTGAATTCAGGATTGTTCCTGACGGATGTATCGAATGTTGTGGTGAAAGTGTACAATCTCTGCAGAGTGTCAAACTATTCGAATAGCTGCGTCCGCGGTTATGGACAGTTGGAGTGGCCATACTGTTCTATCGTCAGATTTTTTCAAAAGGACTTGTGAAATTATCTGCGACTTTGACTTGACCACAACAGTGTGGGAACGTGAAATTCAAGTTCCCACTTAGGTGTTATAAAACTTTCAACTAGCTTTATTTGCTTCTGAACTTAGTAGAGGTAAATATGGCTTTTTGCAAAACAACCCTAGAGCTTAGGATATCCTATTCAAACCCACTTCACTTGTTAGTATTAGTTTGCGAGTACTTAAAGAGTACTCATGGCTTTGTCCCTGGCTATTCCCGTGGCCAGACTATGAAGAGGAGTATCAGGAAGACGGACAACAAGAAGGTTACGACAACTAGTATCATCTCCCATCGTCAGCATTGCCTGTGACCATGAAGATGGAGCTTCGCCTACGCTATCATTATTATTACGTTATTCCGCAGCTTGAATTGTATTAAGAACTGGATCATGAGATCCTTATTTGTGTAAGACCTTATGTATGGTTTGTAATGGATGATGTACTGTGATATCAAATCTGTTATGTCTCACAAAAATGGTAATCCTGGGATTGCGATGTATGGTATAACAGGCTTCTGTGATTAAAAATCTGGGTGTTGACACTCTCATACATTTCTCCTTTAGACACTTCTTAGCTTCCTTCATCACTTTATCATTTAATGCAATAACTCCTCTTTTCTTTGGTGTTGGTGTTGGAACTGGTTCAGGAACATCTTGTTCAGGAGTAATAGGCTCAGGTGTATTCATCTGAATTGAAGTCCAATCATCATAATTCTTGCTTATTTTAGTTATTAATTCTTCGGCATCTGTAGGAGTCATTTTCCTAAAAACACTATCAGCAAAGCTATCTAGGTAGGTTCTAGAATCATCAGTTAGTCCATTATAATGAATATTAAGAAGCTCATTCTTAGGTAATGGACATGCAGGATGTGCATGAATCAAGGCACAGAACCTTGTCCATGACTCAGGCAATTTCTCTTCTTCTCCCTGTTTAAAATCAAAAATTCTCTGCAAAGCAGCATGTCTAGCACTGGGAGGAAAATATTTCTGGAAGAAAGAAGCAATCAAGCAATCAGGGCTATCAATGGAACCAGGAGGTAATCTATTAAACCAAGCCCTAGCTTCTCCTTTTAGTGAAAAAGGGAAGATCTTAGTAACAAAGTACTTGCGCATCTTAAAATCATTAGAGAATAAAGCACTCACAGTAGAAAGCTCATTCATATGATCCACAGCACTCTCATTTTCAGTCCCACAAAAAGGTTCTTCCTCAACAATATCTAAATAAGATAAATCAAGAAAGAAATCATAATCTTTATCTTTAATATCTATGGGAGAAGTGACAAACTTAGGATCAGAGGACAACTTAGGCATAATAGTACGTCTAGCAAGGAGACTCTAAATAGCACTAGTACCATGCGTGTTTCGGCACTCTTCAACAAAATCATCAATGAACTCAATGTAATCATCATTAATATCATAACTCTCACTAGACTCAGGTGAGCTAACAGGTGTAATAGTGTCTTCACTAGGAGTTTTAGTATTTCCTAAACTAGCCATAGTAGCATCTAGAAAAGGACCTAATGAACCACTCGCATCAAGAACAGTAGAAGTAACATCATGAGTATCAAAAGCAGTTTCAGACTCAGCAGTAGTAGCAGTGTGTGTAGCATGGGTATATGGTGGTGGTGTAACAAACTTACTTATAACAGACGGTGAATCAAGAGCAGCAGAGGTGTTTAGGACTGTACCTCTTCTTGTAGTGGATGGTAAACTAGGGAACTTTCCATCACGAGACTCCCCCATGATGAAAGGAGTAACAGTGAACAATAATAGATCCAAGTGAACTTACAAATAAAGCTATGCTCCCTGGCAACGACGCCATAAAATAGTCTTGATGACCCACAGGTATAGAGGATCGCAACAGTCTGCGCAGGTAGTATTACACAATTTATTGATTCGACAAAGGGGAGCCAAAGAATACTTGCAAACCTTAACAACTGAGTTGTCAGTTCAGCTGCACCTGGAAATAGTTCTTGCTCACAGAAGTTTATCAGTAGCAACAGTTTGGTAGTAGCAATATCAACAGTGAAACAAGAGCAATAGTAACAATAACGGTAACTGTGGGATTCGAGTGCGTAGGCATAAGGATGGATGGACGGGGCGTTGCATAGACGAGTCTAAATATGTAACTTCAAGATCTAGGGCATTGCAGATAAATAATAACAAGCATCCAAGCACTAAACAATCCTAGGCATGTGCTCCAAATATAGTCATGCGTGCTCGCAATGAGAACTTGCACAACATCTTCTGTCCAGCCAGCCCGTGGCAGCGGGGCCTCTAGGGAACTACTGGCAATTAAGGTGCTCATTTTAATAGAGCACCGGAGCAAAGCATTAACACTCAGTGAACACATGTGATCCTCACACCAGAGCCACTCCCTCCGGTTGTCCCAATTATTGTCACTTTGGGACCTTTGGATTCGGACAATGATATGTGTACGCAACTTGCAGATAAGATCACAAATAATACTATCATAATGGTTCAAATAATAAGTTCAGATCTGAGATCATGGCACTCGGGCCCTAGTGACAAGCATTAAGCACAACAAGTTGCAACAAAGTCAAATAGCACTAATAGAGATACTAGGCACTATGCCCTAACAATCTTATTCGATTACATGATAGAAGTCATCCAATCCCTACCATCACCAATCCTACAGCGGGGGATTACTCACTCATGGATGAGAGAAACATCGGTGGATGATGGAGATGCGTTGGTGATGATGATGGCGATGACCCTCTCCAAATTCCCTGTTCCGGCAGGGTGCCAGAACGGAGTTTCTGGATACGAATCTTGGTTTCTGGTGGCGGCGGTGGAGCGGAACTCTTTCTGGAAAACTATCGAACCCCCCTTAGTTTTTAGGTCAAAAGGCAACTTATAGGTGCAGAGGGAGGCCAAGGGGGTGCCTGGGGTGCTTGCACCCCCCAGGCGTGGGTAGGGCCCACCCGCGCCTGGCATGGGTGTGGGCCCCCCAGGCTCCTTCTCCGTCTCTTCTTCTGGCTCCGTAGATCTTTTGGTGAAATATAATTTTTGGCATATTTTTCGAGATTTTTCCTGATAGTTCAATTTCTACACAAAAACAAGACACCAAGGTAATTCTGCTAAAAAAACGTTAGTCCATGTTAGTTGTATCCAAATCACACAAGTTTAGAGGAGAAACAATAGGAAAGTGTTCGAGAAAGTAGATACGTTTTGGACGTATCACCCACCCTTCAACCACCATGACCCGCAACATTAATTTCAGACGCGGTTAGTGGCACAGATTCAGAGCAACCGCGAGAGAGATTTAGAGACGCTGGCGGAAGGCTAACCGGCGGCAGCATGCGCCATCAACGCGACTGCATGCTGACCCTGCGGGAAGCTGCGCGTGTTTGCGGGCGAATGGGCTATTTAACCCCGCGCCCGTTGATGCCGCACTCCTCACCTCTCTCCATCGCAAACCCTAGCCGCCGCCACCACCAACGATAAAGACGCCGTCGTGGATGAAGAAGGGGAGGAGCAAGAACGACCACGAGGCGTCTGGCTCTAGCAGCCAGCGCTCCCGGCTGCCGGCATTCCTCCGCGACACGTCCCTGCCGCCTCCGCAGCGTAGGAGGATTTCCGGGGGCCGCACCATGGAGGTTCGTCGGGCGATGCAGCTGGAGGAGGAGCACCGCGAGCGGCAGTACTTCGCATCGCGGAGTGCGAGTGCCGCTAGAGGGAGGGCCGGGGCATCAGACACAATGACGTGTCCCTCCCCACCGGCTTACACTTCAACTGGGACCGTTTCCCTATGCCGCTCGTGCCCAAGACAGGCAAAGGGCCGGAGGAGGAGATCCGCCGCCAGATCAGGGGCATCCCACCTACCAGAGCGAGTCCTACTGGAAGGAGTTCCTCGACTGAGAGCACAATGGCGCGGCTACGAGGAGGCCCTCGAGCTCACCCGCATGGTGGCTGAGATGAATGCCCAGCTGCCTCTGCCGCCGACGCTACCGGTTTGGGCGCCTCCGATCGCGCCGGAGGTGGGGATGGAGCTGGCGCACCTCCAGAACGGTCTGTGGCCTGTGCGGGCGATAAACCCGCCCGCGCCCGCTCCCGCTCCGGCTCTGCCGCTGCCCAACCTCTGGATGCCGCTGGAGTACATCGACCTCGACCTGTAGATGGACGAGGCGGCGCCGGCGCGCGAAGATCGGTAGCTAGGGCTAGGATTAGGTTAAATTATGCTTTTTATATTTTGAACATAAATTAAGTATAAACTTTGCCAATTTTTAGCGCGAACTGTTTGTGTTTAAATCTAAAAAAGAGTTGTCTCGCACAACACAGAAAAATAGGTCGCGCCGCTGGGCGCGGCTGACCGGACAGGCCGGACCTCCTATCCATATCAACCGCGCCTGATTCAAACGGACAGAAATGGCCTATTTAAGATGGCCTTATGGATCAGCCCGTTGGAGATGCCAGATGCCCTTAGCTATCTGGATAGCAGCTACAGTAGCTAGCTATATATCGCTTTTGCTGATGTGGCGATCGGTGGTGGTTTCGATTTGGTTGGTGCGTGTCAGGCACCGATGGACCGGGTGGGTCTCTTCCTACGAAAGCGAGATGGGAAACGTGCATGGCTTGTGTCGGGAAACTGGGCCGGTAGAGGCCCATTCAGTGTGGCCTCTACCAGGCTAGGGTTAGCCGATGTGGGTATCCTATCCCCTTAGTCTATAAATAGAGGATATATCATTGTATGGAAGTTTACCGAGAGAAAAGATCAATAAAGTTTCCCCCTGTTTCTGTGCCAATTTCTTGTGTAATCTTGTGTGCCTTCGACTCTAGTCTCGGGTGTGGAGCAGCCTCGAGACCGGCCAGCCGGCAGGGGGTGCTCGACACGTTACGTCGAGCCACCGTCAAGCCACCGTCCAGCCTGCATCACGCAAACTTTCGTTGAAGGTAATCCGAAATTGACCGCAAAAATGGATTCGTTAGGCGATTTCCTTTCAATTTTTGCATTTAGATCGTAGATTAGATCCGATCTAGTGTGTGAATTTCTCCCCGAGAGTCGAGTAGACACGCTGTGGAGTCGGTACGCACAAGCACCTGCTGTGCAGATCGCGTCAAATTCCTTTGATCAGATACCATCTGGGCATTTTTTTGTTTACCTTTTTCCTGATCGTTGTTCATCAAGACCCAAAAGTACTGGCCCCGATGGCCACAACTCCTTACTAATCGCACAGCCCCCTGGCCACATACGCGTGCACTGGCCCTGCTGGCCGCTGCTTGCCGCTCGCCGGCCGCGCGCTGCCGTCCGGCCCTGCTGGCCACGCCGCCACGCTCGCGTGCACTGGCCCTGCTGGCCGCTGCTTGCCGCTCGCTGGCCGCGCGCCGCCGCCCGACCACGCTGGCCACGCCGCCGCGTTCGCGTGCACAGGCCGCTGCAGCCCGCTGCTGACTGCTGTCCGCGCCGCGTCCACGTCCGCGCCGCCCGCCTCTGGCCGCTGTCCGCGCCGTGCCGCGCCCGCGCCGCCCGTCGCTGGCCGCGTCCGCGCACTGCTGGCTGGCCGCGCCACCCGCGACGCGCGCATGCTGTCGCCGCTCGCCGGCCACGCGACCACGCACCCGCGACACGCGCATGCTGTTGCCGCTCGCCGGCCACGCACGCAGCTGCCCGCTGCCGCTGCTCGCCGGCCACGCGCGCATGCTGCCGCCGCTCGCCGGCCACGCCACCCACGACGCGCACTGACGCCGGCTGCCACCGCTCGCTGGCCGATGTACGCTCCCTCCCCCTCGACCCACTGGTTGCCCAGCGCTGCCGGCCGGCCGGCCAACTTCCGCCGCCGCCACCCTGCTCGGGGGCAGGATGCCTACCCCGTCTCCCCCGCAATTCGGGCTGGGACAGTGCAGGGTGGGCTGGCCCGCGCTCGGCCCAGCATCCAGGTCGCTCTGGCCCATAAGGCTGTCAAATAAAAAAAAAGAGGAGGGGGAGGATAACGTGGAGTGGCTTGCTGCCCAGTTTTGCCTAGGCCAGCAGGCTAGTCACAGATTTGGCCCGCTGCCGGGCAAACGTATAGGACCTGTTAAAAAATAGTTTTAGAAATTAATTTTTCAGACCGTTTTTTTGTTTTGTACGCGTTCACTATACCATTTCTTTGTACATGTTTCCGCATTATGTTTTCTGTAGTAATTAAATGTTTTTATACTTTTAATTCTTGAAATTACATAGTTAGCTTGCAACCTTTTTAATTTAAATTTTAGAACGCCGTCATATTTGAATTATTGTATCGTTTATCGCATTTATGCAACCGATTACCTGCTGTAATCTTACACACTTTGCATAAATTGCAAATGACCGGAATCGTCAGCCGCGAGTTCCCGGAGTTGACCCAGGATGGGCTTAACTACCTGACTTGGGCCTCGGACGTTGAGATCGTCCTCGAGGGCCGATGCATCAAGGATGCGCTGATTGCGGGGACCCCGACGGCCCCCAGCACCACCATCCCGACGGACAACGCCAAAGCCCTGCACTTCCTCCACCATCACATGTGTGAGACTCTCAAGAACGAGTACATGGCAGAACGGAGTGCTTCTGCCCTTTGGACCGCCCTCAACAAGCGGTTCTCTAGGCTGAAGTACACCATTCAGCCACAGGCGGAGGCAGATTGAGTTCGTCTGAGGTTTGCGGACTTCAAGAGTGTGGGAGAGTACAACTCCAGGTTGCACCGGATTTGTACCATTCTTCGGCTGTGTGGGACCAGTACCACCGATCAGCAGAAGATAGACAAAACTCTCTCCACATTCCATCCGGACAATATCCAGTCCTCGCGTAACTTTCGCCAGGAAGGATTCACGAAATATGTAGCGCTTATTGATGCTTTCCAGGTGGCCGAGGCGCAGGATAATGTTCTGAAAAAGAACTTCCCCGCGCAACCCTTCGCGGGGGGCCCAAGTCATGAGGCTAATGCCGGTGCCTACAAGGTGCGCAAGCCCATCCATAAGAAGCAAGGCAAGAAGGGCAAGAAGGCCCCAACTCCTCCAACGCGGCCAAGCAACGCTAGGCGGGCAAGGGGGAGGCAAGGCCCCAGGACTGCTTCCGCTGTGGCTCCAAGACTCACTTCTCCAGGCAATGTTTGGCCCCTAAGCACATCGTGGACGCGTTCAAGGCCAACAAGAAGGCGCGCGAGGCGCACCTTGTCCTGGTTGAGGCACCACTGGCGCCCGAAGCGGCGACTGTGCAGAACGTCGCACCCATAGTGGCGCAGGACGTAGCACAAGTGGCAGCACCTCCGGCGGTTCCCACGAACGCCGCTGTGCCCATGGAGGTCGAGCACGTTGTGCCCCCTCCGCCTCAGCTAGACATATCTGCTGCCTCGATGATGATAGCCAACGAAGAGAAGCTCAACGATCTCGAGATACAGGCTGAGAATGATGGTTTCTTTGCAGAATCCACCTGAGCTACTTTTTGTTGTGATGATTTCTTTTCCGCAAATAATCTGATACAATTTTTCGATATGGTTGTAAGCTCTATGAGATCATAACATTTATTTCTTTTCGGCAATTGGATGACATTTATTTCAGTCATTTATTCCATTATTTGGTTGTGTGATGTTCTGAAATGTTTATGTGTTTTACTTACTTGATGTAGCATCTTCCTCGCTCCATTATATTAATTAGGAACTATATTTTAGAACGCGTGTGGCGTCCAAATGGAGAAAACGTGCCTTGCTGATAGCGGCACCACAAATACCATCTTGAGAGAAACAAAGTATTTTGAGTCCATTACCAAAAACCCCGGTAACATAATGACGATCGCCGGCTGCGGTCCGAATATAGTTGGCTCCGGAAGAGCAACTATCATACTCCCAAATGGAACAACTCTGATCATTGAAGAGGCATTGTTGTATCCGGAGTCGACTCGTACTCTCTTGAGTTTTAGACACATCCGCGCAAATGGTTTCCATGTAGAAACCGATGATGATGAGAATGGAAAGGAGTTCCTACTCATTACCAAGCGCGACGAAAATGTTAAACATGTTGTCGAAAGACTCCCTTCATTAGCTACTGGGCTGTACTACACTAAGATAGTAGCACCACCTATTTACACTACCCTTAAGACTGTCTTTAGAAGCTCCGAACTATTCTGCCTTTGGCATGATAGGTTAGGCCACCTCGGTCTTAGGATGATGAGAAATATAATTAACAACTCGAATGGTCATAATGTTAATGTAAAAAAATTCCCGAATCCCGATGATTTCGTGTGCTCCGCATGCGCTACGGGAAAATTGATCATTAGACCGTCCCCCCTAAAGGTGAAGGATGAACTCCCCGCGTTCTTGGAACGTATTCAAGAGGATATATGTGGTCCAATTCAGCCCCTCTCAGGGCCGTTTCGGTAATTCATGGTGCTCATCGATGCTTCCTCTAAATGGTCCAATGTTTGCCTGCTGTCAACAAGGAACCATGCTTTTGCAAAGTTGATCTCTCAGATCATACAAATAAGGAATAAATTCCCTGATTATCGTTTAAAGTCTATTCGAATGGACAATGCCGGAGAATTTACTTTCAAGGCATTCGATGATTATTGCATGGCAACTGGAATCAAACTTGAGCACTCTGTACCGCATGTCCACACTCAAAATGGACTTGCGGAGGCATTGATTAAGAGGATTACATTCATTGCCAGACCACTTCTTCAGGGTTGTAATTTACGAACTACATGTTGGGGACACGCGGTGTTACACGCCGCTAATCTCATCAACTTTCGACCACCGGCCTACAACATCCACTCTCCTATCCAACTTGCGCAAGGATCGGCACCGAAAATTTCCCACCTACGTAGGTTCGGCTGCCAGGTATATGTACCTATACCACCACCCCATCGATCAGCAATGGGACCGCTCCGTAAGTCGGGGATATACGTTGGTTATGAGACCGTGTCCATAATCAGGTTCTTGGACCCCTTGACAGGTGACTGTCACACGACAAGTTTTGCTGACTGCATTTTTGACGAGGATCTTTTTCCGACTTTGGGGGGAGGTAATCAACCCCTGGATGACAAAAGTCGAAAAGTCACGTGGAAAGCCACGGGGATCCACGCTCATGACCCGCACACTGTTGAGACTAATAGAGAAGTCCAAAAGATACTAGATTTGCATTCCCTAGCGAATCAACTGCCTGATCATTTTAGTGATTTAAAGACTGTGACAAACTCGCATGTGCATGCACGCAATGCACCGGAAAGGGTTGAAATACCAAAGAAAAATGATGGTATACCCGCTCCTGCTCCAAGGCCTAAGAGGACGCGGAATCCGGTTTCTCAAATTCCAAGTACCCGGGGACGCCCGAAGAAAAAGGATAAGAGAGATTTATTACAGTCTGCCCCTATTGAGGGGAGCCAGTTGAGACCTGGCACAAGTACGGATATTTTAGTGCACGAAATTCCGGACTTGAATTTTTCTATATCAGAAATACCCAGCGAAGTTGTGTGCACACACATTGGAGCGGGAAAGCTAAAGGACCTAGCTCCTGGATTGGGAAATCCGGTGGAGCAACAGGATGTGCCTGATGCACTCCATGAAGAAATGGCCATTAGCTATGTTAATTCGGGCGAGTCATACAACCGAGCCATGGCGAATATCGATGTTAATTTTGCCAAGAAAATTGCCTCAATCATAGATCTTGACCCTGAGTCTAACACGCTCGTTGATTGCAAGAAAAGGTCGGATTGGAAAGATTGGCAGAAGGCAATTACTGCTGAATTATTATCGTTAAACAAAAAAGAGGTATTTGGACCTGTTTGTCTAACTTCTCCCCACATTCGCCCCGTTGGCCATAAGTGGGTTTTTGTTCGAAAGAGAAACGAGAATAATGAAGTAGTAAGGTACAAAGCAATGCTCGTTTCTCAAGGTTTCACTCAGCGACCAGGTGTCGACTTTGAGGAAACTTACTTCCCGGTCATGGATGGAATTATCTTTAGATACTTGATCTCAATGGCAGTAAACATGGACTTAAAAATGAAACTAATGGATGTTGTCACCGCTTACCTATATGGTAACTTGGATTCGGACATATACATGAAAGTACCAGAAGGTATCCCTGTCCCGAACCAGGATAGAGCAAACAAGAGCTTATACACTGTTCAGCTTAAGAAGTCATTGTATGGACTAAAACAGTCAGGTAGGATGTGGTATGATCGTTTAAGCGATTTCCTTCATCAGAAGGTCTACGCGAGCAATGAAGATTGCCCATGTGTTTTTATACGGAGATCCCAGGATGGTTTCTGTATTATCTCGGTGTACATGGACGATTTGAATATAATCGGTACACCTGACGATATTGAGGAAGCGAGTTCCTACCTGATGTCGGAATTCGAGATGAAAGACTTAGGCAAAACCAAGTTCTGCCTGGGTCTGCAACTTGAGCATTTCCCTGCTGAGATTCTAGTTCACCAGTCGGCCTACACCCAGAAGGTGTTGGAACGATTTGGGTTTGAAAAGACATATCCTTCTAAGACCCCGATGGTCGGAAGATCTTTGCAACAAGACAAGGACCCATTCAGGCCTAAAGAAGAGGGGAGGAAATTCTGGGACCGGAATTCCCCTACTTAAGTGCAGTTGGCGCACTTATGTACCTCGCAAATTGTACACGGCCGGGTATTGCATTCGCCGTCAATTTGCTTGCAAGGTATAGTTCTGAGCCTACTAAGAGGCATTGGAAAGGCGTTAATGACATCTTTAGGTACATACAAGGGACATAGGACCTTGGTTTGTTTTACCAAAAGAACCAAGACCTATCTGTTGTAGGCTATGCAGATGCTGGGTACCTTTCGGACCCGCACACATCCAAGTCGCAGACTGGATATGTTTTCCTTTGTGGTGGAACAGCGATTTCCTGGAAATCGTCTAAGCAAACTCTTGTGTCAACTTCGACAAACCACTCGGAAATCATAGCATTATATGAAGCATCACGAGAATGTGTATGGCTTCGACGAGTAGTCAGCCACATCGAGAAGTCATGTGGACTGAACATCGTACAAACCCCAACAATTATCTATGAAGATAATGCCGCTTGTGTTGCACAAGTCCAGACGGGTTACGTGAAGAGTAATCTCACAAAGCATATAAACCCCAAGTTCTTCTATGCACATGAACTGCAAAAGATGAACGAAGTGAAAGTCTTGCGTACTAAGTCGTGTGAAAATCTCGCTGATTTGTTCACTAAATCATTGCCGCATCTTCTTTCGAGAGATGTGTCCGTGGGATCGGCATGATGAGACTTAGGGAGATGCAAGGTTCAGGGAGAGAATCTTCACAAACTCATCGCTGAAATCTTGATCCCGATGATTGAGTGCTTAACTTTATAGTTAAGTGAATTGTACTCTTTTTTCCTTAGTGAGTTTTTATGAAGTTTCTCACGTGAGGTTTTTAATGAGGCAATTCGTGCAACATAGCAAGAAGTATACCATGTGCATTTCTCCATATTTTTCCCACTGGGTTTTTCGGAGTTTTAAGCCATGGTTATACAGATAAGATACCTAGGGGAGTGTTGGGAAACTGGGTCGGTAGAGGCCCGGTGTGGCCTCTACCAGGCTAGGGTTAGTCCATGTGGATATCCTATCCCCTAGTCTATAAATAGAGAAGCAATCATTGTACGGGAGTTTACCGAGAGAAAAGATCAATAAAGTTTCCCCCTGTTCCTATGCCAATTTCTTATGTAATCTTGTATACCTTCGACTCTAGTCTTTTTCCTTGGGTGTGGAGCAGTCTCGAGATCGGCCAGCCGACAGGGGCGCTCAACAGGTTGGACTGGAAAAGAGAGCGACGGAGCACGTTGTTCGTTGCATTATTCTGCCATGTCGCACGTTGCGATCTCTGCCCAGGCCAGTGGATTCCAAGGCGTACGATCGTGCAGATATATGGCTTTGCTAAAACGTCTTTCTTTTTTTGAGGGGGCTTAAACGTTTTTCTTGTCTTCCTGTTTGCTTATTAATTAACAAGCACAATAGTAAGTGCTGCTTGATTTTTTGTTGGTTCCGTCTGGACATAATATACACACCGCGTGAGATATATTGCACGCGCTGTCTATCACTGAACACTTGCCCAAAATTAACCTCCCTCGTTCATATTGACCCCCACATCGTGCTATCCGATCGTCCATTATACTCATGCTTGATCGATCACCAATCACCACCATAAATCACGTTGATCGACATACTCACCGATCTAAAGATTTGGCACAAAAGTATGTGGGTGGAGCTTGGCTCCTCAACTGTCGGGTCACCTGTTCCACCAGGGCTGGCCCATAGGGCGGGGTAGGAGGGCACTCGTCTACGCCCCCCAAACCCCCACCCCCACCCCACACACACACACGATGTAGAGCCCATGCCTTTTTTATCTATATTAGTCTACTTTTAAGCCTTAATAGTGTAGAATAATTTCAAAAATATAGATAATCCAAGCTGTAGTCTACCATGTATCTATTTTGACTCATATTTCAAAGAAAATACTTCAACATTTCTTTATATTTTTTCATGATGTCATGATTTCTCTTGCCTCTCCGATTGTGCAAAACAACATCATACGTCTCTATAGGGTTGTGAATCTTCTATATCTAAATAAGAATTCGCCACTATCTTATTTTCATGCCTGGCCTCCCATGCGTCCATGCCACTCCTTATTTTCCTGTGCTCTGTTTGACGTGATGCGTCGTTTTTTTGCAAGGCACACGACACGATGCTTCATTTCTGCTCGCTCCCTCAAGCATTTTCTCCACATGGGCTGGCTTCCCTTATTGGTATGTGGGCTTGGTGTGGGCTGGAAGAGGCTACCTGTTATGTGTTCGTCTGTGAAATAAAAAAAAGAAAATGTGTTGGCCTCCGTCTGTCTTCCTGTTATATTGCTCTCCGCCGCAGCGGCTTCATGCCCACAAATGTCCTGTGATTAATGCACCCTCCACTCACCGCCATGATGGTCCGTTTATTAGCACTCCCCATCTCCCCGCCTTTCATGATGCCGCCTCTAATATGCAGACGGATCGTAGCCACGGCCACCAAGGATAGCAGTCTGGATACAGGGTTGTCACCGCTGCTAACACCGGCAGTTGGGGCGCTCTCGCTTGCTCAATCCAGTCCTCTCTGGCTTCCTCAATATGCTGCATGCATTTTCGTTCTATCCAAATTAGTTTTGCAGGATGGCATAAACTTTGCACACCGGAATTCATCCCATGGCATCTTTCCAAGGACACGGTTGCGCTCGCGACCAAGCCAATCCCTGGCAGCGGTACTCCACCAGAGGCGACCCCTCACCCACATGGCGTTTTCTGGATTCAGGTTCTTTTTTCTACCACATGTACATGTAATCTGATTCTCAGTGGTTGTCATATTCACGCTCTCCCCTTTTCCAAAACTTTCTCAGAATCAAAGGTCTGGTGCTCCCTGCTACAATCATCTTGACGAGCTTCGGTCTTATTAGTACTTTAAAAATCACACAAATTATGTATGACATCAATCTGCTGGCTCGAGGGATGGGGTTCATCTGGCAGTGCTAGACATTATTAGCTAACGAAACATGCAACTGCAAGACAATATGGAGGCCCCATCTAACGAGCATATATAGCGTCATGTATCCACGGAAGGAATGCAAGCAGACATCTAGCACTCACATTCTTATCTGAATTCTTGGTTCGGGCGTTTGATTTTCAGCTGCATGTCAAATTTTAGTGGTGGAAACTTTAGAAAAGTGGTGGCGGCATGCTGGTCAAATCTTTGGCAAAAAAAAAATGATAATTTTGAGTATCTATTGGCTTGCTCTAATTTGGATACAACATGTCCATAAAAATGATATATTTGTCTGCCGAGGACACACGGGACGAGATGATCAAGGATTAGTCTGGACAGAATCAGAAGGCAGAAGTTTCTTTGTTTATTCTTTTTTCTCTTCGGCATTTTTTCCATTCTATTCGGTTCTTTGGTATAGGTATGCGTTGTTTCCTTGGAGATTGTCCATAAGTCTTGCGAATTCAAGGAAAGGTTAGTTCATTATTTGTTTGCGACATATTAGGCCAAACCAGAACAACATACAATTCCTATTTTGCTCGCCATGTATATAAAATTCTAATAATGTAATCGGTTCGCAAACAATATATTATAATTGTTCTTGCAGGTCAAGTTTGGATTTTAGAAACTAGAGAGTTTTCGGAGTTCTTCTACTACTTCTTCGTGCCCACAATTTATACAAATGACATGATTACTTCAACCACCAGTAAGGTATTAAGTCTATATTTATTTCATGTATCATTATTCCCCCTTTTATTCTACTTACCTGCACGAGACTAACAAATATTTTATCAATCGTTTGTATCTTGGTTAATCACATACGTTATATTAATGAGCTGGATGGACCTTCGCATATGGCTACAGTTCATAGCTTTCCTGTGTAAAGGTACTTTTGTTATACTTGATGCAAACTTCTTATTTGTATGTGCACTATTTATGTGTTTAAATTTTATTTTTTCTTTGTATAATTTAGACATTGCATGACTCTATTCATCTTATCATCTTACAATGCACTTCTTTTGTAAAATTAACTTATTTTTACATGCTCATTTGTAAATTCTTGGTCGCTACTTGACGCGCGGGGTATCATGTAGTATATTAATTACTAGAGACTAACGACGTAATCATATAACTGTGCCATCCCGCAAGCATCTCTCCATTTATTCCTAACTTTTTTACCTATTTGCATCAACATGTTTGAGAGTTTGTTCCGTCCTCTTATTAAATCAATGTCTAATATACCTACTCTTCTACTCATTTTTTGCATAGTAATATGTACACAAGGAGCAATTTATAGAAATAAGTATCATGAAATATAATTTGCTTGATCAACAGGAATAAGTAGTTTTCAATGTCTTCACCACGATTTTAACGACAATTGAGCTATCAAATGTACAGATGATCATTTAATTTACTATTGCATTGCAATAATATTTCTCAGAATACTAATACTTTTTATGTCTTTTCGTGTGTTAACAAGTGATGGAGTTTGAATCACATTATTGAGATGCACAAGAACGCTAATCGCGCATAATATTTGATCAAACTTTAAATTTTGGCATATATATTAAAGATACATATCTTTAATGTATTTTCTTGAGTAGGTGCAATATTTAGCATAACTATTAAATATATATATCGTTAAGGTGTTTTCTAGAGTATACGGAAAATTCTTTAGCATAAATATTAAACATATATATATATTTATATTTAAGGTGTTTTCTGTAGTAGGGGGCATTACCCCCCCCCCCCCTCCTCCCCGCCGCCACCCCACCCGACCCAAGGAAAACTATGTCATTTTAAATAAGGTTCCCTTGGTGTTGTGTTTCCCTATGACTCCTGAAATCCGTGGACCGGCCCTGGTTCCACCGCCGTGAAACCCTACCACCCAACTCGATGTTCTTATCATAGAAGTAGCGAAGCCAAGGCCAAACATTGGATTGAACATAAAGCTCGTTCGTTTCCACGAAATTTTTACGATGTCTAATTGTTTTTTGTAAAATACATGAAACATGTACTTTTCTTTGTAATCATTTTTTATTTCGTTAAAATGTTTGAAGATTTTTGTTGCAATACAATCCGTAGCAAATTAATTGTTAGCTTAATCAATTTTTATTATTGCGAACACATGGTTTGGTTCTAACTTTTTTCATAGATGGATGACTTGATACCGTGAACGCGGGACCAGTAGCCGAGTTTACTTGTAGTCAAGGAAGCGCCATGGCCCTCCTCCTCCCCTTCTAGCTGAAAGAATGTTTTATAATACAACTATGTATTTGCATTTTTTGTTTGATTCGTTTGACAAAATACTTCAACATAGCCCTCTCAGCTTGCAATATTTTTCTCCTTCTATGATGTTTTCCAGGCTCCGCCACTGCTCACCGCCTATCTATATTTCAATTTAATAGCATGTCTCGCTAAAAAAGAAGAGGACATCACCAGGCCGAGAGATTCAAGCTTTATTCTAGCCAACTTATTGTCGCATTGAGGTTCTTAATTGATCTCATATGGATAGTGATGTGGTGCTTAATTTTTTTGGGGGTTGGCCGGTGTAGGCCTCTTACGCCCCCACCTCTCTCGTAGCAGATTCCCTTTGGTGTTTTAGTGTGGTAGGATTTCTTTTGCTCTAAAAAAATAGGACTTGCACTTGTATGTTTTTAGAAGACATGCGCATGTGTGTATTTCATAAAGGAAGTTGATATGAGAAGTGCGGAGCTTCTCTAGGGCCAAAGGGGGCCACATCCCCCTACTACAGAAATTCTTTAAAAGTATCCCTAATTTTATTACGCTAAAAGTCCAAAGACCATTTAGATTTTATGTTGAGTTGTTTTTCTTGGCACGCTCAACAATGTCCGTCGAGCTCCGGCATTGTGTAGGACAATCACCCTATGACTGTGAGCACCACGAGTAGAACCAAGAAGGAGATCAAGCGTGGTGTCAGCGAAGCCAAGAAGAGACATGAGCTAGCCCTCGGTTGCACATGAAGGGATAACATCTGAGGCATTGGACGAGGATCCAATGGTCTAGAAGAATTTTTTTTTCGAAAAGGGGAATAAAGCCCCGGTCTCTGCATCGAAACGATGTGCACGGCCCGTTTATTTCAAGAGTGCGAGAATTACAAAGTAAACAAATCCGAGGCCAAAGCCTCACGACAGTAACTTCATCAGACTACCACTAACCCTATGGCAAAGACTACAACAAAGATAAAAATACACAACTTCTAGACAAAGCCTTCAAGAAGGAAAAGCCGCACACGCGCCGATAGTGGCGAGCCCAACCAACGGTCGAGCTCAGGATTTTCATCCGCGAAGACGAGCTTCAGGACACCACCTTCATCAAGGACACGACGCGAGCATACGTCCACAATGCCATCAATGTTTCCACCGAAGTGTGTAGACTCGATAAAGAAGCTTATACCATCATCACCTGTCCGGCAACGATAACTCGCTGACCAGATACCGCTGGAGAAGAGACTGGAGATGAGACGTCCCATACCGCCACGCCTCCAGCACTATCGCACCACCTTCGATGGACCAAACATGCATGACTTGACACCCAAGAGGAGATGTCGTGCGTAGCACCCGCCGGGATCAGGCCTATCGCCACCGCCGATCAGGCATGACTTGACACCTCTAGCACCTGTTGAGTCGAAAGGAACCCGATCTCGAAGTGGAAACCACTAGCGAAGATCCAGCCTTCGCGTCATCCACATGACCACAGAGGCTGCCGCCGTCGAAAAAGCTGGGCCGCCGCCCCAGGTCCAAACTCCTGCGACGCCATGAGACGTTGCAGCGAGCAAAGTGCGGCCAGCGCGCCGCCGCTAGACCGACTGCAGTCTGTTGCCTGCAACCACCCCGCCACCGCAAGTTGTTGCAGTTCTCGCACTCGAAGCCCAGCGACGCGAAGAAACGAGGCCACCACAATCTCGGCACCACCGCCGCTGGTCCCTACAGCCGGTGAAAACTCCAAAAGCGATGCCCTCAAGAGGGGAACAATGCACAGGACACCGCCATCGCTTGATCCCACGGGATCTGAGGTTTCCCTCGGAGTTTTCTTGGCTAGAGGGACGAGGGGCATCAGATCGTCGTCCGCCACGTCGCTATTCCTCCAGTCATGTCGCTGCCGCCGCACACCAGAGATGCCACGCCGCTGAGGTGCCCGACGCGCAAACCATCCGCAACGAGGATTGGCGTCCCGCGCTGCCGATCTACACCGGGGAAGACGAGAGATCCCCCCCCCCCCGCCGCCGGCAGCGCCAAGCTTTGACTGGCCACGGCCAAGATCGGCGGTGGAGAGAGGAGGGAGGGGAGTTGGGGGGCTGAGGCGGCGGCGGCTAGGGTTGCCCCCTGTCGCCGCACGGGGGCGAGAGGGAGACTACAGGAAACTGGAAATTTGTCTAGAAGAATATGACGAGCGACAAACTCGGAATTTGTCTGAGTGCATATTCACTAAAGGAAAAGCCGAATACGCCGATGGCCGGGTCCCGTCGGCGTAGAACCTAAATCCTGTGGGCGTAGGCTGGCTCGACGGCTGCCGTCGGCGTACAGCCCCGTAGGCGTAGCCCTTCTTCTCGTGGGCATAGAAAAGCCGTCGGCGTATATAGCTATGTCGATGGCTTTCGGCGTAGACCATATGGGTCCCACCTAGATGACTAACGGCCGTTTGGCTACGCCGACAGCTTTGCCGTCGGCTAAATTTTTCAAAACTTTTTTCAAAAAAAAAATCAATTTTTTAAAACAATTTTGAATTGTTTAACTTTTTAATCTCACATGGACATTTTTAATTCTAAGTATAATTATTCTCATATCAAATTGCACAATTAGTCAAACTTCCTGATCGGTCATGTATCCTAATACTACTCCAGCTCAGCACGTTTAACTTCTATGTTCCTTCCACAAAAACTTCCGACAAACAAACTAGAACTGGTTCTGAATATTATCATATAATTCCTATTAACCATCAGGCTATAATGTTAGACGTCTTTATTTTTTTATATTCCATACAGTTATTTGAATAAACAACAATGAATAAGTAATAGTAATCTTGGATTCAAATAAAAATAAAATAAATTTTATTTATTTTGCCTTTTTTCATTTAAATTTGAATTCATATCTATAATCCGTAAATCATAATCCGACAAATAATATATTCAAATCGACCAGAAAAATGAGAGAAATCCAAATATGACATCCCTGTCATCTATTTAATTATATATCATAACTTTTTAATATTAGACCAACCGAAACTATGTCGGGATTCACGAAACACCCCGTTTTTGGCACTAGGAAAATATAAATGTCTTTTTGGTGCGAAAAAAAGGAAACCTTGCATTAGATCTCTGATGAAATGGCATATTATGAATCTAAAAATGATTTTTACAAAAAAACATGACCATCATATCATGTACTTATAATTCAAATCTAACTCACTTTCTATCGGTTCGGCAGGAATTTGTCTTTTCACGAGGGGTGGACGGAAAGGTTTGAGACATGGTTATACCCTATGGGCACACAATATTAGTATACCTAGTCCAGTACAAGGAAGGCCCACAAGAACATACGCGGCCTACGGAGATTTTCGGGTGGCCCGAGCCCATGACGCCTTCGGATCCTTGGAGAACAAGACTATAGTAGATAGAATTTCAAAGGGGCAAACCCTAATTTGTAACCGACTCGACCTGATACCTTAGACCTACCTATCTATATAAAGGCTAGGAGGTCACGACGAGGAGGGCACCTCAACTCACCGCATACACACCTCCACGCCAGATTGCATCTGCGCACCCCTGTAACTTTCGGTTCCACCGTAATCAAGAGCAGACAAGAAGGAGTAGGGTTTTCCCTCCGGGGGCCTGAACCTGGGTAAACTTCGTGTCCCCGTGTTGCTTGTTTGATAACTGTTTCGCGATCTCCAGCATCCCCATCTTCTCCAAAACCCAAGTCCATAACAATGGGCATTGACAAGATCGAACCTCGTCAATTGGCGCCGTCTATGGAAATTGGGGGCACTGATTGTGCGATCGTGATGGTCCCATCTGAAGCGATCTACAAATCCTCGGCTCCAGCTCGCACGGCAACCATGCTAACAAGCATCGCTCTCGCACAGAGCACATGGACCCCGCCGCACGTCGCGAGGTCACCAGAACCCCCGACACGTCCTTCATGGCGCTGGACGCCAACGGCGTCGTTATGCCAAAAACGCCATAGGCTGAGATCATGGCAGCCAGCACCTATCTCGCGTCCCATCTGCCTCCCGCGGACGACCCGAAGCTGTCCATGCACAAGTCTGCATTAGCCGGACTTGGACTCATCGGAGCAGCGCTCCACGATGAGGCTCCTGCGGAGCCGAAAAAGAAAGCCGCAGTCAGATTCAACCGCAGCCCCACAACCTCATCCGACGTGGACGAGCATGATCTACCTCGACTTCGCAAAATCCCAAGGCGTCACAGCAGCGACTACGACGCTCGAAACGATCTCGCCCAGCGCAAGGTCGACAAGGCGCGCTCTAAGCGCACTTCTCAACCGATCTGAGGAAGAAGACGAAGGAGAGCTATGCGGAGCCAGATGCTTTAGTAGATCCGTTCGGCGAACGCGAATGCCAAAAAATTGCAAGCTCCCCTTGGAGACCCCGAAGGTCGACGGAACACAGGTCCCGAAAGCTTGGCTTAGTGACCACCTTTCATCCGTCAAACTCCACAGAGGCAACAGGAACACCACCCTGCAATGCCTTCAGCTGCAGCTGATAGGCGTAGCTTGATTCTGGCTAAGCAGCCTCTCCTTAGTCTCCATCCAAAACTGGGAGGAACTAGCTATAGTTTCGTCCGAAACTTCAAGGGCACCAGCAAAAGGCTAGCCTCGATCGAGGAATTACGGGCATGCACCCAATGGACAGGCGAATCCATTCGCTCATATATACTTCGCTGGTCCAACATCAAGAACTCCACCGCACACATCTCTGAGGAGAGGACGATTGATGCCTTCAAGGATGGTGTCAAACGCCTGGACTTCAAGGAAGAACTTGGGCGCATCAAGCCCAAGACACTCGACCACCTCATGGACATCGCCAAAAGGTGGGCAGATGGCGAGGATTCCCTCCACCGAACACATTCGTATGACGAGGATGAGTACAGCCGCAGACGCGAACGCCGTAGCAAATGAAGATCGCACGTCTATGATGATCGCGACGGACCCGAAATGGTTGCGACTGGCTACGCCGACCGCCGCAACGACAATAACCGCCGCAACTTCCGCGACGGAGGACACCCCATGCAAACATGGCAACGCTGCAGCCGTGACGATGAGCCCTCGGCATACAACAAGTTGTCTAGCCCCTGCACCATCCACTTCTACGTCGACAAGCAGGATGGCAAAAAGAAAGCCAGCCACATGCTAAAGGACTGCCACGAGTTCCATAAACTTAGCGAGGGCCTCACCCAAATGCGACGCCAGATCGTGAACCCTGGGTTTGGGCCCGCACTCGCACCAGGTGACATCGCCCACGAAGCTCCTCCACCACCCGTGGGACCGTCGACTCCAGCAATAGCACCCGCACCGAACAATGGCATAGGAGGATACCTGCAACCAAAGGGGGCCCTGATGATCTAGAAGGGGTGCCCAACAAACAGGGTGCAAAAGAAGATCACCCGCCAAGTTAGCCTGGCCGTGACTGCTCCGCCTGCCATCCCTGAGTACCTCAGTGGCTCAGAGTCCTACATCACGTTTGATCGTTTGGATCACCCACGCCAGATCCCTCGGCCAGGTCATGCTGCCCTGGTGCTCGAGGCGTAGATCAGAGGCTCGAGATGAGCCGCGTCTTCATGGACGGCGGCATCAGCATCAACTTGATATTCGCCAGTACCCTAGCAGCAATGCGGATCCTACTGTGCATCCTGGAACAATCTGACACAACGTTCCACGGCATAGTCCCAGGGAAGGGCATATTCCCCCTAGGAAAGATATGGATCGATGTCATCTCCGGCAAGCCCGACAACTTCCGATGCGAGCGGCTAGAATTCGAAGTGGTGGACTGGCCATTCCAGTACCATGCCATCCTTGGGCACGTGGCATTCGCAAGATTCCTAGCAGTACCGCACTATGCGTACCTGCTGCTCAAGATGCCAGGGCCTAGGGGCGTCATCACAGTCCAGGGCAGCTTCACCCGATCCGACCATTGCGACAGAGACTTCAACAGAATCTCCTAGCCGTTCGGTATGCAGGAGGAGCTTACAAGGCTTCGAGAGGTGACAAACAACGGGGCACCCCCAGTCTCCAGGCAAAATGCACCTGACATGTCGTTTGACTCCACAGTCAACACGAAAAAGGTGCAGGTCCACGCACCGGATGCCGCCAAGATGGCGCTGATCTACAACGACCTCAGCCCCGCATAGGAAAGCGCGCTCGTCGAATTCCTCCGTGAGCGCTGGGAAATCTTCGCCTGGTGTCCTGCGGACATGCCAGGAGTTCCGAGGGAATTCACCGAGCATGCACTCAATATGTTTCCGGACACAAAACCTGTCAAGTAGTCAATCCGATGACTGTCCGAACCAAGAGCTGAAGCCGTTGAAATCAAAGTCAACAGATTGCTCGACGCCAACTTCATCCGAGAAATCAAGGAGAGCGAGTGGCTGGCCAACACCGTGCTAGTCCCTAAGAAGGACACGGACATCCTATGGATGTGCGTGGACTTCACATCGCTCAACAAGTACCGCCCCAAGGACCACTTTCCTCTACCACAGATCGATCAGATCATCGATTCGACTGCAAGATGTGAGAAGCTCTCCTTCCTCGACGCCTACTCAGGCTACAATCAGATTCAGCTGAAGGTCGAAGATCAGGAGAAAACGGTGTTCATCACGCCGTTCGGAGTGTTCTGCTACAACACAATGCCTTTCGGGCTAAAGAACACAGGTGCCACATACCAGAGGTACATGCAGGCATGTATGAAAAACCAGATCGGTCGCAACATCCAAGTCTATGTCGATGACATAGTCATCAAGACCAGGGAAGCCAAGACACTTATCGACGGTCTCCGCGAGACGTTCGATAACCTTGATCACTTCAAGATCAAGTTGAATCCAGAAAAAGTGCGCCTTCGGCGTCCCATCTGGCCAACTACTCGGCTACTTCATCTCCTAACGAGGGATCGAGGCGAATCCGAAGAAAATCCGGGCCATACTAACCATGGAGAAGTCGAAGGACCTCAAAGGTGTCCAGCAGCTAGCTGGGCGCATCGCGACGCTGAGCAGATTCATCAGTCGCATGGGTGAGAAGGCCCTGCCTTTCTACCAGCTACTGTGCAAATCCGGCAAATTCGAGTGGACACCCGAAGAAAATGATGCATTCGAAGACCTGAAGCGGCTGCTCTCCACCTCTCCTGTTCTGGTCACGCCAAAGGAGCGCGAGCCTCTGCTCTTATACATTGCAGCCACACACCAGGTGGTAAGCACCGTACTCGTGGTCGAACGACCCAAATAAGGCAAGACCCATGGGGTCCAACGCCCAATCTACTACCTCAGCGAGGTCCTAACACCAACAAAGCAGATTTATCCCCACTACCAGAAGCTCGCCTACGCCGTATTCATGACGGCTCGTCGGCTGAGCCACTACTTCCAGGAGCACCAGATAATGGTCGTTAACGAGGCGCCATTGTCCAATATCCTGAACAACCCCGAATCTACGGGACGCGTATCCCTGTGGGGCATCGAGCTATCCCCTCTAGACATAGTCTACGAGTGGCGCAAGGCAATCAAATCTCAGGTCCTCCCTGACTTCCTCGTCCACTGGATGGATCTTCAGCTGCCAGACACCTTGGACATGATGCACTCATGGACGATGCACTTCGACGGCTCCAAGCGTGAGGCTGGAGCAGGAGCTGGCGCCATACTGACGTCCCCGCAAGGCGATAAGATGAAATACGTCCTTTGGATGAAATTTCGTGCCTCCAACAACGAGGCCGAATACGAGGCCCTCATCGACGGCATGATGATGGCCAAGATCTGCGGCGCAACGCGCCTAGTCATCTACGGCAACTCGAACATCGTCGTCCAGCAGATGATGAATGAGTGCGACGCCCACGCTGCCAACACGATCACGTACCGCGCGCTCTACAACTCACTCAAAGGAGACTTCGACGGCTGCAAGCTTTGGCACGTTGGAAGGGAAAGCAACGAAGATGCTGACAGACTCGCAAACATCGGCTCCAACTATGCACGGGTACCACCAGGAGTGTTCCTCGAACAAATCTGCGTACCCTCTATCAAAAGGAAATTCCCCAAGGGATCACCCGAAGAAGCAGAGCACTCGAGGGTTGCGCTACTCGAAGGACAAGAAGGACCCGAAAATATCGACACCGAGGTCGAGTTGGTCAGCCTGATGCAGGTCATGGCAATCGAAAAAACATGGAAATAGTTGTACCTTCAGTACCTGATAAACAGAGAACTTCCTGATGACCCGACGGACGCCCGGCGCATATCTCGCCGATCCAAGGCCTTCACCATAATCAATGGAGAGCTGTACAAGCGTAGTATTTTGGATGTACTCCAAAGGTGTGTCACCATCGGTTACGGCAAAACCATCCTCTAAGACATCCACAAGGGCATCTGCGGTCATCATGCAGGCAGCCGCGCCCTCGTCGCCAAAGCTTTACGAGATGGATTCTACTGGCCAACGACCATGAATGATGCTAAGGACATCGTCCGAAGGTGCAACGGCTGCCAAAGGTTTGTGGACAAGCCACACACACCAGGATCGGAGCTTAGGCCCATACCGCTGGCCTGGCCCTTTGCCCAATGGGGCCTCGACATGATTGGCAAACTGCCCAAATCTTCGAAAGGAGGCCACGTCTACCTCCTAGTCGTAGTCGACAAGTTCACCAAGTGGATCGAGGCCATGCCCGTCACCAACCAAAGCGGCAAAACGACCATCAAATTCTTCGAGTCCATAGTCTACAGGTTCGACGTGCCGCACAGCATCATCATGGACAACGGCTCGAACTTCAGCTCGAAGGAATTCCAGGACTTCTGCGAGGGCCTTGGCATCAACATATCATAATCTCTATTGCACAACCGCAAACCAATGGGCAGGTCGAAAAGGCCAACGGCCTCATAGGCGGCGGCATCAAGAAACTCCTGCTCAGCCCACTAGAACGACTCGCGGGAGCCTGGGTAGAGGAGCTACCCTCCTTCCTCTGGAGCCTACGCACAACGCCGAACAACGCAACTGGCTACACACCTTTCTTCATGGTGCACAGAGTCGAAGCCGTACTACCTGCCGAGGTACGTCACAAGGCCCCGCGGGTCGTTGCCTGCAGCGAAGGCGAATCAACGACCACACTCGAGGATGTCGTCGACACACTCGTCGAAGAACACGACATTGCCACGGCCTGCTCAGCGGTCTATCAGCAGAGCCTCCGTAACTATCACAGCCGTCAGTTGTGCCCAAGGTCCTTCGTCGAAGGAGACCTTGTCCTACGACTCAAGCAAGAGCGGCCAAAAAAGCTCGAGTCACCCTGGGAAGGACCCTACATCGTCACAGAAGTCATCCCAGGCGGCGCCTACCGCCTCATGGACATTGCATCAGGAGTCGAATACTCCAACCCCTAGAATGTCGCACGTCTGCGACGCTTCTACCCCTAGCTATCTATTTACTTTCAATAAGGCTACTCAGCTGAATAATGTACCTCCTTGTTATGATATGAATAAAATCTAAGTCCCCAGTCCGAAAATTTCTTTTATCTTGCATTACTTTTTGCAATAACACGCTCGGGGGCTACGCCTCACCTCATGACTTCGTCGAGTAAGAATAACGCCTCACCTCAGGCCCATATACAAGTTTTACATCTATTTTTTTACAGGGTCTATATATTCTGAAGAATGACGTGCACCCGATGCTCAAAGAGATCCACGATCTCTTCGGCATACTGCCTAACATCCGCATAATGCGGGCGCATGTCCCAAAGGCTACCGTCTGGTCGAAGAGGTGGCCCAGTCGCCACCGCTGCGAGATTGACATCAGGGTGATGCAGCCGAACAAGCAAAAGGGAAGCTTTCACCCCTGCAACCAGCTGGTGCCGCACCAACTCCCTCATGTGACCCACGTCCCAAAACTTTGACAGCAAACTCCAAAGAGTGGAAGGTGCCTCATCTAGGGGGAACATGACATACAGAATCGATGCCAGGGAAGTTTTTGTCTGCTTCAGCACCCGTGAAACTTGATGCACACGATCCCGCACCGTCACAAGGATGGTGGCCCGGTCACAATCCATCCAGAAGAAGCCACCAGCTTCCAAGTCCTGTTGGGTCAAACAGTTGATCTGAACCGCAACGCGCTCCTTCTCCTCCCTCGAAACAAGGTTGACACCTGCAGAAAACTCAAAATAAGGTGACACGCAAAAAAGGCGCATCCAAAAATGAGCAGCAACTCAAGAAAACTCACATTGCAGTTGCTCGCTCAACTGCCGCAGCTCCCCCATCAGAAACTCCTCCCTGGCGGTCGCTCGCTCAGCCTTCGACTTCCACACGTCCGCATGGCCTCGAATGCCAAGGATCTCCTTCTCCAATCTACGGACACGGTCACGAAGGAAAACAAGTTGTGACGCATCATCCAAAGATAGTCGTGGCTGAGGGACAGTCGAAGTATCCACGGGAATCTCAGCCGAAGGACCCTAAGGACAAACAAGTAAGGACATGAACATCACATACGTCCCTGGCGATAGCTTGAAATATAATTTATACATTCAGAAGCCACTGCGTGGCACAAGGAGAAATTGTTCATCAACAAAAGCTTGCAACAAAAGGAAGAAAATAAACTATCCTAAGCTACATCATTTGGACTTAGGCACCCGCATCTGGAGTGGCCTCAGAGCCAGATTGCCTGCTCTTGGCCTCTCCCTGCTGCTTCGCCGCATAATCCGCCAACAAGTCAATGAGCTTTGTCCCATAACGCTTACAATGAGAGGCGAAGAGAGCAAAGGCTACCTCTGAGCTGTCTGGTGTTGTTGGCATCTAGGAAGTGACATGCTGAAGATCCAGCTCTGCTCCGGACGCCATGGCCATGGCCAGCCCCATGGAGGCGCTGATAACTTTCTACTTGCGCTTGTAGGCTGCGGGAGTGTCCTCAGACACGGCATCTTCCAGGGAAGCGACATCCTCAAGGACAACGCCCTTGGAGACGATCTCCTTGTAGAAGCGTCGGAGCACCCCCTTGGCCTTCGCCAGAAAGCTAGCAGCAGTACCACATCGATCTTCGACCGCTGCGGTGGCATCATATAGAGCACTCCCATGCTCCAGGGCACCGCGATCAAATGCAATGCCTGAAGCATCTAAGGAAAAGAATAAACAAACGATCTGAATAAGAATGCGACAAGGAGCGACCGAAAATTCCACGATGAAATCAAGCACGAGATACTCACCGGATAAAGCATTGGCCGCTGCCATTAGCCTATCGGCCACCTCCTTTTCGCGCGTAGCCGCAACAGTCGCGAGCTGCTCCTCGCGATCAGAAGCCTCCCGCTGCAGGCGCTCCTTGGCCTCATCAGCATCAGCCACCTCCTTTTGTTAGGCGCTACTTCGCTTCCATAGCATCTACAACCTTCTTCTCCGCTCGACCGAGGCTCTTTTTGAGAGCATCCAGCTGGCGAAGGGCCACATTATTCTCATCTGCAAATCACCAAAAGCACACATGAGCAACACAAGCATTATTCACGTGACAGACTAAACAGACAAGAATAGGTAAAACACATACCTCGAAACTACCGCATGCTGGCCTCCAGCGCTAGATGCTGCTGAATGATAAGGTTCACGCTATGCACAAAGGGCTACGCGAGGAAACAGAAGAAAATGATCAAATAAAGCATCAGAAAATGGGCTCGGGGGCTGCGCCCCGAAAAGAGCAAACCATTCAAACAAAGCAACCCGAAAAGGGCTCGGGGATCCCCCAGGACGATAAAAGAGAACAACTTACGTGCTTAGATGGAGACTCTGAAGGTCCACAAGGGGTCTTCTGAGTAACGACCACTCAAGCCTCTCGCGAAGAGGGATTCAGAGCGTTATCTTCAGAGTCGGCCACCATCAGAGAGGGATCAGCCCTCGGCTTCGACTCCCCTACATCCTCTTGAGTGCCCTCACCAAGAGAACCCTCCGAGGAGTGGCTGCAAGAAATTTTTTGATCAAGACAAGAGGAAACATACACGCAAAAAACAGAACAAAACGCATCAGAAGATACTTACGAGTCAATGTCTCTCAAATTGAAGACATGCGGCGCCTTCTCCTTCTTCTTCTTCTTGGCCGGCGGCTGCGACGCCATCGCCCGAACGGGCACAGTCGGGAACAGTGCAGAATAAGCACCATCATCCTCGCTGTGGTGCTCGAGGAAGGATGGAACCCTAGGCATCGGCGGGGTCGAGGCATCTGAAGACTCGCTCAGACTCCGTGCACGCTTGCGGGTCTGCCCCTCGCTCGCCTTGGGGGCTTCTGAAGGGTTTCGCGGCATAGTAAATCAAAATTTTCTACGGAGCAAACAGAGGGAAAGCCAAGATCTAATCTAGGAGATGCAAACAACGAGAGAGATTGGATTAGATCTTCATACCCTTGAAGATTCGCACAGCGGAACGTTCGTCGGAACGTGGGTGATGTAGTCGTACTCTCTTCTCCTCCTCGCGATCCGATCCGATCTAGCACCACAAGTGGCGGTGCCTCCGTGAGATGCACACGTGCAGCACCTCGACGTCTCCTCATTCCTCGGACCAGCAAGTATGGTGGAGAGATAGATTGGATCTACAACACGACGGCGTGGTGTATACGATGGAGAATTTCTGCAGAAGGGCTTCGCCTACAAACAGTCGGGAGGGAGAGAGGAAAGCTAGCAAGGCGGCTAGGGTTTGGAGGAGAGGTGTGGGGGGTTGGTGCGCCCCCACCCCTCTTTATATAGACGGGGGGGGGGGGGGGGGCGCAGCCCTAGCCCCTCCCCCAAGCCCAAAGGATAAGGAGTGGGGGGCATGGACTCTCCCCTCTTCTAGAAACCCTATCTCTAGTTTAAACGATTTAAACTCTCTAGGATCGGCTGGGCCCTATGGGGCCTTGTGCCCCTAGCCCAATGTGGCCAGGACACTCCCTCATAGGCCCATGCCCCCTCCCGGAAGGTGGGGCCACGTTGGTTCCCTTCCGGAAGGTTCTAGAAGCTTCTGGTACAATACCGATTAACCCGGAACAATTCCGAACTCCAAAAACTGCACTGCCTTATATGAATCTTATTCTCCGGACCACTCCGGAACCTCTCGTGATGTCCCGGATCCCATCCAAGACTCCGAACAAAAATTCATAAACCAATTATCCAATCTATCCTAGCGTCGAGACACGTTAAGTGTGTGACCCTGCGGGTTCGAGAATATGCAGACATGATCTTCTATCAATAATCAACAGCGGGGTCTGGGCACCCATATTGACTCCCACACATTCATCGATGATCATATCGGATGAACCACGATGCCAGGATTCAAACAATCCCAAATATATTCCCTTCGTCTCGCGATATTTTACTTGCCCGAGATTCGATCGTCGGTACCGTCATACCTAGTTCAATCTCGTTCACAGCAAGTACTTTACTCGTTCCGTAATCCGATATCACTTTGTGATTAACTCCTTAAGCACATGCTTGCAAGCGGTGTTGATATCGATTACCGAGTGGGCCCGAAGTATATCTCTCCGACTTGGGAGGGACAAATCCCATCTCGATACATACAACCCAACAGATACTTTCCGATCACCTGAGAGACACCTTTATGATCACCCTCTCATAGGATGACGTTTGATGACCTCAAAGCTTTCTTCCGATACTAGGGAGTTGTATTATCTCATGGTCTAAGGAATACAATATTTGACATAAGAAAAGCTTCGCAAAGACGAACACGATGACACGATCTAATTGCTTCGCTTAGTTTGGGTCTGTCCACCATATCATTCCCCAATGATATGATCTCATTATTAATTGACAACTCATGTCCATGGTTAGGAAACCTTAACCATCATTAATCAATGAGCTAGTCCATAGAGGCGTACTAGGGACACGGTGTTGTTCACAAACCACACAAGTATTAAAGTTTCCGCTTAATACAATTCTAGCATGGAATATAAACATTATCATGAATAAGAATTATAATAATAACATCTTTATTATTGCCTATAGGGCATAATTCCAACAGCTTCATGGGTTGGAGATTGCGCCGGCGGAAGCTCGAACTCAGAGTACACAACCTCGTTGTCCGGTGCAACCGGAAAGTTCTCAGGCAGCGGCGACATCATGCCAGCTCCCTTCAGCTCCTGCACACAAATACAAAATTCGTGATTAGCAATAATATTACAACATTCGAACAATAATAAGGCGCAACACGCATAACGCAATTCTACACCTGAGGGACTGGCTTCGAAACGCTGAAGGGGGCAGTCAGTGACTTCCCTCGGAGATCTTCATCACCCTTGTACTTCAGCAGAGGCCGAAGAACTCTATCAAGGTCGCCCCTGGAGAGCTCTTCAGCCTAAACCCTCGTCGGGTCGTGGCGGCCAGCGTAAAGAAAAATCGGATGCGCCCTCGCTTGGGGCGGCTGCACCCGACGTTTGTGGAAGGTGCAGATAATATCCACACCATTTACCTCCTTCTCAGCAACCATCTAGAGCGCCTCCACCCGACGGTAGAGCTCCTCCACCTCCGCTTCCTCGCCCTCCAGGACGTGGTTCTTCCAGGACCTCTTCGGAACAATTTCCTGGGAGGAGTCGAAAGGAGCGAGGCCAAATTCTTGCCCGTCCATTGAGGAGTCGCGGATGTAAAACCACTTCTTCCGCCGGTATTGGACGGACTCGCACATAGAAAAGGAAAAGAAGAGAACAGTAAATTGGATGGAATGACGCAGCCACCGAGCGGATAGACTCAGCCGGTGCCGGACTGCCTCTTCACGGAATAGAGCTTCCAGAAGAGGCCAAAGTGCGGCTCGATACCGAGTCAGCACTCGCAAAAAGTGATGAAACAGGCGATGTGGAGAAGATAATTGGGAGAAAGATGATGAAGTTGGATGCCGTAGAAAAAGAGGAGCCCACGAAGAAAATCATGGATAGGAAGCGACAAGCCATGAAGAACAAAAGCGACAAACATCACCCGAAACCCTATGGGTGGACAGGGAATTACCTCATCGCCTGGAAGCTTTACAACCTCCTTGTCCTGCGGGATCAGCCCCGCCTCGCGCAGTTTGCGCAGGTCACCTTCGCGCTCCTCCGTGCGCTTCTAGTTGCCGTCCGTGATGCGCGTGGCACCGACAACCTTCTTGCCACCGTCGGCGGTGCTCGAACCCTCTCCGGTGGAGGTCTTCTTCGACTTGCCCATTGCGGAGCGTCAACAACGGTGGTGCGTGCGCAGGAACGAAGAGGGAAAGGATCGGAGAACGTCCAGTGCACGCGAGGCAGTGCTCATGAAAATGGAGGCAGTGGTGAAAGCAAATGGCAAGGGGTGAAAACAAATCACTGTTTTCCCCATGGTTATAAGGATGAGGACGACCAACAGGAACCGTTCATCCAGAAGCCCTAACGCTAAGGACAGATCCAACCGTACACGTGTCAACACAGTAGCGAACCGTCACCCGCACGCCGTCCACTACACACGGAAACCGAGGAGACGCCATAATTCTCGCCACGTCACGCATGACTAGTCAACTTCAAGTCAGAAAGTGGGACCCATGTTCTTCCTACTACGTCACCTCTGGCGCCGCAGACGGTTGAGGTCATCGATCGTCAGCACTGATGTCATCAAGCAGTCTAGCAATGGCTGGAATTCCTTGACTGATAAAACAAGTACTTCCTCGAATCTATGATTCGAACAACTACTCGGGGGCTAGTCCTATCAGGAGCGCTGGCCGCGCACGTGAGAAATGATTGAAGAACTATAACTCCCGACTATCTTCGAGTCCCACGTCGAGTCTACGACTCCACTACGGACTCGGGGGCTACTCCCATAGGGAGGATTGATCAAGCATCCGAAAAATTGTGTCCCACGGACCCGAAGCTAAAAACAACTGAAATAAAAGTCTCTGCTCGCGTCTACGACTCGAACAGACACTCGGGGGATACTCCCATAGGGAGCGCTGGTCGCGCACCCTATGAATTCTTTGACTGCGATCCTTCGGATCAAGATGCAAAAAACTTTCTGTCAACTTTTCCCAAACAAATGCTAAGTGTGAAACATTTTCCTTAGCCACCCGAAACACCTCCGCGGTGATAACATTTCGGATGTTGTGTCTACAACACAAAGATAAGACCTACATATATCATCTGATGGCCTGGTAACACACCTGACTGTACTCTGGCAGTAAAATATCTTGTCAATCAGAGACGATGAAAAATCCTGACGGACGTGTTGGGTACATCACTCGAAAACTACTAGGATTCGGTTCTTGTAAGACCTCAGCGTCCTGAGTCGAATTACGCCAGCATTAGTTCCAGATTCGAGTCTAGGGATTCAAGTCTAAATAAGATCGTGTTGTTTTGTCCTAAGACAGTTAACTGACCCTGATCCGTCAGGAGAGTCAGGCACACGCATCAACAATCCCTACAAACTAAAATCATTTTTCTCTTATAAACAGGACCAACTGCACCCGAAAGATTGAAGAGGCCTCAGCTGAATCTACGATTCGACTTAACACTCGGGGGATACTGACATGGTTATACCCTACGGGTACACAATATTAGTATACCTGGTCCAGCCCAAGGAAGGCCCACAAGAACATACGTGGCCTACGGAGACTTCCGGGTGGCCCAAGCCCATGACGCCTTCGCATCCTTGGAGAACAAGACTAGAGTAGATAGAATTTCAAAGGGGCAAACCCTAATTTGTAACTGACTCGAGCTGATACCCTAGACCTGCCTGTCTATATAAAGGCTAGGAGGACACGACGAGGAGGGCACCTCAACTCACCGCATACACACCTCCACGCCAGATTGCATCTGCGCACCCCTGTAACTACCAGTTCCTCCGTAATCAAGAGCAGACAAGCAGGAGTAGGGTTTTCCTTCCGGGGGCCTGAACCTGGGTAAACTTCGTGTCCCCGTGTTCCTTGTTTGCTAACCGTTCCACGACCTCCAGCATCCCCATCTTCTCCAAAACCCAAGTCCATAACAATGGGCATTGACGAGATCGAACCTCGTCAGTTTGAGATACCCCGGTTGGGAAATTGTTCATTCAAAGTGGTCTAGTATTTTTGAAAAATTGGGTAGTATCATTTCGAAACTTCCATTTGGTGTTTTATTCACAAAACACCCCATTAGTTGCACCCGGAAAATGAGAAATGGCTTTTTGGTGCGACGAAAAGGAAAACTTGCTCCTGCAACATTGTTCGTCATCCCATGATATACATGAGTGCACAATTGATGACCCACGAGTATAGGGGGTGTATCGCATTACGTTCGATAAATGGGAGTGCCGATCCCAACGAGGAGCAGAAGATGTTGACTAGTGGTATGGAGCAGGAACTCTCTGCAAATACTTAGCAAACGGATTTTTAGTGGTTTTCTGATAAACCAACAAAACAAGGTGTAAGTAATAAAGACAGCAAGCAAACGCAGCAAGTGGCCCAATCCTTTCTTAGCAAAGGACAAGCCGGTGGAAATACTTATAAGGACCAATGATACGTCCAAAATGTATCTACTTTCTCGAACACTTTGCTATTGTTTCTCCTCTAAACTTATGTGATTTGGATACAACTAAGACGGAGTGACGCTGTTTTCAGCAGAATTACCTTGGTGTCTTGTTTTTGTGCAGAAAATCAACTATCAGAAAAAATCCCGGAAAATATGCCAAAAATTATATTTCACCAGAAGATCCATGGAGCCAGAAGACAAGACGGAGAAGGGGCCTGGGTGGCCCACACCCCTCTGCCACGCGCAGTCCCACATTGGCCGTGCCTAGCGGGGGTGCAGCCACCCCAGGCACCCCCTCGGCCTCCCTCTGCGCCTATAAGTTGCCTTTCGACCTAAAAACCTAGGCGAGTTCGATAGTTTTCCAGAAAGAGTTCCGCTCCGCCGCCGCCACCAGAAACCAAGATTCGGATCCAGAAACTCCGTTCTAGCACCCTGCCGGGACGAGGAATTTGGAGAGGATCATCGCCATCGTTATCACCAACGCATCTCCATCAACCACCGATGTTCCCTCATCCATGAGTGAGTAATCCCCTGCTATAGGCTTGGGGATGGTAGGGACTGGATGAGTTCTATCATGTAATTGAATAAGATTGTTAGGGCATAGTGCCAAGTACCTCTATTAATGCTATTTGACTTTGTTGCAACTTGTTGTGCTTAATGCTTGTCACTAGGCCCCGAGTGCCACGATCTCAGATCTGAACTTATTATTGAATCATTATGATAGTATTGTTTGTGATCTTATCTGCAAGTTGTGTACACATATCATTGTCCGGATTCAAAGGCCCCAAAGTGACAATAATTGGGACAACCGGAGGGGATGGCTGTGGTGTGAGGATCACATGTGTTCATGGAGTATTAATGCTTTGCTCCGGTGCTCTATTAAAAGGAGCACCTTAATTGCTAGTAGTTCCCAAGAGGCCCCCCTACCACGGGCTGGCTGGACAGAAGATGTTGTGCAACTTCTCATTGCGAGCATGTATGACTATATCTGGAGCACATGCCTAAGATTGTTTAGTACTTGGATGCTTGTTATTATTTATCTGCAATGCCCTAGATCTTGAAGTTACATATTTAGACTCGTCCATGCAATGCCCGTCCATCCATCCCTATGCCTACCGCACTCGAATCTCACTGTTACCGTTACTGTTACTATTGCTCTTGTTCCACTGCTGTTGTTGCTTTACTGTTGCTACTGATAAACTTCTGTGAGCAAAAACTATTTCCAGGTGCAGCTGAATTGACAATGCAGTTGTTAAGACTTGCAAGTATTCTTTGGCTCTCCCTTGTGTCGAATCAATAAATTGGGTAATACTACCCGCGAAGACTGTTGCGATCCCCTATACTTGTGGATCATCAATCAAACATTCTCGAGGACTCATGGGAATTCTGTCAAGTGCTTTTGCTTCAAATAGCTAAGCACTCTTCTTTGGTGTTGTAAGTGTTATGTGGATGAACCTGTGCTAACATACCGACCTTACTTGGACTAATACATACTTGTGATTAAACCCCCTGCAAGCATCCGTAACTATAGGAAAGTAATTAAGATATAAATCAGACCACAACCTTAAACTCTGAGATTCTACGCTCCCTTGTGCAAAGGTGTCCTAATGGGGGTTCAGGTTTCTGTCACTCCGGCAACCCCACAATTAGTAGCAAAATACACAATGCATTCCCCTAGGCCCATAAATGGTGAAGTATCATGTAGTAACGTTTACATGACACCACTAGAAGAATAGCACCACAACTTAAATACTAAACCATTGAATAATAACTCAACACAAATCCACTACTAACAACATGACATCTCCCATGTCCTCAAGAACTAAACGAACTACTCACAAGACATCATATGGATCAAGATCAAAGATGATATGGTAATGTGATAATAATCTGAACATAAACAATAATCCAATGGTTCCACTCACAAGCATCAACTACAATAGTAATTAACTCCGGGAAATTTTCCCCTAATGAACTAAGCAATATCCAACACAATTGTTACAACGGGATGGAGTAATGATGATGGTGCTGGTGGATATGATGGTGTGGATGATGATGACGATCCCGATGAAGCATAGCTTGATGACGGTGTTGATGGCGACGATCTCCCCTCTCTAGGAAGGAATTTCCCTTTCAGAAATCTATCTGCCGGAGAGATCTTTCTCTCTCAGTGTTTTCCGCCTAGCAGAAGCGGCGGAAATCTATATGTGGTCGCTCCCCTGGTGTTAGGGTTTCATAGGGAAGATATAGGCGAGAGGGCGGAGTCAGGAGCCGAGCAGGTGGGCCACACCTGCCCTAGGCGCGACCTAGGGGGACCCGCGCATAGGGGGGTGTGGGCCCCCTATGGCCCTTCTTCGCCTCCCCTTCTAGCTTCCTCTGTCTTCTGGGAAAATATAATTTTCCCATATTTTTCTGGTATTTTTCTGATCTTCACAAAATTACATCAAAACACCTCCTTTTCTATCAGAATCCAGATTCTGGAAGTTCATCCTCCATGAATCATCCAACATGCATAAATAGATGAAAAGACATAAGTATTACCTCATAATAAGACATATATCAATGAATAGAGGCAAATTATAATATAGAATGGTGATGCAAATTGGACGTATCAACAATATGGGCACATTTTCGCAAACTATATCGCGATTCTAGCAATAACATTGGTCATTTGACCTGAACTCCAGAAAACCTGGATTGAGATAGGTCATTTTGTGAAGGTTTTTTGAGACACAATCAATATACCAAGTTTGGTATTTTTCCATGCAACTATGTCACATAATATGACACCACGCGAAGGTTTTGCATTGTTTTGATCGTTTTGAATTTTTTATGCCCGTTTCAAACTATTATCAAACTTTCTAAATCGAGGGGATGAAGATCCTTAGCTCGGGACCGAGCCTCACTAAACTTGCATTAGATCTCTGATGAAATGGCATATTATGAACCTAAAAATGATTTGTACAAAAAATCATGAGCATCATATCATATACCTATAGTGCAAATCTAACTCATTTCCTACCGATTCGGTAGGAATTTATCTTTTTCACGAGGGGTGGACGAAAAGGTTTGAGATATCCCGGTTGGGAAATTGTCCATTCAAAATGGTCTAATATTTTTGAAAAATGTGGTATTATCATTTTGAAACTTTCATTTGGTGGTTGCTTCACAAAACACCCCGTTTTTGCACTCGGATAATAAAAAATAGCTTTTTGGTGCGACGAAAAAGAAAACTTTCTCCTGCAAAATTGTTCGCCATCCCATGATACACATGCGCGAACAATATGGACATATTATCGCAAACTATACCGCGATTCTAGCAATAACATTGGTCATTTGACCTGAAATCCAAAAAACCTCGATTGAGATAAGTCATTTTGTGAAGGTTTTTTTGAGACACAATCAATATACCAAGTTTGGTATTTTTCCATGCAACTATGTCACATAATATGACATCACGCGAAGGTTTTGCATTATTTCGATTGTTTTTGAATTTTTTACCCCGTTTCAAACTATCGTCAAAATTTCTAAATCGAGGGGCATGAATATTCTTAGCTCGGGGCTGAGCGTCACTAAACTTGCATTAGATCTCTGATGAAATAGCATATTGTGAACCTAAAAATGATTTTTTCAAAAAATCATGAGCATCATATCATGTACCTAATCTAACTCATTTCCTGCCGATTCGGCAGGATTTTGTCTTTTTACGAGGGGTGGACGAAAAGGTTTGACATATCCATGTTGGAAAATTGTCCATTCAAGATGCTATACTATTTTTGAAAAATGGGGTAGTATCATTTTGAAACTTCCATTTGGTGGTTGCAAATTTTGATATATTATATGTATTTTTCTAAATTTAAATGATTTAGATATGATTTTTCTAAGATTAATGGGGCAAAAAAGAAAATGGCTACGCCAACGGCTTTGCCGTCGGCGTAGACTTGACGTCGTCGCTATGCTGTTAGCCTAGTATACTACACCGACGGTCCCGTTTACGCCGACGGCTGCCATTGGCCTATTTATCCTATGCTGATGGTAAAACTGGGCCGACGGCCCGTCAAGCTATGCCGATGGTCCAACATTTTGCCGTCGGTGTATAAAAAGGCCGTCAGCCTATCTTGTTATTTCCGTAGTGGTTAGACATGAGAAAGATCTACTTGTACGATCTATGAGTTCATTTTTAGGTCTCCAAAAATTCTGAAAGATAGCATACAAGAATATATACATGTCTAGCATGTATAACCAAATTTGCATCAAAATATATTTTCATATATTCGATCAGGAGGTGGGTGAGAGGAAAGTTTGTGCTCCTTGTCACCGTAGCCTTTGAGTACATGCTATAGCTAGCCAACACAGAAGTGTTGATCAGTTCTATATAAATCTGTGTGCATTCTAAGAATTACGGAACATACTTTGAATCCCGTCCTACATTTCGCTGGATCTCCTTCAGTGACGCAAAGCAAGGAATGCAAGATTTGAGTTTTGAATGAAAGCAGTGTTTGAGTTCCGAGGTCGTTTTGTATCCTTTATTTGGGCCTGAAATCCTAAAATTTATTTTACAATTATACCTTTATGTTGTTTGGTTGACACGGAATTGGGCTATTAGTTCATTTGGTAAATCTATTGAAATATGTTTATGTGTGAACCTAATTTCTATATTAGATCTATCATTTTCAAATTCCGATGACAACCAAACATATGGATGTTTTTAGAATCCTAATATAAATAAAATGAATAACTAGACGCCAAACGACCTCTAAAGGATAAGGTCAGCGTACATACATGGTTACCCTGTCGCAAGTGGAAGCGGCGCGTCGTAAGAAAACTTGAGAGCTCACATTACAAAGTCTTGGAGCTACCTGAGCTTTTTCAGGGAGTGCGTGGGGCCTAGGTAGAAACCAGAAGCACTGAAGCAGATATGAACAGCTTGTTGTATGTTGTGTATCGGATCGAGTACCCTGCCATCATCATCGTTCCCTCCGTCCACCGACGAGCTAAGAGTTTCCTGCGCTTTTCCGTGCAGAATATCCCCGAGCATACTCATTCCGTTCACAAATAAGTGTACTTTTAGCTTACGTCTAAGTTAAATTTTATAAAATTTGATCAACTTTATAAATAAATATAGCAACATATATTACATCAAATTGATATAGTATTATAAAACTAAATTTAAAAACATATCTATTTATACCAATTTAGTGTTATAGATATTGCTACGTTTTCCCATAAAGATAATCAAACTTTACCAACTTTGACTTACGATAAATCTAGAAGTATGCTTATTTACGGACGAAGGGAGTATGTGGCTCCTCATGTGCGTATGAAAATGACTAAGACTCCATTTTCTGAAATAATGGAGCGAGCTACAAACTTATTGGAAATAATACATTACCGATATGTACGGTCCAATCAGTGTAGCATCGCGCGGTGGATATCATTATGTTCTTACTTTTATGAATAACTTGATTAGATATGGGTATATCTACTTTATGAAACATAAATCCAGAACTTTCGAGAAGATTAAGGAATTCCAAAGTAAAGTAGAAAATCAACGTAACAAAAAGATTAAGTCTCTGTGTTCTGACCGTGGATGTGAATATCTGAGTTACGAGTTTGGCATGCATTTGAAGAACTGCAGAATACTTTTGCAGTTGACACCGCCGGGAACACCACAGCGTAATGGTTTGCCCGAACATCATAATTGAACTCTCTTAGATATGGTTCATTCTATAATATCTCTTACAAATTTACCGTTATCGTTTTGGGGTTATGCATTAAAGAAAACCGCATTCACTTTAAATAGAGCACCATTTAAATCCGTTAAAACGACACCATATGAATTTGTGGTTTGGTAAAAAAACCTAGGTTATCGTTGCTTAAAGTTTGGGGTTGTGAAGTTTATGTAAAGAAGTTACAGCCCGACAAGGTTGAACCCAAAAAGAAAAAATGCGTCTTCATAGGATACCCTAAAGAAACAATTGGGTATACCTTATATCTTAGATCCGAACGCAAAGTTTTTATTGCCAAAAATGGATCCTTTCTTGATAGGGAGTTTCTCTCAAAAGAAGTGACTGGAAGGAAAGTAGAACTCGATGACATTTATTTCATTCATTTATTCCATTATTTGATTATGTGATGTTCTGAAATGTCTATGTGTTTTACTTACTTGATGTAGCAACTTCCTCGCTCCATTATATTAATTAGGCACTATATTTTAGAACGCGTGTGGCGCCCAAATGGAGAAAACGTGCCTTGCTGATAGCGGCACCACCAATACCATCTTGAGAGAAACAAAGTATTTTGAGTCCATTACCAAAAACCCTGGTAACATAATGACGATCTGGCTGCGGTCCGAATGTAGTTGGCTCCGGAAGAACAACTATCATACTCCCAAATGGAACAACTCTGATCATTGAAGAGGCATTGTTGTATCCGGAGTCGACTCGTACTCTCTTAAGTTTTAGAGACATCCGCGCAAATGGTTTCCATGTCGAAACCGATGATGATGAGAATGGAAAGGAGTTCCTACTCATTACCAAGCACGACGAAAATGGTAAACATGTTGTCGAAAGACTCCCTTCATTAGCTCCTGGGCTGTACTACACCAAGATAGTAGCACCACCTATTTACACTACCCTTAAGACTGTCTTTAGAAGCTCCAAACTATTCTGCCTTTGGCATGATAGGTTAGGCCACCCCGGTCTTAGGATGATGAGAAATATAATTAACAACTCGAACGGTCATAATGTTAATGTGAAAAATTTCCCGAATCCCGATGATTTCGTGTGCTCCGCATGCGCTACGGGGAAATTGATCATTAGACCGTCCCCCCTAAAGGTGAAGGATAAACTCCCCGCGTTCTTGGAACGCACTCAAGGGAATATATGTGGTCCAATTCAGCCCCTCTCAGGGCCGTTTCGGTACTTCATGGTGCTCATCGATGCTTCCTCTAAATGGTCCAATGTTTGCCCGCTGTCAACAAGGAACCATGCATGCTTTTGCTAAGTTGATCTCCCAGATCATACAAATAAGGAATAAATTCCCTGATTATCGTTTAAAGTCTATTCGAATGGACAATGCCGGAGAATTTACTTCAAAGGCATTCGATGATTATTGCATGGCAACTGGAATCAAACTTGAGCACTCCGTACCGCATGTCCACACTCAAAATAGACTTGCGGAGGCATTGATTAAAAGAATTAAATTCATTGCCAGACCACTCCTTCAGGGTTGTAATTTACCAACTACATGTTGGGGACACGCGGTGTTACACGCTGCTAATCTCATCAACTTTCGACCATCGGCCTACAACATCCACTCTCCCATTCAACTTGCGCAAGGGTCGGCACCGAAAATTTCCCACCTACCTAGGTTCGGCTGCCAGGTATATGTACCTATACCACCACCCCAGCGATCAGCAATGGGACCGCTCCGTAAGTCGGGGATATACGTTGGTTATGAGACTGTGTCCATAATCAGGTTCTTGGACCCCTTGACAGGTGACTGTCACACGACCCGTTTTGCTGACTGCATTTTTGACGAGGATCTTTTCCCGACTTTGGGGGGAGGTAATCAACCCCTGGATGACAAAAGTCGAGAAATCACGTGGAAAGCCACGGGGATCCATGCTCATGACTCGCGCACTGTTGAGACTAATAGAGAAGTCCAAAAGATACTAGATTTGCACTCCCTGGCGAATCAACTGCCCGATCATTTTAGTGATTTAAAGACTGTGACAAAGTCGCATGTGCATGCACGCAATGCACCGGAAAGGGTTGAAATACCAAAGAAAAATGATGGTATACCCGCTCCTGCTCCAAGGCCTAAGAGAACGCGGATTCCGGTTTCTCAAATCCCAAGTACCCGGGGACGCCCGAAGAAAAAGGATAAGAGAGATTTATTACAGTCTGCCCCTGTTGAGGGGAGCCAGTTGAGACCTGGCACGAGTACGGATATTTCAGTGCACGAAATTCCGGACTTGAACTTTCCTATATCGGAAATACCCATTGAAGTTGTGTGTGCACACATCGGAGCGGGAAAGCTAAAGGACCTAGCTCCTGGATTGGGAAATCCGGTGGAGCAAGAGGATGTGCCTGATGCACTCCATGACGAAATGGCCATTAACTATGTTAATTCGGGCGAGTCATACAACCGAGCCATGGAAAATGTCGACGTTAATTTTGCCAAGAAAATTGCCTCAATCATAGATCTTGACCCTGAACCTAACACGCTCGCTGATTGCAAGAAAAGGTTGGATTGGAAAGATTGGCAGAAGGAAATTACCACTGAATTATTATCGTTAAACAAAAGAGAGGTATTTGGACCTGTTTGTCTAACTCCTCCCCACATTCGCCCTGTTGGCCATAAGTGGATTTTTGTTCGAAAGAGAAACGAGAATAATGAAGTAGTAAGGTACAAAGCAAGGCTCGTTGCTCAAGGTTTCACTCAGCGACCAGGTGTCGACTTTGAGGAAACTTACTCCCCAGTCATGGATGGAATTACCTTTAGATACTTGATCTCAATGGCAGTAAACATGGACTTAAAAATGAAACTAATGGATGTTGTCACCGCTTATCTATATGGTAACTTGGATTCGGACATATACATGAAAGTACCAGAAGGTATCCCTGTCCCGAACCAGGATAGAGCAAACAGGAGCTTATACAGTGTTCAGCTTAAGAAGTCATTGTATGGACTAAAACAGTCAGGTAGGATGTGGTATAATCGTTTAAGCGATTTCCTTCATCAGAAGGGCTACGCGAGCAATGAAGATTGCCCATGTATTTTTATACGGAGATCCTAGGATGGTTTCTGTATTATCTCGGTGTACGTGGACGATTTGAATATAATCGGTACATCTGACGATATTGAGAAAGCGAGTTCCTACCTGATGTCGGAATTCGAGATGAAAGACTTAGGCAAAACCAAGTTCTGCCTCGGTCTGCAACTTGAGCATTCCCCTGCTGAGATTCTAGTTCACCAGTCGGCCTACACCCAGAAGGTGTTGGAACGATTTGGGTTTGAAAAGGCATATCCTTCTAAGACCCCGATGGTCGGAAGATCTTTGCAGCAAGACAAGGACCCGTTCAGGCCTAAATAAGAGGGGGAGGAAATTCTGGGACCGGAATTCCCCTACTTAAGTGCAGTTGGCGCACTTATGTACCTCGCAAATTGTACACGACCGGATATTGCATTCGTCGTCAATTTGCTTGCAAGGTACAATTCTGAGCCTACCAAGAGGCATTGGAAAGGCGTTAAGGACATCTTTAGGTACATACAAGGGACAAAGGACCTTGGCTTGTTTTACCAAAAAAACCAAGACCTATCTGTTGTAGGCTATGCAGATGCTGGTTACCTTTCGGACCCGCATACATCCAAGTCGTATACTGGATATGTTTTCCTTTGTGGTGGAACGGCAATTTCCTGGAAATCGTCTAAGCAAACTCTTGTGTCAACATTGACGAACCACTCGGAAATCATAGCATTATATGAAGCATCACGAGAATGTGTATGGCTTCGACGAGTAGTCATTCACATCCAGATGTCATGTGGACTGAACACCGTATAAACCCCAACAATTATCTATGAAGATAATGCCGCTTGTGTTGCACAAGTCCAGACGGGTTACGTGAAGAGCAATCTCACAAAGCATTAAAACCCCAAGTTCTTCTATGCACATGAGTTGCAAAAGATGAACGAAGTGAAAGTCTTGCATACTAAGTCGTGTGAAAATCTCGCTGATTTGTTCACTAAATCATTGCCAGCGTCTTCTTTCGAGAGATGTGTCCGAGGGATCGGCATGATGAGACTTAGGGAGATGCAAGGTTCAGGGGGAGAATCTTCACAAACTCATCGCTGAAATCTTGATCCCGATGATTGAGTACTCAACTTTATAGTTAAGTGAATTGTACTCTTTTTTCCTTAGTGAGTTTTTATGAAGTTTCTCACATGAGGTTTTTAATGAGGCAATTCGTGCAACATAGCAAGAAGTATACCGTGTGCATTTCTCCATATTTTTTCCACTGGGTTTTTCGGAGTTTTAAGCCATGGTTATACAGATAAGATACCCAGGGGGAGTGTTGGGAAACTGGGCCGGTAGAGGCCCACTCGGTGTGGCCTCTACCAGGCTAGGGTTGGCCCATGTGGGTATCATATCCCCCTTTAGCCTATAAATAGAGGAACAATCTGTGTACGAGAGTTTACCGAGAGAGTTTTCAATAAAGTTCCCTTTTGTTCCCTGTGTCATCTACTTGTGTACTGTGTGTGCTTTCTCCTAGTCTTCTTATCGGGTGTGGAACAGCCTCGGAACCGGCCAGTCGGCAGGGGGTGTTCCAACAATATGTACTCAGGACATGATTAGCTAGCCAGCTGCTCTCCAGATCGCTAACTGATCGACCCGTCAGCTGGCTTGAGCCACATCTATAGCGTCAAATTCGTGCGCGGCGAATCGAGCACAAAGGATCAAGTAGGTAATAAGTACTGGAGCCGATCGAAGCCGTGATCCTGCTGTTAGTTTTGATCTCGCCGTAAGTAGGGGCCTGGGAAGTCGATCGAATGTGACAGAGGAATGGACGTGTTTGGTGCGATAATCAAGCCGGGATTGCGGAGCATGGACAGCCCATGCGTCCGAGTGGTGTCCTTCCTGGTCCCGCTGGGCAAAGACCCATCACCACCACTACTCTCACTAGCACACTGTCATGGAAGCACCGTCACCGCCGCCCTCCCCAACGGCGTCCCTCCATGGACGTGGACCGTTCGTGCCTCCCAGAGCTGCTCTGACCTCTGCTCCGGCCTCAGATCTATAGCCACCCGCCGCCGCTCGTCCCTCAAAAGCCAACGCCAAAGCTGTTGCTATTGGTCGTCCGGTGAAGAAAGAATTGGCGGACAACCAGCGGAAGGAGGAGATGAGGGAGAGGGCAGAACGTAGAGAGAAGGCCCGGAAGCGCCTTGCCGAACCCCAAGCCGCCTAGGAAATGGCCGCTGCCCTTGAGCATGCAGCGCCCTTTTAGGCCAATACCAAGGCACTCGTTCGCAGGGTGCCACCTTGCTCATGATAAAGGAGCAGCTGCTATTTGCCTTTGCCGCGGCCATGGCGAGATTGACCGCGTCCGCGAACAAACCGCATTCTATCGAAGCGGTCAGATTCACGGGGGTGCCGAAGATCATTGGCGACTCGTCGCTGGCTTTGCTTGCCACCGACCTCAACTGGGCACCTGTCAGCGACGTCTCTTCATTCAGGAGCTAGACTGGGAGGACCATCCCCGCCGGCAGCATGTGCGCTCCCTGCAAGTCGTTTGATGAAACGCCGGCCCCAACTTCGATGCCGACTCTGACCCAGGTATGAGCATAGTGTCGTCCCTTCTATCTAGTCCCTGCTCTTTGCTAAGTGTACATGATTCAGTGTCGTTCCTTGCAGGATTATCCCAACGGTGATGCTAACCAAAAATATGGTATCTCTATTGACCATGAGCCTTTCTTTGGGGACGAAGCTCAAAGATTGCGAGAAGTGGAAAGAGCTCTATGCGGGGAGTGAAAAGGGAGCAGGTGCCAGAATCATCATCGATGAGGAAGGGCCGGCCACCAAAAGGCCGAGAGGAAGGACCAACTCCAATCTAGAGCTCAAGTGTGAAGCTTCGTCAGTTGCAATCCTGGAGGCGACATTGAAAGGGTTGATCGCCGACAAGGAGTTGTCCATCGATAAGAGGGAAGAGAGGAAACGCAAGGAGAGGGAAGATGCGGCGAAGAACTACTATTAAATCCCACCAAAGCGTCTTGAGATAGAAGAGATCAACGCCCGTACAAGGAAGAAGAAGGTAGAGTTCCAGCGACCCGCCGAAGAAAACCGGATCATGGCTACGGATCTCACCGACATGGACCCAATTCAGTAGGGTTGGTTCAAGAAGAATAGGAAGATGATCTACGAGCGAGATGCATAGATTGCTCTCTCTCTCTCTCTCTCTCTCTCTCTTTGTTTAAGTTTGCGTGCATGCATTAACCATGGGTACACGCGGGACAAAAGACACAGTACTGGTTGAATTTCGTGCGAATGTTCTGTTTTCGTACTCTTCAGGTCCTCTGTTTTGTTGAATTTGATTGAATTTGCTTTTTCCTCTTTAGAAAAAAAAAAGGCCAGACAAATGGGTGGGTGGGGGGTGGGGGGGCACCATTGGGTGCACTGGCCAGGCCTGACCGGACATCGGCCCGGGGCCTGTCCTCCCGTCCCAACGGACCAAACCGGTCAAAAAACCTGTCCGAAATTCAAAGGCATTTTGGATTGGCCTAAGTAATTTTACAGTACTCAGTTTGATCTATATTAATTATTAGCTGAATCAAAATATCTAAACATGCTTTAATGCTAGGAAGTAGAAATCTTCAGCCTGCAGCGAGTGCAACATCATGTTGCAAATCGAATTGTTTAGCACTCATCATTTTTTTACTAACAGGAACAGTACTTGCTGACAAGACGTGAGTTGCGGTAACCCGCTTCTTTAAAGTTTTTCGTTTGAGTTGATAGGTTGAGATGTATGAACCACATGAATATATCCTTAATCATGGTTAGAGATCTCCTCTCCTCTGTTCGTTTCTTACTCCCCCGTCATTTCTCTTATAGGCCATGTAAGACAGGTTTTTAGACCCTTCCGTACGTATCTGCTCCCGCACCCGCGCCGCCGGACGGCCCCTCCCCTCCCCGCTCTCGTCCCTCCTCCTGCAACACTCCCGCCCTGCCGCCGCCCGGATCGTCGCTGGGCAAAGCCCTAGTGGCGTGGCGGCGACCTCCGTTCCTGGCCGGGAGACGGCGGTGTCGCGGCGTGCGGCGGCCGAACAACCTCTGGTAGACGGGTGCATGCGGCAGCGGGAGTCGGGATTCGATCTTGGCCCAGATGGGTATAGGCGGGCCGCGATCTGCTGTCCGCTCGTCGCTCTACATCGGATCTCAGGTTCCCGGGCCATGTTTGCGACATGAGAAAGCTTGGGGCATCTGCACCCGGCATGGTGGTGGTGACCTCCTTCTCCGTCAAAGTGGTCGGTCGGGTGGTCTCGCCGTCGGGCGGCGGATCCTGCTAGTTGTCGGTGGGTGACGTGGGGGCCACTGACTCAGTTTCAATAAATGTGGCAGTCCTTGATCCCTCTCATATCAAGACGAAGATCTGCCTGATGTTTGTTTATATTGATCTGGTTTGTGCGTCGTGTTCCGAAAGGCTCCACCGGCGTACTCCATAAGTACGATCATGCCGAGAGATTGCTGGATCAGATGGGATTCGGTCGTGCACCCATGTTTTACTCTGACCGCTTGGTTTCATAGGATGCGCTTCGAAGCTTTGTTGACTGTTAATATCATGGAGCATATTCTCGTTTCATGGTGCTGACGAAAAATGTTATGGATACCAAGATCTATGGACTAACAATGGTGGTTCAAGTATGGGTGGTGATAACGAATGGGCTTATAGCTCCCATGTGACGTCTTTACGTGGAATTGGAAGGAACACGACATCGTTGCAAAGAATAGCTCGCATGCGACACTTCTGAAGCAAAAAATAGCTCCCGTGCGACACTTCCACTTAACCTCACGAGACTGTTAACGAATTCGAATCAGCTGAGCAGAGAAGGACCCACAGCCTTTCCACGTCACGGCGAGACCCACCTGATGTCCACATCATATCGTGGGACCCACACTGTGGTAGAAGAGAGCCGTTGGCCTGATCCTTCCCTGCACCCGAGCCCTCCCGCCACCGTTCCAGCATCTCATCCCCTTCCGTATTCTTCTCTAGCGAGCAAGTGCGGCAACGCCGGCGAGGGATGTCGAGCTCTGCTTCGGCCTCCCTCCGCTCATGTCCTCGGTATGGTGCGGTGCCGATGACGAGGTGCCCCGATTGCCCCCGTACCGCGCCCCTAAAGCGGCTTGTCACATCCACCGATAAGAACATCAACATTGGCCAGGAATTTGTGAAGTGTGAGAGCAAGCCCGAGCCGGGGAAGGTGAGATCTGAGTGTTCCGAGCGCCAATTTCTCGCTTTTCTTTAGAAATTTTATGCATTTTCATCGAATTTGGGATTTAGGGTTCATGTATGCGATTTCAGGAACTGCCAAAATGTGGGCATTTTGAGTGGCTTGATGAGTACATCGAGCGAATTGGGGTGGAGGTAGCATCCCGGGAGCTCGAAAACCCGTCCGTGGTGGAGCAACTCACGTCTGGCAACCCCATTTCTGCTGATACTACGGTGGATGCGGAAGTGAAGGCCGAGCTAAAGAAGATGAACAAGCATCTAAGGAAAATCATCGAATTGAAGAAGCAGGAGAATCTGATGGCCGATTTTTTATTTTTGTGTAATTTCTCTCGGATTTGTTTATCTCCTGATCATTAGTCATTAGACAGCGCAATCAGTGTTCGAGTGATATGTAACATCCCAGCATTAGAGTTTAGAAATAATATGAACACAGATGTGTGCATTGCATTCATGCATAGAAAATCCGAATAATTTTCGCGCTTTTAAATAAAAACTTGTCAAAGTGAATGAAGCTTCTCTTAACTTGATGGAATTGAAGTAGATCATCAAGTTGACTGCGATAAGTTTCAATATGACCTTTGCTAAAATCTTATTTTGGTTAAGGGAGATTTGATCTAAGGGTAGATCAAATGTAATAAAATTTAACCCTACTATATTACTTAATGGTTCATATTTAATCCTTAAGTAATCATATCCTTGTAATTATTACACATTCATGAATACCAAGTTATAAATATAACTTAAGTAATAGGAATATAACAACTAATTTTTGATCTATCTTAATCCCATCTATCTATACCATGAGTATTATGGAAATACCTATCCTTAACTCTGTAGTGAGATTGAGTAGGAAAGAAACCAAGTCCAGATCATTCACCATATATCTTTCTTTCCATATCAATCTTTATCATCTCTAATGAACCCTATCTTAATATCTGTTGTTCATCAATGTTGGGCAATCAACTATTGATTCACCAATTCTTAATCTATCAATTCTTGATCTATCAACTCTTGACCATATCATAGCATTCACTTAAGGCCTATAAACAAATAAGTAAGAAGGGGTAAATAGTAATGCTAGAATTGAATATCATCTATAGGATGGAAGAGTTTGGAGAGAATGAAATCATTATGATAATTGATGGAGTTAACTCACTCCTAAATGGATAGAAGAGTTATCTCGAAGATATAATTATAAGGATGAATTCTGAAAATAGTTACCAAGGAGTAATCCTATTGGATCAAGTAGGTATAGTCAATGAGTAATATCTCATAGTTAGATAGAGATACTAAGAAGATAACTATAATACATTTGTAATGTTGTATTGATGAGGCCTTGATTAGCCAACTGGAAACCTAAGCCATAAATGATCAAAGTATTATTGTTGGGGGTGTGACCCCGGATAGGGTCAAGACAGGGGAAAGACGAAATGAGTCTCCCTCATCTTAAGCCGAATTACTGGTTGTGTCGGCCGAATCATGTAAGATTCAGCCAAGATAAGCAGGGCCATGACAAATGTAGAATGATTAACACCTTATACGGCCGACATATGGTTAAGTCGGCCGAATGAGTCTGACTAACTTGAAGGCCGAGCCGAGTTATGCGAGATAAGGCCGAATAACATGAAGCTTGCAGGAGAAGGAGACGCCTATAGTCAAACCCTAGTCACTGGCTAAGAGGAATCTAGACAGAGCCAAGCACAAAGGACAAGGAGCAGAGCAGAAGAAGGGCAGACAAACGTCACAGAGGTGACAATGAGGAAGCCCGAGGAGCGCATTTGAAGGTTTCTGGAACATTGCCGCCGATAGAAGGGGGACCCAGAAAGGAGGCCGCCGAGTTACCATATTGGGACAAGCATATTTCAAGTATATGCTTACCACATCATCCCTAGAAGGAACCAAGGAACCTCTTTATAAGGGGGGACGCGGGCTCCAGAGAAGGGATCGATTCATTCTACGCCGTAAGGCTCGTGTTGTTTACTTCTTCTCCCTGAAACAGCTCTAGGAGCACTTGTAGTTCTTGAGAAGAAGAATAGAGATCTATTTACTGGACACTTGAGTGTAGAAATCACTACATCTTCCCTCCCCGGATCCCTCTAGCATCCATTGGCCCCATACTTTAGCCTACCCATGGCATCTGCCGTGCCACCACCACGATAGTTGGCGCCCACCATGGGGCTCATATTGTGCTAGATGGAGTCAAGATCCGAACGGGAAACTTCATCCACACCGGCGAGCGGGTTGTCTCTGGCTTAGTCCAGAGATTTGATCTCTGGGACTATGTCAGCGATAACGCGGGTAGCTTCAGGAGGAAAGCACCTCCGCGCAACAACGTCTTAATCAACCTAGGCACGCACAAGGTCTACGTCGGCGTCGACACGTCCTGCGTCTATCCTCACCGAGTCATTGAAGCAGGAGAGCCTCCCCTCTGTTCTGATAACGGTCCGCGTGGAGCACGCCCCATTGATAGCATCAAGGTGATGGTGACGACCACGGCACCAACAGTGGGAGCGGGCCCCGGGCCAAGCAGAGACCCGGTGATAGGAGCACAGATGGCCACGAAGCAGACAGCTCCACAGCCCACCGAGGTAGATCCACCAGTAACCAAGTCAACCGAGGTGCAGGAGACGACCCCAAAGGCAGCAAGGGTAAGATGGCCACCCTTGGAGAGACCAGAGAATATTCTTCAGGCAACTATAGATAATCTAACCACACCTGTGGCACCGATACTTGATCCGGCTAACACACAGGAGGAGTTAGAAGAAACTAGACAAAAAGTACTAGTAGAGGCAAAAAAAGGTGTCGGCCTTGCGGGAATCCTTAAACAGGACCCTGGGAGAGTACGCAAGGTCAAACAAACTAGATGTGGCCCCTGAGCGGGTAGATGAATTGAGATTAAGAGGAAAGAACCTCATGAATGATATCAACAAAGAGCATGAGGCTCGTGCAGATGATTCAGTCGATCTAGGATTGCCGAGGTATAGTACCCCGGCAAAGAACCTCAGGGCGGCAAATGCCGCAGCTTTGGAGCTGGAAGGATTAAGCGGGGAAGCCCGGCAAAAACAGCAAGAAAGAGTAAATGAGCTGGTGCGCATCGCGAACCAGCAGAATGAGGAAATGCTTAGGGCTGACCCGGCAAGGCCAGGAGCTTCGCGTATGGTTCATTCGGCAGGAGCAGCCCCCGCACTATCTACGGCAGCAGCATCCTCACCCGGAAACAATGCGCAAAAAGATAGAGCGGTGACCTCAAGAAAAAGAAATAAGCAGATTGTTCCATATGATCCGGCATTAGCCGGGAAAGTCAATGAGAACAGAGGCAATGGCATTCGAGGTAATAGTGGAGATAGGAACCCCGACCGTGCTAACAAAGGGCACGGGGACCTCGGAAGGGGAAATCATGAGAATAATAACCCGACTGAGGGGAGGAGAAACCCTCCACCAGATCCTCAGCCGAGGTATGAGCCTCGGCAAGAGCGAGAAGCGAGACCAGCTCACCATAATCAGGAAAATGATAGGTACAATGATGGTTACTCGGATATAGAGCATGCAGAACATGGTGGGAATAACCAGAATACAAGAGAGGGTCGTTTATAGAAACTTGCCGTCAACTGATGCAAGACTGAAACTGGACAGATTATATCGGTCCGAACTATTGGAGGAACAGGGTCCGCCTGGTCCGGCGTGCTTCGGACCTCGGATCATGGGCGAACCACCAGTGCCGAACTTTCAATTGGCAAGGGGAACGAAAACATAAAATGGGAGCACAAAACCACAAGATTGGTTAATTGACTATGCCACAACAGTAAAAATAGCTGGCGGAAACTTACGATGGGCGGTGAGATACGTTCCACAGATGCTGGAAGGACCAGCCAGAGTATGGCTAAACAATCTGCCAATAGGTAGTATCAACTATTGGTTAGATTTTGAAGAAATGTTTATCATCAATTTCACTAGTACGTATAAGAGACCAAACAGGCCTCAACATCTCGCAATGTGCAAGCAGAAGCCGAATGAAACAGATAGGTAATTCTTGACTCGGTGGTGTAACCTAAGAAACTCATGTGAAGGGGTCATAGAATCTCAAGCGATAGCTTGGTTTGCTCAGGGCTATCAATATGAAAGTGTGTTATGGCAAAGGTTGCAAAGAGATATGCCAACCACGTTGGCAGAAACCATCAGGATAGCAGATTCTTATGCTCGAGGGGATCCGACACAACCGGAATTAATGTCGGCAGAGCATCGGGAGCATCAAGATCAGTATGCCAGAGATGCAGCCGGATCATCGCGGCACAAGGAATACCGAGGTAGAGGAAGGGAAGAGAGGCCGGATTACAGATATGCTTCCAATCAGGTGGCAGCAGTAGTGCAGGATCGGCCGAGTCATGGGAACAATCAGCGACAGAAAAATGGTCATCAGCAGTGGACGTCGAGGAATGAAGGGAAAAGATCGTGGACACCAGAATAGAAGAAGCAGTGGCAGGAAAGGCTGAAGTAAATGTTTGAATCCATGCTGGATCAACCGTGTAAGTTCCACACTCCAAATCCGGCCAAGCCGGCTAATCATACAACTTGTCAATGTGCTTGGATGAAAAATGCCATGGGAAACCCGGCGGGCATGCAAGCGCCTCCTCATCAAGCACATCAGCAGTAGCAGCCATAGTTAACCGGAGCAAATGCGCAGCAGTTAATGTTACCACCGCCTCCTCCGAGGTATGATAACTCGGACCGGAGGGATGCAGTACATCAAGTGGTAAATCAAAATCAAGATGGAAGGGCAAACCCTGGGTACAATGGGCGTAATGATTACAGGGAGCATCATCAATCATATTGTGTGTTCACAATAGAACAACAAGATAGACAGAGTGTACAACGCCGACATATGGAAGTGAATGCAGTTATGCCGGCAGTACCAAGATACGTGCCCTGGTCTAATCAAGAAATAACCTGGAGCATAAAGGATCACCCGAAGATAATGCCGAACCCAGGGTCGTATGCACTGGTACTATATCCGACATTTGTTGGGCCCAGCATTAATGTAAAATTCTCAAAAGTACTCATTGATAATGGGAGTAGTATCAACATTATGTACAAAGACACAATGCACAAACTCGGAATAACACAGAATATGCTACAATCCACAAGAACCACGTTCCATGGAATAGTGTCGGGTCTCTCGTGCGAACCCATTGGGAAAGTCCGAGTAGATGTATTATTAGGCACAAGGGAGAATTGTAGAGCGTAGAATTTGGAGTTTGAAGTGGTGGACCTAGAAAGTTGCTATCATGCTTTACTCGGACGACCAGCACTAGCTAAATTCATGAGCAGCTTCCACATTACCTATTTGAAAATGAAGTTACCCGGGCCACAGGGGGTAATAACAGTAGCCGGAGATTATAGAAAATCAATGGAATGTGCTTCAGCCGGATCAAACCTGGCCGAGTCATTGGTGATTGCAAGGGAAAAAAAGAAGGATTCAGGAGGTAGCAGCTCTGGCTCAGTCGGCACAGCTGAATATGCCGGCATTAGCCAACCCGCATGGGAGTGTTTATTTCCAGCCGACTAAAGAGACGAATAAGATTCAGATAGATGAGAAGTTCCCAGAGCGCACCATCACGATTGGTGCTGGCCTAGATGCCAAATAGGAAAGCGAGCTCACCAACTTGCTCTATGAGAATCGGGATATCTTTGCATGGTCAACTCAGGACCTGCAAGGTGTGCCGAGGGAGTTGGCTGAGCACTCTTTGCATGTAAGGCCAGGAGCAAGGCCGGTGAAGCAACCTCTCCACCGCTTCGCCGAAGACAGTAGAAAAATAATAGGGGATGAGATAGCACGGCTCCTTGCCGCCGGGTTCATCATGGAAGTGCTTCATCCGGATTGGCTATCAAATCCAGTGTTAGTAGAAAAAAAAGGATGACCCGAATGTAGCCGTCGTATGGCGAATGTGTATCGATTACACGAACCTCAACAAGGCGTGTCCCAAAGATCCTTTTCCTTTACCTAGGATACACCAAGTCATTGATTCGACCGCTGGTTGTGAGCTGTTGTCATTTGTAGACGCGTATTCTGGTTTTCACCAGATACCGTTAAATCTGGCCGATCAAATAAAGACTGCGTTTATTACCCCGTACGGGGCTTATTGCTATCGCACCATGCCATTCGGCCTGCGTAATGTAGGAGCAACATACCAAAGATGCATGCAAAAGTGTCTACATGACCAGATAGGAAAAAATGTACAAGTGTATGTAGACGATGTGGTTATAAAAACCAAAGAGAGAAAAACGCTCCTTGATGATATTTGGCAGACATTCGCAAACTTGAGAAGATTCTGAATGAAGCTTAACCCAGAAAAATGTACCTTCGTTGTGTCGGCTGGAAAATTACTCGGTTTCCTCATGTCCGGCCGAGGTATAGAGGCAAATCCAATTATAATCCGAGCAGTTGAAAAAATGGAACTGCCGAGGTGCCTGAACGATGTACAAAAATTCACGGGATGCCTGGCTTCTCTGAGTCGATTCGTATGTCGGCTAGGGGAAAAGGCATTACCTCTATATCAACTGATAAACAAATCTGATAAATTCATCTGAACACCACAGGCTGATAATGCATTTCAAGAGTTAAAAAAGATGTTGGTCACAACACCGATCTTGGCTTCTCCATTATCAAAAGAACCTATGTTACTTTATGTAGCCGCCACTAACAGAGTGGTAAGTGCGGTGGTTGTCGTGGAGCGGAATGAAGGGGATAAGTCAATACAAAGGCCGGTATATTACCTAAGTCAGGTATTATTGGCCTCGAAGCAGAACTACCCGCACTACCAGAAGATGGCTTATGGAGTATACATGTCGGCGAAAAAACTCAAACACTACTTCGAAGAGCATCCGATAAAAGTGATTTGTGAAGCGCCCATAACCGAGATATTGAGCAACAAAGATGCATGTGGCCGAATAGCAAAATGGGCAATCGAGTTATCACCTTATGCTCCGCAATTTGATAGGCGAGATGCAATCAAATCTCAGGCAGTGGCCGACTTCTTTGTGGATTGGGCCGAGGTACAATATGAGCCCCCACTGCTAGATCCGAACTATTGGACAATGCATTTTGATGAATCCAAGCTGAGAAATGGGTTAGGGGCAGGAATAGTATTAACTTCGCTGAAAAAAAGATCAACTGAAATACGTGCTGCAGATACATTTCGCTGCATCAAACAATGTGGCCGAGTATGAAGCGCTCGTCCATGGGTTAAAAAATGGCAAAAGAGATTGGTATACGTCGGATCCTATGCTATGGGGATTCAGACATGGTAGTACAGCAAGTATCAGGCAATTGGGATGCACTAGATGCGAATATGGCCCTATATAGGTTTCATGTGCAAAAAATCAGTGGTTATTTTGATGGGTGCGAGTTTCACCACATACCTCAGGCGGAAAATGACGCTGCAGACGCACTTCCAAAACTCGGATCAACTAGGCAATCAATTCCCCGGGCATTGCCCTGGACCACCTGAGAAAACCATCAATTACACCTTCGCCAGAATCCGAGTCAATTCGTATCTCGGCAGAGCTGATAGAAGGAACTGTGCCAATGGAAATTGGCAAAGAATATGACTCGAACTCTATAAGGGTGAACCCGGCCGATACACGAGTAAACACGGAAAAGGCCAAATCCATTATGTCGGTGGAAAATATGGAAATCAACAACGTAACTATCCCAGAGAAAATCACGCCGATATGGGCGCAACCCATACTCTCATTCCTTAAAGAGGGAATCTTGCCGAGTGATGAGGTCCTGGCTAGACAGATAGTGAGAAGAGCAAAAGCCTACACAATCATAAACAATGAGCTGTATAAGAGAAGTGTCACGAGCGTACTGCAACAATGTGTTGACTCGGCAAAAGGGCGGGAAATACTCCTGGATATACATCAGGGAGAATGTGGGCATCACGCCTCATCCAGAGCCCTAGTGGCCAAAGAATTTAGGCATGGATTTTATTGGCCGACTGCGTTGAAGGAGGCAAAGGAATTAGTAGAAAAATGTAATGGTTGCCAGAGGTACGCCAGCAAGATACATCAGCCTTCGTCCGAGTTAAAAACAATACCAATCACTTGGCCATTTTCTGTGTGGTGCTTGGATATGGTAGGTCCGTTCAAGCCGGCCCGAGGCGGAATGACTCACATTCTAGTCATGGTGGACAAATTCACAAAGTGGATCAAAGTGAAACCAATAAGAAAATGTGATGGACCCACAGCGATAAAATTCCTTAAAGATATTATCTTGAGATATGGATATCCACACAGTGTTATCACGGATAATGGCACGAACTTCGCTGAAGGAGGCTTTGCTAGGTTCTGCCAAGAGAAACACATAAGACTAGATGTTGCCTCGGTGGCTCACCCGGCATCAAATGGGCAAGTAGAAAGATCAAATGGACTGGTATTGTCAGGAATAAAACCCCGGCTTATGGAACCACTGCAAAGGTCGGCAGGATGCTGGATTGAGGAGCTCCCAGCAGTACTCTGGAGCCTCAGGACCACCCCAAACAGGTCGAAAGGGTATACCCCATTCTTTCTAGTATATGGGGTAGAAGCTGTGCTTCCAACCGACATAATGCATGACTCGCCAAGAGTAATCCAGTACACAACTGCCGAGGTAGACGAAGTATCCCGGCAAGACGATGTGGATCTGCTAGAAGAAGCAAGGGAATTGGCATTATCAAGATCAACTATTTATCAGCAAGATCTCATAAGATATCACAACAAAAAAGTCAATCCGATTGTTTTTAAAGAAGGAGACTTGGTTCTTCGGTTAGTGCAACGCACAGCCGGCATGCACAAACTCTCACCCCCATGGGAAGGACCATTCATCGTGAGTAAAGCATTGCACAATGATGCATCTTACCTGATTGACGCTCAGTCACTAGAAAAGAACAAGGCAAACAAAGCCGAAGACGAATCAAAAAGACCATGGAACATAGCCTTACTTCGCCCATTCTACACTGTCAACACCCGGATTTTTAATCCCAGATGCCTGTTATGCCATACATCGCAATCCCAGGATTACCATTTTTGCGAGACATAACAGATTTGGATATCACAGTACATCATCCATTACAAACCATACATAAGGTCTTACACAAATAAGGATCTCATGATCCAGTTCTTAATAAAACTCAAGCAGCGGAAATACGTAATAATAACGCTAGCGTAGGCGAAGCTCCATCTTCGGGGTCACAGGAAATGCTGACGATGGGAGATGATCCTAGTTGTCGTAACCTTCCTGGGGTCCATCCTCCTGGTACTCCTCTTCATAGTCTGGCCATGGGAATAGCCAATGACAAAGCCATGAGTACTCTTTAAGTACTCGCAAACTAATACTAACAAGTGAAGGGGTTTTTGTAGTAGGACACTAAGCTCTAGGGTTGTTTTGCAAAAAGCCAGATTTACCTCTACTAAGTTTAGAAACGAAGAAAGCTAGTTAAAGTTTTATAGCACCTAAGTGGGAACTTGAATTTCATATCACAACTCTGTTGTGGTCAAGTCAAAGTCTCAATTCATTTCACAAGTCATTTTGAAAACATCTGACGGGGGAACAATATGGCCACTCCAACTGTCCATAACCGCGGACGCGGCTATTCGAATAGTTTGACACTCTGCAGAGATTGTACACTTTCACAACAACATTCGATACATCCGTCAGGAACAAATCCTGAATTCACCATACTCAGTATGCGGATAATCAATCCTAACCTTTTAATTACACGCCCTAGTATAAGCACCTCTCCTGTGAGTTTGGCCTCCCAACCATGACCAACTATCATCTTGGGTACTTGTGGCATCGCGCAAAACCACTACTAGAAAATCGTGTTGTTTTTGTGCATTGCATCATCATGACCGCATGCTCATGTCATCATGCCACATTGCATTTGAGCATCGTCATCATCATGCATTGTTTGCCTAAAACTATTTTTCGCAAAGCCTGTTTTGTTTTCCAAAACGCCCCGTCTTGTTTTCAAATTCAAACCCGGGTCGCCGGAATATTTTGTTGTCTACTATTGGTTTGCAAACGGTGCATTTAGCATTAACTAAAATTATTATATTATTTCAATGGGGCAGTCGAACGGGCAGAATGACCCGAACGACCACCCCCAGGAAATATAAAACGGTCCACCTAATCAGCCCCCCTCTAAATCCTAAAGCTACCAACCTATCTACCCACCCTTGTCTCCACATCACCCTGGCCAATCAGCAGATGCCACCTCACCCTCCCCAAACTCCCCACCACTCACATGCTGACACCTCACCCAGCCCTCTCTCCTCCCTCTCTCCACCTGCCCACACAACCCACCCCTGAACACACGCTAGCCCCACACACACGCACCCACGCACGTCCACCTTCCCCCAGCACCCCACGCGTTCCCACCTCCCCGCCTGGGCCCCACCTATCCCCTGGCCCACCCCCCACCAGCCACCATCCCCGCGTGTCCCTCTCCTCAGGCCGCTCCCCACCCGCGCGCGTCTCACCTCTCTCTCTCCGCAGCGCGTCGCCGCCGGCCAGCGCCCCTGCCCCCAACCTCCGCCCTCCCGCTCCCGAGCTCCCCGCCGCCGAGCCGCCGCGCCCCACCGCGCGCTCCCCCCGCCTCCGGTCTCCCCGCCTTGCCACCGTCCCCGCGTTCCCCGGCCGCGCTCCTCCCCGGCCGCGGGGCTCCGTCGGCCGCCTCCCTGGATCCCCCTCCGGCCCCCTCCGCCCGTCGCCCTCGCCCCGACGCGTCCCCGTCGACCCTCGCCGGCCCCGCGCCTCGCCACCGGAGCCCTCCGCAGCCTCGCCTCCGGCCACCCTACCTCTCCCGCAAGCCCCGCCCCGCCGCCTGCGCGCGCCTCCCTCTCCGGCGAGTCCCGCCGTCGCCGATGCGCCGCCGCCGTACCCTCCCTTTGCTGGCTCGAGCGCGCCCCCGAAGCCAGCCCTGCGCGGACCCGCCTGCACCAAGCCCACCGCCGCCACAGGCCCTCCGCGGCGACATCGCCTGCGGCCGCCTCCTCCGTCCGTCGGCCGCGCCGCGCCTCCCCTCTCTCCGCCGGCTTTCCTCTCCCCAGGCGCCCGTCCGCGTCGGCCCCGCAACCGCCCTCCGTCGCTGGACGCCGCCAGGATCGCCTTCTCCAGTACCACGCGTGCCCCGTTAGCCGCAACCCCGGCCTGCTCCCTCTGTTCCGGTAACAGTTCCAGGATCGATCTGTGGTTGAGTAGTGTGGGGTGGAGTGGAGATGATGTTTGGAGGCGATGGTTGATGTTGTGGTGGTCACGACTCCCGAAGAATAGATCCAACAAGTGTACAAGAACCTCGCCACTGCAAAATACTGATGGACGACAAGAACTCCGACATGGAACGTCAAGGCCTCCTTCACAGACCCGACAAGATCTCCATCACGGACTTCAAGTACCCCTCGGATGCGACAGGATTCCCTCCCCGGACCCCAAGAACGCCTTCCCGGCTCCGCTGGCCGAAACCTCGAAGGCCGCGATGATGTTGCATCAAGATCTCCATCGTCAATGGAACCGGAACACCCAGTCCTTCGGACAGGGATGTACAACGACAAGACCGGCTCAATGCCGATGGGCTCTAGGGGTGTACCTGGTGCCACTAGATAACCGCCGAGATCGTCTTCGGAACCACAAGGCCGTGGCAGTGAACTCGACAAGATCTACCACATGAAGACCGTACCGAACCGGTGACCCTCGACGAACCTCCGGCAAGAACTTCGACATGGCCAAGATCTACCGCAACCGAGTCCGGCACCGACAAGTGGAGTCAGAACCACCAAGCCCTTCCTCGCGGAACGCCAAGACCTACCTCTGTTATCCGAGAATGTTTCCGTCGAACCCTGAACCCCAGATCCGGACCCTGAGACCGACCCCGAACCCCGGAACCCCAAGTTCGTCGAGACCCCAAATGTGTGAACCCCTTTTCCGAAAGCCTTATTTTATAATATAATAACATCTTGTCGCATATTAATTGTCCATGCATGCATATTGCCTGTGGTTTGGGGGCCTTATGCCGATTCACTGCATAATTAAATATGGGGCCCATATGCGGGCAAATCTAGTCTTATATTGGCCTCATTTAAACTTGTGTAGAGAACCCGTATTATCTTTTGCCATGTAAAACAACATTTAATTGCGGGGTAGATAAATAACATGAACCATTTAATTATCTGTCGGGACCCTGGTTCCACTTAATATGACCTAATTGCATCGCACCTTTGCCATGCCATGCATCATATCATAAGCATGCCGATCTTTTGCCGTAGCCTTAAATATTGCATCCGGTGTTTATTCTAGTGTTTTGCTTCTTCGCGGATAAGGCCGTTGAGTTGATGTGATCTTCGCCCCGATCTTCGGTTGAACCTTCGACATGTTTTCAGGCGAGCATCTCCCCCTTTCTACCTATCTTACTTTTATAGTATTTACTTCCCTCCTGTTGATCTATTGCTATCTGTGTTGCGATGCTCTAGTTTTCGTACCCGTGATATCCCTTGCAGCCTTATATTGCCTTGGACACATCCTATTACCTGTTGTTTGGTAGATAGTTGGACTTGCGCGTCGTAGTCGCTTGCTCAAGTGCTGTTGCGTGTCGTCCAGTGCCACAGATGTTGATGTATTGCCACATGTTGATGTTGGAGATGATTCTAGTTTTACTATCTTTCACTTTAATTCCTGTTTAACAACTAAAATTGAAGTAAGCAGAGGCATCGGTGGGTGATAGAAAATATTTGGTTTCCGAACGCCCACTTGTGTCCCGTAGGACCCCGAGTACTTGATACCTGTTCCTTGATTTATCGCGCTATCCACATATGGGGAATTATGGGCCCCCCTTAGCCAGAGCTTGATTCCGTCTTATTTCTTGGGGCCACAAACTAGTTTGAGGTTTTGTTACTATCCTGTACTTATGCCATGCTTTATTTACCGTATTTACGATTGTGCGAGGAGCACACTGTACTGTTTAGGATCGTGGCACGATTCCGCGGTATCGACAAGCCCAGCTACACTTTCAGGTTCCCAGTCGTTTACAGCCGTCCCCACAACCTTGAGTCCGTCTCGGAGCCGGCCGGCTTCGTTGCGGATCTACTCTAAGGGGTGGCCCCCTGAAATATTTCTGAATCTTGTGATTGCTCTGTCGTGAAGACCTCGTTGGGTTTTGATTTGGTTTTTCCGAGGTTGATCGTGTGTGTGTTGCTATTTGTGCACCCCGGCCGGGTTAAAACTTTCTGAAAGCCGTGTCCGCGGTTATGGACGACTTGGAGCACAGTATCTCGACCATAGACAAGTATAACTAAAGTTTATTGCTATAAATTTGACTGTATAATGACTAGTAATCAGCTTCACTATAATGGAATGGCTAATTAATACTGCCCACAATTGCTTGTTTGGAGTGTCGCTTGCGACCATTGTACCTGACTAGTAAGTATTGCAACTACAACGGAATGGCTGAATAAAAGTACCAACAACTGATGGGTTTTTGGGTTTATCTCATGCTAATTGTACCTGACTAGTAAGTGTTGCCACTATAACGGAATGATTAAATAAAAGTGCTCACTGTTTATTTTATCAGGACGACTATCTTTACCTGACTAGTAAATTGCCGCAACTATAACGGAATAAGTAAAACTGCCAACTGTGTGAGTTCCTCGGTTGACTTCCTCGTTTGGTCTCGAGGGGGAAACACCAGGATGGGTTTGTTTGGTGGTAGTATCAGGTTGGTTCCGAATAGGTCTTTCTCACCCCTCTCTGATTGCCGCCAGTTGTATCGAGTCTCTATAGGGTGTTCAGTGCTTGCTGCCGCTGCCGTTTCAGTCCACCATACCTATGTAGGCGAGGACCGCCGAATTCTAGCCTCGCCGTGTACTGGCCTCAGTACTGACGCTCCTTCTTTTTCCTTTGCCCTTTGCCGGCACCCCTTTTGTTTAAGCAGGTTTTGAGATCGACGTCGTTAGCAGGGTTACCCTTCCGGCTTGGCCTGGGCAGGGTTATCGACGCCATTGGTTATTCTCCAGGGCTCTTAGCCCCATTTGCATCTTGTCCGTAGTCGGACGCTTTATCGTTTACAAGGTGATTTGGATCTTTGTACCGTATATTTGTATTCTTGACTCATGGAGTCGTGTTGTATATATATCTGTTCTGTGGGTCCCATCGAGGACTGTTGTGTAATGTTATTACCTCGTTTTCCACCCGCACGAAAGTGCCTGGTGGGCACCTTTGAATCGTTTCTATGCGGGTTTGGCGGGTTTCGCTAAAACTTGCATAGGTTCGATTCTGAGGGTGTTACAGAGTGGTATCAGAGCTCAGCAGTTGCGATACCCCACAAGTCCAGCCTGTAGGATAACCTAGCTAACGGCCGAAGTAGAGTGTCAAAAATATTTTTGAAAATCGGTTGGATAGTTCTGATTAGGTCTGATTTTATTCCTTACCCCTCTGCTATTCTCCTCTTACCTCTACGCGTTTTGAATCCGCTCTCTTCTCTCTCTTCGAGTCCAGGATTTCTCGTGGTTGGGTTTCCGTCGTATCTTCAGGGTTTCGCTTTCTCCCTTTTGTAACGGAGGTGCTACGATCATCAATCTGCAACTTATCTGTTGTACCTTCCTCCAATCTTTTGTTCTTGACCTCTTTATCTATATGTGTTCCTTGCTGGATAGCCGAGTCGTTGAAAAACATATGAGAAGGACGAGCATTGGTGAAGTTGGAGTATACCTTGAGCATGTGTTGTTCATGCCAATGGAACCATCGCGGAACCTAATCATTGAGTCTTTCATACGATTTCTGCTGGCATCATCCCTTTGTTCCGGATACCGCCTATGAAGACCTTCAGTCTAAATCTCGAGAGTTGAGTTGCCTGATTCTCCTACTCATGTATAGAGTTGATAGTTTGGGTACGGGATGGACTGATCACCCTACCCGACTCTTACTGTTCGCTCTGTACATCGAACTGGTGGATCAATGTAACTTTTCTTCTTCTTATGGAAGTTAGAGGTGGCCTTATCGTTTGATACCTCTACCTTCGTCCTTTGTTCTCCGGAGTGTCCCTCGTCGATCAGGAACAACGAACCTTTGTTGGTGGTGTCGCCGATTTCAAGATGGAGGATGAACCATTGTTAGTGGTGTCGCGAGGATCTACACGTAGTGAGAAGACGCAGATCGCCGACCTTCCTTCCGGTACCATGAGGCGGATCTCGAGGGCGAGATCCATTGTTAGTGGTGTCGAATTGTGGCATCCCGCAAAACCACTACTAGAAAATCGCGTTGTTTTTGTGCATTGCATCATCATGACCGCATGCTCATGTCATCATGCCACATTGCATTTGAGCATCGTCATCATCATGCATTGTTTGCCTAAAACTATTTTTCGCAAAGCCTGTTTTGTTTTCCAAAACGCCCCGTCTTGTTTTCAAATTCAAACCCGGGTCGCCGGAATATTTTGTTGTCTACTATTGGTTTGCAAACGGTGCATTTAGCATTAACTAAAATTATTATATTATTTCAATGGGGCAGTCGAACGGGCCGAATGACCCGAACGACCACCCCCAGGAAATATAAAACGGTCCACCTAATCAGCCCCCCTCTAAATCCTAAAGCTACCAACCTATCTACCCACCCTTGTCTCCACATCACCCTGGCCAATCAGCAGATGCCACCTCACCCTCCCCAAACTCCCCACCACTCACATGCTGACACCTCACCCAACCCTCTCTCCTCCCTCTCTCCACCTGCCCACACAACCCACCCCTGAACACACGCCAGCCCCACACACACGCACCCACGCACGTCCACCTTCCCCCAGCGCCCCACGCGTTCCCACCTCCCCGCCTGGGCCCCACCTGTCCCCTGGCCCACCCCCCACCAGCCACCATCCCCGCGTGTCCCTCTCCTCAGGCCGCTCCCCACCCGCGCGCGTCTCACCTCTCTCTCTCCGCAGCGCGTCGCCGCCGGCCAGCGCCCCTGCCCCCAACCTCCGTCCTCCCGCTCCCGAGCTCCCCGCCGCCGAGCCGCCGCGCCCCACCGCGCGCTCGCCCCGCCTCCGGTCTCCCCGCCTCGCCACCGTCCCCGTGTTCCCCGGCCGCGCTCCTCCCCGGCCGCGGGGCTCCGTCGGCCGCCTCCCTGGATCCCCCTCCGGCCCCCTCCGCCCGTCGCCCTCGCCCCGACGCGTCCCCGTCGACCCTCGCCGGCCCCGCGCCCCGCCACCGGAGCCCTCCGCAGCCTCGCCTCCGGCCACCCTACCTCTCCCGCAAGCCCCGCCCCGCCGCCTGCGCGCGCCTCCCTCTCCGGCGAGTCCTGTCGTCGCCGATGCGCCGCCGCCGTACCCTCCCTTTGCTGGCTCGAGCGCGCCCCCGAAGCCGGCCCTGCGCGGACCCCCCTGCACCAAGCCCACCGCCGCCACAGGCCCTCCGCGGCGACCTCGCCTGCGGCCGCCTCCTCCGTCCGTCGGCCGCGCCGCGCCTCCCCTCTCTCCGCCGGCTTTCCTCTCCCCAGGCGCCCGTCCGCGTCGGCCCCGCAACCGCCCTCCGTCGCTGGACGCCGCCAGGATCGCCTTCTCCAGTACCACGCGTGCCCCGTTAGCCGCAACCCCGGCCTGCTCCCTCTGTTCCGGTAACAGTTCCAGGATCGATCTGTGGTTGAGTAGGGTGGGGTGGAGTGGAGATGATGTTTGGGGGCGATGGTTGATGTTGTGGTGGTCACGACTCCCGAAGAATAGATCCAACAAGTGTACAAGAACCTCGCCACTCCAAATACTGATGGACGACAAGAACTCCGACATGGAACGTCAAGGCCTCCTTCACAGACCCGACAAGATCTCCATCACGGACTTCAAGTACCCCTCGGATGCGACAGGATTCCCTCCCCGGACCCCAAGAACGCCTTCCCGGCTCCGCTGGCCGAAACCTCGAAGGCCGCGATGATGTTGCATCAAGATCTCCATCGTCAATGGAACCGGAACACCCAGTCCTTCGGACAGGGATGCTCAACGACAAGACCGGCTCAATGCCGATGGGCTCTAGGGGTGTACCTGGTGCCACTAGATAACCGCCGAGATCGTCTTCGGAACCACAAGGCCGTGGCAGTGAACTCGACAAGATCTACCACATGAAGACCGTACCGAACCGGTGACCCTCGACGAACCTCCGGCAAGAACTTCGACATGGCCAAGATCTACCGCAACCGAGTCCGGCACCGACAAGTGGAGTCAGAACCACCAAGCCCTTCCTCGCAGAACGCCAAGACCTACCTCTGTTATCCGAGAACGTTTCCGTCGAACCCTGAACCCCAGATCCGGACCCTGAGACCGACCCCGAACCCCGGAACCCCAAGTTCGTCGAGACCCCAAATGTGTGAACCCCTTTTCCAAAAACCTTATTTTATAATATAATAACATCTTGTCGCATATTAATTGTCCATGCATGCATATTGCCTGTGGTTTGGGGGCCTTATGCCGATTCACTGCATAATTAAATATGGGGCCCATATGCGGGCAAATCTAGTCTTATATTGGCCTCATTTAAACTTGTGTAGCGAACCCGTATTATCTTTTGCCATGTAAAACAACATTTAATTGCGGGGTAGATAAATAACATGAACCATTTAATTATCTGTGGGGACCCTGGTTCCACTTAATATGACCTAATTGCATCGCACCTTTGCCATGCCATGCATCATATCATAAGCATGCCGATCTTTTGCCGTAGCCTTAAATATTGCATCCGGTGTTTATTCTAGTGTTTTGCTTCTTCGCGGATAAGGTCGTTGAGTTGATGTGAGCTACGCCCCGATCTTCGGTTGAACCTTCGACATGTTTTCAGGCGAGCATCTCCCCCTTTCTACCTATCTTACTTTTATAGTATTTACTTCCCTCATGTTGATCTATTGCTATCTGTGTTGCGATGCTCTAGTTTTCGTACCCGTGATATCCCTTGCAGCCTTATATTGCCTTGGACACATCCTATTACCTGTTGTTTGGTAGATAGTTGGACTTGCGCGTCGTAGTCGCTTGCTCAAGTGCTGTTGCGTGTCGTCCAGTGCCACAGATGTTGATGTATTGCCACATGTTGATGTTGGAGATGATTCTAGTTTTACTTATCGTTCACTTTAATTCCTGTTTAACAACTAAAATTGAAGTAAGCAGAGGCATCGGTGGGTGATAGAAAATATTTGGTTTCCGAACGCCCACTTGTGTCCCGTAGGACCCCGAGTACTTGATACCTGTTCCTTGATTTATCGCGCTATCCACATATGGGGAATTATGGGCCCCCCTTAGCCAGAGCTTGATTCCGTCTTATTTCTTGGGGCCACAAACTAGTTTGAGGTTTTGTTACTATCCTGTACTTATGTCATGCTTTATTTACCATATTTACGATTGTGCGAGGAGCACACTGTACTGTTTAGGATCGTGGCACGATTCCGCGGTATCGACAAGCCCAGCCACACTTTCGGGTTCCCAGTCGTTTACAGCCGTCCCCACAACCTTGAGTCCGTCTCGGAGCCGGCCGGCTTCGTTGCGGATCTACTCTAAGGGGTGGCCCCCTGAAATATTTCTGAATCTTGTGATTGCTCTGTCGTGAAGACCTCGTTGGGTTTTGATTTGGTTTTTCCGAGGTTGATCGTGTGTGTGTTGCTATTTGTGCACCCCGGCCGGGTTAAAACTTTCTGAAAGCCGTGTCCGCGGTTATGGACGACTTGGAGCACAGTATCTCGACCATAGACAAGTATAACTAAAGTTTATTGCTATAAATTTGACTGTATAATGACTAGTAATCAGCTTCACTATAATGGAATGGCTAATTAATACTGCCCACAATTGCTTGTTTGGAGTGTCGCTTGCGACCATTGTACCTGACTAGTAAGTATTGCAACTACAACGGAATGGCTGAATAAAAGTACCAACAACTGCTGGGTTTTTGGGTTTATCTCATGCTAATTGTACCTGACTAGTAAGTGTTGCCACTATAACGGAATGATTAAATAAAAGTGCTCACTGTTTATTTTATCAGGACGACTATCTTTACCTGACTAGTAAATTGCCGCAACTATAACGGAATAAGTAAAACTGCCAACTGTGTGAGTTCCTCGGTTGACTTCCTCGTTTGGTCTCGAGGGGGGAACACCAGGATGGGTTTGTTTGGTGGTAGTATCAGGTTGGTTCCGAATAGGTCTTTCTCACCCCTCTCTGATTGTCGCCAGTTGTATCGAGTCTCTATAGGGTGTTCAGTGCTTGCTGCCGCTGCCGCTTCAGTCCACCATACCTATGTAGGCGAGGACCGCCGAATTCTAGCCTCGCCGTGTACTGGCCTCAGTACTGACGCTCCTTCTTTTTCCTTTGCCCTTTACCGGCACCCCTTTTGTTTAAGCAGGTTTTGAGATCGACGTCGTTAGCAGGGTTACCCTTCCGGCTTGGCCTGGGCAGGGTTATGGACGCCATTGGTTATTCTTCAGGGCTCTTAGCCCCATTTGCATCTTGTCCATAGTCGGACGCTCAATCGTTTACAAGGTGATTTGGATCTTTGTACCGTATATTTGTATTCTTGACTCATGGAGTCGTGTTGTATATATATCTGTTCTGTGGGTCCCATCGAGGACTGTTGTGTAATGTTATTACCTCGTTTTCCACCCGCACGAAAGTGCCTGGTGGGCACCTTTGAATCGTTTCTATGCGGGTTTGGCGGGTTTCGCTAAAACTTGCATAGGTTCTATTCTGAGGGTGTTACAGTACTGCACAGGTGGACAATCTTCACAAGGTAGCCTCAGCTTAGACCTTGGCTGTGAGGGAACCAATACTAAAGTATATAAGTTTCCAGTCAAGCCCTACCCAATTCTCGGGTATTGTGGTTGTACGGTAAAATTGGAATGGTATCGCATCCTGACAACCATCAGTTTTATAAAGGGTTAAGGCTCATGCCTCAACATTTTCATCACCAAAATCATCCGGTGTTCGGAAACACATGTCAAAACATCTCAATAGAATGATCCATCATTCCAATGTTTTCATAACCATTTTTCCACCAAGTATTCCCATCTAAAGTTGATCAAGTTTTATGCTTAGCACTAGCATCTACAAGTGGGGGTAAGTACTAATGAGGGGTGGTAAACTAGTGGAGTTTTACTAAGTTCAATCTCATGCCTTAGGATGACATAAATATTATCTAGCTTAGGCCAAGTTTTATGCTCTTTATGCAACCTTCAATTATCTTTCTAGTATCTACAATTTACCCAAGTAAACTCTAAGTAATAGCTTTGATAAAGAAATAAAGTATAAAGCTTGTAAGTAAAACTAGGATTAGGGTTATCAAGTGGGTATGATCACATATGCTTAAGGCATATAGTTGGCATGGTAACAAGCAAGTATTTGCTTGCATAGGTATTGTATCTTGCAAGTGTTAACTTGCACAATCAACTAGTAGTATTAGGCTTGCCTTGTGCAGAGCAGTGGTTGAAGTTCTCAGCGGCTTCTTCTTTGTAGTATCCTCCTTCCTCCTCGTATCCTTGGTCGGTACTAGCATCTATGAATAAATACGAGGTACACGATCACCAAACAATACTTAACTACTTTCAATCACCACACACAAGGACTCTATAGATGATCTAGCATCATCACTAATATTACAAGATTATTTCTTTTATTTTTAGAAAAGTAATTTCTACTCATTGAAAAACTACTTAAGATTTAATATTCTCCAAACCAAACATGGGATCATGTTGACACATGTCATCACCACATATTTCAGTACATGGGAATGTGATTTAAAGTGGTGTCACAATTTAATAAGATTTAACCTTTTATTTTATATAAAAATAAATGACTAGAAATGCCTATGTGTTCTTCTTTTATTACTTGAACATTATTTCTGCAAGGTATGACCATATGTTTTTATATATTCTGAAAGGTATGACCAAATTTTATTTTTGAGAGTTGGAATCAACTCAAAATCTATTATGGTTTAAATTTGAAAAATGTTTGCATGCAGAAAAGGTTCTGCCTTGTTATTTTTACCAAGGTTGATCTATAGATTCAAATGATCTGAATCCAACGGGCTTGGATTAAGCATTTCAATACCTTTCTAACAAAATTGGTTTCATTCAATTTGGTTCACTGAATCGAGCTGGGTTGATTTTTGAAACTAGGTACAGAACTATGTTTGAATTAAAATGGAAAAAGTTAAATTCAAACGACTAGGCTGCGCGGGAACTGCTAATGGGCCGGCCCAGTGTCACTCCGCGGCGCGGGGCGCAACTGACAGGGCGGGTCTACTGGTCAGTGACTCTTTAAACGCAAAGCGGTACGGGGCGATGCGGTGCGTTGGATTAGAAGTAAGATCAACGGCTGAGGGTCGTCGTCGACGATGAACTAGTCACCGGAGAGTTCGAACCCTAGCGGCTCAGTGGGGGTCGTCGGGGGCTCACTGGGGCTCAGGCGAAGGTTGGCGATGCGGGCGAACGACGAAGTCGACGACGGCGAACTCAGGGGTGGTCGCGGCAACTCCTGGGATGGACGAAATCGATGGCGCCCTTCTTCTCCAGAGGCGGCCTGCTCCGGCGCAATTTCGGCGATGCGCTGCTCGCCTTGCTCCGGCTTCGGGGTGGAACGATCAGTGAGGTGAGGGGAGTGAGATGGTGTGAAGAAATCGACTAGGGGTGGCCTCCTTTTATAGGCTCGACGGTGAGACCGAACGGGATGGGCTGGCGACGGTGGCGACACGGCTACGGGGAGCTAGAGGCATGGCCGAGGTTGGCGATCGATCGGTGGTCTCCTGGCGATGCTCTAGGGCTTTAATGCGTGTGTAGGGGCGATGTCAAACGGTCGGGAACGCGTGGTGCTCTGCGATGCAGAGGCAGCGAACTCTGCGGCGAGCGGTGGCTACGAGGTACGGGCGGTGAAATGGGCATGTCTGGTGGTCTTCTGGGACGGTGGGGTGCATGCTGGCGGGTGGCGAGGGCTCGAGGTGGTCGGGTTGCGTGGGAACAGTGCGTGCTCTGGGTGCACGTCGGCATGGTCGACAGCGGCACGGGCGTGGCGTTACTGGTGGTTTTGGTTGTCTCCTGCGAGCTAGGGCTGGTCGAGAGGGGCGGTGAGGCATGGGCTACCTCCCAGACAAGGTTGGCACGGCTAGTTCTTCTCCTAGCTTGTTGTCTACACTAGGGTGACATGGGTGCTCACGGCCTGTTCATCATTGATGACATTGGCGAGTTTACAATGGTGCTAGAGCTTAGTTAAGTTTTCTAGATGATCTACTGAGGCTAGTGTAAATAGAGAGGGAACAAGTTTGGCTCAAAACACTGCTCCAAATAATGTTTGTGATTTTTTTGATTTGAATGTGCAACCTATTTGATGAAATGGCCGCATGAACTCAAGTTTTGAATTTTGAAAAGATTTTTGGTGGGTGTGCTAGGCATGTACTGGGGAGTCTGTGGATCCTTGGGTTTTTAAAATTGAGTTGGTTTGAGTGGTTTTTGAAAAAGTGGGATCTTTCCATATGAAATAGATTCAATTTTAAACTGTCATTTAAACTAAGCATTTGAATGTTTCTGGATGATCACAAAGTGGGCCTTGATACTTTGTTATGAGTACTATCAAGGGGTGCAAAGATGCAAACAAGTTTCTGTTAAGTTCTGAAAGTTAGAGATAGCCAAAGTAGGCATGGGAGTTAAATTGACCAAAGTGACCATTCACTTAATTTGTTTGTTTTGATTTATTTATCTTTGGGAAAAGTTTGGGGATTGTTTAGATGATGTTTATTTCACCTAAGAATCATTTTACAAGCAAAGAAACACATAATCATGGCAATTCAAAAGAATCCAAATTTTAATGCACACTCATATGAATGCTTTCATATTTTAATTGGAAAAGTTTTTGTTAACCATAAATTTGGTGATTAGAGTTTGATGATTCTAGTTTAATATTTTTGGGATGTTACATACACTTAGAAGCCATATATTGCACGTCGCGATGTGACGCACCAAGTCGGAGTATCAAGCATGTATTAAAACCTCGGCACCTCGAGCAACGACTCGGGGACTGCACCGTTAGGTGTGGACTCAAAGCTCGGGCTCGAAGGCTCGGTTCGGGCTTGACAGGGCTCGGCTCGGGCTCAGCTTGGCTTGGAGGTTGGACAAGCCAAGCCTCAACCCTAGAAATCAGGCTCGAGGCTCGACAAGCCCGCTCGGTGAAGCTCGCAAGCCGGATCGAAGGCTCGGTGCAATTTTAAAATCAATATGATATTGTCTAAGAATGCAACAATTCACAATTATATTCAATGATTGAGCATGGGTATATCCATAAGATAGGCTAATAAATCTCACAAAGCACAATGACCATGACAGTAGCAGGAATCATAAGTTACGCAAAGTTAGTCCAATAAAGTGTCATATATGGAAAACACATGTATCCACTTCTACCAAATTCATAAAAAGAAATATTGCACAGTTGCACTCATTCTCTGACATGGGTAAATTCGGATAGTACCAAACATGTTTAGTAAGTACATTACTTTGCAACATAAACAACACAGAACAATTCAGTCAAGCAGCACTTCGGGAAGAACAAATAACCACAATATCAACTAAAGAAATAGTACCACATCATGGTGCAAAATCTAGAAACTTACAGGCCATATCTAGATAGAATGTGTTTGCATAAAAATAGAATAGTACAAATCCTGAACTTGTTCTGTAGAGAAAAGAACGAGCGCATCAACAGGTTGTTCATCCTGAACTTGTTCTCATGCGTCGCTGAAGGATCATATGAGGAGCAATCTGGGAAATAAAAGAATAGGCCTGCGTCGCTGAAGCTTGAGGTCAAACTAGGCATGTCCCCTCATCCCGCACCTACGCTTGACATGGTCCTTTATCTTGGCGAGCAGAAGCTCCGCCACGAGCAGAGTAGAGACAGGGAAGCCACATGGTGCGGGGGGTCGAGGCGGCGTCGTACCTGGGCGGCATCGCTGCCGGCGGAGGGCGGCCGGAGGGCTGGCGGGCGGGCGGACCAGCCGGTGGGCTAACCCTAACCCTAGCTGGACGAGGGCGCGAGGAATCAGTCTGGGAGCAGCTGATGTTCCATGGAATAAGAGAAGGAGGAGGACTGGAGCTGGAGGAGGCAGCCGGCGTCGGTGGCGGCGGGCGACGGGAAGGAGGAAGATGGGGGCAAGGTCGTGAGGAGAAAGGCTCCGAGCGAGGCGTCTCGTCTCTGGGGCGGGGACTGGGGGTGGGATTTTTTGGGGGTACGTGGGCGGCTCGTCGAGCCGTTCGAGCGAGCCGCGAGCCTCCCGAGCCGAGCCGTGAGCCCTTTTTGTAATATTTTTTCAGCACCAAGCCGAGCCTAGACTCGACTCGATTTTTGCAAGCTTCGACGAGCCGAGCCGCGAGCCGGCTCGGCTCGGCTCGATTCCACCCCTATGCACCGTGTTATTTCTTATTTTAAAATTATGTATTAAACCTTGGCACCTCGAGCAGTGACTCGGAGACTGCACCATGTTATTTATTATTTCGGATTATGTATTAAACCTCGGCACCTCGAGCAGTGACTCAGGGACTGCCCCATGATTGTTTCTCGTTTTGAATTATGTGTTAAACCTCGGCACCTCGAGCAGTGACTCGGGGACTGCCCCGTGGTGTTCTATGCATTGGATTATGAACTATAGTTCGGCGACCCAATTAATAACTTGGGGACTGCTTCATGTCGTTCGATGTTTTTTACAGATGTGAACCTTCAGTAACTCAAGTGATAACTCGGGACTGACTTACATTACCCGCTAATTTTTTCATACACATAAGAGTTCGATAACTCCAGCAGAAACTCGGGGACTACCCCAATTTTTTGATCATCACTCGTAATATGCAATGTAAGCTTGCCTCGATCATCAGAGAAATAATAAGCAGAAAACAAATAACGATTTCTAAGGATAACAACCTCAGCGAGTCGAAGTATAATAAGGGATGCACCCTATTTATATCACTTTACCATTGGAAACCTCGGGGAGGGTAACAAGCCAGTCTATGAGCTTAGAGCATTGCACTTCAAGTAGAAATTGCGAAAACAACAACTATACAACCAAGTTTACATAAGGCAAATAAGATAGACGCCGAATGAAGGTCAGTCATATGAGAGAATACGATCCGGCTTTACGATCTAGACGCCGAACAAGATAGACGCCGAACCAAGTTTCACAGACATCATATGCCCGGCATACCGGGGACTTAAAACAACTTAGAGTTTTTTGAAGCCTAGACACCGAAAGAGGCCAAATCACCCTTAAGGGGCAGTAGCATTGTCAGGAGCATCGGGCATGGGTATCTCGGACGTAGGCGGAGTGACCTCGGTCTCTTTCAGAAGGGTATCTCCAGGAACTGGGCGCTCCGAGGTTGCTGGCGTCTCAACAGAGGTTACCTCGGTTTCAACAGAAGCCATAGTAACCTCGGGGGCAAGCCCCGGCTAATGAGAGACGTCAACTTGAGCTCGAGAGGTTTTAGTTCCTTTAGAGGACGATCACGCGTTGTCATCCTCATCTGAGCTGTCATTTGAATCATGGGCATTATCCGAATCATCCTCTGGTTCATCCTGATCGGCCGAGTCACCACCTGATGCATCTTCAGCTTCGACATCATCAGCCGGGTTGGGAAGAAAACTCGGCCCTTCAATCCAATTATGCACGTCAGCATACTCGATAAGCTGGAAGGCACGAGCTTGGGCGGCGAGCAACGAACTCCGGATTCTCAACCCAAGGAGAGCCAGTGCACAGAATCGTCAGAGTATCGAGAGAGATATCCTCATACCAAGACAAAACGGATGTAAGGGCCATATCAGCACCAGCCCTCCCAGCAGATTCCCTCCAGAGGTTAAGTTGGGTTTGAGATGCCATCAGCCTCGCGACTAGCACTTCAACTTCATCAATATCCGGCGAATTCGGCCAGAGAACATGGTAGGCTCGGATAGCTGCTTGCACCAGATATTTTCCCATAATCTTCATTGGTCCAATAGCAGCACCGACGGCAATTAGGAAGTCTTCCATCGAATATTCTTGACTCAGAGCAACGGGGACACCTCGGCGCTCACGAGCAGCAATCACAGCCTTGGAGCTCACTGGTTTCGCTTCTGGAAAATGATCTACACGAAAGGAAGTCATATTAGTTAAAAATAAGAAAGGGAAGAAAATAACTCGGCCATAGACGGAAACTTACGATGGATGTAACTCAACATTTTCTGGAGATCCAGGGACCAATCGGCCCTATTTTTCTCGAAACGGGTGATTTCCTCGCTCATCGCTCGATTCTTTAATTCGGCAGCGTCAAGAAGTTCTTTGCCCTTCTGAAGTTGTAGGCTCAGTCGGTTCTTTTCCTCCGAAAAATCCTGATCAACCTTTTCCAACTCAGACTTCTGGGAAAGCTTGAGAGATTCAACCTCGGCACGTAACCGAGTTCTCTCATCATCCTTTTATTTGAGTTGCGCCGAATGAGCGGCAGTTTGTTCTAAAAAATGCAGCATCATATCAGGCATAGGTATGCATTCTTGATGTGACGCTGCAAGTGTTTGTAACTCGGCTATACCAAAGACAGAAGTTTGTAAGAAACCCAATATTTACCTCGGATGAAAGTCGACAAATTAGTAAACAAAAAGAGTAACTAACCTTCAAGAGCACCAACTTTCTTGGTAAGGCGAGTATTCAAGTTGTTGATATTAGCTGCACACTAGCAAAAAAAGCTAATTGGCATGAACAACTAAAATTATTACGAAGTTAAGGAACGTTACACGAACTGGTTAACTTACCAGTTTTCTTCACAACAGGGACAATCCTCTCATATTTATCTTGAAGTTTTTTGTGCGCAAAAAGCAACCTTTGGAATTCAGCTGTCCGGCGATCATGGGCAACCTGAAAAATGGAAACAAGTTACACAAAGAATAGAAAGATCCAAATCAAGTAAAACTTGACTCGGATCTAGGTGAATGGATATTCAAAGTTAAAATTGATCCGAATCAAGTAAAATTTGACTCGGATCTAGGTGACTGGATATTCAAAGTTAAAACAGATCCGAATCAAGTTGGTGACTGGATATTCAAAGTTAAAATAGATCCGAATCAAGTAAACCTTGACTCGGATCTAGGTGACTGGATATTCAAAGTTAAAGCAGATCCAAGTCTAGTAAAACTTGACTTGGATCTAGGTGACTAGATATTCAAAGTTAAAGCAGATCCAAGTCTAGTAAAACTTGACTCGGATCTAGGTGACTTGATATTCAAAACTAAAGCAGATCCAAATCAAGTAAAACTTGACTCAGATCTTGGTGACTGGATATTCAAAGTTAAAGCAGATCCAAGTCTAGTAAAACTTGACTCCGATCTAGGTGACTGGATATTCAAAGTTAAAAAAGATCCGAATCAAGTAAAACTTGACTCGGATCTAGGTGACTGGATATTCAAAGTTAAAATAGATCCGAATCAAGTAAAACTTGACTCGGATCTAGGTGACTGGATATTCAAAGTTAAAGCAGATCCAAGTCTAGTAAAACTTGACTCGGATCTAGGTGACTGGATATTCAAAGTTAAAGCAGATCCAAGTCTAGTAATACTTGACTCGGATCTAGGTGACTGGATATTCAAAGTTAAAGCAGATCCAAATCAAGTAAAACTTGACTCGGATCTAGGTGACTGGATATTCAAAGTTAAAGCAGATCCAAGTCTAGTAAAACTTGACTCGGATCTAGGTGACAGGATATTCAAAGTTAAAGCAGATCCAAATCAAGTAAAGCTTGACTCGGATCTAGGTGGCTGAGTATTCAAAACTAAAGCAAATCCAAATCAAGTAAAACTTGACTCGGATATGTATGGACCACGGCTAATCCGAGTCACGAAGGGAATTGACTTTGCAAGAAATGCATTTGAAGCCTGACAAAGCTTCCAAACGAACAATAAGTTATCCGATTGCAAGCTTCGGGGACTAGTGTATATATAATACCATCTGAATAATAGACAAAGTATCAATGAAAGCGCTTACCTCATTCATCTTGTCACTATCAAGGATAATCTTAGCAGCCATGTGCAAGCGACTGCTGATGTCGGAAAGCTGAAATGGTTGCCTACTCGGATTGCCTTCAAGTTGATTGGCGGCGTTCCAGTTATTGGCATACTCCACCAAAGAGCCGAGGTTGTTCCCGCTCTCAGTACGGGTCAACACTTTACCTCGGGCCTGTTGTGTAACTACCGCCGTTGCCGGACTCTTGTGAAGAGTAAGTTGAGTGTCGACAGCAGCAGCGACGCCAGGCTTAGCAGAGGAAGCTCCCTTGCGAAGTACATCAGCTATGCTGGGCTGGGAAGAGCTAGTTGGCCCCTTCTGAGATGCCGAGGGTTTAGTAACAACAACTTTCTTACTCTTAGTAGAGACTTCGGCAGGGGAAACAACTTCAGCACTAGGAACCACGCCCTTGGGGGCAGGAGGAACTATAGTTTCCAAGGGGGCCGAGGTGGTGATACCCTCGGTTGGAATTGGAGAAGCAGCTGGGACTGTGCTAATCAAAGGATCATTGGGGGAAACCTCGGTGGCCTTGAGAGGGACAGCAGGCTCAACCGGATGATCCGGTGTGGGGGTTACGTCGGCAATAATGGTGGGAGCAATAGGCACACCTTGTTGAGGCGATACGTTGGTCGTCGCAGGAGGAGAATCAACACGAGAGGGACTGGGAACCCGAGTATCTTCTGGAGGAGGAGGAGAAGGCTGCCGAGTAGCCTGGCTTGTCATACTCAGACCGCTTGGCTTCACGGAGAGAGGAGCTCTGCAAGAGACAAAAAGTCAAATCAAGAGACAGAAAGAGAGAAACAAGAAATACAAATGAAAATAAACTCACCCAGTAACCCCAGGCATGGTCTTACGCCTCGGGATATGCTGCGAAGACTTCTTGACTCGCTTCTTGGGGGCAGCACCAGAGGGATCTGTCAAAGCGGTGCGCTTCTTCGAAGCAGCAGGAGCTTGAGAAGCAAGAGGTTCGGCGTCGTGCACCTGACCAGCTCGATTAGCTGGGAAAGAAGGAGCCGGAAATGCGTAAGAGATAGGCACCGCGGTAACTACCTCTCGAATTTGGACGTCGTCCGAGTCACCTTCATCCGCATGGGCCGAGGTTTTGCCAGGGGCACGAACAGGAGCAACATCCGACTTAGGGAAAAACTCCTCCAAGTCAGGTTCTCCGTTGTCCGGGGTATTGAGATCAGCAGTCCACGAAACATCCAAAACCTCGGCATCTTCCGTCTTCTTCTCCGTAAACCTCTGCGGAGAAATAAATTAGAATCAGCGAAAGAACAATCACAAACGCGATTTGGAAGAAAACACTAATGTTTAAACTTACCTGAGGAGGGGGGTTCCCGCGATAAAATGACTTCAATCCCCATTGCCATTCTTCTGGCATATCGGTCTTAAAGATAGCACGGACGCGCTTATAGATTTGATAATCGTCGAGCTCAACCGTAGATACTCGGTTGGGATCCAAAGAACCACTCATATAACAGAGCTTATGAGTGCGAGCTGAAAAGGGCAGATTCGGCTGCTGACGAAGGCAGTCATTAAATCTTCACCATGGAGCCCGGCGCGAATCAGTTCTTTGAGCCGAATCTCAAATGCCTCGGAAAAACATGGCTTTTCCTAGGATTGTAGTTCCAATTCTTATTGGAGGGGGGACCGATAGAGAAAGCGGGGAGCCGAATCTTATTTTCCTTCCCTTTATTTTTGACATAGAAAAACGATCTATGCCACTTCTTACAAGACTCAAGGCCGGCGACATGGGGGAACTCAGAATTTCTCCAAGGTGTAATGGACGCAGCCCCGCATTGCGTAAGAGATTTCTCTGAAGGATGAAGAGATTTGTCTGGCACAACATTAGATCGGATTTGAAATAATTTGGACCATACATGTACGGAGGGCCAAAGGCCGAAATACCCTTTGAAGCCGAGATAAAAGCCGACAGAGAGGCAATAGCATTGGCCGGAAGGTGATGCGGCTGGAGGCCGAAGTAATCAAGGAACCCCCTAGCAAAATTGCTAAGGGGGAGGCCGAACCCACGAGCAAAGTGGGACATGAAGACTACATACTCGCCTTCGTTGAGTACGGGTGAGGATTCCTTGACGGGCAGGCGACAGCTTACCTCGGCGGGAATCCGGCGCGTTTTAATTAACCACTCTACCTCTCGACGAGTAACGGTGGAACCCTGCCAAGAACCCCGTTTTGGACCGGACGCAAAGTCATCGTGCTCGACGAGAGCTCCGCTAGCGGAACTAGACATAGGCTCGTCGGAGGAATCAACGGAGGAGAGACTTGCGGCGGGGAGTGGCCTAGAGATACAGGGCCCCGTCGTGATTCTAACAAGCGCGGCGGTGGAACAATAAAGAACCGCCGGGGGGATCTAAGAAAATCAAAGAGATGCCTAGCGCGCAGGCCTAGTGGCGGCGTTGTAGGAAAACTCATCGGCGGAAGCACCGGAGCAAGGGCACTGCGGCGAGGTCGCAGGAACCGAACGACAGCAGCGTGACCGTCGAGGGGGATGACGATGGCGCGGCCGCTAGAACACGAACGGAGGCAGTGGCGCGAGGAAGAAGATGAAGGGAAAACGAGGGGGAAAGTGAATCGCCTAGCCCCGCTCCCCTCTTTATAACCGCGTAATGTTAGTGGTAGTGGGATCGTGGCTATGCCACGATGAGCGCATAATCGCGCGTGTGGCGAAACCGTTCGCAAGTAGTGGAGCCACACCGAAGACCACACGGTGCAGGAGAGGATCGGGACTTCTGACCGATGCGGGACTCGAGGCGTCACTGCACCGATGCGACAGGCGCAGCAATTACTGTAGCTTGTCAGTAGCCACTGTAGAGGAACAAAAAACTAGAAAACAATGATGATTGACACACGTAGGACGAGGCTTACCCAGGAAGCCACACGAATACCTCGAACAAGGGGAGATAACTTGGAAAGTAATCCATGGAAGGAGAAATATGAAAAGAGCAAGAGGGTGGCGAATAAAGAACGTCGGCTAAGAAATACCTCGGAAAGAAAGAGAAAAGAATGTCAGAAAACTGATGTGGCCCAGTCGAGGTTTCCGGCAGGACCGCACCAGCTTCGGGGACTAATGTTGGGGGGGGGGGTGACCCCGGATAGGGTCAAGACAGGGTAAAGATGAAAGGGGTCTCCCTCAACTTAAGCCGAATTACTGGTTGTGTCGGCCGAATCATGTAATATTTGGCCGAGATAAGCAGGGCCATGACAAATGTAGAATGAGTAACACCTTATACGACCGACAAATGGTTAAGTCGCCGAATGAGTCTGACTAACTTGAATGCAGGTGAAGGCCGAGCCGAGTTATGCGAGATAAGGCCGAATAACATGAAGCTTGCAGGAGAAGGAGGCGCCTATAGTCAAACCCTAGTCACTGGCTAAGAGGAATCTAGACAGAGCCAAGCACAAAGGACAAGGAGCAGAGAAGCAGAAGGGCAGACAACAGTCACGGAGGTGACAGTGAGGAAGCCCGAGGCGTGCATGTGAAGGTTTCTAGAACATTGCCGCCGATTAGAAGGGGGACACGGAAAGGAGGCCGCTGAGTTACCATATTGGGACAAGCATATTCCAAGGATATGCTTGCCACATCAGCCCTAGAAGGAACGAAGGAACCTATTTATAAGGGGGACGCGGGCTCCAAAGAAGGGATCGATTCATTCTACGCTGTAAGGCTCGTGTTGTTGTTTACTTCTTATCCATGAAACATCTCTAGGAGCACTTGTAGTTCTTGAGAAGAAGAATAGAGATCTATTTACTGGACACTTGAGTGTAGAAATCACTACATCTTCCCTCCCCGGATCCCTCTAGCATCCATTGGCCCCATACTTTAGCCTACCCATGGCATCAGCCGTGCCACCACCACGACAATTATAATGATCATGTTTAAGTCACCAAGTTTGAATGCCTATATCATGTATAAGTGACATTAGTGGATAGAACATGATTGAACCCTAATATAGATATGTTATTCTAGGTTAACCATTACAAGTCACATTAATATGATGTGAAGTTTGAGTATAAGTTATTGGAGTCAAGTAGAGATAAGATAGTATGATTAAGATGATGTTAGAGCAACATTGGATTAAAGAAGTAGTATTTTCCTCTTTGGAAATACTAAGCACTTGAGGTGAAGTAGGATTTGATATAGACATTTACTGGAGAAATATTAGTAGTGGATAATTAAGGAAGAATATGAATGGAGTTATAAGTAACTACTTGTTGGATTGGAGATTATTAATAGTAGAATAGTTTGGTATAACCAAGTATGGATATGAGAAGATTATGAAAGCTTCAGTGTCAATCTCATTAGATTTACAAATGGATTTAGAAGAATACAAGGTGGATAAGAAAATTTCTGTAAAGCAAAGCTCATCATGTTAACACATGATGATGGATAGGAAGAAGTAGTATATCTAGGAAAGGAATTTCTTAGTTAGAAGTCCAAGATTGTGAATTATGGAATATAGAAATTCTTGGTAAACACTAAAACCTAATTCTATAACCAAACCTAATATCCATAACAAATGATTGATTTATCATCTTATCTCCACAATGGTTAATAGGAATATTTTCATATATCAACTCACTTAATCACATCTTTGTCATTTTCAACCATCATTATCATGGGTGCTTAAGAACTATCTTTATCAATTCTTTCTCATAAATTAGCCTAGAAAGACAATCCCACTATTTTACTTTAAACGGTGATATCATTAAAGATCACAAACATAAAGACATATGTTTAGTCATTAACCCTTATTCACATCAATAAAATAAATATGAGAATATTAAATCTTCTAAGAACTTATGGGAGAGCATTTTCAATTCAAACCTTAACTCATATGTTAGTTGTAATAAAATATATATATTGCCATTAACCATATTAATTACTCAAAAGTTTATGTATTAAATATTAATGAAGGATCACTATATATAAAAGATTCTTTAATATTATAAATCAATAAGAATCAAAACTCATGGATTAATAATAATGCAATCTTTAATAAGTTTATGAATACTAGATAAATTAAATTCATATCAAAAGACCCTACAAATACTAAACACATTCCAATATTACTGCAATTATCCAGAAAATAAATTCTATACAGAAATTTCAATCAAATGTGTAATATTCAAACCTAAAAATAAAACAGAAAACAAAAAAGAATAAAAATTGGACTCAGAACAGAAACTGGCCCGAGGCCCATCTTCCTTCGCCCTATCCGTCGCTCACACGCGCCACACTGCAGCCCACCTGGCCCAGCATCAACCCGCTAGGAGCCTGTACCCCTTCGGCCTCTATTCTTCGTCGTCTTCCTCACGCCATCGTCGGCCACCCTATCGAGCGAGCAACTCGCTGGCATTCACACCGCCGTCGCACCGTGCCAAGATCCACGCCGCCGCTGTGTGATGCGTATAAGAAGCCCTCCGCCGCACCGGCGAACCCTAGCTTCCTCTTTTCCTAGAAAACCTTCTCTGGACGAAACCCTAGATCGGCCAAAGAACTCCGGCAATGCCATTCGGGGTTCCCCTTTGCTCTCTAGGCAGGCTGCGAGCTCCGTTGTGTCTTCCTCGAGCTCTCTGACAAAGAATGCAAGCCGAAGAGGCCCTAAAACCCCCAATCGACATCTCCTGCCCGAAGTCCGGCCGTCGCGATTCATATTAATTCCGGTCATGATTCACTTCGCCGAGCCCTTCTTCGCATTCCTGGTGATATTCTGAGTATACTAGCATCTTTCAATTCGTCGTTCGCTCGTCGTAGTTACCTACCCGCGTGAGGCAGTCCCGCACCGCCGTCCGAGCTCGTCACCGACCAACCTCCGATGACCAAAACGGAGTGGCATCGCCACTATAGAGTTCCTTGCGACACCCTCTTTATGAAACACACAACCATAGCCGCGCGCGCGAACAGAATCAATCGATCGACAATCGATCTGAGAGGATCAATCGCAGATGATGTCAGCATGACATCATGCTGAGGTCATAACCCCTCCTATTGATTTGTTTATTTAATCTGTAAATGACGTGGCGTAGACCCCACTAGTCAGTGAGTGGGGGTAAGAATCGACCAAGTGAGAAAAACCTTTTACCCCATGCTGACATCAACATTACATCATAACCTATTTCCTTTATTAAATTCCAGAAATGAAATAAAATGATTAAATCTTGTTTAATTAATAACTTTTGTTTTGTAATTCAAAAAAATGTGTATAATATATGAAAATTATCATAAAAATAAAATCTACAACTTAAAACTATTATCAAATATTATTATGCTAATTATTTAAATAAATATTATTTAATAAAGGTTTTATAAGTAATAAAACTTTAATAATTCATATTTTAATAATGGTAAATGTTAAAAATATAAATAAAATACCAAAAATGGTGGAAAAGTAAAAACAATACTTTAAAACTATAATCATACATTATTATTTCACATAATTAAATATTTATTGTTTATTAAGTATTTATAAAGTAGTAAATCTTATGAAAATCATATCTTATTATTTAGAAATCACAAAAAATAAATGTAATATATCAAAATGATCACAAAAATAATACCTACATGTTAAAAATATAATATTCCATTTTGAGATAAATAAAAAGGTTAAACATTTTAATAACTTAAATTTAAACCTATTTCTTAATTAATAATTGGTATAAAGGTAAATAAAGTTTGCTAATAATTCTAAAATTAGCCAATTTAGTCTAGTATTAGTCTTAAATATTGATAGTGTGAAGTCAAAATGGTTTAACACACCTTAACTACAATTTTATTAAATTATCTCTCAACCATTAATATAGATTATTGTATAAAAAGATCCTTATCCAATCTCAAATCTCCAAGAATAATTGTAATTAGATAAAACCCATTCCTTTACTTTAATTTAATCACAAGTTTATAAACAAATCAAAACACTATAGTGGGTTCATAAGTAGTGAATAATATTGTTTACTTATCCATAAACCTTAACCACACCCTTATAGGGAAATAAAACCATTAGCAACTAAAAATAACACCATTATTAAGTAAATTTAAAGAAACATTATAAAGTGAATAAGGTATAAGTATAACAAGCATTACATCTAAAGTCCATCTATGTTTTAAAGTTAACTTTATTATATACTTTATAGTTATCTTTGGTCTGTTATAATTAAGTTATAAAGCATCTTAATACCAAACTAACCAAGCTAAAAACCAAGATAGATAAGTCTCAAATACTACTAATATTATTATTCAAATAAAAGCAATTCTTTCTTACTTAAAGACTATAACTAGAAAGAACACCTCATAAGGTTAACTTAAAAGCTTAAATGCTTCTGCTTAGTTAAGTAAGATTTTCTTAAAATATTATTCTTTTTGCCACTTCAAACATCAAATGACAATTAATAATAATCACATTACATTAAGCTTTACTTATATACCTAGAATTGTTAACACTTCAGTTCCTTATAAATGTCATCACTTGTAAGGTAAAACTTGAAGATAAGATAATTCACATATAAGCAGTCCTTGAGTAGCACATCTCATTAGTATATATTATTATTGTATGCCATTATGTTTACATGTTGTTTCATACGTACTCACAAGCCTTAATAAGAAGCACAAGTAAGAAACTTATCTAAAAGCACAACACATTCTAAAGTAACCATTTCCAGTATCCAAACCCTAGAATAACGTTATCCCCGGGATTCGAGTTTACGAAATTGCATTACATTATTTATGCATAATATAATCTTGCTTCTTTAAACACTAGTTCTTACCGGACCAATGATGTTGCTTTCAGATATTGGATCTTATATTGTCTTGAAGACTGTGAGTGCATAATCTTGCAATCACAAAAGGCAAGTTCACACTTGCTCATGTCCTTTGATTATTTTATGTAAAGTATTTTGCAAATCCAGTATTGTCATCACCTACATTTGAAAAAGGTCAGAAAACACTATTTTCATAATAATGTGAATATAGGTTATTTACCATGAGGTAATAACCTACTATGAAAGTTCCGGTGGTAAAGGAACATATTATCTAGGACTTCACAACCAATGTCGCCAGTGATTCTTGCGCCATATATTACGCGTTGACCGTGAGATTTGGAATGGGACAGAGAAGTCAGCTGTATCTTTTCCCTCTCGCATGGAGCCGGATGTGCGGGTCGTGGTTGTTATCACTCGTAGAGGATATGCAGCATATGGGTGGGAGCCCTCAATGTCCCACGGTAGTTCCGGCATCTGAACGGTCTGTACAACCATTGCCGTAATTCAATAGGTGGGCATGGTGTACACCAAGGAGACATGCGGGGTTGCGGAGAAGGTAGTGATTGGCTTGGATCTTAGGTTGGGCCTCAAACCAAGGAAGTTTGAACGGGGACATACTCCCGGACGTGCAACAAAACGTAAGGTCTCTCATGGGTAAAGTGACGCACCTCTGCAGAGTGAAAGAACTGTAACTTGTTACTCCCTGTTCCGGGAAGGAGCTGCGAACGCGGCGGGAAAGGAACTTCATGAAAGTTCTGGTAAACCCGTGAAGGCTGACGGACATAGCTTTTCAGAATAAAAGCAACATTTGAAGAAATGTTTATGAAAACATGCATTGCCTACGACCTACGGTCTGTGGTTGTAGATATAGTGCATCAAACACTCCTTTTCTAGTGAACTTCCTGAGTACGCTCGTACTCAACGTATCTTCTTAACCCTTGCTAGGTTCTGAAGCCAATATAGACGATGTCTACATCAAGTTATGCTCCAGGAATCATCACCAGAATCTAAAGTTCTTCAACAAAGTCAAGAAACACAACATATACATCAACTCAAGTGAAGATGAAGTTGCTGATTAGATAAGAATAGAATTTCTAACCATAGAACCTACTTCTGTAGAGTATTGCAATAGCAGCAATGCAAGCCTAGTAGTTCAGCTACTAGTTTTATAAGTATGGTAGCTATGAGTTATTTATTCCTGATTCTTATTTGTAAGAAGTTTCTTTCTCTCTCTTTAACCTAGAGTGTTCTCTGGATCTTATGTAAAGAGTTGAGTTGTAACCTATAGTCATGTCTTGGACCTGCTGTGTTTCTGTTGTACCACTCTAAGGGATATAATACTAGTGAACGGTGTTTCATTGGTATTATGTCAACGACTACAATGTACTACATCATGCAGTGGTATGCTGGGTCACCGCATGATGCTTTGTTATCGTAGAACCTGCGGAGATGGATGTAATGGTCTATGTATTTGGCTTGAATAAAATGCAACACAAATTCAGGCAAATTTTGAGTTGCTCTGTTTTTGAAATCAGTCTTCCTTCAGTTTTGCTAGTGTTCCTTCAGTTTCGTCGGTGTGCAAAGGAGGGGGAGGGGTTGAAAAGTTAAAAAAAATTGACGAGGAGTTATTGAAAAAGGCCAGGCCCAAATAGAACTTAGCCAGGCCAAAATGGTCGTATCGAGTCCCAATAGTAACTACTTGTAGATTGGGGAAAAAAATAGTACTCACGTTACAATCTAACTAGGGACGTGTGGATCTGCAGATACTCGTACTCATGTCGTAATCTTTTATTTTTTGCGAAAGTAAATATATAAATGAAGGCCAAGGGCATCCATTTAACTAACAAGCCGAACACTTTAACTTGGACACCCCTTTAACTTATGTAAATATGTAAATGTGTTCTTTAAAAATGAACCATGTGTTGCATGTGTTGTTTGAAAATAATCAACCATCATGACGTTAACTTATTCTTCCTTTTGAGATTTTCTAATTTCACTCATTTTATAAATATTGCACAAGTATTATATGAGAACGTTTTTTGTGTCTTTTGTTTTATGCACTTGTTGTTTTGGGTGTTTTGACAAATGACAATACAATAAAACACAAGTCGATCACATAGATAATATATTAGATAATATAAGGGGTATAATATAGAGAGGGGCCCCACATTACATAAACCCTAATGGAAACTAATCCTAAGGGCTCGGCGTCTAAACCCTAACCCTAGCTACTACGTGGGTTTAGGGTGGCTGCCGGCCAACCTCGCCGGCCGGGAGGCTGCCCTACTCCATCAGCGATGGGGGCGGTGCCGCCGCCCTCTCCCGTGTCTCCTGCCGTCTGTGCTCCTCCTCGAAGTACTAGCGAGCTGCCTCCCGTTGGTCCTCCTCCTCCCGTTGCCGCCTTTTCTTATGGGTGCGCTCCTCCTCCTTCTCCTCCCACTTCTCGGCAGCAGCCAGCTCCTTCGCATCTTTCTTCTCCGCCGCCTTGAGGGCCTCGTCGGAGGGGCCAGAGTCGGGGAGGTTGCCGCCATAGCTGGGGAGGGGGTTGTGGACGAAGTGGCCTTGGGCCCAGGGGTAGGTCAGGGCTTTGCGTCTCCCCCTTCTTGCCACGCCTCGGGCGCGTGGGCGCCTCCTTCTCCTAGACATGCCTGTGGTCCAGGTGGTTGTCCTTGTCGCTGACGTCGGTGTCCAAAGGAAAGCGGAGGGGGAAGGTCGCCATGGTCGCTGGAGATGGGTTTTTTGGGGCTGGAAGGAGGAAAGGAGGCAAAGGGACTCGAGGTTGAAGATGAGGAGGCAAAGGCATTTTGCAACTATTTATTGAGGGCTCAGCGTGAAGGGCGGTGTGGGAATCATGCGTTGCGCAGCCGCGTGCGCTGCGTCGTTGCGCGTAGGCTGTAGGCGTAGCCGTGCGTGATCAATGCGGGGGCGTGGTCAGTGCAAACAAAATTCTAGGATGCGACGTGACCCTGCCCTGCACCGTCGCCCCCTGCATGCATGCATGTATTAATGGGGAAGAGAGAAAAAAGTCCAAAGTCAGGCGGGCGCCCAAGTCACGCTGAGTCCAAAGTCCCACGCCGCCCTTCACGCTGAGCCCTCAATAAATAGAGGGTTCAAATTATTTTTACACCGTATGCGTGCATGAACAAAATACTAGCATTTATAATATAAAAGTATGTGTTATGGTGAATCTAATAATATTTATTAGATATTTAGATTTTGATATTTTTTTCTTAGGGCACATACAATGCAATGACGTCAGCCTTCCCTTATGACTACCACGTTGGATATTTGCTTAGTTAAAGGAGAGAGAAATAAGAAAGATGAGCTTGTCTTCCCTTAGCTAAGGGATGATCTCTTAGAAATAAGAGAAGGCTGATTTCTTGGTTGTACCATATGTCTAGTGACTTCTCTAGATAATATGGATGACTAAGAGAATACATGCCCTATCTTGCATTGTACATGCCCTTATATACGTAGTAAAAGTTTATAAATATTGACTTTTACTAAACCCAAAATGCAGAGTAATTTAGGACAGGCGGAGTAGAATGGAGGCAATTAATGCACAAATCAGGGAGTAATTTTTTCGAATTGCATGTTTTTCTATGGCGCATGAACCGGAGGGGAGTAAGTTTGATTGAAGAAAAAATTTAGACGTACACTTATTTAATCAGACGGAGGGAGTAAATACGCTGCAGCGCTGCTACGCCGGTTGGCTGCACGCAAAATAGCTAGACTGCGACGCGAGAGGCAGCTGCATGGCATGCATGCATGATGCAGCCCGCCCCGCCCAGCGCCCTCGCATGCCACGCTCGGTCCAATGGTCAATGAAGTGTGCCACGCTGTACCTTATCTGTTCATGGAAAAACGTTGCGAGCCAATCAGATTCCAGAATCATCCATCCCACGGATCGCCAAGAGCTAGCCGCGAAATCCTTCTAAGAGACGCCAACCAATCAGGTTGCAGAACAAGACCTCCCACGGATCGTCCAGAGCTACCCGCGGAATTCTTCTAGAAGACGCGATCGAACGGCCACAGTGTCGTGCTAGGGTTAGATCTACGTTTCTCATTCGGCCTTAGGGTAAGCTGGGTTTAGGATGCAGTCAACGGGGTTTTCACAAGTTTGACTAGACATTCAAACGTGCATAACTAATTAAAAAAATAAAAAAATAATAAAAAACCTTCACATGGTGTCATGTTATGTGACATAGCTATGAGGAAAAATATGAAACTTGGTATATTGATCATATTTCAAAAAACCCTTCACAAAATGACTTATCTCCTCCGAGGTTTTCTGGCTTTCGGGTCAAATGACCAATGATATGGATAGAATCAAGGCATAGTTTGTGATAATGTGCCCATATTGGGCATTCATGTGTATAATGGGATGACTAGCAATGTTGTAGTACAAAGTTTTCCTTTGCGACACACAGAAAATCCATTTTCTATTTTCCGAGTGTCGAAAGAGGGGGGATTTGTGAAGCAACCACCAAATTAAAGTTTCAAAATGGTAACATCCTATTTTTCAAAAATACTAGGCCACCTAGCATGTACAATGTCCCAACTTGAGCATCTCAAACCTTTTATTCCATCCCTGGTGAAAAAGACAAATCCTGCCGAATCGGCTGGAAGTGGGTAAAATATGAACTACATGTACATGATTTCATGCTAATGATTTTTTTGTAAAAATCATTTTTAGGTTCACAACATGCTATTTCATCAGAGATCCAATGCTAGTTTTGTGAGCCTCAGCCCCTAGATAAGAATATCTATGAAAACCCTTCAAAAAGTTTGACCAGACATTCAAATGTGCATAACTAATTCAAAAAAAATCAAAAAATACAAAACCTTCGCATGGTGTCATGTTATGTGACATAGCTGTGAGAAAAAATATGAAACTTGGTATATTGATCATATTTCAAAAATAAAACCTTCACAAAATGACCTATCTCCTCCGAGGTTTTCTGGCTTTCGGGTCAAATGACCAATGATATGGCTAGAATCAAGGCATAGTTTGTTATAATGTGCCCATATTGGGCATGCATGTGTGTAATGGGATGACTAACAATGTTGTAGTAAAAAGTTTTCCTTTTCGCCGCACAGAAAATCCATTTTCTATTATCCGAGTGCCGAAAGAGGGGGTGATTTGTGAAGCAACCACCAAATTGAAGTTTCAAAATGGTAACATCCTATTTTTGAAAAATACTAGACCACCTAGCATGTACAATGTCCCAACTTGAGCATCTCAAACCTTTTATTCCATCACTGGTAAAAAAGACAAATCTTGCCGAATCGACTGGAAGTGGGTAAGATATGAACTACTGTTGGACATATGCCCTAGAGGCAATAATAAATGTAGTTATTATTATATCTTTGTGTTTATGATAAATGTTTACGTTCATGCTATAATAGTATTAACAAGGAAACATTAATACTTGTGTGATTTGTAAACTTAAATTGAAGTCCCTAGTAAAGCCTCTATACATCACTAGCTTGTTGGTTAATAAATGATTGTGGTTTCCCTATCATGAACATTGAGATGTTATTAAAAACAGGATCATATCGTTAGGAGAATGATATGATGGACATACTCCTATAGATAAGCATAGCATAAAGATCAAGTCATTTTAATAGTTCAATTGCTATATGATTTCTGATACATAGTAACCTAATTCCTTCGACCATGAGATCATGCATATCACCTTTACCGGATGGATGCTTTGATGACATCAAACACCACACCGTAACTGGGTGGCTATAAAGGTGGCATTGAGTGTTCGGAAAGTATTGGTTGAAACTCATGGATCAAGAGTGGGATTTGTCCATCCATATAACGGATAGATATACTCTGGGCCCTCTCGGTGAAATGTCATCCAATTAGCTTGCAAGCATGTGACTGGCTCACAAGGGATCACATATCACGGGAACAAGAAAAGAGTATTTATCGGTAACGAGGTTGAACTAGGTATGCAGAGATACCGACGATCATAACCTCGGATAAGTAAACTATCGTGAGACAAAGGGAAATTGGTATCGTATGTAAGTGGTTCATTCGATCGCAAAGTAATCTTTGAAATATGTGGGAGCCATATGAATTTCCAGATTCCTCTATTGGTTATTGTTCGGAGAAGTGTCTCGATCATGTCCGCATAATCCACGAACCGTAGGGAGACACACTTAAGGATTCGACGTTGTTTGAGTAGTTATGGAATGATGAGAAAGAGACCGAATGTTGTTCGGAGTCTCGAATGGGATTCGGGATATCACGAGGAGATCCGGAATGGTCCGGAGAATATGATTCATATAAGGAAAGTCTTGTTTCGGAGTTGGAGAATGGTTCTGGTGTTTTCATCAGGGAATGTTCTAGAAGGTTCCGGAATGTCCGGCACTCCGGAGGGGAAGGGTACATGAATGTGTTATATCAAGTTGGTATGATTGCATCATGTACTAAGTGTCATCGCTGAACAAAAGAGAGGATTTAATCAAATCCTTGTTTGAAAAGTCAAACGCCAATTTGAAAGTCAAACGGCTAATTTTGGGAAGTGGAGGGGAGGTGGAATCCGAGTTGGGGAGGAGTCCCTCCACCTCCACCGCCGGCCCACCTTGGGTCCGAGTTGGGGAGGGACTCCCCTCCCTTGGCGCGCCTCCCTCCACTTATAAGAGGAGGGGCAGGGCTCCCCTCCTAGACAAACAAGTTCCTACCTCTAAACCCTAGCCCCAAGCCATCGCCGCCTCCATAGCCGCCGCCGGCCCTAGGGCACTCGCCGCCGCCGCCTAGGTCAAACCATAGCCTCCGGCCTAGCCCCCTCCTCGGCGTGTCTAAACCCTAGATCATCGAGGGACTCTCTCATAGTCCACCATACTCGCTCCGGCTTAAGGCGAAGCCCTGCGAGATCTCCCCTCTACTTCTGGTACCACGCCGTTGTGCTGCCGGAATCACGAGGAGAGTGCTACAACCTCCGCTGCCTGCTGGAACAAGGGAGAGGAAGGTCTTCGTCGAGTACCGAACGTGTGACCGACTGCGGGAGCGCTGCCGGAACGCAGCGTCGGAAGGATCGTCTACGCGATCTTGAGATCGGGAAGAGTACGACTACATCACCCACGAGAATCCGCTCTCGTTAAACACTTTGGAATCTTCGAGGGTGAATTATTCCATCGACTCGTTGCTACAATCTAGTAGATAGATCTTGGCTTGTTTGTTTGTATGCGATAGAAATTTTTTGTTTTCCATGCTACGAATCCCTATAGTGGTATCAGAGCCGTGTCTATATGTAGATCTGTTGCACGAGTAGAACACAATGGTCATTGTGGGCGTTGATGATTTTATTGTTGATTGCTTCTTGTGTACTTTGCATCTTGCGGGATGTTGGGATGAAGCGGCCCGGTCTAACCTTACATGACATCGTTCATGAGACTTGCTCCACGCTTGACATGCAACTTGTATTGCATAAGTGGCTTTGCGGGTGCTTGTTTCTCCTAGCATAGTTAAGATTCAATTTACAACGGGTGATTAACAATACTAGTATATCAATGTTGTGGTTCATGTTCGTAAGTTAGAACGACACTTATTGAAATCCCCAAACCACGTAAAACATGCAAAGAAAGTAGAGGCGTCTAACTTTGTTTTGCAGGGGTGTGCAGTGATGTGATATGGCCATGATTGTGATTATATTTGATGTATGCAATGTTCCTTATTGTAAGTTGGCAACCAGCAGGAGCCATATGGTTGTCTTTAATTTATGTTAAGACCCTCGTGTCTATTCAAAGTAGTTGTAATAGTTGAAGCCGGTGGACGACAACCATGAAGAAGCGTCATTGACCTTGATGCAATGCCGGTGATGATGGAGATCATGTTCGTGCTTGAAGATGGAGAACGGAAGCACAAAGAATAAAAGGCCATATCATATCACATATTATGAATTGCATGTGATGTTAATCCTTTATGCATCTTGTATTGCTTAGTAGACGACGGTAGCATTATAAGATGATCCCTCATGCACATGAATTTCAAGTCATAAAGTGTTCACCCTTAGTTAGCACCGTTGCTAAAGCTTGTTGTTTCAAAGCACCACGTGATTATCGGGTGTGTTAGATTCCGCAAGTGTATACAACGTGAGCAAGCCAGATTTGCTCATGCGGAAACTAAGGTTTGATCTTGACGAGCCTAGCATGTACAGACATGGTCTCGGAACACGGATCACCGAAAGGTAAAGCATGAATCATATAGTAGATATGATGAACATGTCGATTGTTCGCCATTAAAACTATATAAACTCTCGTGATGATCGGTGTTGATGTGGTGGATTTGGTTTGTGTGATCACTAAAACAATGTGAGGGATATTGTTTTGAGTGGGAGTTCACCTAGATTAATTTTATTATTAATTGAACTCAATTTGTCATAAACTTAGTCTAAACTATTGCAAATATGTTGCAGATCAATGGCAGCCCCTACCATCAATTTTAATGTGTTCCTAGAGAAAGAAAAGTTGAAAAACAATGGAAGCAACTTCGCGGATTGGTTCCGCAATTTGAGGATTGTCCTCACAGCTGGTAATTTGACCTATGTGCTGGAAGCACCGCTGGGTGACCCACCTGCAGCTGATGCTGCCGATGAAGTAAAGAATGTTTACCTCACTCGGAAGACTCGGTACTCCACAGTTCAGTGTGCTATCTTGTATGGTTTAGAATCCGAGCTTCAGAAAAGGTTTGAGAATTCAGACCCATATGATATTGTCGAGGATCTCAAATTGATTTTTGAGACTCATGCGGCAATTGAAAGCTATGAGGCTTCTGAAAAGTTCTTTAACTGCAAGATGGAAGAGGGCAGCTCCGTCAGTGAGCATGTGCTTAAGATTTCTGGGCACGCAAACAAACTTCAAAGCTTGGGTATAGTGATTCCTAATGCTTTGGGGATTTACCGCGTCCTCCAATCACTACCACCAAGTTACAAGAACTTTGTGATGAACTACAACATGCAGAACATGAACAAGACGTTGCCAGAACTCTTTGCCATGTTGAAATCTGCAGAAGTGGAGATCAATAAAGAGCACCAAGTGTTGTTGGTCAATAAAGACCACCAAATTCAAGAAAGTCAAGTCTAAGCAGAAGGGACACTTCAAAAAGGGTGGTAAGAAAGTTACCACGCCAATGAAGAAGACCAAGGCTGGACCTAAGCCTGATACTGAGTGCTTTTACTGCAAGGGAGAAGGTCACTGGAAGCGGAATTGCCCAAAGTACTTGGCGGATTTGAAGAACGGCAACATCAAGAAGGAAGGTATATCTGATATACATGTTATTGATGTGTATCTCACTAGTACTCGTAGTAGTGCCTGGGTATTTGATACTGGTTCGTTTGCTCATATTTGTAACTCGAAACAGGTGCTGCAGAATAAACGGAAGCTAGCGAAGAACGAGGTGACGATGCGCGTGGGAAACGGATCAAAGGTTGATGTGATCGCGGTCGGCACGCTACCCCTTCATCTACCATCGGGATTAGTTTTATACTTAAATAATTGTTCTTTGGTGCCTGCGTTAAGCATGAACATTATATCAGGATCTTGTTTATTGCGAGACGATTACTTGTTTAAGTCTGAGAATAATGGTTGTTCGATTTATATGAGTAATATGTTTTATGCACATGCACCTTTGATAGATGGTCTATTCTTATTGAATCTCGATAGTGGAAATACACATATTAATAACATTGAGGCTAAACGTTTGAAATCGAGCGATAACTCGACCTATATGTGGCACTGTCGTCTTGGTCACATTGGAGTGAAGCGTATGAAGAAACTCCATTCAGAAGGACTTCTTGAATCACTTGATTTCGAATCACTTGAAAGATGCGAAGCATGTCTGATGGGTAAAATGACTAAGACTCCATTTTCTGGTATGATGGAGCGAGCTACGGACTTATTGGAAATCATACATACCGATGTGTGTGGTCCAATGAGTGTAGCATCGCGCGGTGGTTATCGTTATGTTCTTACCTTCACGGATGACTTGAGTAGATATGGGTATATCTATTTTATGAAACATAAGTCCGAAACTTTTGAGAAGTTCAAGGAATTTCAAAGTGAGGTAGAGAATCAACGTAACAAGAAGATTAAATTTATACGTTCTGATCGTGGAGGTGAATATCTAAGTTACGAGTTTGGCGAGCATTTGAAGAAATGCGGAATACTTTCACAATTGACACCGCCGGGAACACCACAGCGTAATGGTGTGTCCGAACGTCGTAATCGAACTCTCTTAGATATGGTTCGTTCTATGATGTCACTTACAGATTTACCGCTATCATTTTGGGGTTATGCATTAGAAACAGCCGCATTCACTTTAAATAGGGCACCATCTAAATCCGTTGAAACGACACCGTATGAATTATGGTTTGGGAAGAAACCTAGATTGTCGTTCCTTAAAGTTTGGGGTTGCGAAGCCAATGTAAAAAGGTTACAGCCGGACAAGCTTGAACCCAAAGCGGAAAAATGCGTCTTCATAGGATACCCGAAGGAAACTATTGGGTATACCTTCTATCATAGATCCGAAGGCAAAATCTTCGTTGCCAAGAATGGATCCTTTCTAGAGAAGGAATTTCTCTCGAAAGAAGTGACTGGAAGGAAAGTAGAACTCGACGAGGTTGTCGAACCTTCTCTCAAAATTGCGAGTAGCGCAGCACCGGAAGAAGTTCCTGTGGTGCCTGCACCAATAAGAGAGGAAGCTAATGATGATGATCATGAAACTTCGGTTGTAGTTGCTACAGAGCCTCGCAGGTCAATGAGATCTCGTACCACTCTAGATTGGTATGATCCCGTTATGAGTGTCATGTTGGTGGACAACACCGATGACCCTGAGACATATGACGAAGCAATGATGAGCCCAGATTCCAAAAAATGGCTAGAAGCCATGAAATCCGAGATTGGATCCATGTACGAAAACCAAGTATGGACTTTGGTGGACTTACCGGATGGCCGGAAGGCTGTCGAGAACAAATGGATTTCCAAGAAGAAAACAGATGCTGATGGTAATATTACTGTCTATAAAGCTCGACTTGTCGCAAAGGGGTTTCGACAAATTCAAGGAGTTCACTACGATGAGACTTTCTCACCAGTAGCGAAGCTAAAGTCTGTGAGGATTATGTTAGCAATCGCTGCATATTATGATTATGAGATATGGCAGATGGATGTCAAAACAGCATTCCTCAATGGAGACATTGATGAAGAGTTGTATATGATGCAACCCAAAGGTTTTGTCGATCCTAAAGATGCTAACAAGGTATGCAGACTTCAACGGTCCATCTATGGATTGAAGCAAGCATCCCGAAGTTGGAACCAACGTTTTGATAAGGTAATCAAAAGTTTTGGTTTTATACAAACTTATGGAGAAGCTTGTATTTACAAGAAAGTGAGTGGGAGCTCTGTAGCATTCTTAATACTATATGTAGATGACATATTGTTGATTGGGAATGATGTAGACCTTCTTAATAGTGTCAAGGATTATTTGAATAATAGTTTTTCAATGAAGGATCTTGGCGAAGCAGCTTACATATTAGGCATAAAGATTTATAGAGATGGATCAAGACGCCAAATATCATTGTCACAAAGTACATATTTGGACAAAGTTCTAAAGAGGTTTGGAATGGAAGATAGCAAGAAAGGGTTCTTGCCCATGTTGCCCAATACGACCTTGAGTAAAACTCAAAGTCCTACATTGGCAGAAGATAGAGAAAGGATGAGTAAGACTCCCTATGCCTCAGCCATAGGATCTCTAATGTATGCCATGCTATGTACTAGACCCGACATTGCATATGCTGTTAGTTTAACTAGCAGATATCAAAGTGATCCAGGAGTGGATCATTGGACAGCGGTCAAAAACATCCTTAAGTACTTGTGAAGAACTAAGGATATGGTTCTTTATTATGGAGGTGATGAACAACTCGTTGTTAATGGTTACACCGATGCTAGTTGGAACACCGATCCGGATGATTCTAAATCACAATTTGGATACATATTTATTTTGAATGGTGCAGCAGTTAGCTGGAGGAGTGCAAAGCAAAGCGTTGTGGCGAGATCTTCAACTGAATCGGAATACATGGCTGCTTCGGAGGCTTCACAAGAAGCGATATGGATGAAATAGTTCATTACAGAGTTGTGTGTGGTTCCTAGTGCGCTGGACCCAATGTCTATCTACTGTGATAACATGGGTGCCATAGCCAATGCACAAGAACCAAGGTCACACAATAAGCTGAAGCATATCAAGCTACGTTTTCACGCTATTCGAGAACATGTCCAAGATGGGACATAAAGATTTGCAAACTACACACAGATCTGAATGTGGCGGATCCGTTGACTAAACCTCTCCCGAGGGCAAAACATGACCAGCACCAAACTGCCATGGGTGTTCGGTATATTACCATGTAATCTAGATTAGATGACTCTAGTGCAAGTGGGTGACTGTTGGAGATATGCCCTAGAGGCAATAATAAATATAGTTATTATTATATCTTTGTGTTTATGATAAATGTTTACATTCATGCTATAACAGTATTAACAAGGAAACATTAATACTTGTGTGATTTGTAAACTAAATTAGAGTCCCTAGTAAAGCCTCTTTATAATACTAGCTTGTTGGTTAATAAATGATTGTGGTTTCCCTATCATGAACATTGAGATGTTATTAACAACAAGATCATATCGCTAGGAGAATGGTATGATGGACATACTCCTATAGATAAGCGTAGCATAAAGATCAAGTCATTTTAATAGTTCAATTGCTATATGCTTTCTGATACATAGTAACCTAATTCCTTCGACCATGAGATCATGCATATCACCTTTACCGGATGGATGCTTTGATGACATCAAACACCACACTATAACTGGGTGGCTATAAAGGTGGCATTGAGTGTTCAGAAAGTATTGGTTGAAACACATGGATCAAGAGTGGGATTTGTCCATCCATATGACGGATAGATATACTCTGGGCCCTCTCGGTGAAATGTCATCCAATTAGCTTGCAAGCATGTGACTGGCTCACAACGCATCACATATCACAGGAACGAGAAAAGAGTATTTATCGGTAACGAGGTTGAACTAGGTATGCAGAGATACCGACGATCATAACCTCGGATAAGTAAACTATCGTGAGACAAAGGGAAATTGGTATCGTATGTAAGTGGTTCATTCGATCGCAAAGTAATCGTTGAAATATGTGGGAGCCATATGAATTTCCAGATTCCTCTATTGGTTATTGTTCGGAGAAGTGTCTCGATCATGTCCGCATAATTCATGAACCGTAGGGAGACACACTTAAGGATTCGACGTTGTTTGAGTAGTTATGGAATGATGAGAAAGAGACCGAATGTTGTTCGGAGTCTCGAATGGGATTTGGGATATCACGAGGAGATCCGGAATGGTCCGGAGAATAAGATTCATATAAGGAAAGTCTTGTTTCGGAGTTGGAGAATGGTTCTGGTGTTTTCATCAGGGAATGTTCTAGAAGGTTCCGGAATGTCCGGCACTCCGGAGGGGAAGGGTACATGAATGTGATATATCAAGTTGGTATGATTGCATCATGTACTAAGTGTCATCGCTGAACAAAATAGAGGATTTAATCAAATCCTTGTTTGAAAAGTCAAACGCCAATTTGAAAGTCAAACGGCTAATTTTGGGAAGTGGAGGGGAGGTGGAATCCGAGTTGGGGAGGAGTCCCTCCACCTCCACCGCCGGCCCACCTTGGGTCCGAGTTGGGGAGGGACTCCCCTCCCCTGGCGCGCCTCCCTCCACCTATAAGAGGAGGGGCAGGGCTCCCCTCCTAGACACACAAGTTCCCTACCTCTAAACCCTAGCCCCAAGCCGCCGCCGCCTCCATAGCCGCCGAAGGCCCTAGGGCACTCGCCGCCGCCTAGGTCAAACCCTAGCCGCCAGCCTAGCCCCCTCCTCGGCGTGTCTAAACCCTAGATCGTCGAGGGCTCTCTCATAGTCCACCATACTCGCTCCGGTTTAAGGCGAAGCCCTGCGAGATATTCCCTCTACTTCCGGTACCACGCCGTTGTGCTGCCGGAATCACGAGGAGAGTGCTACAACCTCCGTTGCCTGCTGGAACAAGGGAGAGGAAGGTCTTCGTCGAGTACCGAACGTGTGACCGACTGCGGGAGCGCTGCCGGAACGCAGCGCCGGAAGGATCGTCTACGCGATCTTGAGATCGGGAAGAGTACGACTACATCACCCACGAGAATCCGCTCTCGTTAAACACTTTGGAATCTTCGAGGGTGAGTTATTCCATCGACTCGTTGCTACAATCTAGTAGATAGATCTTGGCTTGTTTGTTTCTATGCGATAGAAATTTTTTGTTTTCCATGCTACGAATCCCTACAACTACATGTACATGATTTCGTGCTGGTGATTTTTTGTAAAAAATACTTTTTAGGTACACAACATGCTATTTCATTAGAGATCCAATGCTAGTTTTGTGAGTCTCATCCCCTAGCTAAGAATATTTAAAAACCCTTCAAAAAGGTTGACCAGACATTCAAATGTGCATAACTAATTCAAAAAAAATACAAAACTTTCGCATGGTGTCATGTTATGCGACATAGTTGTGAGGAAAAATATCAAACTTGGTTTTAGAAATGGTCGAAAAAAACTTCCTTAGAAATGGGGTGGTTTACCCTAGCTTTGGAAACCCATTTCTACCACATTTGGGTGAGGGTGAGTTGTACTTCACAAAAGGGATCAGGGTGAGGATGGGGCGGATGAGTTGTACTCTACATATGAGAAAAACGTTGGAAGCTCATACAAACATAGAAAAGTACACATAGCTACATTGGTTGAAATTCAAATTTACCATCATATTTGAATTTCGGCCAAATTATTACAATAACAAGTGCCAAATTATTACAATAAAAAATGTTTACAACAACAAAAGGTGCCAAATTATTACAACAACAAGTGCGAAATTATTACAATAAAAAATGTTTACAACAACAATGCCAAATTCAAAGTCTATTTCTTTTGGCTCTTCTTACCCCTCGTTTTTTCTCCTTCACAAGTTTCACACCACACAACAGGTTTATGCTCTTCTTTTTCTTACCATAACCATCTGGCCTCCCCACAGCACGTACAAGAGTCTCCTTCACCTCCTGCACCTCCTCAACAACACAATCTGGCACCAGAGCCTCATCAACATGGTCAGTTTGCACCAGAGCCTCATCAACATGCTCATTTTGCACCAGAGCCTCCACAACATGCTCATTTTGCACCAGAGCCTCAACAACATGCTCATTTTGCACTAGAGCCTCAACAACATGCTCATTTTGCCCCTCATTTTGCACTAGAGCTTCCAAATCAGAAACGGTGTGCCCTAAAGCCTCAAAAGTTTGCACATCATCCTCCAAAATAAGTTTAGATTGCACCTCAGCAACACCAAACATGATCTGGTTAGTTCTCTTCTTTCTTTGGCCATTGATTCTTTCCCTTTTCACTGGCCAGCATTCTTCAACAACAAGAGGTGGGCATTTTTCTCCACGCTTCCTCCTGAAAACAAGCAAGTTAGCTGGGGGAGAAAAATCATCAACAAGAAATACATAGATTTTGGATGAACATACTTTGGCTTTTCAGTAGTGTATCTGCACTTGGTAGAGCCAACTCGGTGTCCAAGTTCTTCACAGAGTTTGCATCTATTCTTGTTACCTTTTTGGGCCCTTTTTGGCTTGGCATCTTTATTTTCATCTTTCTTTCCCTTCTTGATGCTCCCACCTTTCTCAAACCAAGCCTTGAATCTACTCTGCTTGGGCCTGCCGGCCTTTCTTTTCATCAAAGGAGGACACAAGGAGAACTGAATGTCCACTTCAGGCCACTAAGACTGATCTGTAAGTGCTGGAATTGGTGTTCCATATGCAGCCTTGAATTTTGCTACAAAATAATACTCATGCAAATATGCGTGCATATTTAGCTTGTGTTTGGAGGCCAATAAAAGTATGGCATGCTCACAAGGCTTCCCACACTACTAGGAAAATGGTCGTCTGTGGCGCACCTGAAAGGCCCATCCGTGGCGCACCTGTAGTGCGCCACGGGCCTTGCGCTACGGCTATCTCTCAGCCGTGGCGCACTGCCTAGTGCGCCACGGTTGTGTAGAGATAGGCGTAGCGCACCTCCTGGTGCGCTACAGAAGTTTGGCGTGGTGCGCTACCACTTGGATCTTCTGTGGCGCACTACCTAGTGCGCCACTAAACATCCATGGTGCGCTTTAGGTGTAGTGCGCCATAGAAGGTAGACCATGTGCGCCACATATGTTTTTTTTGTTTTTTTTTAATTTCCAAGCCAGATTATATGCAGTACAGATTATATACAATATTACAGCAGATATACACACACAGATACAAGATATACAATTATATATATAAATACTCAATATGAAAAACAAGATTGAAACAAATACATATAGATAAGTCTCATACATGAATACATAGTCCAAGTTACATTGTTTTGATCATGTTACAAAGTAGTAGTTGGTGACATGCGAATACATGTGTCGATCGAACAAGTTAGAGCTCGGAAGCTCGCCTAGACATCTAAACTAGCTAGCTAGACACAAATGCGGGATAAATAACCAAAGAAGATAAGCATGATCACCGCCGCGACGAAGGTGTAGGTCTTCATCCGGTTCCTTGTCCTAACTCCCGCTAGATAGCGCGTGTATCTATCTTCCGCCTCCGCCATAGTGTTGTACCCTTTGTAGCTATTGCCGCTGAAATGGTGCACCTGTCTCCGGCAGTCTTCCCAATCATCGTAGACTCCGGGAACCCGTCCCTTGTACACGACGTACCACGTCATCTACAAGTTGACAATAATAACTAACCGGTGATTGAAAAAACATGTATAATTAAAGTCGCATATGAAGATACACTTATAGAAAGTACTCTTAAATCAAAAAGAGCAAACTCAAAAAGCATGCCTCATATATAACTAGGTTGTTGGACACAGGAATATGCTTATGACGGGACCGTTAGCCAAGTAGGATGCACAATTCCTGGACTTGTGCATATCACAAGGCTAACAATCCCGTCATAGCACATTCACATATATATTGTGCCACGACATTTCAATCATCGGCATATTCTCGAAAAAGACAAAAATAACTCGAAAAGCATGCCTCATATATAACTAGGTTGTTGGACACAGGAATATGCTTATGACGGGACTGTTAGCCAAGTAGGATGCACAATTCATGGACTTGTGCATATCACAAGGCTAACAATCCCGTCATAGCACATTCACATATATTGTGCCACGACATTTCAATCATCGGCATATTCTCGAAAAAGACAAAAATAACTCGAAAAGCATGACTCATATATAACTAGCTAGGTCGTTGGACACAGGAATATGCTTATGACGGGACTGTTAGCCAAGTAGGATGCACAATTCCTAGACTTGTGCATATCACAAGGCTAACAATCCCGTCATAGCACATTCACATATATATTGTGCCACGACATTTCAATCATCGGCATATTCTCGAAAAAGACAAAAATAACTCGAAAAGAATGCCTCATATATAACTAGCTAGGTCGTTGGACACAGGAATATGCTTATGATGGGACTGTTAGCCAAGTAGGATGCACAATTCCTGGACTTGTGCATATCACAAGGCTAACAATCCCGTCATAGCACATTCACATATATATTGTGCCACGACATTTCAATCATCGGCATATTCTCGAAAAAGACAAAAATAACTCGAAAAGAATGCATCATATATAACTAGCTAGGTCGTTGGACACAGGAATATGCTTATGATGGGACTTTTAGCCAAGTAGGATGCACAATTCCTGGACTTGTGCATATCACAAGGCTAACAATCCCGTCATAGCACATTCACATATATATTGTGCCACGACATTTCAATCATCAGCATATTCTCGAAAAAGACAAAAATAACTCGAAAAGAATGCCTCATATATAACTAGCTAGGTCGTTGGACACAGGAATATGCTTATGATGGGACTGTTAGCCAAGTAGGATGCACAATTCTTGGACTTGTGCATATCACAAGGCTAACAATCCCGTCATAGCACATTCACATATATATTGTGCCACGACATTTCAATCATCGGCATATTCTCGAAAAAGACAAAAATAACTCACACTTGTCGTCCGAGAACCAAAGAGTAAGCAAAAAAACCAAAGAGTAAGCAAAAAAACCAAGCATTGATTGATATATAATAATAATAAGAAAAATAAGTAAGCGGTGATTCATAAACCTAATAAGATAAGTACACTTGTCGTCCACACACACACAAAGGTCATCTATAGTTTGCAACTACAACTAGGCCAACATCAAGCCTTCTGGATCGGCTTAGGGAACGGGAGGACGCCCTGCCTCGTCATGAACTTCCTATAGTCACCCTGCATCTCTAGGCGATCTTCTATGTCACGGTTATTCGGGATATTTCCTCCGTAGAAGATCCCCCCCGAAGTCATGACATCACGAAAGATGATTGCCCCAAACTGCTGCTGGATGCGATACATCTCTTGTCTAATATCCGAATCATTGATCTTGGCCTTTGCTTCGGCCCACTGTTTGAGATGATCTGGCAGCGTAGAATTCTGCTGGTCAAGTAGGAACGCCCTCATGTGATGGAGTGCGTAGTAGGCTTCCTTCTTACTGTTTTCCGGCTGCTTCACGCAGGGGAACTCTGTTACGTGGTTGAAGACGTGCCTGCCGAACTTGACCTTCTTACGCACGAAGCTGGTGCCTTCCGTCGAGGCAAAGCCAGTGAGAGCATCATCCAGAACTTCCTTGATCTTGTCGTAGTTTTTCTTCTTTTCTAGACTCCCCGAGTCGAAATACGTGGCGTGGGAATGCTTCGGCGATAAGGAGATGAGCGTGCAGTGTTCATCTCTGCGCAAAAAATTCAAATGGAATGTGTTGAAAAAAGAATGATGATGATCTAATAAAGCCAATCGACGGTGGCGACTGAATAACGACTTACTCGGGAAAGTAAGGCACGAGAATGTATTCCTTTGTCTTGTTCGCCACGAAGATTCTTTTTAGGTACGAGGCCACGATACGTCGTTCGGCGGGGGAACCCAAGCAGCCGTCACGCATGTAGTAGGGGTCCACTATAGCGATGCCCGGTGTGTTCTCTCTAATGATCTGGGTGGCCAGGCTGAGAGAAAAGAGACGGACCATGGTATAGTGCAGCGGGTATAGGTGGAACATATTGAAGATGTCCTCGAACCGCAGGAAGAACAGATCCGCGGGGGCAGTGTCGACGAAGCCCAAGCCTGGTGGCACCTTAACCACGAATACCGGGTGCGAGGGATCTTTCTCCGATAGAAGGCGTCTCTCTATCGTCAGCACGCCGTCATGCACACTCTACAGTTCCGAACTGGCGAGCTTCCGCAAATTCTTAGGTAGCATGGGCTCACCCGCCACATGAATCCTCCACATAATACCCTCGGGTCTTGGTGGCCCGTCCCGAAACCTGATCGGATTCGCAGTTGTTGACGCCACCGGCTGGCTCGATCTGCTAGATTTTCTTTTCCTGCCCTTTTTTCCTTTTGGAGAGCGGGCAGGCACCGCAATCTGAGCACCGGCCGCCCTATGTAGTGTGTCAGGGCTTAGAATAAAGGGCTGGTTGGTTGTATCAGCTGGCTCTGTAAAGGCGCAAGCTGGAGGCGTCTCCTGAGAACCAAACAGACGCTTGGTGATAGTGGCTTTCTCTGTGGGGCCACCAGCTAGGTCTTCTTCGTTGCCAAACTGAGTGCTGAAGAAGTGATCATTCCAGTCTTCGTCGTCCTCGGCCGGATCCTGCGCCATGTGCATATCATCAACATGATCATCCGACCCACCGCATGGAGGTGACGGCGAGGGCGGTAAGGGGGCCTTGCCACCGCTTGTCGCTGGCACGACAGGCGGTGTTGTTGTCTGTGGCGTGATGGCCCCCGCCGTCCCCAAACGGATCATGCTCTTTGGCCATAGCAAGAACAAGCCGAAGCAACTTCTGAGGATAGACGACTCTTCTTCATCCGCTCCTGGGGGTTGAATGGGAGGTTCCAGGTCGTCGCAGCCCCTTAGCACCCGACTAATTTTAACCCTGTGCACGCTATCTGGCATCGGTTTTGAGTGGAACGTGCGCTGCAAGGGTTGAACGATGGTACCCTTGGCAACATCCCTCAGCTCGTTGTTCATGTAGCATAAGAGAGTGCAAGGAACATCCGTCTGCAGAAAACATGTACGGCGTCGTCAGAGCGAGATGCCACAAGGGTAATATATAGATGGCATGAAAGGCGGTAATTAAAGCAATTTGTTTACCGTGATGGCGTCGAGATCGGCTAATGTCGACGCACCGCATACGGCGACGGGCGTGCAAGAGACGGAAGGGCTGCTTGATGGCGCGGTGCTGGCCGCCGGTGTATTCTCCCTACCGACGGGTGCTTGGAGCTCCGGTGCCGCCGCGACGATGGCAGGGGGCACCAACATGTACTCCGGCGCCGCGGTGATGGCAGGGGGAGTCACCAACACTTGCGGCGCCGCGGTGCTAGCGGGCGGAGTCACGAACACGTAGTTCGCCTGATTCGTCGGCGCCGCGTTGTTCAAGTGGCTGCTGACCATGCTTGGAATCGGGCACGGCCCTACTCGCCCACCCGCACTCCAGTTCGCTATTGACTCCACCAAGGTAGGCAGGAAGGACGTAAGGGTGATTGCCAGGTTGTATTGGACGATCTGCGGGATCCGCGCCACTTGTGCCTTAAGTTCTTGAACCTCTCTGTTTTCCTCCTCGCTCCTTCCCGACGGCGCCACATGCGTCCTCGGCGGTGGACCAAAATGATCCACCCAATTCTTACCCCCGAGGCCGGCTAGACGGTCAGCCGACGACGGCTTCTTCGTAACTGGCTCTATTTTCTTGGCCCGGTTCATCGCCCTGTTAAAAGGGTTATCCCACCGGGTGGCCGCCGTCGACCCCTGGGATGAGGAACCCTGGGATCCATGACTAGCAACAATTTCCTCCTCCTGCAGAAGAAGTAACAGTGAATCATTTAGATCATCGATTAGATTGCAATCGTGTTGATCCGCGGTAATTAGATTATACTTACCACAATTTCCTCGAATTCCTTCACCGCAGGATCCACGGTGAGTTGTTTTGTTTTTGGGTCCACATGGTAACGGGCCCTGATGAAGTTTCGAACCTGCCCGGGTTCGAATTTAGCAAAGGGGTTTTCTATCCCCTTGGATCTATACTCTTCGTCCTCCTTATTCCATTTGGCCTCCGCGGTTCTGTATCCACCAGATCCGAGATGGTGATGACCTATATTCATCGCCTGCAACACCTTTCCCCGATTACTATTGGCCAGGGCTCTTTCGGATTCACACCTCTCCTTGAACTCCCGGAACTGATCTTCGGTGATCTGCGGGTCAATCTTCTGGATCTCCTCGAGACTTTTGCCTTCTTTATAGATCTTCTTCTTTATCCGGGTTCTCCAGCTGGCCAGGGCGGTGCTCATCTTTGTGAGGGCGGATTTGTTTACTTCGTTCCCATGATAATTTTTGTTCTGATACTTAGCGGGGAACTTGTATCTTGCGTGCAGCTTCTCGAAGAGGAGTGTGCGCAAGTGGCCATTATCTTTATGCCGGAGATTCTCGGTGTTGATCGAGATGGTTGTCCGGGTGATCGCCGCCACTTGCCCACCGTACCCTTTGACGACAAGGGCGGGCTCCAAAGGAACCCCTGATGGGCTCACTTCGGTAATTTCCTCCCTGACCGTGCCGACCGTGTTCGGGCGCCGGTCCTTCGGCTTCTTCTTCTTAGGAGGGTTGCTACCACTCCCTGTGCCCTCGCCGCCATCAGTGGTTTCATCGTCCGCCGTTCCTTCGGCTTCTTCCTCCGCGTCTTCCATCTCATCATCCTCGCTCTCCGAAGGATGGTATTCTTCATCGTCTTCTAGACGCTGGGCCGCCTCCCAGAATGTCAATTGTTTATTCGGAGGTCTGAGTTCTCCTTCAGCGCTGATGCGCTTAGAACATCCAGCCTCGTCGTTGTCACACATCTTTGCACTAATAAAAAACAAATAATTGGTTAAATGCACGGAAAAATCCGGCATGACCTTTGCTAATTTTCTTAAACTAGGAGTGCCCGATTTCTGCCGAAACGGAAGTTAATCAACATTTCGGCAAAAATGAGGACTCATTTCATACAAGAACCTGCATACGGGACATAATAAAGTGCTTCATACAAGCACAAGAATAATTTCAAGTGCTACAACAATAACAACAATCCTTGCTGTCATTTGCTTGCAATAAGAAAATGAGAATACACCATAACAAGCACAAGTTTAGCAAGAAAATGATGGCAACATAATTTTTAGTTCTGTGAACAAATGACAGCAAATAGTAGCAAATGACAAGTATACACAGTTCAATTCAGTTCACCTTGGCAAGCACAAGCTCGACATCTAACTTGACAGCAACTACAGGTGCAATGCAGACTTGTTTTAATTTGACAGCAACTACAGGTGCAATGCAGGCATCTAACTTGACATCAACTACATCTAACTTGATAGCAACTACAGGTGCAATGCAGACATCTAACTTGACAGCAACTTGACAGCAACTACAGGTGCAATGCAGACATCTAACTTGACAGCAACTACATCTAACTTGACAGCAACACAGTCCACAGGTTACAAAGGCTCTCTGTCAGATCTGATCAACACTTACATAGTCCATCGGCAGATGCATTCAAAACTTACATAGTCCACAAGTTTTTCCTAATCTGATCAACCAATGGCTCAGGCTCTCTGTCTATTATTACTGGACTTGATAAAATATGACCATCTTACTGCTATATTCATCTACTGGACTTGCAAGAAGTTACTGGACTTGATGCATGAGTGATGTTTTATTTCATGCTTGGGTTAAAGAATATATGACCATCTAGTGCTATATTAGTCTACTGCACATATCTGTTATCACCATGATAAGGACATCAATGCCATATTAATCTAGTGCTATATTAATCTATTGCACATATCTAGTGCTATATTAATCTAGTGCTTGGGTTAAAAAAATTCATGACTGTTATCACCATGATAAGGACATTGGCCATCTACTGCACATATCTAGTCCTATATTAATCTACTGCTGCATTGCATGAGAAGAGTGAGAAGTGATGCAGGTAACTGAGGTGAGCACTGGCATAGGTTGCACTGGCATAGGTTGTACTGGTAACTGAGGTGAGCACTAGAATTGATGGGAACAGTAAGAGGGAAGGGACAAAAATAGAAGCTACAGGAAAACTACTGCACTGGTTTAACTAGCCCATTTCAAGCCAAAAATAGAAGTGACATGATTGACTGATTTATTAACAGAACATGGAGAGGTTAGAAAAGTATCCATTTATTGCTTAAAAAACTACTGCACTGGTTTAACTAGCCCATTTCAAGCCAAAACTGTTTATACTACAAACATTAAAGTCGAATTCAGATCACTATGAGAAAAAAATATCGAATTCAGATCGAAATGGTAAACCATTTCAGATTAACAGCTTGCATCATTTCAGCACTAAATCTACTGCTAAATCAACCTAAATCAAGCTACTGCTACTACCTAAACCTAAACCTAAACCTAAATCTAATCCTAAATCAACCTAAACCTCACTGTCAACCTAATCCTAAATCAACCTAAATCTCACTGTCAACCTAAACCTAAACCTAAATCTAAATCAATGCCCACGGGTGAGATGGAGAGAGGGGGGAGATGGAGAGAGGGGAGAAGACTCACCTCTCTGAGACGAGGACGAGGACGAGCCTGCGGGTGAGGTGGCTGGCGATGTAGGGCTGTAGACGGTCGAGTCCACTGGCGAGGCGAGCGAGCGGGCGACGCTCCTCCTCCACCTCCTCCTGGCTGGCGACGCTCCACCTCCACCTCCTCCTGGCTGGTGCGCGGGCGACGCTCCTCCTGGCTGGCACGTGGGCGGCGCTCCTCGTCCTGCAGCTGGCTGGCGCGCGGGCGACGCTCCTCCTCCACCTCCTCCTGGCGGGCGCGCGTTGATGCAGATGGGATGCGGCGGCGGCGCATCGATGGGGATGAGAGAGGGGGCTCGGGCTGAGATGGAGCGATGGGGATGAGAGAGGCGGCTCGATCGAGTGGATAAAGCCAGTTAGGCATAGCGCACTTGGGCATAGTGCGCTACAGATATCTGTAGCACACTACGGGCTAGTGCGCTACGCCTATCGGCTTCTAACTACTGGATAAGAGAACTACAGACCCACTAGCTAACAACTATACTAGCCTATCCCACTGGTTCTGCCCACTACTCTATTCTAAACCTGAGAGCACCCAGGTTCGAATCCAGGTGCCCCAATTTTTTGTTTTGATTTTAAAAACACTTTTAAATATTCCAAAAAATGCCCAAAAGTGGTGATATATGCCATAGAAGTTTTATTTTGATTTTAAAATACTTTTAAATATTCCAAAAATGCCCAAAAGTAATAATATTCCAAAAATGCCCAAAAATATGATTTAAAGTATAACTAAATTTCATAATACTTTGTTCATGAATATTACAATCTTTTTTGACCACGCGTTTACAATATTTTTTGAGCTAGCGTTTTACAATCTTTTTTCCCTTCTTTGTCGCGGTTGAATAATTTAGCCCCGGCACTTTAATGTTTCTTCTTTCGAACGGGCTACCTTTTTTGGGTAGGGTTGTCCTTTTTCTTCTTGTGATGTATGTTGATGCATCGTAGTCGTCGTCATCTTCAATCTTTGGATCGCCGTACTGGTCGAAGTCTTGCTCGTTGGCGACTCCATCCATTCCGATGATGTTTATTTTTCCTCTCCTCACGACAACACGGCTAGGCTTTGTCGGGTCGGTAATGAAAAAACATTGGTCCACTTTGGTAGCCAGTACCCACGGTTCATTTTTCGCGGCCACGTTTGCACCGGCGGCCTTGGATTTGGCTGCTTCGGGTATAACCATGGTTGTGAAATATCGGTCTTCTCTTTCGACGCTCTTTGCCCATCTGACACGGAACATCGGCACCTTTTCTCCACAGTAGTCGAGCTCCCAGATCTCCTCGATTCTTCCGTAGAATCTTTCCTTCACGTTGTCATCGGTGTAGAATTCCGACGTTACGCCTGAGTTCTGATAATCACCCTTGTTGTCCTTTTCCTCCGTGTAGAATGTGTAGCCGTTGATATCATACGCCTGATAGGTCACCAGGTTTTGCATCGGTCCCTGCGACAAGGTGAATATGATCTTTTCCATGTCATAAGAATGCGAGCGTGGGGGATTATCAAGCAGCGTCTGCCTAAACCAACGCGTGAAATCTGAGTTGTGCTCTTTGATTATTTCTCCCTGCGTCCTCTGTATGCCCCGGTCACTGTACTTCTTCTCAATTAACCTTTTGTGCTTCTGTACCCAAGGATCGACCAGTTCTAAATGCTGTAGCGCGACGAGGTTTGCTCGATCAAAGTCTGCGCGTCGAAAATCGAAGTCTGCATGCAGTATGCGACGACCCTCTCGGTGACCAGATCCGTCGAGCTTGCCAAGGTGTCTGTTGACGGGAAGACCGACAGGGTTCTCGATGTCTAGATAATTCGTGCAGAAAGAGATGCACTCTTCGGCCAGAAAGCCCTTGGCTATGCTTCCATCTGGAAGAGACCTGTTGTGAACGTATCCTTTGATGTGTCCGTTCATGCTTTCGAACGCCATCATGCTGCGGAGAAACATCGGCCCGAGTTGTACGATGTCCTCCACGACATGGACCAGCAGATGCACCATAATGTCGAAGAATGCGGGTGGGAAGTAGACCTCAAGCTCACATAGTATCACCACGATCTCCTCTTGTAGCCTTCCGAGCTGATTCAAGCCAATCGACTTCCTAGAGATGACGTCGAAAAACTTGCATAGGCCAAATAACGTTTCACGGACGTGCTCGTCCATTATCCCTCTTAGTGCGACCGGAAGTACCAGCGTCATTAGCACGGCACAGTCGTGAGACTTCATGCCACTGAACCTCTGCTTCGCCTCGTCTAGGTATCTGCTTATATTGCCCGCGTAGCCGTAAGGAAATTTGACTCCTAGAAGGCACTTGAAAAACTGTTTGATCTCATCCTGGCTTAGAGTGAAGCAAGAAGGAGGGCAGTAATATTCGTTCTTCTTGAACTTTTTACCCTTCCGACGACCTTGTGTCGTCTCCGACTCATGATCATCGTCATCTTCCTGATCATCAGGAGTAGTGCGTCCTCCGTGAAGCTCCTTCCGGATACCCAAGCATATCAGGTCGTGCCTTGCTTTCGGACCATCTTTCGTCCTATCTGGCATGTTGATTATGGTGGCGACCAGACTCTCGCATACGTTTTTCGTGATATGCATGATGTCGAGGCTATGAGGCGTGCGGAGAAACTTCCAGTATGGCAACTCCCAGAAAACAGACCTTGTTTTCCATACCTTCATCAGCGGCTTGTCTTGTTGCTGCCTCTTTTGCTTCTTTCCAGGCTTAGGACAATCTTTCCAGTTTTTCAGCAACTCTTCCACTTCTTCGCTGCTCCTACGCTCTAGGATTCCTCGGGTCTCTGATTTGCCATCGAACAGGTCTCCACGTTTTCTCCATGGATCATTCTTGCCGAGCCACCTCCGGTGCGCCATGAACACGGTTTTCGATGACCCTGGATCTTTCTCTAGTTGGAGATAGCTTGTGTTATCCAAGCACCTAACGCATGCGCAGAATCCTTGGATAACCTGCCCCGAGATATACCCGCAACCTGGATAGTCTTGCACCGTAGTGACCAACGCGGCTCTCATAGTGAAATAATCTTGTGCGACGGCGTCGTAAGTATTGGCTCCAGATTCCCATAACTTGGCTAGCTCCTCTTTCAACAGCCCGAGATACAGATTGATGTCGGTACCAGGTTGTTTCGGCCCTTGAATTAGCATACTCATTTGTATGTACTTCTTCTTCATGCACAACCATGGAGGGAGGTTGTACATCCATACAAACACGGGCCAAGTGTTGTGCGTGCTGCTCTGGCTACCGAACGGATTGAGTCCATCGGTGCTCGCACCAAGCCTGATGTTCCTCGAATCTCCACCGAATTCTGGGAATTCGAGGTCCAATGCTTTCCACTGGCTAGCATCTGAAGGGTGCGTCAGCAGCTCATCCTTTTCGGGGTCATCATCATCTCCTGGCTTCTTCCTTTCCGCATGCCATCGCATGAGCTTCGCTTCCTTAGGGTCCGCGAAATAGCGCTGCAGACGAGGGGTGATAGGAAAGTACCATACCACTTTTCGAGGTGCTTTCTTCCCTTTCTTGTATCGACTCACGCCGCACACCGGACATGTGGTTTTCTCCGCGTCCTCGCCCCGATAAATGATGCAATCGTTGATGCATACGTGATATCTAACGTGCGGTAGATCGAGAGGACAGACGATTTTCTTGGCATCCTCGATACTAGTTGGACATGTGTTCCCCTCCGGGAGACGATCGTGCCAGAATGCCATCATATCGTCGAAGCTTGCGTCGCTCAATTTGTGCTTTGCCTTCATCTCCATAGCCTTGAGCGTTACATTCAACCGGGTATCATCGGGCCTGCATCCTTCATACAATGGAGTAACCGCGTCTTTCTCAAGTTGCGCAAGCTTGGCTTTCTCTCTAGCGGCAGCCCTGGCGTTACTCGTCTGCTTGAGAAGCAGCTCTTGCACATAAGGGTCCCGCACCCAGCCTGACGTTGTTCCATCGCCGTCTGCTCCTCCGGCATCTAGATCATCATCATCCCGGTCTGCTTCCGCACCTTCACCATCTCCAGGAGCCTCTTCATCATCTCGCCCGTTCTCGCCGTGATGATGATCATCGTCATGTTGGCCACCTTCTTCACTGTCTCCATCATCTACGCCATCGCTTATCCAACGAGTGTATCCATCCATGAAACCATGGCGGAGCAGGTGCGCCTGCAGATTCCCGGAATCTGGGTCGATCACCCAGTTGAGTTTGCATCTTCTGCACGGACATCTTATATCTGTCTTGTTATTTTGTATCATGTCGGTCGTCGCACATTTCAAAAATCTAGCCACAATGCCTTCGCTCATTATGCGGACCATTTTTGCCTGCACGATGTACACGGTACAATTTTGAAGTCTATTAGAACCACATAATGAATGCATGCATGCAATGGTCGATAGAAAATTTCGGCATGACCTATCCTAAAATTAGGACCTTTGCGAAATGCCAAAGTCTTGCCAAAATGGAAATGAATCAACATTTTGGCAAAACAAATGGCAACTTGTTCACATACAAACACAAGAGAGAGAGAGGCCGATCCATACACACATGAACATATCATTATCCTCTCCATACACACATGCATGAGCATCATCGATACTCTCCATATACACACACATATGACCATCGATCCTCTCCACACATACACACATCATGAGCATCGATCATCTACATACATATGAGCACATGCATCATCCATATACACATGAACACATCCTTACATGGACAACTTACCGAGATGAGAGACCGATCGCGAGAAAGATGGAAAGGAGAGGTGCGTGCGTCGACCGGAGACGGATAGATGAGAGACCGGAGACCTCCTCTATTACTTATGTAACATCCAAAGCAAGTTTTACATGCTAAAAATGGTGAATGTATGGAGAAATTGAGGTGGGAAGGAGAAGATCCCGACTAGATCTAAGGAGGAAGAAGAAGGGGAAAGTGAAGTGTGGGTGGTGGATGTGTGGGCACACATGTGCACATAAAGTGTTGTCCTAAAAGAATCGAAACATCCGTGGCGCACACGGCCCCAGTGCGCCACAGGGAGTACAAACTTCTGTGGCGCACTAGGCCGAGTGCGCCACAGATGCTCCTAGTCCCTGTGGCGCACTAGGCCGAGTGCGCCACAGAAGTTTGTGGCCGTTTCAGAGCAGAGGTGGGCATGCGCTTAGTCGTAGCGCACCATGCACACGTGCGCCACAGATGACCCTAACAACCGTGGCGCACATGACTGTAGTGCGCTACAGAAGTTTGGCGTGTGGCCAACAGGGCCCTGGCCCACACACATCTGTGGCGCACTATGGTCATGTGCGCCACGGTTGTTCTAGTTATTAGTAGGGCACTGCCCACGGGTGAGCCACGCCTGTTTTAGCCGTGGGGCACTTCAACCATGTGAGCCACGGATGTGCTGATTACCTATAGCCTTTTTCCTAGTAGTGCCAGTGTGTTGCCACTCAAGGCATGTGCATTCATGCAATTGAGTGTCAACAACATGCCTCCTGCCAGTCTTTGTATCTCTGACTTCAGCACCCCACAATGAGGATTTCTCAACACGCAAATGTACAAGATTTCTGATCCTATTGACCACCTGCTGCACAACATCGGGAAGATTATCTCCTTGAAGAACATTACCAAGCCTTCTTCTCAATTCCCACAACCTCATGATCATGATCCTGATCTGGTCAACCATGTCATGGACAGGCAAGTCTTTTAAATCCTTCACTTTGTTGTTGAAACTTTCTGCCAAATTATTGTTGATATGATCACATTTGATGGCAGTGTTAAAACCTGACCTGTACCATAAAAGAGAATGGTAGGTTTCCAACCATGTACAAAACTTGACCCTATCCACCTCAGAGCATGCCGCCTTAATATTGTCAAGGTGATATGAATGTGTCTATCTGGTGTAAGATCTTGCTGCTGGCCACATGCGTCCAAAATCATCTCCTCTAAATTTTTTGATCAAATTCATCCACATATGGCCAAACCACTCCCTCTGCTCGGCATGAGGGAAAAAAACCTTCACTGCATTTTCTAAACCTTTACATGCAACTGTGTGCACTACCAATGGAGAGACTGGCCCTATGCATCTTTTCAACTGCATCATGAACCATGTCCATGATGCCTCTGTCTCAGACTGAAACATGCCAATATCTACAGGGAACATCCAATTGTGTCCATCTAAAGCATTGCATGCTGCTAGTTGTGTCGGGGGTGTACCCCTAGATACCCCAGAGTTAATGTATAAAAGGAGCTCTGTAAAGAAATGGGAGATTTAATGAGAAACATATGCATACTTAAGTGGAGAAATATGGAACCAAGGAAGAAAACTAAAAGGAAAAAAAGATAAAAGATAGACTGGGCCGAATTATAGTTAATTCGGCCTAATATAAGTCCAAATATGCACTTCCAAAGCCGAATTAGGCCTACAGGGGCATCAGTTCTTGGGCCGAATCAGGCCACAGCCGGCCGGATTACCCAGCCGGCCCGCCAACCTCTCCATGTTGGGGGAACTCCCACCAACGTCAACCGGACCACATTGCCCCCGCCAACGTCGCCACCTTCCTGCGCTAGCACTACCTCGACGCCAACACGCCACCAAGAACCATCGCTGTCACCTGGATGTGCCGGCGACATCCCAACACAGCCGACCCACCACGGGCCTACGTCACCACCACTCACCCAGATCGCCAGGAACCACCCGGCTGGGTCTCTCTCCTTACTACCCCGCGTGGGCCGAGAGAAGGAGAGCCCGTCTGGGCCGCCATCACCCCGGATGGGCCATACGCAGACTCAGGCTAACTCCTCCTCCAGGACGATTTCAGTGTGACCCGGCTGGGCAGCCAGATAACCCGGCTGGGCCTTGTCCTTCAATTATCGGAACCAGGCCGAATTAGCTGGTAGATAGGTCGAATCAGCACTTTGTCTGGGATGTCTGGGCCGAGGTATTTCATCTCGAACGCCCTGTCATTTATCTCCAAAATCATCCCCAACCTCCGCAGGAGCACGCCATCGAACCAAGACAATCTCCACCAGTATCGTGTCAGTCTTGGGAGCCCACCAGCTCATACTGGCACATGGTTTAGGGAATATGCCCTTGGCATCTAACAAGATGCTAGGGATATGCTCTTGGCATCAAATAAGATGCTAGGGAATATGTCTGGCATCTCCAAAGATGCCAAGGCATATGCTGAGCATCTCTAGAAGATACCCAGAATATGCCATAGCGTGTAGAACAAGTCTTGTCCCCTGGGCTCCCCTTTATAAGGAGCACCAGGGGGATCATTACGAGAGAGGCCCCGAAGGGCTCCTCCCCTCTCTGCTCAATAGGAGTTCTCCTTCTTCTTCTTCCTCCACTCTCACAGAGAGATTTAGATAGAGGCATAGGAGATACAACTCAAGGAGCATGATTGTAGCCACAAGTATGGCAAGATTATAAGAGATTAGATGTAGAGATAGAGGTGTTATCTCCACATGAGAGCCTCAATCCTAGATACATTGTACTTATCTTTGTTCATACGAGTGCGGTCTTCACTGCATCATCCCTCCCCGGATTCCTCCACGTCCATCGGCCCCAACTTTAGCCTACCCATGAAATATGTCGTGGTACCACCACGACAAGTTGACCATTCCACTTTCCACTCAAGAAAGATGAGTCTATACTCAAATATGGACGGCACCCTTCTTTGAAGCCATCGATGCAAGGCTTTAAAGCCATGAAGAATTTAGAGAAGAAGACTTTCCCATCAGTTGTTACCTCAGTATCTATCTCCACAACACTGCCTGGTGACCTCTTCTCTACTTCTACTTTGAAGTTATAAAGCATTCGAAAGGTATTTGCCCAATCACCATATAGCTCCTTCATTGCCCTTTGCTTTGCCTTCCACACTATAGTATAATTCAGCTTAATGGGATACTGCTTTTCCAAGTCTATTTTTAGTCTCTTTGCAGTAATGTTTGGTGTTGTGGATAAAATAGGCTTTATTTTTTTTTTGCAACCCATAATTGTGATGTCATCTTTGTAACTGTTTGAGAACTTGTAATGCAAGTATGATCTTTTGGAATTTGATTCACTCTTATTGTCCTTCCATCAGGTTGACGTCTAGCAGAAATATACCACTTGCAAGGCCTGGCACCACCATCATAACCTATGCATTTTGCATAGAACTTCTTTTTATCAGTCCACATAGTCTTGGTAGCAAACTCACGTTTGACTGCATATGTCCTGAAACACATCCTGAATTCATCCATGCTTGGAAACAATCTCCCAACTTCAATAACTGGGTCCTCTTTGTCATAAACTGTTACTAGCTCATCATCATGTGCATCATCTACATGAACTGCAGCATTTTCCAACCACTCTGGATCTATATCTGCCTCTTCATCTCTTAAATGGTTGTCACCATCATTTGCAGCTTCATCCCTCTTCTTCTCCTTGTCCCTGTCATCTATAGGAATGCCAAAAAGCTTTACCATTTCAATGTCATCTATTGGTGCAATGACCAAATCAGTCCAGTCATGTATCTCAACTGAATTCTAATCAACAATTACAATCCTTTGTGCAGCCCCTTGTGCATTAGCATCTGCAGCCTCCCCTTGTGCATTAGCATCATCCTCCACTGTTAACACTTCCAACTCAGTAAGTATAGGCATTACTTGCCTTTGTGCAGCCCAATCATCCTCGACCATCTGAGCAGCCAACTTCGAGGCCACATATCCAACCCTCGAATCAGGTTCCAGATCAATGAGCTCTGCTAAAAACAGAACAGTTTTGCTTGTCCAACCGTTTCGCTCATCAATTTCATCAACTATATGTTCCCCTGTCTCAACCCTAACATAGTCACATTTGCAATCATCAAATCGTAACAAAGACACTTCTTGCTCTGGCCCCCAAACCACACTATCCCCAATTTTTTCCACCATTTTCCTCACCGCCTCCTCTCCCATGTTTATTAGCTCTTGGGGATCAACATGTTCTAATTCCACCTCCCATTTAACAACCGTGTCTCTCTCAATGATTTGCGTGCTGCCATCAACTAAAACAACCCTAGAGGGAAAGAAATTGAAGCAAAATTTGAAGGTTTGGCGCGCAACATCGTCTCCCCTGTTTTTGGCGGGCACTTTGAGCTAGCGGAAGCGAACAAAGAGCTCAATTTTAGAGAAATTAAGTGCAGAGATGCGGGGTATACCGATTAGAAGTCCCCTCTCCATGCTCCATCTCGTTCCCCCTCGCCCCGTTCAGCACACCCCGACCTCCACAATCTAGCATCAATGGGCACGCTCAGATCTCGAATTGAGAATAACGGGATAGGAATTAGCTTTCAAATGGCACTCACCACCTTCACCGTCGAACGGAAAGCGTTGCCTCCTAAAAAAATTGCCCTGTCGCCGCCGGTGCCGAGAACGATGGGTGAGGTCCGCCGCCGCCGTCGAGGAAGCTACAGTCAGTGTGACGCGCGCTCTCGGTCGGAAGAGGTTGGTATAACTGGCTTGACTGGCTGTCCCAACCAACCGGTTTGGCTTAACCCTAATCTTGGAACAAAGTTAAATGTGTCCTTAACGACCGTTTTATGGCCCATGTGGCCCTGGGCTATTAGCTGCCTTACAAGCGTCGTATGCGAGCTATTCTTTGCAACGATGTTGTGTTCTTTCCAATTCCGATTAAAGACATCGCATGGGAGCTATAAGCCCGATAACGAATTGGCTTGATGATTCGTGACTTGGAGCAGGAGCATGCAAGTGGGGGCGAATGTACAGAAGAGGTTCACGGTTCTACCTTCCAGGGTGAAAACCCAGGGTCTGGCCTTAATTGGTTGTGTCTGGCAATGGTCTTGTTGAAGACATTGTTTTGAGAGTGTAGAATTTCTTCAGGGTGAAAACATAAATCTTTGATTGGCGATGACGGTGTTTGTGCACTGTTTCCTTCTTGGAGAAGCTGGACTTATGTGTTGTCTTGGTGGTGGTAGTTTTGCTGTTTCAATGAATAAGTCACTGTAGCGGGATTTTTCTTTTTAGAATATTTTTGTGTGCATCCGTATAGCCGCTTGCGTTGTTATAGAGGCCGTGTGTAATTAGTATCTTCTAATATTTATATATATGCTCCTTTTCAACAAAAAAAATGTCATGCTTAGACATTGTTTATCTTTGTTATGTTCCTATGAGAGTGTCACCCCGTTCCCATTCTCCAGTAAAGTAGAGATTTGGGAATCAAATAAACCACGTTCGGTTAACTTCGGGATAATCTCAAGAGCCGGAGGAATCTACCATAGAGTAGTGTTACGAATTTGTGTTAATTATTATATCTTCTAGAATCTGGTAGGCCTAATTACCATTCTTTCTACGGGGTAGTACTAGTAATCATTAACTGTCGATAAAGCGATACTAATCCGGTTGGCAGAAAAAAAACTAAAGTGATGGTAATAATTCCTCCTCCCCGCTTACTTTTTCATGGGCCGTATAATAAACCATTAGCGCGCCATTAACAGCTGATCTAGTGCGCGCCTCGCCCCGCATGATGTCAAAATTAAAGCTAGACAGAACACAAACTGCTGCACAAATTGACGATGACCCGGCATCAGCGGAAGCCTGCCACGACCATGAGGGATACATCATACATGCACACACTTGAAAACGGGGCTATAGGTCTCGGTTGGTACGGGGCTTTAGTCCTGGTTGCCCAACCGGGACGGGGCAATCGAGACTACAACCAGGACTAAAGGGTGCACACGTGGCAGCGGCAGAGGGCGAGGGGGGTGGAGCATTAGTCCCGGTTCGTGACAGGAACCGGGACTAATAAATTTCTGCTGCGGCAGAGATTTGGTCCATTTCTCTGCCGCGGCAAATTTTGTTGCCGCGGCAGCATTTTCCTCACTTTTTGTGCCGCGGCAGAGAATTCATTTAGGTTGTTTTATTGTTTATTTAATGATTTACACTTATCAATGAAGGAACCTAATATTACATCATGATGACAATATTACATTGAATACAAGGATCGAATCATGCACTACATACAAAAGTTGCTATTCGATGCTACCGGCAATTTCTTCAAAGTTGCTATTTTTACAATTCCTATTGTCTATACACAGCCGAGTAGTATTCCCCTTTTGGGTTTAGGACTTCTGCATCCAAGAATCCCGTCAATTCCTCCTGAATTGCTCGTACGCGATCCTTTGGCAGAAGACCGTCCCGTAGACGTTCGATCTGATTTAAAAAAGGAGTCAGCCTATATAAATGAAACTAAACACAATTTGATTATAATTAAAAACTATAGAAATTGTTTACGTACGTGGAGTTGCTCTAAATTTCTGTCCTTCTCATCGCACGTCTGCCGGATGAACTCGCAAACATAATATCCACATAGATTGTTATCTGGTCCCTGTGTCAGGCACTTTACGAGAACAGAGTTCAGTCAAATTAATAATCAAGCATGATAATAACTATATCAAAACTAGAATCAAAAAGATGTGCGGATATAGCTAGTGGTGCTTACATTTAGTGGTTGAAATGTAAGCTCCTCTTTCCAAATATCCCTAGCCTTGTTGGTGAACCGTTTCCAAGCGCTGCCCGGCGTAGAAAACGAATAAAATAAGTTATTAAGTACTTGATATCATAAAATTCACGAACGTTACCGATATAGTGTCGTAATGATTAGAATTACCGCTGGAGAAGTATCTGCATGTCCTTCCACGTCTCAAGGGGTTTATGTTTCGAGTCCATGACTAGGACACGCCCTTTGTCAAGTTGAATGATCAACAGAATATAGTGGAAGCTGCAAATGCATAACTAATCAATTATATACCTAACATCGAGTAAGCGAAATAGAAAGTGTATACAAGACAATAACACTCACTCGAAGTTGTAAGGAAATAGTATTTCCCTTTTGGTTTCTTGAAACCTTAACGCGTGTACTATATTATCCTCCGTATCCTGGGGGCTTATTTTGAGATTAGCTTCATGAACCTAATATGGGTCAATGAAGCCAATGTCATAGATTTGTCCTCTGCTGCATTCGAGAATCTTCATTCTGCATATTACTGTATGATTATATACATGCAATAAACAAAATAATATAGCTGGAGACTAAATTAATTACAGAATTAGTACTTACAGACAATAGGCACTGATGATCGATTTGTCCAAGGCGTCTTGATTGAATAATTAAAATAGTTCATCAAATTCAATGGATATCATGTCATCCTTATCTTTCCCATGATGCTTTTTTGTAACCTTCAGCACTATCCAGTTAGCCCCGGCCCTTGTGGCATGCATGTACCAGTTATGCAATCTTCGCATTTTTGTTGGAAGATTGTTTACCTCCTCAGGTTTGACGAGAGGTTTGTCGTATTGGTATTTGTATGCTACTTCACTCACGGGGAAGAACTCTAACTGGGATAAGTACTGGGCAATACTCATACCTTGAGCAGCGGCAGCTTCTCCGTATTGTGCAACTACCTTTGGATCATACTGCTCTTCGGCCCCATATTTGCTCGACCCCACATTGGTTTGGGAAATCACCTTGAGAGGGGCGCAAGTCTGTTTTGCTTGTTCTCCGAGCTGGGCAACATATTTCTCGCTTGCATCAGTACTGCTCTTTGAGGCTTTTTGTGCCGCATGTGACTTGAGAATAGAACGCTCATAGTCTGATGACATCTTTGGCTCGGGTTGATGAAGAGTCTTTAGCATTTTCAACACTTTGGCTTTTTCTTCTTTGGTGCTGGGAAACACTGGCTCTTTCGGCTGCCTCAGCTTAGCGAAAAACGCTGTCGTTTCCGCATCAACGATCGCTGCAGTCTCCTCTTTAGTACAGTTATAAGCTCTCTTGGGAGGAACCTTTGGTACTTTTGGAAGAGGCTCTTGTTTACGTTTCGGCGATCGCTTACCACGAGGCACAGTAGCGGCACGCTTAAGCTTTTGACCCTTAAGCGCCGGCGATGGCTGCGCCGGAGATTGGTGAGGCGACGGAGCCGGGTGAGGCGACGAAGACGGCTTCCGCGGCGGCGATGACCTCGCTGGAGACGGGTGAGGCGGCGGCGAAGATGGCCTTGGCGTGTGATTTCGAAGCACGATACATTCCTTCGGCTATAGAATGGTGACGTTTTTTGCGTCTCCCAGCACAGTCACATCCCCTTCACCTGCAGGGTAGTGAAGATCCAAAACTTAAAAGGTGGGCATGATTTCATCCACGCCGACAACAGCGTAGCCCTCTGGAACCGGACGACAATGGTAAGTTGGTGTGGGTCCAATTGGTAAGGCATAGCCGGCCGCCACCTTCATTGATATGTTCACAACTTTGACATGTATCTCGCAGTGTGTCATCTCTGTGATATCATCCACTGGGTAGCCAACAGGAGCCATCATCGGTGCATCATCGTCATCGCCATTGTCATCACCCGGGACCTCGGGGAACATTAGTATAAGGCTACAAAAGGGAAACTATCCAGCAGATAGGTAACACTAGATACTAACAAAATACTTGACTTTATTATAGTTGGTCAAGTATTGTTCGTCGATCTTCTATGGTCTTGATCTCGGTCTTCGATCTCGATCTCGATATCGTATTCTACCGAGAAGAACCAAATCACCGGAAAGAAAGGGAAACAATCAACACATGGCATCGATGCAATGCTCAAGCAATGATGATGATATGACAAGTTAATGTGCATTGGAATGTAACCCTAAAGCATGCTCGACAAGTTAATCGGGGTTCCGAGGGGCGCAAACCCTAACTCAAGGAACTCCGGAATCACCTGTTAGGGTTACTAGGGTGTTCTAATTTAACTTGTCATTTAAGTTGTTGAACAATGCATGATTATAGCATAGATAGATAGTTCTCATTTTTCTGAACATTTTGGTATATTATTTGTATTTTTCTGAATTACAGATTAAAAGTTATTGAATTTACAAGTTTTATTCAAATTCTGAAATTATTAAATCAAATGTTTAAACCTTTTGCACCATAGTAACAACTAGCCATAGTGGCTGACTGGTGGGACCAGGGCCACCTATCACGCAAGCAAAGGGGAAACAGGGTCATCTGTCACTAGAGAAGGAGCTAGCCATAGAGGCTGACTGTGTGGGACCAGGGCCACGCGGATGCCACCTAGACGCCACGTTGGGCTCGCCGAAGACACGTCAGACGGTGATGGTAGGCAGCGGAGGAGAGCAAGCGGGGTTGCGGGACTTGGCGTGCTGGAATCAGCGCATCCAGGCGGACTCAAAATTGGCGGCGCCGCCCTCTGTTGGTTGCCGGAGCAGGTAGTACAACGACGGCCGACGGCGGCGAACGGGATCTAACGGCGCAGGCATGAACTACAGCGAGAGGGGAAGGAAGGAGGCATCCAGAAGGTTCGCTTGCTCACCCTGAGCGCGTGAGGTTGGTTGGAGAGAGCGCGGGAGGTCGAGGTTAAGCGAATCGACGCCGGCGAGCACGGTCGGGGTCGAGGAAGACGGAGTCGTGGGCGACGACTGGTGCGCGCACGGACGGAGGCGGCGGTGCTGGCGGATGGAACGCGCGGGCTCGGGCAGCCTGACGGCATCGGGGGCGGTGAGCTTGGGCAGCCTGCCGGCGTCGGGGGCGGTTGTGCACGCGTCGGGGAAGCAGAGAAGTGAGTGGGGAAGGGAAGAAGAAGAGGAGGCGCGCGCTGTTATAACCAAAGGGCCTTTAGTCCCGGTTGGTGGCTCCAACCGGTACTAAAGGGGCATATGTCCCGGTTGGAGCCACCAACCGGGACGTATACTCCAATATTTTCAGCAGACCAATGGTTGGCGCGCAGGGGGTCTTTAGTCCCGGTTGGTGGCTCCAACCGGGACATATTCCCCTGTTTTCAAAAAGTTTCAGGTATTTTCTCTCTGTTCCCGCCTTATTTTTTATTTTGGGGTTTAAATTTGTATTGTTTTTTAAATGATAATTAATTTGGAATTTAGAAAAACTTTAAACATAAAAAGTGTTTGGATTTGAATAAATAATTCAAAACCATTTTCTGTTTAAAAAAATAATTAATGTAACCATTTAAAATATGAACCATTTACAATTAAAAATGAATTAACTTATATTTTTTAATATCAATTTGGAATTTAGAAAAACTTTAAACATAAGAAGTGTATGGATTTGAATAAATAATCCAAAACCATTTTCTAATTTTAAAAAATAATTAATGTAACCTTTTAAAATGAATTAACTTATATTTTTGAATATTAATTTGGAATTTAGAAAAACTTTAAACATAAAAAGTGTTTGGATTTAAATAAATAATTCAAAACCGTTTTCTGTTTTAAAAAATAATTAATGTAACCATTTAAAATATGAACCATTTACAATTAAAAATGAATTAACTTATATTTTTTAATATCAATTTGGAATTTAGAAAAACTTTAAACATAAGAAGTGTATGGATTTGAATAAATAATCCAAAACCATTTTCTATTTTTAAAAAATAATTAATGTAACCTTTTAAAATGAATTAACTTATATTTTTGAATATTAATTTGGAATTTAGAAAAACTTTAAACATAAAAAGTGTTTGGATTTGAATAAATAATTCAAAACCATTTTCTGTTTTAAAAAATAATTAATGTAACCATTTAAAATATGAACCATTTACAATTAAAAATGAATTAACTTATATTTTTTTTAACATCGGTCATTTGGACCGAAAGCCATGAAACCTCGAACATGATAGGTCATTTTGTGAAGGTTTTTTCGAAACATGATCAATATACCAAGTCTGGTATTTTTCCTTTCAACTATGTAACAAAATATGACACCACGCGAAGGATTTTCATTGTTCGGATTTTTTTGAATTTATTTTGCCCGTTTTGAATTATCTGAATTTCTAACTATGGTCGAACCGGTGTGCATGAAGATAGGGGACGAGCATCGTTAGAACTTGCATTGGATCTCTGAAGAAACCACATATTGCGAGTCTAAAAATGATTTTTTCAAAAAATCACGGGCGATAGATCATGTACCTGTAGTACAAACCGGGCCCACTTCCTGCCAATTCGACATACATTTGTCCTTTTTACCTGGGATGGACGAAAAGGTTTGAGATGTACCGGTTGGGAGATAGTCCATGTAAGGTGGTCTAGTATTTTAGGAAAATGGGACGGTAGCATTCTGAAACGGCATGGTGGTTACTTCACAAAACGACCCGTTTTTTGCGCTCGGAAAATGGAAAAGGGCTTTTCCGTGCGACAAAAAGGAAAACTTCCTCCTGCAACATTGTTCTCCATACCAATGTCCACACACATGCATAATATGGGCACAACATCACAAACTATGCCGTGATTCAGCACATAAAATCGGTCATTTGGACCGAAAGCCATGAAACCTCGAACATGATAGGTCATTTTGTGAAGGTTTTTTCGAAACATGATCAATATACCAAGTCTGGTATTTTTCCTTTCAACTATGTAACAAAATATGACACCACGCGAAGGATTTTCATTGTTCGGATTTTTTTGAATTTATTATGCCAGTTTTGAATTATCTGAATTTCTAACTATGGTCGAACCGGTGTGCATGAAGATAGGGGACGAGCATCGTTAGAACTTGCATTGGATCTCTGAAGAAACCACATATTGCGAGTCTAAAAATGATTCAGCACAACATTTCCCACCTCTTCCCGCCAAGTTTTCCCGCCCTTTCCTTTCTACTAGAGCTTTTAGTCCCGCATGTAGTCACTAACTGGACTAAAGATATTTCCCGCCATTTCCCAAAGCTTCACGCCAAGTTTTCCCGCCCTTTCCCTCTATACTTAGGGTGATCGTGCCATGGCTATCCACACATCCACACCTTCCTCTCTTAGAACAATGGACAACGCCTACTGGGCCATTCTGACCCTCGAGGAGACCGAGCCGCTGTGCGCCTCCAACTACCCTTGTCCGCCGGGCTACCGGCCGCCCGCCGGCTGGATGCTGAGCGCTGGAGGGGTTCCTGTCCCTCCTATCCCTCAAGGTTCCGCACGCCAGGCGGCCATCACAAACCACTTCTACCACGAGCTCACGCTGGAGCAGCGGATGGATCCCCAGTGGGATCCCGACAACCACGACACCTGGAATGTCTTCTTCGCTAATAGGCGGGAAAGGGATCTCGCCAGGTACGAGGGTGATGGCCCGCCACCGGTGAACCACAACGAAGCCGGTCGTCGTCTGTGGTGGGCGAACCGTACTATCATCGGAGTGATGCGCTACATCGCCGGGGGAGACCATCCTCGCCTACGGTGCCCACGAGTCCACCCGCCACAGGCCCCACAATGTCCCGGCGGTAGCGGCATCGTCTTCCAGGAGACCCCTCTCCCTCCCGCCGTGAATCCGAGGCTGGAATGGCCCCTGGTATATGCCATGGATGGGATGAGGATCCCCGGAGTGGCAGGTGACGATGACGATGATGATGACGACGACGATGAAGACCCCGAAGCTGCGTACTATAGGACTAGGCATGATTATGACTAAAGGGGGCGGCTTTCGTCCTGAGTGTTAGCTAGTCCCGGTTTGTCCCGGTTTTTATATTAATAAATGTCTTGAGTGTTACCTAATAAATAGAGGGAAATGTCTATATAAAGAGAGGGTTCATCTTTAGTCCCGGTTGGAGAAACCAACCGCGACTGAAGGGATTGTGGCAGAGTGGGCCAGGCAACACTAATAATAGGGGTGAGTGTAGACATTATGTCGTGCGGCTTGTACCTTGTCCCAGATGGTGTCACCAACCGGGACTAAAGATGAACCTTTAGTCCCGGTTGGAGACACCAACCGGGACTAAAGATGAGTCAGCACTAATAATAGGGGTGAGTGTCGACATTATGTCGTGAGTGTCGACATTATGCCGAGCTGCTTGTACTATAAATAGGCATCCTTGTGAGTCCAGTCCTCCAGCCAGTTTGAGGCATCTCCAAGATGGTTTTAGAGAGCAGGGACACCACTACGGCCAGTTTCAGGGAGATGCCAACGGAGCCCAGTCCTCCGGCATCTCCGAGAAACTGGTCATAGAGGCACTCCCTAATATGTGAAATTAGTTAGCTCCGAGGCGTATTGATCTAGTTAGTGAAGTTACAAGCTGCAAGATGGTTTTCGAGAGCAGGGACACCACTGCGGCCAGTTTCAGGGAGATGCCGACGGAGCCCAGTCCTCCGGCATCTCCGAGAAACTGGTCATAGAGGCACTCCCTAATATGTGAAATTAGTTAGCTCCGAGGCGTATTGACCTAGTTAGAGAAGTTACAAGCTGCAAGATGGTTTTCGAGAGCAGGGACACCACTACGACCAGTTTCAGGGAGATGCCGCTGGATCCCAGTCCTCCGGCATCTCCAAGAAACTGGTAATAGAGGCACTCTCGGTCCAGCCACAAAACGGGACTAACACTCAAGACATTTATTAATATTAAAAACTGAGACTACAAAACCGGGACTAAAGGCCACAAACCGCGAAAGATATCCTTCGGTCAAGCCACAAACCGCGAAAGACATGAACTAGAGTTACATAATATGAGCATGAACTTCTTGGCATATTTCATTCCTTATGACCGCTTCAGACGTAACCATGGAGCATCTTCTTTACTTAACGGAATGCTTGGGTCAGTTTTCACTGTGAAGGGCGGAATTTCATCAAACTTATTATAATCTTATGACATGTCTGTCTTGTCCTCGATTCCCACGATGTTTCTTTTCCCTGAAAGAACTATGTGATGCTTTGGCTCATCATATGATGTATTCGTTTGCATATTTTTTCTTTTTTTCGGTCTAGAGGACATGTCCTTCACTTAGAAAACCTGAGACACATAATTGGCTAGGACGAATGGTTCATCTCTATAACCAAGATTGTTGAGATCCACTATTGTCATTCCGTACAACTGGTCTATCTTTACCCCTTCCCCATTCAGGTTGACCCATTTGCAGCGAAACAAAGGGACCTTAAAAGAGACTCCATAGTCTAGTTCCCATATCTCCTCTATGTAACCATAATATGTGTCCTTTTGTCCATTCTCGTCTATTGCATCAAAGCGGACACCACTATTTTGGTTGGTGCTCTTTTTATCTTGGGCGATCGTGTAGAATGTATTCCCATTTATTTCGTACCCTTGGAAATTCAATACAGTAGAAGATGGTGACGCGGCCAACAAGTATAGCTGATCTCCAACAGTGGTGTCATTCAAGAGATGTGTCTGCATCCAACCACCGAAAGACTTCATGTGTTCATCTGTAATCCATGATTCAGGCTTCCCCGGGTTTTTGGAGCGTACAATATTCTTGTGTTCCTCGATATACGGAGCTGCCAAGGTGGAATTATGTAGAACTGTGTAGTGTGCTTTAGTGAAAGAATCCACGTCCCTACATATCATTGCTTTCTTTCCCAGCGTGCCTTTTCCACTTAGTCTTCCGTCATGCCGCGAGTCAGAAACACCAATCGGCTTAAGGTCAGGAATAAAGTCAACACAAAACTCAATGACCTCCTCTGTTCCATATCACTTGGAGATGCTTCCTTCTGGTCTAGCACGGTTATGAACATATTTCTTTAAGACTCCCATGAACCTATCAAAGGGGAACATATTGTGCAGAAATACCGGACCGAGAATGGCAATCTCTTCCACTAGATGAACCAGGAGATGCGTCATAATATTGAAGAAGGATGGTGGGAACACCAATTCAAAACTAACAAGACATTGTACCACATCCTTCTGTAACCTTGGCAGAATATCTGGATTGATTACCTTCTGAGATATTGCATTGAGGAATGAACACAGCTTCACAATGGGTACTCGAACATTCTCCGGTAGAAGCCCCCTCAATGCAATCGGAAGCAATTGTGTCATAATCACGTGACAGTCATGAGACTTCAGGTTTTGGAACTTTTTCTCTGCCATATTTATTATCCCCTTAATATTAGATGAGAAGCCCGACGGCACCTTGATACTGTAAAGGACTTCAAAAAAGATTTCCTTCTCTGCTTTGGTAAGAGCATAGCTGGCACGACTTAAGTGACGCCCTTTATCCGTCTTGTTATGTGTATGCATGTTCTTTGGGTCTTTCATAATTTGTTGGTCCTCTCGTGCTTCAGATGTATCTTTTGTCTTCCCATACACGCCTAGGAATCCTAGCAGGTTCACGCAGAGATTCTTCGTCACGTGCATCACGTCAATTGAAGAGCGGACACGCAGGACTTTCCAATATGGCAGCTCCCAAAATATAGATTTCTTCTTCCACATGGGTGCGTGTCCTGTAGCGACGTCGTTCGGAACTAATTGACTATCGGGACCCTTTCTAAAGATTACTTCTATGTCCTTGACCATACCAAATACATCATCACCAGCAGGGAGTTCAGGCTTCTTCCGGTGATCTGCCTCACCTTTGAAATGCTTGCCTTTCTTTCTTACGGGATGATTGGTCAGAAGAAATCGTCGATTCGCCAGGTACACAACCTTCTTGCATTTATGCAAATATGTACCTTCAGTCTTATCTAAACAGTGGGTGCATGCCTTATATCCCTTGTTTGTCTGTCCTGAAAGGTTACTAAGAGCAGGCCAATCATTGATGGTTACGAATAACAACCCTCGTAGATCAAATGGCTCCTATTTGTTCTCATCCCACGCACGTACACCTGGTTTGCCCCAAAACTGTAAGAGTTCTTCAACTAATGGCCTAAGGTACACATCGATGTCGTTGCCCGGTTGCTTCGGGCCTTGGATGAGCACTGGCATCATAATGAACTTACACTTCATGCACAACCAAGGAGGCAGGTTGTAGATACATAGAGTCACGGGCCAGGTGCTATGACTGCAGCTCTGCTCTCCAAAAGGATTCATGCCATCCGTACTTAGACCAAACCATAAGTTCCTTGCGTCACCTGCAAAGTCTGGGAAGTCTCTCTCGATTTTTCTCCACTGTGACCCATCAGCAGGGTGTCTCAACTTCCCATCTTTCTTACGGTCTTCTTTGTGCCATAGCAACAACCTGGCATGATCTTTGTTTCTGAACATGCGTTTCAACCTTGGTATTATAGGAGCATACCACATAACCTTAGCAGGAACCCTCTTCCGGAGGGGCTCTCCCTCAACATCACCAGGGTCATCTCGTCTGATCTTATACCGCAACGCATTGCATACCGGGCATTTATCTAAATTCTCATACTCCTTACCGCGGTAGAGGATGCAGTCCTTAATGCATGCATGTATATTTCGCACATCTAATCCCAGAGGACAGAGAGTCTTCTTTGCTTCGTAGGTACTCTCGGGAAGTTCGTTATGTTTTGGAAACTTCGTCTTCATTATTTTCAGCATGTTTTCAAATGAGGAGTCAGTTAGACCACACTTTGCCTTCCATCGCAACAATTCCAGTTTGGTACCGAGCTTTGTGCTGCCATCTTCACAATTTGGGCACAACAATTTCTTGTGATCTTCTAACATGCCCTCTAACTTCAACTTCTCATTTTCTGTTTCACAGTCTCGCTTTGCATCAGAAATGACCCTACCAAGTTCATCAGCCGGCTCATCTGATGCCCGTTCTTCACCTCTTTCCTCTCCATTGTCTTCCATTGCAGTATCACTGTATTCAGGAAACATATGATGATAGTTGTTATCATCTTCTTCTTCACCATCTTCCATCATAACCCCTCTTTCCCCGTGCTTGGTCCAGCAATTATAGTTGGGCATGAAACCTTTCATAATCAGGTGGCCGTGAATGATTTTCGAGGAAGAGTACTCCTTGTTGTTCCGACATTGAACACATGGACAACGTATAAATCCATTCTCTTTGTTTGTCGTAGCCACATAGATAAATTTATCCACGCCTTTGATATACCCGGCTACGTGTCGGTCACCGTACATCCATTCCCGACCGTTCATCTGCATCATATAAGTAAGTTTATCAAAAAACAGGACATCATAAATAGTGAAATAACCAATTCACACCGGCACATGAATTGTATCAATGACCTAGAAAAGATAAGATTGCTAACCTCGATCGAGGGAAATAAAGAGGAGAAAGCTCAAGTGCGTCTCGGACACCTTCTATATTCTTGTTCTATGAGAAATTTAACGGGATTATTCACTCAAAAATTTCATCAAACACCTTCAATGCATGCATGAGAAAAAACTAGCACACCCCCTCACACCTTCCACCATTCGAAAAAACAGAGTGGAGGCAGAGGGGGCTGGGGCGTTGCATCTATAGAGGGCAGGGGGTCTTTAGTCCGGTTGGAGCCAGCAACCGGGACTAAAGGTGTGTGCCACGCCACGTGGCTGTGGCCAAACCTTTAGTCCCGGTTGGTGGCTCCAACCGGGACGTATTCCCCCTTACCAACCGGGACGCATGCCCCCTGGCCCCGTGCCCGCTCCAACCGGGACGCGTGTCAGCATTAGTCCCGGTTGGTGGCGCAACCGGGACAAATGCTCTGAGGGGTCGCGAACGGATAGCCCTTTTTCCACTAGTGAGAGCACGACACGACACGCATCGAACTCATCATATGCACTATTGGAAAAACCATCTTCGGTTCGACGTGAACAAGACCAGCAGTCCCGGCCTGACACAGCCCGTGACTAGTGGGAGCACTAGTCCCGGGCCGTGAGACCTTTAACGGCTAGAAATAGCCGTAGTCACTAGTCCCGGGCCGGACCAGGTCATTAGTCCCGGTCCGTAATACGGCCCGGGACTAATAACCTGGAGCAGGCCAACTGGTCCTTTCGTGGACTATTAGTCCCGGGTCGTATCACGGCCCGGGACTAGTTGTCCACCACTATATATTCTGCTTTCTGTCCTGCTGCCCTAAAGCATATGGTGGCCATTTTTCTCAAAGAAGCAAGAGAGTCCATGTCATTTTTTTCTCAAGATTTATCAAGATTTAGTTTGCATCACCTAAATCCAAAGCTTTAAAAGTTTAGAACTTCATTCTTTCATCTCTTATTGCTAATTTAGCTCTATAATGCTCTAGAAGTATAGAGATATGGATCAATGCATGTATGCTCTAGAAGTAGCTAGAAGGATTTTGATATATATGTGTAATAAATTTTAATTAGGCACATAGTTACTGAAAATTGAAATGTGTAATTTTAGAGTTTCAGAGCTTAGAATGGAATAAGGTTTTCACTGATAGAACAATAATAAAAAAACTCCATATTTATCATGTTGATTGTTTTCTCCAATTCACAAATTGGTGCATGTAAATTTTTCAAAATTCAAAATTAATGCTCTAGAAGCTCTCAATATAACTTGTAATAATTTTATCATGTTGTGTAATGGTTTTTTGATATACTTTTACTATAATGCAGATGGTCCGGGAATGGATGTACGGTACTGACCGACGCTCTGACGAGTTCATTAATGGCGTGCATGAATTCATTTATGTTGCTGATGCAAACAAGCGCAATGGTTTTGTATTATGTCCATGTAATGGATATAGGAATCAGAAGGATTACTCTAACTAAAAAACCCTTCACAGCCACCTGTTGAAGTCCGGCTTCATGCCCAGTTATAATTGTTGGACCAAGCACGGAGAGAGAGAGGGGTTATAATGGAAGACAATGAAGAAGAGGAGGAGGATGACAACTATCATGGTTTCCCTGAGTAAGGAGATACTTCCATGGGGGATGCTGAAGGGGAGGATGAAGAAGAGACACATGATGAACCCGCTGATGATCTTGGTCGGACCATTGCCGATGCACGAAGAGATTGTGAAACTAAAAAGGATAGGGAGAAATTCAATCACATGTTAGAGGATCACAAAAAGTTGTTGTACCCAAATTGCAAAAATGGTCTGAAAAAGCTGGGCAGCACACTGGAATTGCTGCAATGGAAGGCTGAGTGTGCTATACCTGACTCCTCATTTGAAAAGTTGCTAAAAATGATGAAGAATATGCTTCCAAAAGATAACGTATTGCCCGCCAGTACGTACGAAGCAAAGAAGGTTGTCTGCCCTCTAGTTTTAGAGGTTCAAAAGATACATGCATGCCCTAATGACTACATCCTCTACCGCGGTGAGGAGTATGAGAATTTTGATGCATGCCCGGTATGCACTTCACTTCGGTATAAGATTATACGAGATGACCCTGGTGACGTTGAGGGCGAGCCCCCGGAAGAGGGTTCCTTCCAAGGTGATGTGGTATGCTCCTATAATACCATGGTTGAAACGCTTATTCAGAAACAAAGAGCATGCCAAGTTGTTGCGATGACATAAAGAGGAACGTAAGTCAGACGGGATGTTGAGACACCCCGCTGATGGGTCACAATGGCGAAAAATCGATAGAAAGTACCCGGACTTTGCAGATGACGCAAGGAGTTTAAGGTTTGGTCTAAGTACAGATGGCATGAATCCCTTTGGGGAACAGAGCTCCAGTCACAGCACCTGGCCCATGACTCTATGCATCTATAACCTTCCTCCTTGGTTGTGAATGAAGCGGAAGTTCATTATGATGCCAGTGTTGATCCAAGGTCCGAAGCAACCCGACAACAACATTGATCTGTACCTAAGGCCATTAGTGGAAGAACTTTTACAGTTGTGGCACAAACCCAGGATACGCGTGTGGGATGAGCACAAGCAGGAAGAATTTAACCTCCGAGCATTGCTTTTCGTAACAATCAATGATTGACCTGCTCTTAGTAACCTTTCAGGACAGTCAAACAAGGGATACAGTGCATGCACACACTGTTTATATGAGACTGAAAGTATATATTTGGAACATTGTAAGAAGAATGTATACAATGAGCATCGTCGATTTCTTTTGGCCAAGCATCCCTTAAGAAAAAAAGGCAAGCATTTCAACGGTCTGGCATGTCACCAGACGAAGCCTAAGGAGCGTACTGGTGCTGATATATTTGATATGTTCAAAGATTTGGATCAAATGGTAACCTTTGGAAAGGGTCCTGGAGGAAAATCTGTTCCGAAGGACGCTGAAGGACACACACCCATGTGGAAGAAGAAATCTATATTTTGGGAGCTACCATATTGGAAATTCTTAGAGGTCCGCTCTGCAATCGATGTGATGCATGTGACGAAGAATCTTTGCGTGAACCTGCTACGCTTCTTGGGCGTGTATGGGAAGACAAAAGATACATCGGAAGCACGGAAGGACCATCAACGTATGAAAGACCCAGATGGCCTGCATCCAGAATGGTTTCAAGGTCATGCCAGCTACGCTCTTACCAAACAAGAGAAGGAAATATTTTTTGAATGCCTAAGCAGTATTAAGGTCCCGTCTGGCTTCTCGTCGAATATAAAGGGAATAATAAATATGGCAGAAAATAAGTTCCAAAACCTAAATTCTCATGACTGTCACGTGATTATGACGAAAATGCTTCCGATTGCATTGAGGGGGCTTCTACCAAATAATGTTCGAGTACCCATTGTGAAGATATGTGAATTTCTCAATGCAATCTCTCAAAAGATAATCAATCCTGAAGATCTACCATGGTTATAGAATGATGTGGTCCAATGTCTTGTCATGTTTGAGCTGGTGTTCCCACCATCCTTCTTCAATATTATGACGCACCTGCTGGTTCACCTAGTCGAAGAGATTTCCATTCTCGGTCCTGTATTTCTACACAATATGTTTCCCTTTGAGAGGTTCATGGGAATCTTAAATAAATATGTTCGTAACCGTGCTAGGCCAGAAGGAAGCATCTCCAAGGGCTATGGAACAGAGGAGGTCATTAAATTTTGTGTTGACTTTGTTCCTGACCTTAGGCTGATTGGTCTTCCTCAATCGCGGTATGAGGGGAGACTGAGTGGAAAGGGTACTCTAGGAAGGAAATCAATAATATGTAGGGACGGACATTCTTACACCGAAGCACATTACACCGTTCTACAGAATTCTATCTTGGCAGCCCCATATATCGAGGAACACAAGAAAATCTTACGCTCCAACAACCCTGGAAAGCATGACTCTTGGATTAGAGATGAACACATGAAGAGTTTCGGCGGTTGGTTGCAACATCTCATAAAAAAAACACTCTTGGAGATCAGCTATACTTGTTGTCTAGGTCACCATCTTCGACAATATCGACTTTCCAAGGGTACGAGATAGATGGGTATACATTTTACACGATAGCCCAAGATAAAAAGAGCACCAACCAAAGCAGTGGTGTCTGCTTTGATGCAACAGACAACAATGGGTCAAAGACCACATATTATGGTTACATAGAGGAGATATGGGAACTTGACTATGGACCTACTTTTAAGGTCCCCTTATTTTGGTGCAAATGGGTCAAGCTGACAGGAGGAGGGGTTGAGGTAGACAAGAAATACAGAATGACATCGTTGGATCTCAACAATCTTGGGTACTTAGACAAACCATTCGTCCTAGCCAATGATGTGGCTCAGGTTTTCTATGTGAAGGACATGTCTACCAAAACTAGAAAAGGAAAAAATAAGAAAAATAATACATCAGACGATGAGCCAAAGCGCCACATAGTTCTTTCGGGAAAAAGAAACCTCGTGGGAGTGGAGGACAAGACAGACATGTCAGAAGATTGTGATAAGTTTCATGAAAATCCGCCCTTCGTGGTGAAGGATGACCCAAGCATCATTTTAATGAATGAAGATGCTCCATGGATACGACGGGATCAGAAAGGAACACACGCGAATAAATGATATGTAATAATTGTAACATTTTATGAGTGAAGATGCTCCATGTGTCCATTTTTATAGTGTTGTCTGCAAACAATCTTAAGTGTGTTAGTCCCGTTTTGTGGCTAGACAGGGACTAAAGGAGGGCCTTTAGTCCCGATTCATACTTACCATTAAGATCTGATCTCCAAACGCGTGAGGTCACATATTAGGGAGTGCCTCTATGACCAGTTTCTTGGAGATGCCGGAGGACTGGGCTCCGGCGGCATCTCCCTGAAACTGGCCGTAGTGGTGTCCCTGCTCTCGAAAACCATCTTGCAGCTTGTAACTTCTCTAACTAGATCAATACGCCTGGGAGCTAACTAATTTCACATATTAGGGAGTGCCTCTATGACCAGTTTCTTGGAGATGTCGGAGGACTGGGCTCCGGCGGCATCTCCCTAAAACTGGCCATAGTGGTGTCCCTGCTCTCGAAAACCATCTTGGAGATGCCTCGAACTGGCTGGAGGACTGGAGTCACAAGGATGCCTATTTATAATACAAGCAGCTCGGCATAATGTCGACACTCACGACATAATGTCGACACTCACCCCTATTATTAGTGTTGACTCATGTTTTGTCCCGGTTGGTGTCTCCAACCGGGACTAAAGGTTCATCTTTAGTCCCGGTTGGTGACACCATCCGGGACAAGGTACAAGCCGCACGACATAATGTCGACACTCACCCCTATTATTAGTGTTGCCTGGCCCACTCTGCCGCAATCCCTTCAGTCGCGGTTGGTTTCTCCAACCGGGACTAAAGATGAACCCTCTCTTTATATAGGCATTTCCCTCTATTTATTAGGTAACACTCAAGACATTTATTAATATTAAAAACTGGGACAAACCGGGACTAGCTAACACTCAGGACTAAAGCCGCCCCCTTTAGTCATAATCATGCCTAGTCCTATAGTACGCAGCTTCAGGGTCTTCATCGTCGTCGTCATCATCATCGTCACCTGCCACTCCGGGGATCCTCAGCCTAGCCATGGCATATACCAGGGGCCATTCCGGCCTCGGATTCACGACGGGTGGGGGAGGGGTCTCCTGGAAGATGATGCTGCTACCGCCGGGCCGGTGTGGGGCCTTTTTGTGGCTCTATGGCGGGTGGACTCGTGGGCACCGCAGGCGAGGATGGTCTCCCCGGCGATGTAGTGCATCACTCCGATGATAGTACGATTCGCCCACCACAGACGACGGCTGGCTTCGTTGTGGTTCACCGGGGGCGGGCCATCCCTCGTACCTGGCGAGCTCCCTTCCCCGCCTATTAGCGAAGAATGCATTCCAGGTGTCGTAGTTGTCGGGATCCCACTGGGGATCCATCCGCTACTCCGGCGTGAGCTCGTGGTAGAAGTGGTTCGTGACGGCCGCCTGGCGTGCGGAACTTTGAGGGACAGGAGGGACAGGAACCCCTCCAGCGCTCAGCATCCAGCCGGCGAGCGGCCGGTAGCCCGACGGACAAGGGTAGTTTGAGGCGCATAGCGCCTCGGTCTCCTTGAGGGTCAGAATGGCCCAGTAGGCAATGTCCATTGTTCTAAGAGAGGAAGGTGTGGATGTGTGGATAGCCGTGGCACGATCGCCCTAGATATAGAGGGAAAGGGCAGGAAAACTTGGCGTGAAACTTTGGGAAATGGCAGGAAATATCTTTAGTTCCGGTTAGTGACTACAACCAGGACTAAAAGCTCTCGTAGAAAGGAAAGGGCGGGAAAACTTGGCGGGAAGCGGTGGGAAATGGCGGAAAATATCTTTAGTCCCGGTTTGTGACTACAACCGGTACTAAATGGATATTATATTAATGGACATATTATTTGTTTTATTTGGATTTTTACAATAAAAGATATGATTTTCCAAAGTTTTATATTTGATTTGAATTAAAAAATTACAAATTAAATAATTTATAAATGATGCAAACAGATAAATGGATATTATATTAAGATTATTTATATTTTTCTGATAATAATAGACATATTATTTGTTTTATTTGGATTTTTACAATAAAAGATATGATTTTCGAAAGTTTTATCTTTGATTTGAATTAAAAAAAGAAATTCACAAATGAAATAATTTATAAATGATGCAAACAGATAAATGGATATTATATTAAGATTCTTTACATTTTTTGATAATAATAGACATATTATTTGTTTTATTTGGATTTTTACAATAAAAGATATGATTTTCCAAAGTTTTATATTTGATTTGAGTTAAAAAAGAAATTTACAAATAAAATAATTTATAAATGATGTAAACAGATAAATGGATATTATATTAAGATTCTTTATATTTTTCTGATAATAATAGACATATTATTTGTTTTATTTGGATTATTACAATAAAAGATATGATTTTCCAAAATTTATATTTGATTTGAATTAAAAAAAGAAAATTTACAAAAAGTAAACTAGTCGCGGGTCGTGGCTGGACCCGGGACTAGAGGATGCGTGCGCGCGCGAAAACGAAGCGGCCGAAAAAACTCATTAGTCCCGGGCCGTGGCTTAACCCGTGACTAAAGGGGGGTCTTTAGTCGCAGGTTAAGCCACGGCCCAGGACTAATGACCCTTTAGTCGCGGGGGGTGGCTTATCCCGGGACTAAAGTGGTGGGGGACTAAAGGGGTGGGGGTATAAGTAACCTGCGCCCGCCCCTGGCCTCCCCCACCCAGCAATTGGCGAAATCGACGAGGAGACGCACACGACGGCGAGAGCTCGATCGACGTAGGGGAGGTGCTGCCGGATTCCACCGCGTCGCCGCCCTCGTCTCCGGCCGCCCTGCCGTGCCGCCGCCCCGCACCGTCCTGCCGCCACGCCGTACGTGTTGGAGATATGCCCTAGATGCAATAATAAATATAGTTATTATTATATCTTTGTGTTTATGATAAATGTTTACATTCATGCTATAATAGTATTAACAAGGAAACATTAATACTTGTGTGATTTGTAAACTAAATTAGAGTCCCTAGTAAAGCCTCTTTATAATACTAGCTTGTTGGTTAATAAATGATTGTGGTTTCCCTATCATGAATATTGAGATGTTATTAACAACAAGATCATATCGTTAGGAGAATGGTATGATGGACATACTCCTATAGATAAGCGTAGCATAAAGATCAAGTCATTTTAATAGTTCGATTGCTATATGCTTGCTGATACATAGTAACCTAATTCCTTCGACCATGAGATCATGCTTATCACCATCACCGGAAGGATGCTTTGATGACATCAAACACCACACCATAACTGGGTGGCTATAAAGGTGGCATTGAGTGTTCGGAAAGTATTGGTTAAGACACATGGATCAAGAGTGGGATTTGTCCATCCATATGACAGATAGATATACTCTGGGCCCTCTCAATGGAATGTCATCCAATTAGCTTTCAAGCATGTGACTGGCTCACAAGGGATCACATATCACGGGAACGAGAAAAGAGTACTTATCAGTAACGAGGTTGAACTAGGTATGCAGAGATACCGACGATCAAAACCTCGGATAAGTAAACTATCGTGAGACAAAGGGAAATTGGTATCGTATGTAAGTGGTTCATTCGATCGCAAAGTAATCGTAGAAATATGTGGGAGCCATATGAATTTCCAGATTCCTCTATTGGTTATTGTTCGGAGAAGTGTCTCGATCATGTCCGCATAATTCACGAACCGTAGGGAGACACACTTAAGGATTCGATGTTGTTGAGTAGTTATGGAATGATGAGTAAGAGACCCAATGTTGTTCGGAGTCTCGGATAGGATCCAGGATATCACGAGGAGTTCCGGAATGGTCCGGAGAATAAGATTCATATAAGGAAAGTCGTGTTTCGGGGTTGGAGAATGGTTCCGATGTTTTCATCGGGAATGTTCTAGAAAGTTCCGGAATGTCCGACACTCCGGAGGGGAAGGGTACATGAATGTGTCATAACAAGTTGGAATGGTTGCATCATGTACTAGGTGTAATCGCTGAGCAAAATAAAGGGATAAATCAAATCCTAGTTTGAAAAGTCAAACGCCAATTTGAAAAGTCAAACGGCTATTTTGCTTGGTGGAGGGAGAGTAAGAAACCTACTTGGGGAGGAAGTCCCTCTCCCTCCACCGTTGGCCTTGGAAGCCGAGTTGGGGAGGGACTCCCCTCCCCTTGGCCGCCTCCCTCCACCTATATAAGGAGGGGAAGGGCTGCCCCTCCAAGCACACAACTTGCACCCTGCAAACCCTAGCCCCAAGCCGTCGGCGCCGCCACCTCCTGTTGCCGCCGCCTAGGGCTAAACCCTAGCCGCAAGAGTTGGGGCATCCCCTTGCCCTAGCCGCCGACCTAGCCTCTCCTCCTTGGTGCGTCTAAACCCTAGATCACCGAGGCTCTCTCATAGTCCACCATACTCGCTCCGGCTTAAGGCGAAGCCCTGCGAGATCTCCCCTCTACTTCCGGTACCACGCCGTCGTGGTGTCGGAATCGTGAGGAGAGTGCTACAACCTTCGATGCCTGCTGGAATAAGGGAGAGGAAGGTCTTCGTCGAGTACCGAACGTGTGACCGACTGCGGAAGCGCTGCCGGAACGCAGCGCCAGAAGGATCATCTACGCGATCTTGAGATCGGGAAGAGTACGACTACATCACCCACGAGAATCCGCTCTCGTTAAACACTTTGGAATCTTCGAGGGTGAGTTATTCCATCGACTCGTTGCTACAATCTAGTAGATAGATCTTGGCTTGTTTGTTTGTATGCGGTAGAAATTTTTTGTTTTCCATGCTACAAACCCCTACAGTGGTATCAGAGCCAGTTTTATATGTAGATATGTTGCACGAGTAGAACACAATGGTCATTGTGGGTGGTGGTGCTTTTATTATCAATTGCTTTTTGTGTACTTTTCATCTTGCGGTATGATGGGATGAAGCGGCCCGGGCTAACCTTACATGACATCGTTCATGAGACTTGCTCCACGCTCAACATGCAACTTGTATTGCATAAGTGTCTTTGCGGGTGTCTGTCTCTCCCATTATAGTATAGATCCAATTTACAACAGGCACTTGATAGTTCAAACTTCAACATTGTGGTTCTTGTTCGTAAGTTATATCGACACTTATTGAAAGCCCCAAACGACGTAAAACATGCAAAGAAATTAGAGACGTCTAACTTTGTTCTGCAGGGGTGTATTGTGATGTTATATGGCCATGATTGTGATTATATTTGATGTATGCAATGTTCCTTATTGTAAGTTGGCAACCGGCAGGAGCCATATGGTTGTCTTTAATTTTTGTTAAGACCCGCGTGTCTATTGAAAGTAGTTGTAATAGTTGAAGCTGGTGGACGACAACCATGGAGCAGCATCATTGACCTTGATGCAATGCCGGTGATGATGGAGATCATGTTCGTGCTTGAAGATGGAGATCGGAAGCACAAAGAAGAAATGCCATATCATATCACATATTTTGAATTGCATGTGATGTTAATCCTTTATGCATCTTGTATTGCTTAGTTAATGACGGTAGCATTATAAGATGATCCCTCATGCACATGAATTTCAAGTTCTAAAGTGTTCATCCTTAGTAAGCATCGTTGCTAAAGCTTGTTGTTTCGAAACACCACGTAATGATCGGGTGTGTTAGATTCTGCAAGTGTATACAACGTGAACAAGCCAGATTTGCTCATGCGGAAGCTAAGGTTTGATCTTGACGAGCCTAGCATGTACAGACATGGTCTCGGAACACGGATCACCGAAAGGTAAAGCATGAATCATATAGTAGATATGATGAACATGTTGATTGTTCGCCATTAAAGCTACATCAACTCTCGTGATGATCGGTTTTGATGTGGTGGATTTGGTTCGTGTGATCACTAAAACAATGTGAGGGATATTGTTTTGAGTGGGAGTTCACCTAGATTAATTTAGCTATTAATTAGAACTCAATTTGTCATAAACTTAGTCTAAACTATTGCAAATATGTTGTAGATCAATGGCGGCCCCTACCATCAATTTTAATGCGTTCCTAGAGAAAGAAAAGTTGAAAAACAATGGAAGCAACTTTGCGGATTGGTTTCGCAATTTGAGGATTGTCCTCAATGCTGGTAATTTGACCTATGTGCTGGATGCACCGCTGGGTGACCCGCCTGCAGCTGATGCTACCGATGAAGTAAAGAATGTTTACCTCGCTCGGAAGACTCAGTACTCCACAGTTCAGTGTGCTATCTTGTATGGTTTAGAAACGGAGCTTCAGAAAAGGTTTGAGAATTCAGACCCACATGATATTGTCCGTGAACTCAAATTGATTTTTGAGACTCACACGGCAGTTGAGAGCTATGAGGCTTCTGAAAAGTTCTTTAACTGCAAGATGGAAGAGGGCAGCTCCGTCAGTGAGCATGTGCTTAAGATGTTTGGGCACGCAAACAAACTTCAAAGCTTGGGTATAGTGATTCCTAATGCTTTGGGGATTTACCGTGTCCTCCAATCACTACCACCAAGTTACAAGAACTTTGTGATGAACTACAATATGCAAAGCATGAACAAGCAGTTGCCAGAACTCTTCTCCATGTTAAAATCTGCAGAAGTGGATATCAAGAAAGAGCACCAAGTGTTGATGGTCAATAGGACCACCAAATACAAGAAAGGCAAGCCTAAGCAAAAGGGACACTTCAAGAAGGGTGGTAAGAAAGTTACCGCACCGACGAAGAAGACCAAGGCTGGAACTAAGCCTGATACAGAGTGCTTTTACTGCAAGGGAGAAGGTCACTGGAAGCGGAATTTCCCAAAGTACTTGGCGGATTTGAAGAACGGCAACATCAAGAAGAAAGGTATATTCGATATACATGTTATTGATGTGTATCTCACTAGTACTCGTAGTAGTGCCTGGGTATTTGATACTGGTTCGGTTGCTCACATTTATAACTCGAAACAGGTGCTGCAGAATAAACGGAAGCTAGCGAAGAACGAGGTGACGATGCGCGTGGGAAATGGATCAAAGGTTGATGTGATCGCGGTCGGCACGCTACATCTTCATCTACCATCGGGATTAGTTTTATACTTAAATAATTGTTATTTGGTGCCTGCGTTAAGCATGAACATTATATCGAGATCTTGTTTATTGCGAGACGGTTACTTGTTTAAGTCCGAGAATAATGGTTATTAGATTTATATGAGTAATATGTTTTATGACATGCACCTTTGATAGATGGTCTATTCTTATTGAATCTCGATGGTGGAAATACACATATTAATAACATTGAAGCTAAACGTTTGAAATCGAGCGATAACTCGACCTATATGTGGCACTGTCATCTTGGTCACATTGGAGTGAAGCGTATGAAGAAACTCCATTCCGATGGACATCTTGAATCACTTGATTTTGAATCACTTGAAAGATGCGAAGCATGTCTAATGGGAAAAATGACTAAGACTCCATTTTCTGATATGATGGAGCGAGCTACGGACTTATTGGAAATCATACATACCGATGTGTGTGGACCAATGAGTGTAGCATCGCGTGATGGTTATCGTTATGTTCTTACCTTCACGGATGACTTGAGTAGATATGGGTATATCTAATTCATGAAACATAAGTCCGAAACTTTCGATAAGTTTAAGGAATTTCAAAGTGAGGTGGAGAATCAACGTAACAAGAAGATTAAATTTCTACGTTCTGATCGTGGAGGTGAATATCTAAGTTACGAGTTTGGCGAGCATTTGAAGAAATGCGTAATACTTTCACAATTGACACCGCCGGGAACACCACGGCGTAATGGTGTGTCCGAACGTCATAATCGAACTCTCTTAGATATGGTTCGTTCTATGATGTCACTTATAGATTTACCGCTATCATTTTGGGGTTATGCATTAGAAACAGCCGCATTCACTTTAAATAGGGAACCATCTAAATCCGTTGAAACGACACCGTTGAATTATGGTTTGGGAAGAAACCTAAATTGTCGTTCCTTAAAGTTTGGGGTTGCGAAGCCTATGTAAAGAAGTTACAACCGGACAAGCTTGAACACAAAGCGAAAAAATGCGTCTTCATAGGATACCCAAAGGAAACTATTGGGTATACCTTCTATCATAGATCCGAAGGCAAAATATTCGTTGCCAAGAATGGATCCATTCTAGAGAAGGAATTTCTCTCGAAAGAAGTGACTGGAAGGAAAGTAGAACTCGACGAGGTTATCGAACCTTCTCTCGAACTTGCGAGTAGTGCAGCACCGGAAGAAGTTCCTATGGTGCCTGCACCAATAAGAGAGGTAGCTAATGATGATGATCATGAAACTTTGGTTGTAGTTACTACAGAGCCTCGCAGGTCAACGAGAACTCATATCACTCCTGATTGGTATGATCCCGTTATGAGTGTCATGTTGGTGGATAACACCGATGACCCTGCGACTTATGAGGAGGCGATGATGAGCCAAGATTCCAATAAATGGCAAGAAGCCATGAAATCCGAGATTGGATCCATGTACGAAAACCAAGTATGGACTTTGGTGGACTTACCGGATGGCCGGAAGGCTGTCGAGAATAAATGGATTTTCAAGAAGAAAACAGATGCTGATGGTAATGTTACTGTCTATAAAGCTCGACTTGTCGCAAAAGGGTTTCGACAAATTCAAGGAGTTGACTACGATGAGACTTTCTCACCTGTAGCGAAGCTAAAGTCTGTGAGGATTATGTTAGCAATCGCTGCATATTATGATTATAAGATATGGCAGATGGATGTCAAAACAGCGTTCCTCAATGGAGACATTGATGAAGAGTTGTATATGATGCAACCCAAAGGTTTTGTCGATCCTAAAGATGCTAACAAGGTATGCAAACTTCAACGGTCCATATATGGATTGAAGCAAGCATCCCAAAGTTGGAATCAACATTTTGATAAGGTGATCAAAAGTTTTGGTTTTATACAAACTTATGGAGAAGCTTGTATTTACAAGAAAGTGAGTGGGAGCTCTGTAGCATTCTTAATACTATATGTAGATGACATATTGTTGATTGGGAATGATGTAGACCTTATTAATAGTGTCAAGGAATATTTGAATAATAGTTTTTCAATGAAAGATCTTGGCAAAGCAGCTTACATATTGGGCATAAAGATTTATAGAGATAGATCGAGACGTCTAATATCATTGTCACAAAGTACATATTTAGACAAAGTTCTAAAGAGGTTTGGAATGGAAGATAGCAAGAAAGGGTTCTTTCCCATGTTGCCCAATACGACGTTGAGTAAAACTCAAATTCCAACAACGGCAGAAGATAGAGAAAGGATGAGTAAGACTCCCTATGCCTCAGCCATAGGATCTCTAATGTATGACATGCTATGTACTAGACCCGACATTGCATATGCTATTAGTTTGACTAGCAGATATCAAAGTGATCCAGGAGTGGATCATTGGACAGCGGTCAAAAACATCCTTAAGTACTTGAGAAGAACTAAGGATATGGTTCTTTCTTATGGAGGTGATGAACAGCTCGTTGTTAATGGTTACACCGATGCTAGTTGGAACACCGATCCGGATGATTCTAAATCACAATCTGGATACGTATTTACTTTGAATGGTGCATCAGTTAGCTGGAGGAGTGCAAAGCAAAGCGTTGTAGCGAGATCTTCAACTGAATCGGAATACATGGCTGCTTCGGAGGCTTCACAAAAGCGATATGGATGAAATAGTTCATTACAGAGCTCGGTGTGGTTCCAAGTGCGCTGGACCCAATGTCTATCTACTGTGATAACATGGGCTACATAGCCAATGCGCAAGAACCAAGGTCACACAAGAAGCTGAAGCACATCAAGCTACGTTTCCACGCTATTCGAGAACATGTCCAAGATGGTGACATAAAGATTTGCAAAGTACACACAGATCTGAATATGGTGGATTCGTTGACTAAACCTCTCCCGAGGGCAAAACATGACAAACACCAAAATGCCATGGGTGTTCGGTATATTACCATGTAATCTAGATTAGATGACTCTAATGCAAGTGGGAGACTGTTGGAGATATGCCCTAGAGGCAATAATAAATATAGTTATTATTATATCTTTGTGTTTATGATAAATGTTTACATTCATGCTATAACAGTATTAACAAGGAAACATTAATACTTGTGTGATTTGTAAACTAAATTAGAGTCCCTAGTAAAGCCTCTTTATAATACTAGCTTGTTGGTTAATAAATGATTGTGGTTTCCCTATCATGAACATTGAGATGTTATTAACAACAAGATCCTATCGCTAGGAGAATGGTATGATGGACATACTCCTATAGATAAGCGTAGCATAAAGATCAAGTCATTTTAATAGTTCAATTTCTATATGCTTTCTGATACATAGTAACCTAATTCCTTCGACCATGTGATCATGCTTATCACCATCACCGGAAGGATGCTTTGATGACATAAACACCACACCATAACTGGGTGGCTATAAAGGTGGCATTGAGTGTTCGGAAAGTATTGGTTGAGACACATGGATTAAGAGTGGGATTTGTCCATCCATATGATGGATAGATATACTCTGGGCCCTCTCGGTGGAATGTCATCCAATTAGCTTGAAAGCATGTGACTGGATCACAAGGGATCACATATCACGGGAACGAGAAAAGAGTACTTATCAGTAACGAGGTTGAACTAGGTATGCAGAGATACCGACGATCAAAACCTCGGATAAGTAAACTATCGTGAGACAAAGGGAAATTGGTATCGTATGTAAGTGGTTCATTCGATCGCAAAGTAATCGTAGAAATATGTGGGAGCCATATGAATTTCCAGATTCCTCTATTGGTTATTGTTCGGAGAAGTGTCTCGATCATGTCCGCATAATTCACGAACCGTAGGGAGACACACTTAAGGATTCGACGTTGTTGAGTAGTTATGGAATGATGAGTAAGAGACCGAATGTTGTTCGGAGTCTCGGATGGGATCCGGGATATCACGAGGAGATCCGGAATGGTCCGGAGAATAATATTCATATAAGGAAAGTCCTGTTTCGGGGTTGGAGAATGGTTCCGGTGTTTTCATCAGGAATGTTCTAGAAAGTTCCGGAATATCCGGCACTCCGGAGGGGAAGGGTACATGAATGTGTCATAACAAGTTGGAATGGTTGCATCATGTACTAGGTGTCATGGCTGAGCAAAATAAATGGATAAATCAAATCCTAGTTTGAAAAGTCAAACGCCAATTTGAAAAGTCAAACGGCTATTTTGCTTGGTGGAGGGAGAGTAAGAAACCTACTTGGGGAGGAAGTCCCTCTCCCTCCACCGCCGTCCTTGGAAGCCGAGTTGGGGAGGGACTCCCCTCCCCTTGGCCGCCGCCCTCCACCTATATAAGGAGGGGCAGGGCTGCCCCTCCTAGCACACAACTTGCACCCTGCAAACCCTAGCCCCAAGCCGCCCGCGCCGCCACCTCCTACTGCTGCTGCCGCCTAGGGCTAAACCCTAGCCGCCGAGTTGGGGCATCCCCTTGCCCTAGCCGCCGTCCTAGCCTCTCCTCCTTGGTGCGCCTAAACCCTAGATCACCGAGGCTCTCTCATAGTCCACCATACTCGCTCCGGATTAAGGCGAAGCCCTGCGAGATCTCCCCTCTACTTCAGGTACCACGCCGTCGTGCTGCCGGAATCGTGAGGAGAGTGCTACAACCTTCGCTGCCTGCTGGAACAAGGGAGAGGAAGGTCTTCGTCGAGTACCGAACGTGTGACCGACTGCGGAAGCGCCGCCGGAACACAGCGCCGGAAGGATCGTCTACGTGATCTTGAGATCAGAAAGAGTACGACTACATCACCCACGAGAATCCGCGCTCGTTAAACACTTTGGACTCTTCGAGGGTGAGTTATTTCATCGCCTCGTTGCTACAATCTAGTAGATAGATCTTGGCTTGTTTGTTTGTATGCCGTAGAAATTTTTTGTTTTCCATGCTACGAACCCCTACAGTACGTGCCGCCGCGTGCTGTCCCACCGCCTCGACGTGCGTTTTTAGGAATTTTTAGTTTCTTTTTTTTAGTATCTTAGCATTTTTAGTATCTTAGCATTTAGTTTCTTTCTTTAGGAATATATAATTGTTTTTAGTTTCTTTTTTTAGAATATATATTTGTTTATATAATTGTTTTTAGTTGTTTTTAGGAATATATAATTGTTTATATATTTGTTTTTAGTTTCTTTTTTTAGGAATATATAATTGTTTACATAATTGTTTTTAGTTTCTTTTTTTAGGAATATATAATTGTTTATATAATTTTTTTTAGTTGTTTTTAGGAATATATAATTGTTTATAGTTGTTTTTAGGAACATATAATTGTTTTTAGTTTCTTTTTTTTAGGAATATATAATTGTTTATATAATTATTTTTAGTTGTTTTTAGGAATATATAATTGTTTATATAATTTTTTACGAATATATAATTGTTTGTATAATTGTTTTTAGTTGTTTTTTCAGGAATATATAATTGTTTATATAATTGTTTTTAGGATATATAATTGTTTATTAGTTTTATTAGGAATATTAATTGTTTTTAGTTGTTTTTAGGAATATATAATTGTTTATATAATTTTTTTAGTTCTTTTTTTAGGATTATTAATTAGTGTTATTAGGGTTATTAATTATATAATTATTAGGGTTATTAATTTGTGTTATTCGGGTTATTGTTTTTTTTTGTTTTAATTATTATGGTTATTGTTTTTTCTAACCTGTTTAACTCTCTTTTTGTTATAGTTAATTAAGTCATGGATCCATCCGAAGATCCTGGTCGCATTGGTGAAGGCTTTCTTCAGGGCATGATAAGAGATGAAATTCCTCTTAATATTAATACCGGTGAAGATATTTTGCTCGAGGAAGAGATATCCTCATATCTAAATCCATCCGGTGATGGACTAGAGGAAAATCTAATGTACCAAGGGGAAGACCGGATGGACGAAGGGCAAACAAATAACAACAATAATGATACCCCCTCGACGGGATCCGGCGAGGTACATATATATATATATATAAAGTCTCGTGTTACCTCTATTCATTAACTGATCTAGATATATATTAATCACTCTCGTCTTCTTTTAGCCCACCGGATCGAAGCAATCGACAGCTCGAATGAAACGAGGGCCGAACAAAAACTTGGATGGTAATCAGAGGTTCACCATCGAAGAAATAGATGATGATGGTGAACCAATTGCTCCAGAGAAGCACCGGAGGATGTTTATAAATCAATGCGGGGTGCTTGTTAGGGACAACCTGCCGATCACCATCCAAGAATGGAATCAGTCAAAGAAACCCGGTGAAGAATCTAGCTATGTCACCGATGATGCCAAAGATGACCTTTGGCAGAAGCTCATAGCGTATTTCATACTACCTCCAGAGTAAGAAGAATTTGAGGTATATGGTATTACCCCAAGGCCGGGTGGGCTTGAAAATAGAGCGAAAGTAAAGGATTGGGCTCTGAGCAAGATGGTTGAACTGTACCGAAACCATAAGACAAGTTTATACGTGAAATATGTAGCAAAAAAGAAAACTCCAAACTTCACAGGAGTAAACGAGAAGTTGAGAGAACAGTGGCCCGATTTTGTACAGTACAAGCAATCTGATAAAGCAAAGGCAAAGTCGGCAAAGAACGTGTTAAATGCTGCCAAAAAGAAATACCATCATAAAATGGGGACATGTGGCTACAAGAGTGCCGCCCCTAAGTGGGAAACTATGGAGAAGAACATGAGGGCTAGAGGCGTCACTCCTGGTACATATGGATGGCCCGAGAGGTCAAAGCACTGGTGGTACGGGCACGGGGGATCCTTGGACCCAGAAACAGGGAAGACATTATTTCATGATAAAATTCTAAAACCCTCCCAAGACCTTATTCAAGCAATGAACGATGCTCAATTGGGATTGTTCCGTCCCGAGAGAGAGAACGACGAGCTAACACACGCCCTAGGAATCCTGAAAAGGGAGGACAAACACGAGGCAAAGGCGCCGGTGTCTCGTGGAAGAAAGGGTTTCCGCAGTACGATGCTAGTTACAGAAGCCGTCAGAGAAAGAAGGACCGGTAGGCAGACCGGATCTCCAGGGTAGAGCATAACCTAGCTGATCTGAAGAACCATATGCATGAAATTAGCCAAAGGCCGCCGTCGTTAACTCACCCGCGGTCTGATGATCCTGCATTGGATCTTAGCCAGCGGAGAAGCAGCGTGGCTTCCACGGAGGTCTGGGCTGATGATCAAACACTGTTGGATGATGCACCGGCTCCTCACTACCCCGTGGATGATGTCAGAGAGATGGCACAATGTGAGCTACATCAGCCAATGAACAACCTGTCCTTCAAGGTGGCGATCGGCACTGCTTTACCTTTTCTACCTGGAGCACTCCACCATTCACTTACGATTCCACCAGGCTATGCTTGTGTCACGGTGGATGACATAGTGGAGGATTTTGCGGACCTAGAGATTGAAATCGCTTCGCCTGAAGGCCTTACGAAACTAGGAGATGTCAAGCGCAACATCATTCTATGGAATAAGAAGTACATCAAGTTTCCAGGCTCGGCGCCAAGGCCACCGACTCCGAGGAATCCAAGTCCACCCCGCATCGAATATCGTCAACCTCCAAGTCCACCCCAACCCGATTATGGCCAACCTCCAAGTCCACCCCGCCCCGCTGACGATCGCCGCAGCAGGAATACATCAACTCGATCTCTGCCTCCACGCAATACTCGATCTCCGCCTCCGTCTCCGTGCAATACTACTACCTCATCGAAGAAACGAAAGTTCGATGGTCCCCCGCGCCAAACATCGAAGAAAGGTCAAACGGCGAAGATAGTCGACATCCCGCCGGCTCTTCCAAAGAGACTTTATGACAAGACCGATGAGGAAACTAACGCGGATATGGCTGCCCAAGTTAAGGCACATTTTGCACCCAAAAAGCCTGAGCCAAAGCCGGTATATAATGAAAAAACCAAAAAGTGGTTAAGTCCTTTCTTGAGCAACCATCCCAGATATCGATGAATCTGGAATCAGACTATGACCGGGAGATTATTTTGCAAGCACAGAAGAAAAAAAAATTACAAGTGCAAAAGGCGGGAAGCAAGTTGCCCAGCTCGGAGCACAGAAGAATCAATCGGTCGTCCTGCTCAAAGTCATTTCAGACCTCGACAAGGCCTTCAGAGCTGAAGTGGATATGGACATGCAAATAATGGACCCCAGAGCCCGTAATAATGCTGCACTTATGGGAATCACTGTATCGCAGGCCAAAGCACTTGCTAACAAAGAAAATATGTCTCTTGGTCAATATTTAGGCTATGAAGATATGCTAGTGGGTCAGATAGTACGGCAGTATATCCAAGGGGAGCCTCTAGTCAGTAATGAGGAGCTCGCGTGTCTATCCACACATATGCGAAATATGCACGAATGGTAGATGTCGCAAGCAGAAAAAAAGCATAAGAAAGATTGGTTTCCGGTGGACGTTAGAAAGGAGCATCACTTCATACCATACTCGATACAGGTTCAAATGATCGAACTGTTTCAGTTATACAACCAGCGCGCCCTCGACTAATCTATCATTGGTTGCTATTGTCTGTAAGTGATTTATTTCTATAATTAAGTTTGTAGCTCAGCTCGTTCATTGCATTTAATATATTATCATAACTATATATCCTTTTGTATGATGATATTATATTCTGCAGAATGAAGATGCTTGAATGCAAAAGAGCTATAAGATACGACGTTGGGTTCATTGACCCATATATCGTTAGTTAAAGAATCATCCCAAGGACGTGAAGGAAGACCTGTGCAGGTTCTTAACCGAGAATAATTTTGTTAAGGAAATACTATTTCCTTACAACTTCAAGTGAGTGTTTATATCTTGTACATATTTTTATTTTTTCTTACTGGATGAGCTATGCATGTATGCTTATGTAAACGTCCGCAGATTCCACTGGATCTTGCTAAACATTCAAGTTGACAACTCTCTAGTTGAAGTCCACGACTCATTAAGTTGGGACCAAGAGCAGTGGAGAGACATGAAAGCAATGCTCCATAAGTAATTTCAATCATTATCGCATTATATCGTCCTCTTTCATTCATTTCCTGATATCAAGTAACTAATAACTCTTTTGTTCATTTTTTTTGCCGAGCTGGTGTTGGACACGGTTCAGACAGAAAATACCAGGTCCATTCAAAGAGGAGTTAACTTAAAAAATGGTGAAGAGTTTACAGCAGCCACCGGGAACTCATTTATATTATACTACGTCTGCGAGTACATCCGCGAGTTGACTCACATTATATTTATGATTCGCGGGAGAAACTAGAGCCAGACCAGCGCATAAGAGTAATTCAAAAGGAGCTGGCGGGATTTATGATGAAGGAAGTCCTTGATGTACATGAAGAGCATTATGCGGATGACGTGGAACTCAATTTTCCTTAGTCATCTTCATGTAGCTGATATGATATATATATTCATCAATGACCATGTAATTTTAAAACATTTCTTTCTTTTGATATGATTGATTATATGTATGCTTGGAAGGGATCAACCGGGACTAGAGTCAGTTGTGGCCCGGGACTGGAGGCCCTTTTTCCACCAGTGTGGCTCAGTTCAGTTGGAGGCAGCTGCTTCTCTAATCTGATCTGCTGGAACCGATCCAACAGTGCGTGCACGAACGCAGCATGCAGCACGCCGTAGCTGGCGATTCTTTCGATGACCCGACAGCAGTGCTACATGTTTCTCACACGGTGTTTAGTAGATTATGTTCACACTAAACTAACAAAAAATCAACGGATTTGCGTCTGAGAACTTCTTAAGTCTCGGTCGTCTCTTTCACCGTTTGATTTACCTCGTGATTCGTGCTACACTTAAATTGCAACTCGGGTGTAACTAAAAATTTAATGAGTTGCAATTAGGTTGTAACTGAGAACTAGTACAAATCTTATGAGTTGCAACTAGGTTTCAACTAAGAATTATCATAAATATTAGGATGACATCAGAGACTTAGCCATAACTAATTCTCGGACGCATGAGATCTAAACACTCCCAAAAATCAAGCAACACTTACCATACCGCATGGAAGACAAGAAACACCTTTTAGCAAAGCCATATACGTATCTACACGATCGTTCACCTCGGGAAGCTTCTGGCCTGGGCAGAGATCGCAACGTGCAACATAGCAGAATATGCAACGGACAAGGCGTGCTCCGACTCCGTGCCATGCGTTTTCCCATCCCGCTTTCGTAGGAAGGGACCTGGTGGATTGATCGCCGCATTACCAAAAGCGATGTATAGTTAGGTACTCTCTTTGTTTTAAAATATAAGATGTTTTAGATTTGTGAAGCAATTGTATCTAGATTTGTTTTAGTATATAGGTTTACTTAACTTTAGAATTTAACTTTAGAATGAATCTATACATTAAAGTCTGCTAAATTTATTTTTTCCACATACCTAAAACACTTTATATTTTAAAACGGAGAGAGTAGCAGATAGCCAACTGATCGACCCGTCATCTATCACGTCAAAAGTGTGCGCGGCGAATCGAGCAGAAGGATCGAGTAGGTAATAATAAGTACTTGAGCCGATTGAAGCCGTGATCCTTCTGCTGTTACTTTTGGCCTCGCAGTACGTAGGGGCCGGGGCAGTCGATCGATTCGAACAAACGTGACGTAGTAGGAATTAATGTGTTTGGTGCGATTATTATTCTCTCTATGTGATGCTAAATACTAGTCGAGCAGCCGCGCGCGCATCGCCGAATTGTTGCGACAGTGAAGCTTCCAAGATTGAATATTTGTCAAAGATCGGGCAACCCTTCAGCCTCGAGAGGAGTGCAGCAGCATCATGTTGCGAATCGAATTATCTAAGCAATCGTCTTCTTTTTTCCTATCAGGGACACTACTGGTTAGCATTCATGTATTGTACAAGCAGATCACTCGTAGCGTTCCTGGATTGGATCGCTGTTGCCGCAGCTTTCGGATCCGGAACTGTAGGTTCCTTCATCCGACGAGGGGCCGTAAATATCTGAGTTGCAGCTGCTGCTGTCGTATGACTCATCTGTCAGCGTTGACGTGCATAGCACGCTGGGATACGGGGCCCACGAGGCGGGCCTGATTGATGGCAGTGGCATCGGCTCTGGGAGGCGGAGAGTGTCTGTCTGTCCCACCTGAAAGCAGAAGCTCCCGAACAGAATCTTGAGCCCGTCGCCTACGGTCTCGAAGTCCTTCATGGTAGCTGGCGAGTGGGCGGTGAAGTCGAAAGCGCCAAAAAGGAGATGGATCTCCGTCGCTGAAGAGTTGTAGATCGCTTTGGTCGGGACCGTCACGATCGTACAATCAGCGCCCCCGTTTTCCACAGACGGCGCCAATTGACGAGGTTTCGACTCGTCAATGCCCATTGTTATGAGCTTGGGTTTTGGAGAAGATGGGGTGCTGAAGATCGCGAAACGGTTAACAGACAAGCAATCAGGAGACACGAGATTTAACCAGGTTCAGGCCCCCGGAGGGAAAACCCTAGTCATGCTTGTCTGCTCTTGATTACGGCGGAACCGAAAGTTACAGGGTGCTCAGATGCAATCTGGCGTGGAGGTGTGTATGCGGTGGAAAAAGATGATGCCCTCCTCGCCATGTCCTCCTAGCCTTTATATAGAGTTAGGCAGGTCTCGAGCACAGATCGAGTCGGTTACAAGTTTAGGGTTTGCCCCTTTGAATATTCTATCTGTTCTAGTCTTGCTCTCCAAGGATTCGAAGATGTCATGGTCTTGGGCCACCCGAAAATCTTCACAGGCCGCGTATGTTCTTGTGGGCCTTCCTTGGGCTGGACCAGGTATGGTAATATAGTGTACCCGTGGGGTATAACCATGTCAGCAACGGGCCAGACGTCGTCGCTCCCAACCCAGGCGCACAACGCACCTCCGCCACCCGTCACGCTGCTGCCCTGCCAGCACCGCACGCCTCCGCCAAGCTTCCTGGCGAGAGAAGCCCGCTCCGGCCCAGGGGCGTTCCCGCGGCCACCCCACCGCGCGAGAGGACCAGGGAGCCTCGCCGCCGTCGGCACGAACCGGGCTTCGCCCGGCCGCACCTCGTGGCAGGAGCGAGGACGGGGGGAGGGAGGGGGGGCGCTCGGCGGCGGGATCCCGGGGCCTCCCGGTCGCCGCGCGGGGACGATGCGGGAGAGGAAAAAACTTCGGGCACTAATAAGTATGATTTCTATAGCATTTTTTTATGTAGCAACCCTTCAGCCTCCAGAGGAGTGCAGTTGCGAATCGAATTATCTAAGCACTCGTCTTCTTTTTTCCTAACAGGGACAGTACTTGTTAGCATTCATTTGTTGTACAAGCAGATCACAAGACAGGAGTTGTTGTATGCCGTTTAATTTATTTTATTTTTTTCCCTTTTGAGTTGTTAGGTTGAGAAGTATAAACCACATGATTATATCCTTATAATTAAGCATATAGAGGTCAGAGATATCTGTAACACCCTCAGAATCGGACCTATGCAAGTTTTAGCAAAACTCGCCAAACCCGCATAGAAACGATTCAAAGGTGCCCACCAGGCACTTTCGTGCGGGTGGAAACGAAGTAATAACATTACACAACAGTCCTCGATGGGACCCACAGAACAGATATATATACAACACGACTCCATGAGTCAAGAATACAAATATACGGTACAAAGATCCAAATCACCTTGTAAACGATAGAGCGTCCGACTACGGACAAGATGCAAATGGGGCTAAGAGCCCTGGAGAATAACCAATGGCGTCCATAACCCTGCCCAGGCCAAGCCGGAAGGGTAACCCTGCTAACAACGTCGATCTCAAAACCTGCTTAAACAAAAGGGGTGCCGACAAAGAGCAAAGGAAAAGAGGAGCGTCAGTACTGAGGCCAGTACACGGCGAGACTAGAATTCGGCGGTCCTCGCCTACATAGGTATGGTGGACTGAAGCGGCAGCGGCAGCATGCACTAAACAACCTATAGAGACTCGATACAACTGGCGGCAATTAGAGAGGGGTAAGAATGACCTATCCGGATCCAACCTGATACTACCACCAATCAAACCCATCCTGGCGTTTCCCCCTCGACACCGATCGAGGAAGTCAACCGAGGAACTCACACAGTTGGCAGTTTTAGTTATTCAGTTATCGTTGCAGCGATTACTAGTCAGATGTAGATAATCATCCTGATAAGGTAAGCAGTGGGCACTTTTAGTTAACCATTCCGTTATAGTTGCAACACTTACTAATCAGATACAGATAGCATGAGATAACCCAAAACCCAGCAGTTGTTGGTACTTTTATTCAGCCATTCCGTTGTAGTTGCCATACTTACTAGTCAGGTACAATGGTCGCAAGCGACAATCCAAAACAAGCAATTGTGGGCAGTTTTATTTAGCCATTCCGTTGTAGTTGAAGCTGATTACTAGTCATATCAGATACAAGTCAATTTATAACAGTAAACTTTAGTTATGCTTGTCTATGGTCGAGATACTGTGCTCCAAGTCGTCCATAACCGCGGACACGGCTTTCAGAAAGTTTTAACCCGGCCGGGGTGCACAAATAGCAACACACACACGATCAACCTCGGAAAAACCAAATCAAAACCCAACGAGGTCTTCACGACAGAGCAATCACAAGATTCAGAAATATTTCAGGGGGCCACCTCATTGAGTAGACCCGCAACGAAGTAAGCTAGCTCCGAGACGGACTCAAGGTCTGCGACAATGGCTGTAAGCGACTGGGAACCCGAAAACTCGGGGTGTCGATACCGCGTAATCACTCCGCTTACCTAAACAGTACAGTGTGCTATCTGTCGCACAATCGTAAATAAAGCAGTAAAGCATGGCATAAGTACAGGATCGTAAATAAAACCTCAAACTAGTTTGTGGCCCCAAGAAATAAGACGGAATCAAGTTCTGGCTAAGGGGGGCCCATACTCCCCATATGTGGATATCGCGATAAAACAAGGAACAGGTATCAAGTACTCGGGGTCCTACGGGACACAAGTGGGCGTTCGGAAACCAAATGTTATCTATCACCCACCGATGCCTCTGCTTACTTCAATTTTAGTTGTTAAACAGGAATTAAAGTGAACGGTAAGTAAAATTATGATCATGTCCAACATCAGCATGCGGCAAAACATCAACAACTGTGGCATTTAACAACACGCAACAGCACTTGAGCCAGCGACTACGACGCGCAAGTCCAACTATCTACCAAACAACAGGTAATAGGATGTGTACAAGGCAATATAAGGCTGCAAGGGATATCACGGGTACGAAAACTAGAGCAACGCAACACAGATAGCAATAGATCAACAGGAGGGAATAAAGACTATAAAAGTAAGATAGGTAGAAAGAGGGATATGCTCGCCTGAAAACATTGTCGAAGGGTCCAACCGAAGATCGGGGCGAATCTCACATCAACTCAACGGCCTTATCCGCGAAGAACCAAAACACTAGAAGTAACACCGGATGCAATATTTAATACAACGGCAGAAGATCGGCATGATGCATGTATGATGCATGGCATGGCAAGGGTGCGATGCATTTAGGTCAATATTAAGTGGAACCGGGGTCCCGACAATTAATTATTAGGTGGTTCATGTTATTTAGAACTCCCGCAATTTAAATGTTGTTTAACAAGTCAGAATATATCACCGGGTTCGCTACACAATTTTAAATGAGGCCGATATGAGACTAGGATTGCCCGCATATGGGCCCCATATTTAATTATTAGGTGAATCGGCATAAGGCCCCCAAACCACAGATATGCATGCGAGATGACAATTAAATATGCAACAAGTTGTATTATGTTATAAAATAGGGTTCCGGGAAGGGGTTCACACATTAGGGGTCGCGACGGTCTTGGGGTTCCGGGGTTCGGGGTCGGTCTCAGGGCTCGGATCTGGGGTCCAGGGTTCTGACGGGGTCGTTCTCGAACTCCGGGGTTAGGGTCTCGGATCGGGGTAGTAGATCTTGTCGCTTGACATCCGTGAAGTAGAACTCGTAGTCCGTCTTTAGTCGGTGGCGAACTTGATTCCGAGTTGGAGTACTTGTTGCACATGTGGCCTTCGGGTTCTATGACGATGATCTTGTCGTTTCGATGCTGGGGTCTCGAAATACGGAGCGAAGTACTTGTTCTGGCGTCGGGGCATCGGATTCGCCCCGATTGGTGTCGATCTTGTCGCATCCGTGGAGACCTTGTCGGGTCCGCGGGTCGGGTCGGACTTGGCGTTCTGAAGTAGAACTTGGCATCCTTGTGGTGGTCTTGGCGCCCTTCCGGTTCGGGTGTTGGCGTCCGAGGGGAGTACTTGGCGTTATCGAGCGGGAGTTCATGTCGCAACCGTGTCGACGACCTTGGCGTCCGAGAGATGATCTTGTTGCATCCGCGGCCTTCGGGTACGGTTTCTCCGGCTCCCATGTAGGAGATCTTTTCGTGGCGTCGAAGGACTCGGGTTCGGGTTCGGTGAACCACTTGGTGTTTCCCCTTAGAAGATCCTCGGTTACGGGTGGCAGAACTCCGCGTTCCGTGATGCAGATCTTGTTCGGTCCCGGTTGTTGGCCTTGTGGTAATTGTGTTGTCCCTTGGCAGCGGCTTGGATAGGCACCGAACTGGACGAGACAGACACGTACACGGGCACCTGCAACTTCCTACGCACACGCACAGGAGGCTACAGGGAGCGAACGGCGGTCGGCTCGCGCGGCGCGCGGTGGAAGCGACAGGGTGTACTTGCCATGGGGCCGAGACCAGCGGGACCAGAGGAGACCGACGAAGCGGGACCCGCCGGCGACGGCGGCGGCAGACGAGGCAGGCCCGGCCAGGAGGAGGCTCGGGGGTCCGGTGCTTGGCGTCGACGGTGGCCGGGTCCGGCGACGAGGGGGCGCGGGGCGGAGGTGGACGCGGGATTCACTGGCGAGGTGGAGGCGGACGGTGATGTCTGGCGGCACGGCTCGGGCTTGAGCGGCGGCGGAGGGTCGAGCGGGGAGCCGGCGGCGACGGGGAGCCTGGGGGCGGCGGAGGCGAAGCGCAGAGGGGAGAGGAGGCGGTGGCGGCTGGTGGAGCGCCGGGGAGAGGCCGGCTCGCCGGCGCAGCGGCGCGCGAGGCCCTGGAGAGGAGGCGAGCGGAGCTCTGGGCGGCGGGGACGAGCTGAGGCGCGGGTCTGCTCGAGCGGGAGGTAGGGGAGGCTGCGTGGGCGCGCTGTGGGGGCGGGGGAAGTGGGTCCCGCACGCGGGCCAGGGGGAGTTGTGGACAGAGGGGAAGGCCGGACTGGGGGAGGTGAGCGCCAGGGGGCTTCGGACGTGGGGCCACGCGGGCAGGGAGATCGTGTGCGTGCGTGCTGAGTGGGGTCAGGGGGTGGATCTGGTGGGAGCAGGTTGAGTGGAGGGAGGGTGAGTGGAGGGAGAGGCCAAGTGGCAGGTGGGGATTGGGTAGAGGGGAGAGAGGCGCTGAGGTGGCGAGAGGCTATTGGAGGGAGTGAGGTGGCCAGGGGGTGTGGGTAGGATAGTTGGTAACTTTAGGATTTAGGAGCGGTGCAGCTGGACCGTTTTAAAAACCTGGGGCGGTCGTTCGGGTCTATCCGGCCCGTTCGACTGCCCCACTAAAAATAAATATAATTTTTATTCGTTTTAAACGGCCGTGTGCAAACCAATAACAGCCAAAACAAAATATTCCGGGGACCCGGTCTTGATGTTTGGATAAAGAGGGGGCGTTTTAGAAAACAAAACGGCTTTGCGAAAATAGTTTTGGCAAACAATGCATGATGATGACGATGCAATGCACAAAATTCAACGCGATTTTCTAGTAGTGGTTTTGCGGGATGCCACAATATCCCTCTCCTCTTTTCGTTTGTTATACTCCCTTGATTGTCATTCCGTCAGTACGTCCTGCTCAATTTAGCTAGGAGACCTCCCCCATCATTTCTCTTTTTCGTTTCTAATTAGATAGCAATGCTACTCATCCAGATGTCATGCTTAGACATTGTTTATCTTCGTTATGTTTCTATGAGGGTGCCATCCCGTTCCCATTCTCTGGTAAAGTAGAGATATGGGAATCAAATAACCCGCCTTTAGTTAACTTCTCGTTAATCTCAAGAGCCGGAGGAATCTATGGATTAATCTACCATAGAGTAGTGCTACGAATCCGGGTTAACTATTCTTTCTTCCAGAATTTGGTAGGCCTAATTACCTTTCTTTCTGCTATTTTATCATTATAACTGTCGAGAAAGTGATGCTAATCCGGTTGTAAAAATACTAAAGCGATGGTAATAATTCCTCCTCTCCCCGCTTTAGGTACTTCTGGATAATCTCAAGAGCTGGACGAACCCAGCGATAAATCTACCGGTGAGTAGTGCTACGAATCCGGATTAGTTATCCTTTCTTCCAGAATTTGGTAGGCCTAATTACCTTTCTTTCTGCTAACTGTCGAGAAAGTGATGCTAATCCGGTTGGGAAAAAAATACTAAATCGATGGTAATAATTCCTCCTCTCCCCGCTTTATATAGAGGTATATACACCTGTAGTCCCACAACTTGTCTATCATGTGCAAATTAGTCCCATTTCTTGTAAAATAGGGTATAGTAGTCCCACAACTTGTCTTAGCGTGCAAAACTGGTCCAAACAACCAAGAAGTGGACACGTGGCAATGTCTTTTTTTGCACAAATCTCCTTGCATATTTCTCTCTAGCATATCTGGCCACCGTGGTGTCTCACCATGCGAGCCCCACTTGTCAGTGGAGGAAGAAACATATAAAAATATATTATGCAAACTAGGATTTGAACTCATGACGTCTAGTCCAAAGTCACAGGTGCAAGCCACTCCGAACAATGATACTATTTGTTTGGTATTGCAAGCTTAATTAATACATAATTGTATTTTTCTTTAGAGGTGGTATGTAATCATGTCGGTGTTTATAGTGGCGTCCATGCATGAGAATGCCACGGTGCGACGTCTCGCCATGACCGCGCTTGTCACTGCTGCAGGAATTTTATACTGATGTATAAGTAGAGGATTATTGGAGTGACAAATATTTTTGTTTGCTTGAAACTTCAAGAAAAATTATGATTTGAGATATCGACAAAATAGTGAATTGGTAGGCATGCGTTTGATCTTCATAAAATAAGCTATATGCGCATTCACTGTCATTGTAGGAAATAGAAACATGTGTAGTGCTTACTCATGCATGGAGATATACGTGCGTTTGATCTTCATAAAATAACAATAATGAGGGTTCTTCTAGATTATAATTGAAAGGTGATAAATAATCTAGACATCCATTTCCAAAAAATAATAATCTAAACATCAATAATTTAGTATATAGATACATTCAAATTTGAACAAATTTTTGATATCTATTTTAAGACAGAATGAGTATATTTTATATTGTGGTTATCATGTCACACTTCTTAAAAAGTTTGCTGTTTGAGGATAAAAAGTGAGAATGGTAGATTGAGATGAATAGAGGTTTCTTATTGAACTCTTCTCTGAAGTTTCCTCTATAGATGCCTCAATGCTATATATTGTGTAATTGATATATACGAGGAACACGATAAGAAAACTCTGTACTAAAAACCGCATTTTAGAAGACAATAAAAAACGGCGTTCCATGTATTAACTCAAACCATCATTATCTGCATTGGCTTGGATATGTTCCCAGGGTCCAAAGGTCGTGAGTTCAAAACACAAGGCAGCATAAATATTTTTATTTGTTTTCTTCTTGCACAGGTTGCACCCGCACAGTGAGGCACCACGCGGCCAAATATGCCAGACAGAAAAATGCAGGGGTATTTGTGCAAAAAAGATGTCGCCACGTGTCCATTTCTGAGGCATTTGGACCAGTTTTGCACGGCAAGACAAGTTGTGGGACTATTATACCTCATTTTACAAGAAGTAGGACTAATTTGCATATGGTAGACAAGTTGTGGGACTAAAAGTGTATATACCTCCTTTATATACTTCTCCATGGGCCATTAGCGCGCCATCACCAACTGATCTATATTTAGGCTAGTGCACAAAATCCTAGCGAGCTTCTGCGCGCGCGTGCATGCATATGTGTGAAAGGAAGGGACCGTTTCTTGCTTGACCAGCTGTGCCAACAATGGCTGACAGATTTTCGCACGATCGTCCACTCGACGACGAGCTAGCCGGCCCGGTCGGTCGCGCGATACCTACGCGGTCGATTTCGTGCAACAACTTTCCCCGTCAGTTTGTCCATCTGTCTTGCATCAGCCGAAGCCTGTGCCATGACTGGTGAGGGATATGCATGCAAACATGCAGCGCACGACACGGCACGCATCGTACCGTACCCATCATATGGTTTCATTCATGGATTCATCGTGAAAATCCAGCTAGCTAGCAACGGTCTAGCTGGTAGGCGGTGACCAGCTACCTAGCTGGCGGGACGTACGGGGGGTCCAAAGGCTATTGCTCAGCGCAGCAGCAGGCAACACCGCGCGACTGTGGATCGATGCAGATGCAGCTGCAAATTCCAGCTGTATCACCGGAGCGGGGGTGGCGGTGGTGTCCAAATCTAGCGGCTCAGGCCATCTTCACCGGACCGATCCAAACGCTCATTCTAAACGGTTCGTTTGTGTCTATTTGGATCAGGCCACGGTCAGTATAGGTAGAGGGTCCGGCCTGTTCGGCCAGCTGAGCCCAGCGGGGCGACCCATTTGTTCGTGCTCGGCGAGGCAAATTTTTTTAGATTCAAACACAAACAACTCGCGCGAAAAACCGACAAAGTTTATACTTAATTTACATTCAAATATAACAAACATAATCTAAACAACTAGCCTTAGCTACCGATCTTCGCGCCGACGCCGCCTCGTCCATCTACGGGTCGAGGTCGATGTACTCCGGCGGCGTCCAGAGGTTGGGCGGCGGCAGGGCCGGAGCGGGAGCGGGAGCGGGCGCAGGCGGGTTGATCGCCCGCACAGGCCACGGCTCCCACTGCTGGAGGTGCGCCAGCTCCATCCCCGCCTCCGGGGCGATCGGAGGCGCCCAAACCGACAGCGGCGGTGGTGGTGGCAGCTGGGCATTCGTCTCAGCCACCATGCGGGTGAGCGCGAGGGCCTCTCGTAGTCGCGCCACTGGGCCTCATCCTCCTACGTGCTGGCCGCAATGGCCTGCTCGGTAAAGGCATCCTCGTCGTAGCCTCACGGTACTCCGGGGACAGGTTGGCGGCGACGTTGTCCACCGCCTCCGGCTTGACGACGATGTCGTTGTCGCCGTCGTCGTCGTTGCCATCCTCGCTTTCGAGCTCGGCGTCGGAGTGGTTGACGGCTCCCTCCTCATCTGAGTCGATGTCGGGGACGTCATAGACCTCCCCCGGCTGCAAGTCAAGGCGGATGGTGGTGGCGCGACGCACCTTGTGCTCCTAGGCGAGCCACTGCTTCCAGTAGGCCACGCTCTGGTAGGCAGGGTCGTAGCGGTGGACCGGCGGGAGGCTCCTGATTCGGCGGCGGATCTCCTCCTCCAGCCCTTTGCCCTCCTTGGGCACGGGCAGCACCGAGGCACGATCCCGGTTGAGGTGCCAGTCGGTGGGGAGCGACACGTCGTTGTGCTGGATGCCCCGTCCCTCCCTCCCGCGGTGCTTGCACTCCGCGATGCGGAAGTTCTGGCGGTCGCGGTGTGCTCCCTCCGGCCGCGGTGGCGGGTGAGCCTCCACGCGACGGCCCCGAAATCCTTCGGCCGCGGCGGAGGCGCAGGGACGTGCCGCGAAGGAAGGCCGACATCCGGGGGCACTGGCTGCTAGAGCCAGATGCCTCGTGGTCGTTCTTGCCTCTTCCCTTCTTCAGCCACGACGGCGTTTTCATTGTTCACGGTGGCGGCGGCTAGGGTTTGCGATGGCGAGAGGTGAGGAGTGCGGCACCGACGAGCACAGGGTTAAATAGCCCCTTCGCCCGCGAACACGCGTAGCTTCCATCTCCTTCGCCATCAATGCCGACGTGCGAACGCAGGCTGCGCCCAGTGGGTCAGCGTGCCGTCGCGTCGTCATTGATGGTGCAGGCTGCCGTCGGTCAGCCTTCTGCCTTTGAATCGCGGTGCGTCTGAACCAGTGCTGCAGACCGCGTCTGAAATCAATGTCGTGTGTGGCTGGCGGGTGGGCCAGCGGCACGCACGGGCGAGACGTCCGCGTTGTTCGCGCGCGTCTGTGCCGATGCAGCCGAGTACTAGAATACATGTACAGATGGATACCAAACACGTTTCGTCGAATGAATCGTCCTACTAGAACACCGCGCGTCCGGACGGACGACAATTTCGAACGCGCACGGACCGCTTGGGTCTGCCGGTGGAGATGCCCTCGCCCGCGCGGCTGCTTCGTCCCTTCGAGACGCGCATGCACAGGTCACGCGTGCCACGCACGCATTGCGCACGGCACGCCACGGCAGGGCTGCTAGCTAGCTGGCCATGGAACTTTCTGCTGCACTCGCCCATGAACCCCCAATGAATTACTGAATGCACCCCCAATTAATGAATTACTGAATGTGAGGGGAAACGTGAAACTGCCAGCTCCGCCTGTGACGCCGCGTATTGATCGATTCATTTCGCGGCGTACGCTGGCCATGCCGTGTGACCTCTGTCGGTTAGTAGCGTTTGAAGAGTTTGATTTTGGCTCGTGTTTGTCGAACAGCAGCAGCCGCCGCCGCCGCCGCAATGAATGATCTTGTGGCGTGGCATGCATGGAAAGCATGGAGTGCGGGACACGGCTCGTGCATGATTTAGCTGTTGCCAATTACTCTCACGCGTCGGCATGCGTTCTCGACTCGCCGCGTCTCATTTGTGCCGCATGCATGCATGCATATCGCAGCAGAAACCTCCAAGAGCCGTGTAGATAAGACTAGCCCCAATGGGGGTATCATAGGTGGTATCATGCACTACATGCATGCAAAATGCTTATGTGTCACTATAATTAATGATGAGAGAGATGCTAGTAGTATCATAGGTAGATACGGTATCATAGCACGTAAAAATAGAAAACTTAGTGTCAAAAAAATCTTGTACATAAATTTGCATTGAGATTCTACAAAACAATGAATATTGTGAGTCTATGATACTAATACATGATACCATGCATTGTAGATATAGTATCATACACTAGTATCATATGCATGATACTGATATATGATACTCTCCATTGTGACTAGTCTAAATCACCATCAATTCGAGTCATACTCCTTCAATTTTTTTTTTTTCGATGTCGCCAGACTGGCTGGGCTAGTCCTAGCGAAAGTATCATACTCCCTCCGTTTCGGTTTACAAGCTCTACGCGTATATCTAGGTTATCAATTTGACCTATATAATTTAAATTATATAATATAAAAATTATATCATTGGAAAATACACAGTTTAAAGTTTCCGGTGATATATTTTTTGTAATATATAAATCATACTAAGTTGCTCAATTTGGCGACATAGAACTACGTGCAGGACTTGTAAACTGAAACGGAGGGAGTATATTGGTATATCATACATGTGATATTTTATATATGATACTATTTTTCTAATGCATCGGGCCCATTTAGGCATGGATCTAGGTTAGGCGGGCCGGCCGGATTTGCTTTGATGCGCTGCAGATCTTGGTGGGTTAGGGTGGATGGGATCCACGGCGTCCTCTGCCGGCCTGTTGCAGCATGGTGGCGGACTTTACGGGCCCGTCGGGGCCTGGTCGGATCGTCGTGGGATTGGTTTGCCTCCGTGGAGGCTTTACGGGCCTGCTGGGCCCGACCAGACCTATGGAGGACTGGTTTTCTATGGCCGCGTCCGGTCGAGTGACTCCTTCGGTGGTGGAGGAAGTTCCCTCCCGTGTGGCCACGATACTGTGGACCCTGTTTCATTTCTACATGTGCCGCGATGTTGTAGACCTCACGACGGCTTGCTCGGTGATACGATGTTGATGAAGTCGGAACCGGAGTGGCGCACGCTCGTAGGCGCAAGTTTTGGTGCTGGCGAGGCCTCGCCCTCGCGGGTCTCCTGTGCAACCGCTCGTCCGGGGGTTGTGGATAGGGTCCTCGGCAGAAATCCTTGTCGGCTCGACCGACACTGACGCAGTGCCACCCGCGGGTGGCATCTTCCTTCCTGGAGGGTGTCATGGCTTCCCTTCATCCATTCCCCTCTGTGTGCCGGGGGAAACCCTAGGCTCAGTCTCTGGTCCGGGCAGCATCGGTCGCTTTCCCTTTTTGAGGGTGTTGCTTGGTGCTTGAAAAGTCGGGGCTAGGAGCACGGTGGGCATTCTTCGGAGGGCGTAGCGGTTGCGGTCTTCCTCGTCTAGTAGATCCGTCTCCGTCTTCATTCCTTTTTGTTTTTCCTAGTTTTAGTTCGGGCGTGTGCGTGATGCCCAAGCATCGTGTATGTTATGTGTCTATCTTTAGGGGTTGTGCTGTCTGACCCAGCGGCAGTCTTACATGTGTGATTTATTTATAAGGAGGAATGAAAGCCTGTTTCAAGGAGAGTATTATCATCATATTTAAATTTTTTCTGTAATCTTAATACAATTGTATGTATAAGATGTATTTGTTATTAAATTATCTAATTCTACGTGCTATGATATAGAGTACTACTAACATCTCTTTCCTTGTTAATTATGATGCCATATAGATATTTGCCAAATTAATATACTCTCTTCGTTTTAAAATATAAGATGTTTTAGGTTTATGAAGAAAATGTATCGAGACTTGTTTTCGTCTGTAGATCCACTCAGTGAACCTATATAATAAAAATAGTCTAGATACATTTGCTTTACATCCAAAACATCTTATATTTTAAAAGAAAGAGAGTACATGATACAGTACTATCTATGATACTAGCACTATGAGTAGCTTCATGCTATCTGGAAAGGCGAAACCCAGCCGAGAGACGTAGATGTCGTCCTTGCTGCATTCCTCCTCTGCATCTGCATGCAGCCGCTTAAGCAGAAAGAGACTACCCGAACCAAACCCAGCAACAGCCGCAAGAGATCTATCTCGCGCTCGCGGTTTCTTTTCCCCGTTCCCTTCCCCAACCGCTCGCCGCGTATAAAAGGGGCTCCCGTCTCTCCCCTCCCCTCGGTCGCAGCCTCCCACTCACAGCCTACCAGCCACAGAGAACAAGACAGAGAAAAACCACTCCGTAGTGCGCTCACAGAGAGAGAGAGAGAGAGAGAGAGAGAGAGAGAGGAAGAAAACCAGAGGAAAGAAAGAAAGAGTAATCGATCGATCCGCGTGCTTCGTCTTCATTTACTATGAGACCGGTGAGAGAAGCCGCGGCGGCGCTGGTGGGGGTAGGCGGCGGTGACCAGGCGGCGGCGGCCGGACATGTCGCGCAGGCGAACCCGGGGCTGTGGAGGACGCCGACGCCGTACCTCTTGCTAGGATTCGCGCTCATGATGGGGCTCATCGCCGTGGCGCTGCTCGTCCTCGTCTGCACGCGCCGCAAGCCGGCGGGCTCCTCGCGGCATGGGAGCGAGTCGGCGTCTGCGCGGGGCGCGATGGCGCCGCTCGACCGGGAGCCCAAGGTCGTGGTCATCATGGCGGGGGACGACATGCCGTCCTTCATCGCCAGCGCCAGGCCGTTCGCGTTCCCCTTTCCCGCCGCTGTAGGCGCGGGCGCCGGCGAGCCGGGCAAGGCGGACGCCGTGTAGGCGGCTAATTTTGCTCGTGTGCCCCTGCAGGACACGGGACCAATTTTGCTCGTGAGATTTCTAGGATTTTCCCAGCGTAATTTTGTCCGTAGTAGCAGTAGCGAGCAGGGAAGACGTAGAGAGAGAGAGAGAGAGTACTCCGGCGGCTTTCTTGGTAGCCAGCGCGAGATCTGCGATTGTGAAAATCAAATGAAGTTTTTGCTTGCATCTTTCTTCAATAAATGCATGATAGACGATGCGTGCTTCCTCCCCAATTCGCTTTGTGATCGATCAAATTTCCGCACCTTTCATCTGGGTGGCATTAACCACCTGCTCCGATTCAGATTGTGCGAAGTGACGACAAAGCGCCCCAGGCTGCCACTGCCACTGCCACTGTCTTGTTGAAACGTATACAGAGAGACCAGCAGAAACAAGGGTAGCCCTACGCGTCCCCCGGGGATATGTGGTTTTTATCCCCCGGGTCCCCAGCCAACCACGTGTCCGCTTTTTGATTCAAAATCCCGCTTTTGCTACATTTGTCCCGTTTTTGCTACATTTGCCCCGCTTTTGCTACATTGTAGCAAAAAACGGTTCAGTCCAGAAAATAAAAAAACAGACTGGACCTCGCCGGAGATTTCGCCGGAGACCTCGCCGGTGACCTTGTAGCAAAAAAGTTGAGCTAATGTAGCAAACCCGACCTCACCGGAGTCTCGCCGGAGGCTTTCGCCGGTTCACCTCACCGGAGACCGTGTAGCAAAAACGTTACGCTATTATAGCATAAACTCAATGCTATTGTAGCAAAATATTTTTTCTAATGTAGCAAAACAGACTTTGCCGAAAACATCACCGGAGACTCTCACCGAAGACGTCGTAGCAAAACCATAGAAATCAGATGTAGCAAACCAATTGTGTGAAAGTAGCAAAACATATATGAATAATTAGCAAAATTAATATGCTAAAGTAGCAAAACATTTTTTTACACGAAGTAGCAAAACGTTGGTAGCACTTTGAGACACCAAAAATAGCAGAGCGCCGATGTAGCAGAGTGGCGACGCGGCGGCGCGTGGGCGTGCTGATGCATGGAGGCCGGCGGCGGCTGCACGTGCACGTGTGGCGGCATGGATGTGGGTGGCGGCGACGGCGGCGCTGGAGAGGCCGAGGTCGGCGAGGAAGGCGAGGACGACGTCGGGATTGGTGGAGGCCTTGAGTGCCTGGGCTCGGGTGAGGCCGCAGGTGCCGACGAGGTAGTCCTCCACCTACGCAGCAACGGCAGAGGGAGCCAGCGGCGGCGCCAAAGGGAGTCAGCAGCAACGGCGCCAGGGGCGGCTCATGGTCATGGCGGATGCGCGGAGCACCTACGCAGAGCCTGGGCTGAGCGAGGGTCAAGGAGGCGGCGGTCCGGTAAGGGGCAAGGAGGCGGCGCTCCGGCGAGAGGCAGTTCCGGCGAGAGGAAAAGGAGACGGGCGGCGGTTCCCCGACGGGAGACCTCGCAGACGGAGATGCAGAGTTGTACGGCTGAGGCTGAGAGAAAAAGAAAGGGCGATGCAATTAAGATCGTGGGTGGGCCAACCCACCTGTCAACGCACGGGAGGAGGACCCGGAGGATGCGATCCCCCGGAGGAGTCCTATCATTTTCCCAGAAACAACCTGTGTGATGTGTGCTCGGTGCTCCTGATCTGGATCGCTGACAGTAGTATGCGCTGTATGACCAGAAAAGAGAACTGCAATTTTACCCCAATGCAAATAAATAATCATGGCCCTTGTCTTCAGACGCCAACATGCTACAATAAGACAAAACGGAGTAGTAATACTTCTATATAGCGCGTCGTCGACACGTCGCGTAGATTTTATGCAACGGATACTATGCCCTACCTGTGCTTTAGCAAACCAAGGTGTCTGTCACCTGCACTATTTGGCAACAGAGCTTAATTTCGGAGGCACAAATAAAGCTTCTTATTAGGCTGGTCCTAGTGCTAGTATCATAAGGTGTATCATGCATTCTAACTTGACAAAAATCTGATGTGGCGTCATAATTAATGAAGAGAGAGGTGGTTAGTGTATCATAGGTAGATACCGTATCATAGCACGTAAAACTAGAAATCATAATGATAAGTAAATCTTGTACACACATTTTACATAGAGATTCTACAAATCAATAAATACATCACTACTATGATACTACTACATGATACAATGCACTAGAGACATAGTATTATACACTAGTATCATATGCATGATAATAGTATTATGATACTCCCACTAGGACCAACCTTAGTCGATCGAGGAACAAACCAAAAACTTCTTAATTATTAGACGAGGCGCAACCACCACTGTCTTGTATGACCAGAAAAGAGAACTGCAATTCTACCCAATGCAAATAAATAATCATGGCCCTTGTCTTCAAACGCAAACATGCTATACAAGACAAAACGGAGTACTACTTATATATAGCGCGTCGTCGACACGTGGCGTAGAGTTTATGCAATGGATAGAATGCTCTACCTGTGCTTTAGCAAACTAAGGTGTCGTCACCTCCATTTAGCAACAGAGCTTACTTTCCGAGGCACAAATAAAGCTTCTTATTAGTTGATCGAGGAACAAACAAAAGCATCTTAATTATTATACGAGGCGCAAAGAAAGCTAAGTGGTACACCACCGGATAGCCGAATCTCTTGCATAATAATCAGTTTATAATTCTTTAGACTGGTCAAAGTGGGGAGTAACTTAGAGTAGTAACATGTATATGTTACTAGTCTAAGTTACTATCTTCATAGTACAAAATAACATAGAGGTGGTTTCATGCAAAGCCTCATTTATTAAAATATATACTCATTTTATCTAGAAATGTGTGATGTTATGGTAACATAGCTACTTACCATAAGTCTTTCTCTCATCATTTAATTGCACGACATGTCATCTAAATGCTAGTTGGCAATACATGTAAGACTATGTTACACCTAAGTTACTCCCACTATGACTAGCCTCAATCCTTCAAATTTCTCACAAAAAATTGCAACACTTTTCTACGTTCTTCGCATTCCATCGGTGGCGCGGCGAGCTAGAGGTGACGCGGTAATCGTAGGCTTTGGCTACCGCATTGACAATTTTATCGGAGAGCACCGAATTTCGTGGTCATCCGACGGAAATTATAAACAACTATTCAGTTTGAATTTATTTGTCGTACTAAGGACATGCAGAAACGTCTAATTGATGTGCTAGCTTTATGGTTTTAGCCCTTGAGTTGCGCTACTTGTTAAGTAATTTTACACACTATATGAGCTTAGGACCAGGCATCATTTCTTAATTTGAACCTCTTGAAAATATAAGCAATAATCCATATGATTTAATCCGAATAATAAATTAATAAAGCATGATCATATAAACGGTACTAAAACCAATTATGCAGATCAACAAAATAGATAAACAGATTACATCTATAGGAGATAAATCTATCACATCTACACCAAACGCTAGAACAAAAAACTCTAGCATAATCCAAAAAAAAAACAGTTGAGTATCACGTACAGTGTAGGCTGAATAGCAGCCGCATCGGTTGAAGCAGCGTCGCCCATGTTGAGGTTGTCGAAGAGGTCGCTGACGTCCGGGAAGAAGTCGTCGTTCGGAAACTCGCCGTCGGACGACGTTGTGGTTGCCAGTAGTCGCGCTTGAGCGTTCCCCAAAAACCTGATCGCCCCTCACCCGTACAGGTTCACGAGAGGCGGGGTTTCGGAGGCCTGCTGTCCCGATCTGCGGTGCACGCCGCAAGCCGGGATGAGGAAGACGAAGGCGGCGGCGCAAGGTTCTGGAGGTAGGCGCGTGTGTGGATTGATTCGGTGCCCATTAGGTTTAGCCCAGACGCTTATATAGTGCAGGTTAGGAAGATCGTGGGCTCAGCCCACGTCCATAAAAACTAGAAACGGTTGTAATTAACGTGTCCGTTAATGACTCATAATAACCCGCAACCCGCGGCGCGACGAGGCGAGGCGGACGGCGTCGGAGGAGGAGTGCGCGAGGGCTACTCTTCTTGTCACACCTTAGTGAGTGGTGCAACACTCTACTATATAAGGTGGTCCAACTCCCCTTCAACTAGCAATGTGGGACTAAACTTTAGCACCACTAGCATAACCATATGCTGCGATATACAAGTGGACCAAAGAGAATTTCAGAATTTGTCTAATGGGCCAACAACCCAAAACTCACCAAATTCCAACAATCCCCACAAAGTCTCATTGGCACATCACATTTTCCTTCCAGAACATTGTTTTATATACCGGTGTGTAGTGGAGACTGTTAAGTTGAACTTCCACGTTAAACTTCATGCTACACTAGCTAGCAACTTGAATAGTAGACTATGTCTTGAACTATAAGTTTTCTGCGCCCTAGTTTCACATCTAGACCGATACAGGGCTACCGTCGGCTTCCCCGCAGTTTGGAGCTTATGCGTCATACTCCAGGGCCTTTCATGAGTTTATTAGAGAGCACCCAACTCTCACGGACTCCGACGTTTGACAGTCAGACTCATATAGGTGTGTTCCTCAAGAGATGTTCTGCAGGACAACATCTCCTCTGATAAAAGCCACTTGGAACACATTAAGATAAATATCAACCTGCCATATAGATTAAGATAGTATTGCATCTTTATGGAGATGTAAATATAATATGGGAATACTCTCCTCTCAGCTGACCAACAGCTTGTCTCCCATCTCTATTTCACGGGATCTCCGATCACATAGAGTGGGTTGCCACTGGGATCAACTCATAGCGTGGGTTTTCAAACCCATCTCCCTCGATGCATTATCTATCGCATTACGTGATAAACCCTTTGTGAAGGGATCTTTCAGGTTCTTAGATGTTTGGATATAATCCAAGGCAATAACTCCGGAGTTTCTCAGTTTCCTGACAGATTTCAATCTCCTCTTCACATGCCTTGATGACTTCATATTATCCTTATAACTGTTTACTTTGACGATCACATTTTGATTAACACAATTCATCGGGATGGCGGGTATTGGTTTTTCAACCACAGGTAAGTCCATCAAGAGCTCACGAAGCCACTCTGCTTCAACAGTGGCTGTGTCTAATGCTATGAGTTCTGCTTCCATTGTTGACCTCGTTAAGATGGTCTACTTGCAAGACTTTCAGGAAACAGCGCCATCACCAAGTGTAAACAAATAACCACTTGTGGCCTTAATCTCATCAGCATCAGATAGTCCAGTTTGAATCACTATAACCCTCAAGTACCCATGGATACCCAGTATAGTGAATAACGTAACTCGCAGTGCCTTTCAAATAGCGCAAAACTCTTTCAAGAGCATGACTCAGTTTGCTTACAGCAAAGGAGATGTCAGGTCTAGTAGCGCTGGCTAAATACATGAGCGAGCCAAGGATTTGAGAATATCTCAATTGATCTTTAGCATTCCTTCGATTCTTTCGAAGTAGCACACTCGGATCATAAGGCATTAGAGAAGAATTGCAGTCTCTATACCCGAAGCGACTCAATATCTTTTCCACATAGTGAGACTGAAGCAGTGTAATCCCACCATTGTCATCCTTTAGTAGCTTGATGTTTAAAATTACATCAGCCACTCCCAAGTCCTTCATCTCAAAGCAGCGAGATAGGATCTCTTTGACCTCCTCGATAACAACGAGGTTGGTCCCGAATATCAATATGTCATCAACGTAGAGAAACATAATAACTCCCTCGCCCTCACCATGGCGATAGTACACACATTTGTCAGCTTCGTTTGCAACAAATCCTTCAGCAGTTAAAGTTCTTTCAAACTTCTCGTGCCACTGTTTAGGAGCTTGCTTAAAACCATATAAAGACTTCACTAACTTACACATCTTTCCTTCTTGACCATCTACTACAAATCCGTCAGACTGCTCCATATAAATTTCCTCATCTAGCTCTCCATTTAGAAAAGCTGTCATAACGTCCATTTGATAAACGAGAAGACCATGTGAGGCAGCCAAGAAAAGTAGTACTCGAATAGTGGTCAATCTGGCTACAGGTGAGTAGGTATCGAAGAAGTCTTCATCTTCCTTTTGGGTATAACCCTTCGCCACAAGACGTGCCTTGTACTTTTCAATAGTACTATCAGGTCTAAGCTTTTTCTTGAACACCCATTTATATCCTACAGGTTTACACCCATAAGGACGATCAGTGATTTCCCAAGTACCATTAGCTAAGATGGAGTCCATCTCGCTTTGGACAACTTCTTTACAGTAGTCAGCATCTTGAGATGCATAGGCTTCTGAAATAGAAATGGGAGTATCATCCTCAAGGTACACAATAAAATCATCACCAAATGACTTTGCAGTCCTTTGTCTCTTGCTCCTTTTGGGAGCTTCATTGTCATTCTCCACAGGATCATCAGAGTGTTCTATCAGCATAGTGGGTTCAGTAATTATAGAAAATTCCTGACTAGATGAATTAGTCATCTCCTGATTTGATGAGCTAGACATGCCTTTCATAGGAAAGATGTCCTCAAAGAAAGTCGCATTATTGGACTCCATAATTGTACCAACATGCATGTCGGATACCTCAGATGATCCCATGGTCTATAAGTATACTCCCCCCCCCCCCCCCCTCCCCCCGGTCCGACAAAGAGTGGACGTTTGGGCTCGAGCAAAATCCGTAAAAGAGTGTACGTCTGGCTTTCTCGTTGTTAATTTTGCGTTTACCCCCTCAATCAACACCTCGAGTTTCAGTATCAGTTAATGCTCCTTCTCCTCTGGCAAACCGTCCCAATCCTCTTCCTTGCCTGCAACGTTCTCTCTCTTCCGTCCAATCCTAGTGGAGCTAAGTAAGTTTGGCTGCATCGGTGGAGTAGTAGTATGTAGAGGCATGCACATTAACTGTGCATGTGAATCAAAACAACATTAACTGTCTAGTACTCCTTAAGATGTCTTGAAAAACCGAGACGTCCACTCTTTTATGGACGGAAGGAGTATGATAGATTAATAATTAGAGATTACGAAAGATAAAGATTCCTTCAAATTTAAGATTTTCCTATGAACTCTTTGTGGATGCATGATTTTGGCCAAAGATTACCTTCCTAAGTGTAATTGGCGGGACAGTAGAAATAGTTTTCACATGGCAATAAGTCATTCAAATATCCCTTCTCTAAGTGAAAGTTTGCTCATGAAACATGGTCGATTATTCACCAAAATTATATTTAACTAAAAATGTTCATCACATCCCTTTACGTCATGTATTATCTAGTATTTTTTGGACTAAATCATATGGTAATTTTCTCATATTTTCAAAGGTTCATTCACAAGATCTGTTTTCTACTAACCCGCCTTATGTCAAGAGCATTGCACGCCCACGGAACATATCGTATCTGTTGCGACTTTGTAATCAAGATCAATCATATACTGTTCGCTCAGCTAATCAGATACTACCCATTGTTAGCTAATCAGATCGCTAACAATAGTATGTGCTGTATGACCAAAAAAAGATAATGCAACTAATGTACGCAATGCAAAAAAATCATGGCCCTTGTCTTCAAATGCGAACATGCTACAAGACAAAACGGAGTATATATGGCACGTCGTCGACACGTCGCGCAGGATTTATGCAACGGATAGTATACGTTATATGTGCTTTAGCAAACCAAAAGGTGCCCCCACCTGTATTTAGCAACAGAGGTTACTTTTTGAGGCACAAATAGAGCTTTTTCTTTAGACAAGGCACAAATAAAAAGCTTTTAAGTTATTAGACAAGGCGAAAAGAAAGCTAAGTGGTACTGGTACAGCACCACATAGCCGAATCTCCTGACTAACAATCAGTTTACTAATTATCCAATCAAGAGACGTTCGAAATTCTCACAAAAAATGCATGTCTTTTCTTCCTTTCTTTACATTCCGGCCGTGGCGGTGACACGGTGTTCGCTGGAATCAGGGCTTTGGCTACCGCATTATTGCCAATTTTACCGGAGAGAACTGAATTTCGTAGTCACACCAAGAGAATTCTAAAGAATTGTTGAATTTGATTTTATTTGTGGTACTAGTATTAGGGACATGCGGAGCATTCAGTTGATGTGCTAGCTTCATGCTTTTAGCGATTGAGTTGCCCTACTTGTTAAGAAATTTTGCACACTACATGATCTTAGGACCAGACACCACTTATTGATTTGATCGATCCAATCTAGAAGTTCCACCCGTTGACTCATTTTCTGAGCGATAACCACGAAACTCCATCATGTAACCAAAGCCCTAATAGGGATGACTTAATGCAGCGGACGTACCTCCAATATCGCTTTCTGACTTCGTGAGCACCCCATACAGATTGACACAACAATGAATGAAGCAGGGTGGCGGCGGCAAAGCCAAGAGAAGAACTAGCGCTGTGTGCAGTATTACATATTCGGAGGTAAAATCCGAGGTGTTGGAAGATGACCCAATGGTCTACAAGTATATGATCGATGAACAATTAGAGGTTATGGAAGTTACAGATTCCTTAGAAATTGAGATATTCCTGTGAAAACTCCGTAGATGCATGATCTTGGCCGGAGATCACCTTGCTAAGCGTAATTGGCAGAAAGTACAAAATAGTTTTCTGATGGTGACGAGCCTTTCAAACATCCCTTCTCTAAGTGCAAGTTTGCTCATGAAACGTGGTCGATTGTTCACCAAAATTGCATTTAACTCAAAATGTTGGTCACATCCCTTTGTGTCATGTATTATCTACTATTTTCTTGGACAGGGATTCACCCCGGTTCCATTCCAAAAAATGAAACCACTGCCCAAGTTTCAGGTTCAGAAATACATGAAAAACTAAGGAGCAAAAGCTCCGGGGAGGGGAAACTAAATCCCAAACTGCAGCTAAACAAAATCTTACCAGGTAACCCCAAAGGGGAAACCAGACTACTCAAAAGGGCAACTAGTGATAGATTTTTTAGAAACCATTACATTCAAGTTGAAGAGGTAGGGAAACAGGCTTTACAACAGACTACTTCTCTGACTCAGATCACCACTTGAACCTCATGAGAAGACTCAGTGTGTGCCTCCAGGAACGCCAGAGTAGTACGTCCCCCGTAGCTCGACGATGCAGTGCTTTTCCACGTAGAGATCCACTTAAACCCATTGCAAATCAGTTTGTCGTGAGCTTCAGTGGGTTCTTCAGCCTGTTTGTCATCCGTTCCATGAACAGAATGATCATACCTTCTTCCAGCACTTTGAATGGAATCTTCCAGTTCCTCAAATAAGATAGAACCAAGCGCCACACCCGCTTTTTTCAAGTTAATCCAAGGGGTATGGTTAAAGACTAGATTATTCCTATTATTCCAGATGCTCCAAAGAACTACAACAGAAACCACGTTGAAATGTAAATGTTTCTTATTAGCTAGCCATCTCAGATCAATGGATTCAAAATTAACAACTAGAATTCCAAAAATGTCCTGGACGTCAGCCCAGATCATCCTGGAAACTACACACTCAAAAAACAGATGTTTAACAGATTCTATTTCTTTACAGAGAGTACACTCCAAAGGTTTAGGGATACCTCTAGCTCTGAGGTTGTCTCCGGTGAGAATTTTATTCTGAGAGAAAAGCCAGAGCAAAACCTAAATTCTAGGTGGGATCTTAAGTTTCCAAACAGCAGGCGGATAAACTGGGGTTAAACCTCTAGAATTCACCAAAGTATACATAGAACTAGAAGAGTAAATCCCTTTAGACTCATACTGCCAGATTAACTGATCTTCTTCATCTGTCAAGGAGACAGATTGGGCAATACATAAAATTTCCTGCCACTGGATCATCATCTGGTTAGTGAAAGTTCTTCTAAAATCACATCTAAGTTGACTACCATCCCAAAGGTCATCTATAATTTTGGTCTGCTGATTGGAAAATAGATAAACCTCCCAATACTGGGTGGCCAAGGTAGAATTACCAAACCAGACATCTTTCCAAAATTTGACAGATTTACCATTACCTACTTTCCATTTATAACCTACTTCCACAGCTTTGGAAGCCCACATGACACCTTTCCAAAAAGTGGAAGGGTGTATATCATGACAACAAAGAATATTAGGGTTTTTGGTTCTATACTTAGCATCTATAATCTTCCTCCAAAGTGTCCCTTCACCCTGGATGTACCTTTTAACCAAGAACCTAGTAAACACAAATTAAGATCTTGTAAGTTTGGGATCCCCAAACCTCCAAACTCTCTTTTCATACAGACTGAAGGCCAAATAGCAAGATGAATTTTATGTCTATCCTCTTCATCATTCTAGAAAAGGTTAGCCATGTGAGAATCTAAAAGTTTTATAGCCCATTTGGTAAATTTAAAAAAGGATAACAAGTAAATAGGAATGCTTGATAAGCAAGCCTGAATCAGAACTTTCTTAGCAGCATAAGAGAGGAGTTTACCTCTCCAGCCAGTAATCCTTTTAATGAGGTTCTCTATTAAAGGCGGAATATCCTCCCTCCTCAACTTATCAAAATGCAGAGGGATTCCTAAATATTTAATAGGAAAGCTACCTTTCACACACTCAAAAATGTCTAGGTAAGGTTTAGTCTTCTCCTCATCTAAGTTAATAGGAATAAGCTCACTTTTGTGATACTTTATCCTCATCCCAGAGATTTGTTCAAAGCAAGTGAGGATCCATTTGAGATTAATGGCACCAACTCTATCCGGTTTTAGGAAAAGCAAAGTATCATCTGCATATTGCAGGCAAGTAACACTACCAGGCACAAAATTAGGATAGAGGCCAATAATAGCTCTACAGACAGAACCTTTAGTTAACATCCTAGAGAATATATCAATCATGATATTAAATAACAAGGGGGCAATGGGGTCACCTTGTCTAAGACCTTTCCCAGTCAGAAAGAAATCACGTTCAAAATCATTTACTTTGACCCCTATGGACCCTCCTAGAGTAATTTGTCTAATGAAAATAGGACAAAATCCTCTAAGCTCTAAAATTTCAAACAAAAAGTCAAGATTAACTCTATCATAGGCTTTCTCATAATCAATCTTAAGGACAAGCCCTTCACTTTTATTACTATGCACCTCATGGATGATCTCATGAGCAGTCACCACACTTTATAGAATAAATCTACCTCTAATAAAAGCATATTGATTAGGAGTAAGGATCCTACCTATCACTTTATCTAACCTATTTGTCAAAACCTTAGTAAAGATTTTAAAAGAGCAATTTAGTAAACTAATAGGCCTAAATTTCTTCATTGTTTTAGCATCATTCTCTTTGGGAATTAAAGTAATCATGGAAAAATTCAATCTAAATATATCTAAATGATCAGCATGCTATGCATTGAACATGGATAGCAGATCAAACTTGATAATTTCCCAAAAAGATTGGTAAAACAGGAAAGAAAGACCATCAGGCGAGGATCCCCCTCAGCATATGAGCCAAAAACTACTACTCTAACTTCTTCTTCAGTGAAAAGAGATCCCAGAACTAAATTTTCCTCATCACTAATTTTTTTCCCTCAGAGAAAAAATCTTGTTTTAGCCTGATGTTAGGTCTAGGATCCCAAGCAAACAGGTCCTTATATTAGTCCATAGCAATTTTAATCATACCACTAACCTTTGTAACCGGTCCATCTGGCCCCTCAAGGAGAGATTGACTTTTTCCTCCATCTCTGATTAGCTACTGCATGGAAGTATGCAGTGTTCCTATCTCCTTCTAAAATATTTCTATCTCTAGACCTCTGCCTGGCCTTGGTCTCTTCCATAACCCAGTAACTCTGGAGTTCTTTAAAGATCCAATCTAGTCTATATTTTCAATATCAGAGAGTAATTGAGTCTCAGCTTTTATATCTAAAGAGTCATACTCCTCCATTAACTCTTTCTTATTTTTCCTAATAGCAGCCTCAATATTAATACTCTAGCCCTTAGCTAATTTCCTAAAATATCTAACATTACCTTGCCAAACATCTAGAGGATTAACACTATTAATTCTCAGAGACCAGGCATTACTAACAATATGTTTAAAATCAGATCTAGCTAACCACCATTTTTCAAACCTAAATCTAGAAGGTTTTGGAATACAATGTTCACCAGAATCCCAAATGATTGGAGTATGATCACTTCCCAATATAGGGAGGGCCCTAACACTAGCTAGAGGAAATTTCATATCAAAACCAGTAGTGCAAAAAAATCTATCTAATTTACACATAGTAGGGTCTACTTGATTATTTTCCCAAGTGTAAGCTCTACCAGATAGCCCAGTTTCCATAAGAGCCCAAAGCTCCACCCAAGCATTAAACTTATCCACCCACTTAAAGTCTATGTTCCTATTATTTTTAACCTCATGATATATAATCAAATTAAAATCCCCACCAATTATGGCTGGACCATCCCAATTAATGAACAACTCATGCAACTCAGAGATAAAAGCTTGCTTTCCTTCCTCATAGGCAGAACCATAGACAGTGGTAATCCTACACACAAACTCAGTATTTTTATTCTTAACCACTACACTAACTGAAAAGGATTTAACATCCCAAGCAACTATATAAAAAAGGTCTAAATTAACACCAACTAGGATACCACCAGCAGTGCCACTAGAAGGCAGAAAATTTCAAGCAAAATTTATATTTTCTAATAAATTCTTTAAGAAGGAATGACTAAAACTATCTTTTTTGGTTTCTTGAAACCCAATATAATCTACTCTTAAAGGAATGAAATTATCCTCTTTGTACTTCTGTTTACTAGGAGCATTTAGGCTCCTATTATTCCAGAAAACACTAATCATAGGCTTTTTTTCCTGGGGTGCTTGCCCCGAGATTTGTGCATGACCTCAATCCAACTTTCTGCTTCCTCATCTAGGTTCCTAGGACCAGATGAGGTAGTAGGAAGACTAAGATTACCATCTACATTACCAGTAACACTATCATCAACTTCAATTACTATCTTATCTGACAGAACTTCTAATTCTACAGGAGAAAGAACTGTAAAAGGGTTAGACATCATTATACCTTTCAGGGTTTTTGGGACCTCTAGATTGTTTATCTTCTTCAATTCAATAGCTTTGGCAAGGATGTTTTTAGACCTATCCACTCTTGTGCTCTGTCTAGTGGGCTGGACTGGGCCCCACTATTTCTGTCGCTTGACAGCTTTTGTCTCCAAGTTAGAGTCTTCCCTCTCCCTTACTCCCAGATCTTTAAAGCTTGGCATGATATCATCAGGCAGCTTCAACTCATCATCATCCCTTTTCTTGGTTGCTAAATCTAATCTCTGAGCGAAGCTCACCTCCTCACGCTGCCCCTTCATCCAGAACTGCTGCACCTCAGAGTCAACACCAACTGCCACAGGGGTCTTGTCCCAGATGAAGTTTCCTTTAGAGTCAACTACACCATTTTGGACCATCAATTGGAACACAGCATTGGCACTTAGATCTGAATTAGCTGCCATCCTAACTCTACTAGCACCTTGCCCACCATTCCTAGCAGGTTGCTAGAACTAGCTTGTTGAGAGGACAGACCACTTCCTAAACTAACATCATGATTCATACCATCTCATTGACCAGTGGAATCATCAGCATTCTTTTTACTCTGATCATTCTGATCCTCATTTGATTGCACATCATCACACTCTACAGCGGGGACAAAAGTATCCAAAGTAAAACCTAGATGGAACAAGTGATCATGAAAATTAAATAGTCTTCCAGCAGAAACATGGTGGGTATTCTGTTAGCCCGCCTTGTGTCAACTTGAGCATTGCACGCCCATGGAACATATCATATCTGTTGCGACTCTGTAATCAAGATCAATCATATACGGTTTGCTTAGCTAATCAGATACCCATTGTCTAAAACAAATCCAACCAATGTAGCAATGGACTATAATTAGTACTAGCCCCTTTAGCAAAGGTGCTCCGATCCTATTCGTTTGTACTATAAAGCAGTAAAAGAAAATGGCCGGCAAGCTGATTCGTTCTCTCTAGTTCCATTGTCGTCTCCACAAGTTTCAACTCGATCTTGAAGAGTTGAAGAAATCTTTGTTTTTTATTAGTACCATGACATCAAAAGTAAGAAGCAAAGTAAACAAAAGTAAGTACTCCCTCCTATCCATATTAATTGACTTTGATTTGTCAAAATTTAGATGAATGTATATGCTAAATAGTGTCTAGATTCATTCTATATAGACAAATTTAAGTCAATTAATATGGACCGGAGGGAGTTCTATAAATCAAGAAAAAGAGAAGCTATTACCTATTAGGGAGGTCCAAAATCCAAGGGCAAGTGCCAATAACAAGTCAAGTCACGCACTCACGCGGGTCTTGTCAGCTAGTAGTAGCAGTCCACACTGTTTCAAGAGATTAGCCTGGAAGTGGCGCCTCGAGTCCGTGGGTGACCTGAAAGTTTGTGCTCTTCCTTCCTTTCATCCTTGTCACCATATTCTCAGCCTAGATACAGTACTAGCTAGCCTGCTGCATACAAATTCCCTGGTCTTATCATCAATCCGTCTTCATTCTAGAGTTACCCCTACCAATTCAGTGATATGTACTCCGTTGTTTCATGGAGCAGATAAGAATATGTAGTAGTAGTACTACTACAAATTCTGTTCTATATATTCGAATCGTCCTTATATCTCCTTGATCGGTGCATCCTTCAGTTCTGTGAGACAAAAGAATGCAATTAAAGAAGCTTTGAGAGCGTTCCAGTTTCCGCTGGGATAAGGTTACCGTACAATACATGGTGGTTAGCCTGTTGCTAGTGGAAGCGGCGCATCGATCGTACTTGAGAAGTTTGGAAGTTCACAGTACAAAGTCTACGATATATCTGAACTTTTTCATGGCGGAGTGGGGGCCTAGTCAGAGACCAGAAGCACTGATGAAGCAGCAAGAACAGCTTGGAGTGGAATACAGTTTTACTACCTGGCCATCATCATCATTGCCTCCGTCCACCGACGAGCTAGAGTTTCCTGCGCCCTTTTCTCGCCATGCAGAATATCCATGGAGCATATGACTCCTCCTGCCGTCTCTACCGTCCTTCCATGTTGCCCTACCCGGCACACTCAGACCCACCATTCCTAGGAAGAAAAATGTTTAGTGGATGATTAGTTCAGGGTCAGAGATATGCCGCTGCACTTTTGCTCGTAACTGCTCTTTTCGCCCTTTGCTTGATGCATGCATGCTGTCCAGTTCAGAGTTAAGTTGCGTCGGACAACACTTGGCCGCCTTCGTCTGCAATCTTCTCACTGTAAGTCTCGAATCAGGCTTTCGTCCCGTTTTATAATAAAGTAACCGTCCACAACAAGTAACAAGGTTCAAAACCATCCACACAACACATGCTAGGGCCACAACACAAAACGACCCAATAAAGAGAGAGCGACCACCTCATCAAGCGAGGACACAACGAAAAGAAAAAAAAGCGACGGCAGACTAGGGGGGGAGACGCAATGCCGCCTCCAAGAGACGTCGAAGAGTCACGTCTAGCCTCGTCTTGTCCCTCTGTCTACACAATGGATACCATAGCTGGAAAGAGGCCAGAAAGTGGAAAACTGAGTCAGTGGCACGCCGAGGGAGAATCTTCTCAATAACCATCTTATTCTGGATATTCCAGAGTGACCATGACAACGCAGCAAACACTAGTAAGAAAAGACGGCGGCCCTTTCCAGCCCGGTTCGCTTGGGTCTCTAGGAACTCACCAAGATTGTGGGTCTGCCAGTCTGGGCCCAACGCATCTCGGGTGAAGTTCCAGAGAAACCGAGCGGCGGGACAGACGAACATTATGTGGGTTCCCATTTCGGGGATCCCACACAATGGACATAGCCCGTCCCCCGGCCCATGTCTCTTGGACACCTCCACCCCCGAGGGGAGTCGGTCGCGAAGTAACTGCCAAACAAAAATCTTGGTTTTCAGCGGAAGCGGGGCCTTCCAGAGAGGCTTGGTCCACGGGAGGGTCGCTTGGCCAAAAAGGGCCCGATAGGCCGAGCTAACCGAGAAAGACCCGGACGGGGTAAGACGCCAAGTCATACTATCGGGGTCGTCAGTCAAGGTAGCCGGGAGCTCTGCCCTAAGTTCCCTCCAAGCTTCGGTTTCTTCGGGGCCAAAGGTACGACGGAACGAGATGTTCCATGTTCCTTCTAGAGCCGCGACAGATAAACGAAGCGATGGATCAGAACAAATAGTGAAGAGGCATGGGTACACCTCCCGTAGGGGGCGTTCCCGAAGCCAGGAGTCCAGCCAGAATATGGTCCCCTCACCGTTCCCAATAGAGACCGCGAGTCCACGCCAAATCTCCTCCTTAATCTCTTGGATGTAGTGCCAGAACTGGGAGCCATCCCGCCAGTCATAGTCCAGAAGGGGCCGATCCCTCAGGTACTTGGCCTTGATGAGCTTGAGCCAAAGGCCCCCATCATCTCGCAGGATCCGCCACACCCAACGCAGCATCAAGGCCTTATTGAACTGGCGAGACGCAAGGATACCTATGCCCCCAAATTCCTTGGGGGCGCAAATGTCTGCCCACTTGACCATATGGTACTTCTGGCGTCCCGAGGGGTCTTGCCAGAAGAACCGGGAAAGCTCACTGTCAAACGCCCCATGCACCCCCTCTGGGAGGAGGTACATGCCCAATCTGGACAGGCATGAGTCAATCAAGACAGTCTTGCTACCTTTAGAGGTGAATCTCCCACACCAGGGTTCGGACCTTGAGCGCACCCTGGCCACCAGCGGCTCCAGGTCCCTGATGAGGATCCTGGTGTCACGGACCGGCATCCCCAGATAGGTGATGGGGAAGGAGGCAAGCCGACAATTAAAGTTTTTAGCTATCCTATGCTGCTCGTCCGGAGAGAACCCCAGCGCGATAACCTCTCTCTTGTCGAAGTTAATCCTAAGCCCCGACATCTCTTGAAAGCATAGGAGGAGGAACTTGAGGTTCGCAATATCTAGAGTTGACCCCTCGATCATGATCATTGTGTCGTCTGCGTACTGGAGATGAGTAAGCCCCCTCCCCCCTGGAATGAGGTGGCCGACCGCTCCGGAGATGTGGCCAGCCCCTTGGATTTTTCAAGCATTTCCGCCAGGGCGTCCACCGCCGCGTTGAAGAGCAGAGGAGATAGGGGGTCTCCCTGCCGAACCACGCAGGAGGTGTGGAAGTAGGGCTCAATCTCACCGTTGATGTTAATCGCGTTGCTCCCGGTTGTGACGAACTGCATTATCCATGTGATTAGGCGGTCGTCAAATCCCCGTCGAATGAGGACCTGTCGAAGAAATCTCCAGTCCATACGGACGTAGGCCTTCTGTAAGTCTAGCTTCAAGAGGACGCCTTTCAACTTTCTAGACTTGATCTCGTGGATCACCTCATGGAGGACGAGGATCCCATCATGTATGAATCTGCCTTTGAGGAAGGAAAATTGATACTGGTGGGTGAGGCGCTCCATCACCGTGGCCAAGTGAGATGCGCAGACTTTCACGAAGATTCGTTGAATGACATTGAGAACTATAATGGGTCTGAATTGGCGAATGTCCGAGGCCCCGATGACTTTAGGGATAAGGGTAATAACACCAAGGTTCAGTCGTCCCATCACAAGGGTCCCAATGTAGAATTCCTGGAACATTGACATGATGACCGGTTGGAGCTCCTTCCAGAAGGTCTGGAAGAAAACTATCGGGAGGCCATCGGGGCCCGGGGCATAGTTGGCCTTCATGGCCCTCACCGCCCGCTCTACCTCCTCCGGCAGGAATGGGAGGGTGAGCTCCACATTCTCGTTGTCCGTGACCCTGGCCCTAAGCGGCCAGAAGTCAGCCGCCAACGCAACCCCAGTGTGGAGTCCTGCCGTGAAGAGCTCCTTATAGAAGTAGTAGATATGAGAGGATAGCACCCTTGCCCCCTCGATGAGGTGCTCATTGTCCCAAAGGCAGGGAATAGAGCATTTCCTACGACGTCCATTGGCAACCGCATGGAAATAGGCCGTGTTCGCATCTCCCTGGAGGAGCCAGTTCTGGCGGCTGCGCTGCCTCCAAAATAGCTCCTCCCCCTTGCAGATCTCAACTAGAGAGGTCTCTAAGGCATAACGGTGGGACCACTCGTCCGCTGAGAGGCCCACCGAGTCTGCCGCCAGGTCAAGAGCGTGGATCTCCTCCGGCAGAGCTCCTTTCTGGAGTCTCGTCGCTGCGCCCAAATTTGCCCCCCCAACCCTTCATGAATTGGCGGGAAATTTTAGCGCAATGATGCCAGACGTCCACTGGTGACCCACAAGTATAGGGGATCACAACAGTCTTCGCGGGTAGAATTACCCAATTTATTTATTCGACACAAGGGGAGCCAAAGAATACTTGCAAGCCTTAACAACTAAGTTGTCAGTTCGGCTGCACCTGGAAATAGTTCTTGCTCACAGAAGTTTATCAGTAGCAACAGTTTGGTAGTAGCAATAGCAAAGCAACAACAACAGCAATGGTGAAACAGGAGCAATAGTAACAGTAACGGTAACAATAGGATTCGAGTGTGGTAGGCATAGGGATGAATGAACGGGCGTTGCATGGACGAGTCTAAACATGTAACTTCAAGATCTAAGGCATTGCAGATAAATAATAACAAGCATCCAAGTACTAAACAATCCTAGGCATGTGCTCCAAATATAGTCATACGTGCTCGCAATGAGAACTTACACAACATCTTCTGTCCAGCCAGCCCGTGGCAGCGAGGCCTCTAGGGAACTACTGGCAATTAAGGTGCTCCTTCTAATAGAGCACCAGAGCAAAGCATTAACGAACACATGTGATCCTCACACCACAGCCATCCCCTCCGGTTGTCCCAATTATTGTCACTTTGGGGCCTTTGGATCCGGACAATGATATGTGTACACAACTTGCAGATAAGATCACAAACAATACTATCATAAAGATTCAATAATAAGTTCAGATCTAAGATCATGGCACTCGGGCCCTAGTGACAAGCATTAAGCACAACAAGTTGCAACAAAGTCAAATTGCACAAGAGAAACTAGGCACTATGCCCTAACAATATTATTCAATTACATATAGAATTCATCCAATCCCTACCATCCCCAAGCCAAAAGCGGGGAATTACTCACTCATGGATAAGGGAAACATCGGTGGTTGATGGAGATGCGTTAGTGATGACGATGGTGATGATCCTCTCCAAATTCCCCGTCCCGGCAGGGTGCCAGAACGGAGTTTCTGAATTCGAATCTTGGTTTCTGATGGCGGCGGCGGAGCGAAACTCTTTCTGAAAAACTATCGAACCCCCTCGGTTTTTAGGTCGAAAGGCAACTTATAGGCGCAGAGGGTGGCCGAGGATCTGCCTAGGGTGGCCACACCCCCACCAGGCGCGGGGTTAGGTGGGCCCGTGCCTAGGGTGGGTCTGGCTCCCCCAGGCCTCCCCTCCATATCTTCTTCTGGCTCCGTGGATCTTCTGGTGAAATATAATTTTTGGCATATTTTCCGGGATTTTTCCTGATAGTTCATTTTCTGCACAAAAACAAGACACCAAGGTAATTTTGCTGAAAACAGCGTCAGTCCGTGTTAGTTGTATCCAAATCACACAAGTTTAGAGAAGAAACAACAGCAAAGTGTTCGAGAAAGTAGATACGTTTTGGACGTATCAACTCCCCCCAAGCTTAGCTAATTGCTTTTCCTCAAGCAATTCAGTTGAAAACTGAGTGCGATAAAAGAACTTTCACGAACACTTTGCTTCATATGATGTAAATATTCTCAGCACAGGAGTAGATGCTTAGACAATTCATAATAAGGAGTATGCAACTAAGTATACTCAATAGTCTTTGCAAGCTTTGAAGAGAAACCAACTCAATAATAATAAGTAGCATGAAACATAAACATAAGCAACATTGCAATGCTCATAATAAGGTATGATAGAGTGGTATCTCGCTTGCCTTTGTTTGAAGAGCACAATATAAATGCCAAGGCACCTCTGAAGTTCACATGAAGACTAGTGGTAAAGATATCAGAGATACAAGCATCAAAATCATGACATAGTTAACCAAGTTTTGGAACAAACACAAGAATGACAACTATGCTCTCAAGAAGGTGCTCATAGAATAAGTGGTGACTCAACAAGGTTGTGAAAACGGTTTTGTGAAGGTTTGAAAGGCTTCCCAATGCTGAAAGGAAGGTACTCATTAGCTTTGAGCTCGCATTGCCCCTATCATAGGCATCTTCATGTGGTTAAGGTGAAAGTGAGGTCCACTCTGAATCATATGCTTGACAGACCATATACTAGAAATCCTAAGTCCCTTGAGTACGAGGGTCGCTCCGCATGCTACTCAACTTTGGTCACCTAAAAGTTCTTGTCGTTGTAAATACATGCATATCATCGAGAACCGCCAACGGGGTACCCCTTGCACATGGTATAGGAGCTTTCCCATAACCAAAATGACAAGGCAAGCAGACAATGAGCATCTCACCAATATTTTTATTTACCATATGCATAGCTTTTTATTGAGGACGCTTCATAGATGCTCATTATAGTGATGCTGCAAGTTTCCACCATGATTAGGCATGTCTTAGGCTAGCGGCCCAGGCGTTTCTCTAACACAATGTATAAACTCCATGAACTAACGAATTCCCCTTTTATTTCACATCGTCGACATCCATAAACAAAAGAGCAAGGAATCAACTGTATGAGATATCCAAAAAGTGTTGAAAGCGTTCCCCGTGACAGCACGGTTCTGCTGACTCCCAGTATATAATTAGTAAGCATATAACTTTCATGGACTAGTCACAATGGTTTAGAATTATTAAGCGCAAGGAATAAAGTGTGCCATCAAGTTCATGAGAGCTTTACTAACTAACTTTCTCAAAACAGACAAACATTTTATTTTGGAAGAAAACACGGCATATGGAATATGCACTGAAATAGCAAATGATGCTAATAGGTAGGTATGGTGGACACAGCTGGCAATATTGGTTTTTGGGAGTTGGAAGCATAGGTAGAGCACATACTCAGTGCAAGTGAAGGCTAGCAATAGAGAGGGAGCGGCAAACGAGAGAGCAATAGCTGTCATAATCATGCTTGCAACCAAACATGACTAACTATGGCATGAAGGTGATACAAGAACTCTGAGACAAAATAAATCATCAAGGCTTACTGACTATTGATTAGTCATATCATGCGTGAGCATGTGCCAAGTCGATTCACATGAACAGTCAGAGGAGGATACCATAATATCATACCAAAGTATAAATCAAACAATGCAAGCAAAAATTCATATGACATGCTAAAAACTATTAGCAAGTTGGAGCTAATCATAGACAAGCAAGAACTACTAAGTATCCATAATGACATACACCTTACACAAATAGGCTAAGCATGCTCACAATGATGAGTATATGTACAAAAATGAAACAAATAGAGTTTGTTACCAGCCTCTTACCACACCTCGACTTGTCTTAATCTTCATTATTGCCCTTCACTTGTGTGACTTGAATAATTAACATAAAACCACAATCCACTGAGGATGGCTGAACCCTGCAAAGAACTCACAAAACCAAAGAAGAAGAACAAATATTTTAATAGCTCTGCTGACTCTGAACTTTCTGAAATCCATAATCCCGCTTCTCCCATTCCTCCTGCCACTCCAATTTCAGTGCTTCAGAGGATTGGTGTTAACATTTGTGGCATTCCTCCTGAGGAACTCCAGGAGGACAAGCTGGAGAAGGATCATGATGATGAGGAATAAGCTGAATTTATCTTATGTTCTTTCAAATAAATTTGCATCATTTGTTATTCAGAAACTATCTGTTATTGTAATAAGGATTCCCTTTAGAATTATTCACAGGTGTGCCTACCTGTTTCATTCATTTGCTTTTTGTTATGAATTTCTATCTAAGACAGTGGAACATTCTATGTTGGAATGTTAGAGGTTTAAATTCTGAGGGTAAACATAATGCTCTTAAAAACCATATTGATTCCTCAGGTTGTGCAATCATTTGCCTACAGGAGACAAAAAGAGAACATTTTGATCATTCTTATATCAGAAAATTTTGTCCTAGAAGATTTGATAAATTTGTCTCTTATCCTTCAGTTGGAAATTCAGGGGGATTGCTGGTAATCTGGAATAGTGCAATTTTCAGTGGGCAAGTTAGTGAAAATTTACCTTGGGCAATAACTATTAGATTCACTTCTCTGCAAACAAACTCTAGTTGGTTTCTATCTAATATTTATGGGCCTTGTGATGGAGTGGAGAGACAGGATTTTGTGAATTGGTTATATAATCTGCAAATTGATAGTTTGACCAATTGGATACTCATTGGGGATTATAATTTTTATAGATCACTAAATGACAGAAACAGACTGGGAGGTAACATTGATGACATGAAACTTTTTAATGATATTATTAGAGCTCAAAATTTGGTTGATCTTCCTTTACAAGGTTCCTCTTATACTTGGAGTAACATGCAAGCTGAACCTTTATGGGAGAGACTTGATTGGTTTTTCACTTCCAATAATTGGACAACTACTTTTCCAAATACCACAGTTAGAGTTTTGTCTAGACCAGTTTCTGATCATGTGCCCTGCCTTATCTCTATTCAGTCTTCAATTCCAAAGTGTAGATTATTCAGGTTTGATAATTTTTGGATTCATCATCCTGCTTTCAGAGAAACTGTTTTGGCTGCATGGCAAGTGCCAGTCTATAGTAATAATCCAGCAGTGGTTTTGAATGGTAAATTAAAAAAATACCAGAAGGGCTTTAAAATTGTGGAGTAAGAATATTTCCAAATTATCTCTTCTTATTGAAAACTGTCAGAAATTATTAAAGCAAGTGGATGACTTGGAACAGATAAGAAGATTGACAAGGGCAGAGTGGAATTTTAGGAGGATTCTGAAAAATCATATTGTAAAGTTACTGTCTTATCAGCAACAGTATTGGAAAAAGAGATGCACTGAAAGATGGATTAAGTATGGTGATGAAAATTCAAAGTTTTTTCATAGAGTGGCTACTGAAAGGCATAGGAAGAATTCCATTGCAATGCTTCATTCAAAGAATGATTCAATCATTACTGATCATGATGGGAAAGCTCAGCTGCTCTTTCAAGCTTATAAATTGAGATTAGGTATTTCTGAATCCCATGAGATGAAATTTAATCTGCAAAGTCTGTTCTCACCTTTAACTGATCTTCATGAGATTTGTTCACCCTTTTCAAAGAATGAGATTGATAGGGTGGTCAATAAATTACCATTGGATAAAAGTCCAGGACCTGATGGCTTTAATGGATGCTTTCTCAGAACATGTTGGGATATTATAGCTGCTGATTTTTACAATCTGTGTGAACAGTTTTATCAAGGAGAGGCCAATCTGGACAGTATTAATAGTTCATTTATAACTCTAATCCCCAAAAAGACTTCTCCAATTGGTGTGAATGACTTTAGGCCAATCTCTTTGCTTAATAATTCTTTTAAATTACTGACTAAAATCTTAGCAGACAGACTGCAGCTTTGGCTTCCAAGATTAGTCAGTGAAAATCAATATGGTTTCATAAAAGGAAGAACTATCCAGGATTGTTTGGCATGGACTTTTGAATATATTTATCAATGTCAAGCCTCCAAAAAAGAAATTGTGGTGTTAAAACTAGATTTTGAAAAAGCCTTTGATATGGTGGAACATAATGCCATAATTGACATTCTTAAAGGCATGGGTTTTGATGAGCTTTGGCTAAGGTGGATAAGAAGTTTACTTTCATCTGGGAACTATTCAATTTTACTAAATGGAGTTCCAGGGAGGACTTTCAAATGTAAGAGGGGAGTCAGGCAGGGAGATCCTCTGTCACCTTTACTATTTGTGGCTGCTTCTGAACTACTCCAAAAGGTAATTAATAAGGAAATGATGACTGGAAACTTGAATCTTCCAATTCCTTGTGGAGGTAAATTTCCTATCATTCAGTATGATGATGATACTATTTTGGTTATCAAAGCCTCAAATGAGGAAGTTATCCATCTGAGAAATATTTTATTGGACTATGCTACTTCAACTGGGCTAAAAATTAATTTTCATAAATCTAGCCTAATTCCAATCAATATTACTGAAGCTAGGGCTCATGAATTAGCTTCTATCTTTGGGTGTGCTATTGCAAAAATGCCTTTCACATATTTAGGTCTGCCTATGGGGACTACAAAGCCTGTAATTACAGATTTAATGCCTTTGGTTGACAGAATTAAGAGAAAAGTAACAAGTGCTACTCTTTTAATGTCTCACGCTGGGAAACTAGCTTATGTCAATGCAATTCTCTCTTCAATAGCTACATATTCAATGTGTACTATTGAAATTCATCCTAAGATTTTAGAATACGTGGAGAAGAAGAAGATGTTTATGGACAAAAAACACTGATAATGGTATAAAGTGTATTTCTTTGGCTGCTTGGGAGATGGTTTGTAAGCCTAAAAATAAAGGAGGTTTAGGAGTTCTAAATATGAAGCTACAGAATCAAGCTCTACTGCTTAAATTTTTAAATAAGTTCTATAATCATCATGATATTCCCTGGGTGAATCTGGTCTGGTCAACTTACTATCAAAATTCAGTCCCTCATGCTACCAACTCAGTGGGATCTTTTTGGTGGAAATCGGTTCTGAAATTATCCCCTATTTTCAGAGGAATAACATCTTGTACAGTTAAACAAGGGAATAATGTGCTTTTTTGGAAGGATAAATGGAATGATGAGATTAAACAGCAGTCTTATGCAAGATTATTTTCTTATGCAAGGAATGAGGATATTACTGTCAGTAACTTTTGTTCTGCAGAGGATTATCAAAACCTGTTTCATAATCCACTTTCTTTAGAGGCCTCACAGGAGCTACATCAAGTTCAAATGGAAATTTCTAATCTGAGATTGACTGAACAGTGTCAAGATGAATGGAAATTTATTTGGGGAGACAAATATACTTCACAAAAATATTATAAATTTTGTTTTAGACTGCTTCAGCCACCTGTGCAATTTTCATGGATATGGAAATCAAAATTATGGCCAAAACTGAAGGTGTTCTCATGGTTATTGCTCTCAGATAGATTAAATACCAAGAATATGCTTCGAAGAAGAAATTTCAATGTGGGTCAAGGTCAAAATCACAACTGTCCACTCTGCAATCTTAATATTGAAGAAACACTGGAGAATTTATTCTTTCACTGCCCATTCAGTATAGCTTGCTGGCTCAGATGTAATATCACTTGGATGGGCACAGGAAACATATTTCAGTTACTAAATCTAGCTAAACAAAATTTTCAGGAACAACTATTCTTTGAACTGTTTGTTATTTCTGCCTGGGGAATTTGGAAAGAGAGGAACAATCTTATATTTCAAGGAATTACACCATCTATTCAGGCTTGGAGAGCTAGAGTGAAATCATATTTACAACTGCTTAGGTTCAGGGTTAACCATAACCAACACCTGGAACAAACCATAGATTTTTTTATTGATACAATTTAGATATTCCTAATTTTTTTTTCTTTTTGCTGCCATGGCAGCCTTTTGTATATACATGTAATATTTTATCTAATTAATATAGTACCACAGTAGGAGCCTCTCCTGCTGTTTTTGGTAAAAAAAAACAAATATTTTTGGTGTTTTCGATTTTTTTAGAAATAAGCAAACAAAGAATTGCAAACAAAAACAAAGCAAACCAAACAAAGCAAAATCTTATTGGATTTTTATTTTAAGGCAAACCAAAGCAAAGAAACAAAGAAACAAACCAAGAGAAACAACGAAAATATTTTTGGCATTTTTGGGTTTTTAGAAAGAAGCAACAAAAACCAAAAAGAAAGCAAAAACAATGGATATACAAAGAACCGACCGAACATGATATATAGATGAGTGTGATGTCGGTGTACCTCCCCCCAAGCTTAGTCTTTTGGCCTAAGTGGGGCGCAATAGCGCGGATAGTACCCCCATGCTGGTGGGTCATCATAGGAATGATCATAGTCAGGCATCTGTGATGAAGAAGAAGACGCGCCCCAATCAAATGAGGGTTGCTGGTATGAAGACTCTCCCAAGTTGGAGGGCTAAACCGAATTGTCTTCGGCATCCTCTTCAACATTCTCCTCTTGCTGGGAGAGTTCCCCCACATAAGTGTCAACCTCCTCCTTCGTAAGTGACCATCCTTGCCTGTTATCAAAGTTAAACAAAGCAGGTGCAGGCAAATAAACTATTTTCTCAGTCCTACCCTTTCTCCGACCTTGCTGGGCAAAAGATAATTCATATGGTAAACTTCTCACATTATCCCCCAAGGAAACAAAACCATACTAATCATAGATTCAATATGAAGCCTCTCTATGGGGAACTGAAAATCTGAAAAGTGAGGCTCTAAACCATGGAAAGCTAGCAACCTAGAAGCAACGAGACCTCCACAAATTCCACCCTTCTCACGGTTGGTGGTAAGACGGTGAGCTATCAAAGCACCCAAACTATAAGAACTATTCCTATTCAGAGCAGCTGCAATAAAAGCTAGATCAAAAGAAGACAACTTTCTAGCAGTCTTTCTAGCAAGAACACACTTGGTAATGAAATAGGCAAAGTATCTAATAGCTGGGACCTAAATGTTCCGAATTTTACCACTTTCCTTTGAGAAGTTGAAACCTTGGCAAATCTCAGCATCTATAAGTTACTTGGGCCTCTCCTTGATCTTCTCACAAGATCCCCACTGAGGTACTCTAATTGCTGCACAGAAATCAGCAAAAGGCATGTCGACAGGTATATTATATATTTTGTAATAGACCATGGGATTAGAAATAGACCAAGTGAACCAAAAGTCCTGCACAAAAGCCATGGTTAGCTTAACATATTGGATTGGTTCACCTTCAACAAAGTGCTCCAACCCTCCATTTGTAACCAAAGTTTGGAAATCTTGGAGGATCCCTAGAGCTCTCATAAACTCATGGCATGGGTATATGGAAGGGAAAACTGCCTCCTCACGATGAACCTTCATGGTCTCATTCACCATCAAGTCATATTAATTCAGTGGATAAGCACTCATCTTCCTTGCTGAAATTTTGAGACAACCATCAAACCAAGTGATTTCTAAGTTGATAAATGATGAGCAACTACTATAGGAACTTTCTAGAGGACTACACATGCATCAAAACAAAGTTTCTAAGCAAAGAACAAGCAAGCAAGCTCAAACAACCTGTCACCTATAGCAGCAAAATACTCAAGATACAATCTACCAATCACAAATCTAATTGGACAAGTGGAGGAGACACATACCAAGGAGCAATCCGTCCAAAAATCAGCACTTGAGATGGGCTGAACAAGGAGATAGAAAATCGCGCGCAAGAACAACAAGAACTCGAGCTTGAGCAAGTTTTCCGGTGTTTTTTGGAGAGATAAAGAAGGTGGCTTTAAGGAGACAGACTGGAGGGGCCCAGGTGGGCCAGACCTCCCCCAGGCGCCACCTCCTGGTAGGCCGCGCCTACCATGGGTGTGGGGCCCTGGGGTGGCCCCCTGGGTCATCTTAGGTGCCACTCTGCCCCTTTTTTCGAGGAAAAAATTATTTTGAATTTTCTGGGATTTTTCGGAAAACTTTATTTTTGGCCAATTTTCAGGGTATGAAAATTGATTTTCTCGCAGAAACAGTTTTTTTCCAAAAGAAGCAAAAGCAAACCAAAAGACAAACTACAGGAGCTCTAAGAAACTCAAACAAGCAAACAACTAGCAAACCTAAAGCTAAAGTAAATACTAGGAAGGAGAAAGGAAAAAAAAGCAAATATAACCAAAGTGGAAACATTATTTTGTTCATTAAAATCCTTTTGTTAACAAGGTTGATCAAGTCTTATTACCAAAACAATCTTATATGAAACAAAACTTTGCATTTCACAAGGTGATTATGTTACCTCATACTTGATAGCAATTGTCCCAATCATAATAGTTTTAAAATTTTCTTGTGGAATAGGACAATATATTTCTCCAACCTTGATGCCCTCAATATTTTGAATGGAATTCAGGAAACAACTCTTAACAACCTTCTTGGGGAAATAGACAGTGTGCTCTTTGTCATTAATATTGAATGTTACTTTTCCTTAATTGCAATTGATGACAGCACCTGCAGTATTAAGAAAAGGTCTCCCAAGAATAATAGACATATTATCATCTTCAGGCATCTCAAGCACAACAAAATCAGTTAGAACCATGCAATTATGAGCAACTTGAACATGAACATCCTCACATATACCAACATGGATAGTAGTTGACTTATCAGCCATTTGCAAAGAAATATCAGTTGGTATCAACTTTTCTAGCTGGAGTCTTTTATAGAGAGAAAAAGGCATAACACTAACTCCAGATCCCAAATCACATAAAACAGTTCTAACATAATTATTCTTAATGGAGCAAGGAATAGTTGGTATACCTGGATTACCAAGTTTCTTTAGAACCTTACCATTGAAGGAATAATTAGCAAGTAGAGTAGAAATCTCCTCATTAGGAATCTTCCTTTTATTAGAGACAATATCCTTCATATACTTTGAATAAGGAGGCAACTTAATAGCATCAGTCAAAGGAATTTGCAAGAATAAAGGTTTCATCCACTCACAAAACTTGTTGTAGTGTTCTTCCTCCATTGACTTGTGTTTCTTGCCTGGAAAAGGCATACATTTCTGCACCCAAGGTTATCTCTCTTTACCATGTTTATTAGCAATAAAATCTTCCTTCGTGTACCTGATGTTCTTAGTGTGCTTCTCAGGTTCTTCCTCACCTTCCTCCTTATCAGGAGACTCATTTTTATCATTACCACTCTCAGTTTCAGCATCAAAGACATATATACTATTAGGATCTATAGCAGGTTCAAGTGGTTCCTCAACTCTCTTATGTTTCTTTTTCTTCCTCTTACGAGGACTACCACTATCCTCACCTTGTTGAGAATCCTGCTCTATTTTTTTAGGGTGTCCTTCAGGATATAAAGGATCTTGAGTAGCTATACCACTCCTAGTTCTAATTCCATAAGCATGTTTATCTCCCGAAGCATTAACTAGCATATCCTTTTGTACCTTAGCAAGTTGATGAAGTTAGGTTTGAACCATTTGAAAGTGTTTACAAAGCATTTTAATATCATTAGAAGTTATTTCCACAATATCTTTCAAATCATGGATAGCTCTAGAATTTTCCAATAAATGATTCTGAACTTGTTTATTAAAATACCCTTGCTTAAAAATAAAAGTGTCAAGTTCCTCTAAACATTGATCAGGAGGCTTACCATAAGGAATATCACCTTCATCAAAGTGTTGGAGAGAGTTTACCTCAATAGTAGATGAGTGGGGAATTGGCTTACATAATTTTTCTATAGGAGGTAGATTCTTCACATCTTCAGCTCTAATACCTTTCTCCTTTAGACACTTCTTAGCTCCCTTCATCACTTCATCAGTTAATGCAATAACTCCCCTCTTCTTTGTTGTTGGTGTTGGAGTTGGTTTAGGGACAACTGGTTCATGAGTAATAGGCTCAGATGTATTCAGCTCAATTGAAGTCCAATCATCATAATTCTTGCTTATCTTGGTCATTAATTCTTCAGCATCTGTAGGAGTCCTTTTCCTGAAAACACAATCAACAAAGCTATCTAGGTAGGTCCTAGAATCATCAGTTAGTCCATTATAATAAAGATCAAGAAGCTCATTCTTAGATAATGGACATCCAGGATGTGCATGAATCAAGGCACAGAACCTTGTCCATGACTCAGGCAATTTCTCTTCTTCCCCATATTTAAAATCAAAAAGTCTCTACAAAGCCGCATGTCTAGCACTGGGAGGAAAATATTTCTGGAAGAAAGAAGCAATCAAGCAATCAGGGCTATCAAGGAACCAAGAAATAATCTATTAAACCAAGCCCTAGCTTCTCCTTTTAGTGAAAAAGGGAAGATCTTAGAAACAAAGTACTTGCGCATCTTAAAATCATCAGAGAATAAAGCACTCATAGTAGAAAGCTTATTCATATGAGCCACAACACTCTCATTTTCAGTCCCACAAAAAGGTTCTTTCTCAACAATATCTAAATAAGATAAATCAAGAGAGAAATCATAATCTTCATCTTTAATATCTATGGGAGAAGTGCCAAACTTAGGATTAGAGGAAAACTTAGGCATAATAGTACGTCTAGCAAGGAGACTCTTCATAGCACTAGTACCATGTGTGTTTCGGCACTCTTCAACAAAATCATCAGTGAACTTAATGTAACCATCATTAATATCATAACTCTCACTAGCCTTAGGTGACTAACAGGTGTAACAGTGTCTTCACTAGGAGTTTCGTTATTTCCTAGACTAGCTATAGTAGCATCTAGAAAAGTACCTAATGAACCACTCGCATCAAGCATAGTAGAAGTAACATCATGAGCATTAAAAGTAGTTTCAGACTCAGCAGTAGTAGCATTGTGTGTAGCATGAGTATGTGGTGGTGGTGTGACAAGCTTACTTATAACAGACGGTGAATTAAGAGCAACAGAGGTGTTTAGGACTGTACCTCTTATTGTAGTGGATGGTAAAATAGGGAACTTTCCATCACGAGGCTTCCTCATGATGAAAGGAGTAGTAGTGAACAATAATAGATCCAAGTGAACTTACAAATAAAGCTATGCTCCCCGGCAATGATGCCAGAAAATAGTCTTGATGACCCATAAGTATAGGGGATCGCAACAGTCTTCGCGGGTAGTATTACCCAATTTATTGATTCGACACAAGGGGAGCGAAAGAATACTTGTAAGCCTTAACAACTGAGTTGTCAGTTCAGCTGCACCTGGAAACAGTTCTTGCTCACAGAAGTTTATCAGTAGCAACAGCAAAGCAAAAGAAACAACAACAGTGAAATAGGAGCAATAGTAATAGTAACAGTAACAGTAGGATTCAAGTACGGTAGACATAGGGATGGATGGACGGGAGTTGCATGCACGAGTCTAGACATGTAACTTAAATATCTAAGGCATTGCGGATAAATAATAACAAGCATCCAAGTACTAAATAATCCTAGGCACGTGCTCCAAATATAGTCATACTTGCTCGCAATGAGAACTTGCACAACATCTTCTGTCCAGCCAGCCCATGGCAGCGGGGCCTCTAGGAAACTACTAGCAATTAAGGTGCTCCTTTTAATAGAGCACCGGAGCAAAGCATTAACACTCCATGGACACATGTGATCCTCACACCACAGCCATCCCCTCCGGTTGTCCCAATTATTGTCATTTTGGGGCCTTTGGATCCGAACAATGATATGTGTACACAACTTGCAGATAAGATCACAAACAATACTATCATAAAGATTCAATAATAAGTTCAGATCTAAGATCATGGTACTCGGGCCCTAGTGACAAGCATTAAGCACAACAAGTTGCAACAAAGTCAAATAGCACAAGAGAAACTAGGCACTATGCCCTAACAATCTTATTCGATTACATGATAGAAGTCATCCAATCCCTACCATCCCCAAGCCTACAACAGGGGATTAATCACTCATGGATGAGGGAAACATCGGTGGTTGATGGAGATGCGTTGGTGATGACGATGTCGATGATCCTCTCCAAATTCCTTGTCCCGGCAGGGTGCCAGAACGGAGTTTCTGGATCCGAATCTTGGTTTCTGATGGCGGCGGTGGAGCGGAACTCTTTCTGGAAAACTATCGCCCCCCGAAAGGCAACTTATAGGCGCAGAGGGAGGCCAGGGAGCTGCCTGGGGTGGCCACCCCCCACCAGGCGCGGGGTTAGGTGGGCCCGCGTCTAGGGTGGGTCTGGCCCCCCAGGCCTCCCCTCTGTCTCTTCTTATGGCTCCATGGATCTTCTGGTGAAATATAATTTTTGGCATATTTTCCGGGATTTTTCGTGATAGTTCATTTTCTGCAAAAAAAACAAGACACCAAGGTAATTCTGCTGAAAACAGTGTCAGTCCGTGTTAGTTGTATCCAAATCACACAAGTTTAGAGAAGAAACAACAACAAAGTGTTCGAGAAAGTAGATACGTTTTGGATGTATCATCCACCGCACTGAAACGTCTAGGGGTAGTTGCCGCAGCTACCATCCATTTGGCTTGAACCGCTTCCACAAACCCTGGCTAATGCAGCCAGAAGTTTTCAAAGTGGAAACAGTTCAGCCGTGGTGGGGAGCTCCCCCCTGTCGAAAGAAGTAGTGGAACGTGATCCGATCCTACCCTGGTGATGGAGCAAAGAGAGCAAATGGGAAAGGCAACCTCCCGATCCATGGAGAACAGCACGCGGTCGAGGACACTCCTGACAGGATCGGCTCGGTTGTTGGTCTAGGTGAAACGAGCTCCCACTCGAGTGATCTCTATAAGAGCGAGATCAGCGATGCAATCGTTGAACATCCTCATGCACGGGACGTCCATGTTGCAGGAGCTCTTGTCATCAGGGGAGCAAATCAGGTTGAAATCGCCCGCCACGACAACAGGGATGGTGCAGTGCTCAACTTTGTCCTTTAGTTCCTCTAGGAAAGCTGGGGACCGACTATGGTCCGCAGGGCCATAGACGATGATCACCTCCCACCGGAGGTTGGATCGTCTATGGGTGAGTGACATGATCACAAATAATTCCCCATGGTCCACATCGTCCACCTCGAAGGTATCCTCCTGGAGCCAAGGAGGATACCCCTAGAGTGGCCCGACGCCGGGAGCCAGGTCCAGGCAAACTTGTGACGCGATAAACCCTGGAGTTCCGAGATCTAAAAGTCTTGTTTGATTGTCTCTTGGAGGCCCACAATGTCAACATCTTCCTGTCGCAAGTACTCATTTATTTGGCGTTTACAACCATCATTACCAAACCCCCTAATGTTCCAGATGACCGATATGATTGCTGGCCAGCTCATTGGATAACATTTTTGGGTTTGGTCCCCTTATGGGGGACGGATCATGTCTTGTCGGCTGGTGGAGGCCTAGAGCTTGGTCTCGGTGGCCTCCCTAGAGACCCTCCCATCTAGGGGGGTCTCCTGGGAGGCGGCCGGGGGGCGCTGCTGAGGAGAACCAACCATCCAAGATTCGAGATCAGATGTCCTAGTTCATGGCGGTGTCGAGGTTTCCCCTGCCCCTGTGCAACACGTGCACGCGCAGCGGCGAGGGACCCCTCGTAAATCTCCTTATCTCTAATCGCCTCGATATGTTCGAGCCTCGGGCCTCGCTCCCCGCGAAAGACAACACCACTGTCAGCTGCCACTTGAGCGAGGTGATCAAGTGGAGAATCCTCTAGAACTGAAAACCTGGACCCCGAGGAGGAGGGGTGGGAGGAAGGGGGACAAGGGGACGGGGTTTTTTGGGGAGTACCTAGATCAAGGTTGCGGACGGCAGTCTTCTGAGCTGCCATCTAGGGCACCATGGGCACCACCCCCGGGCTCTCCGCCCTGACACGTGCCAGACGTGCACTGTGGCGTGACGGTGGTGGCACAGGGCGAGGGGGTCGGGGCTGACGCACCTTGTGGCCCGCGGTGGGAGTGATGGGGAAGACCGCCATAGGCTCGTCAGTGTGGAGAGCTGGTGTCGATGAGAACGACGATGGGGATCCCCTAGGCGATGATGGTGAAGAGCCCGGGGACAAAGCGTAGTAGTGGACTCCTGGAGAGTGCGGTGACAAGGGTGCGGTGACCACCATACCCACACTTCCGGAGTATCGGTTCGCCTTCCCGTGAGCCGCCTCCGGGGCCTCCTCAAGGGTCTCCCCACTGAGAGGGTCCAAGGCCATGTGCTCGGTGAACCCCTCCGCCTGCCTGAAGTTGGAGCCGTACTGTGTGATCTAGAGGTCGGGGAGGCCCTGGGAGGAAGGAACCAGGGGCATCTGGTGGGATGCAGAAGGTGCGACAGAGGTCGTGCCCGCATGTGGGGGCGCCTAAGGCGAAGGCACCGGGGTCCGGGACTCCCCGTGCAGCTCGTCGTCATCGGAGTCCTCGCCCACCGAGCTCTCCCCTCCTGTGGAGTGGTCGTCGGAAGGGGGGTCCATGGGAGGACGAGGGGGCATACCGGCGGTCTGGTCCTCATCCAGCTTGACCGTCAGGATCCTCCCTCAATCCTGAAGTAGAAATGTGGGAGGGCCCTGGTAGCAGCGCCGGGTCCGAGCAAAGCACCTGCATGTGGATCGGCCTAGAGCCCGTGTGAGAATCCTCGTCCACCATCACCAACTTTCCCACCGCCTGAGAGACGAGCTCAATGATGGGTACAGACCGCACCCTCGCTTCATCAGGGAAGTCGAGGATCCACACCCACACCGCAGAGAGAGTCGAGGTCGTCGTAGGGTGGGCAGTCGAAGGCTCAATGGAAATCTGTACCTTGTTGATCGGGAGGGTGACGCGCGGTACTGTAGGCACTGATGGAGAGAAGCTATGCCGATGGGAAGGTCACTGCGAACTGGGACGGAGATATCTCTCGGGCGCTCCAGGAATGGCCCGACATCATCTGTCGCAGCTCCTCCTGGATGAGCTCCACGGAGATCACCACCGAGTCTGGGAGCTCCTGTCCCGAAACAATGGTGACCACCGCCAAGTTCTTGGGCACCGTCATCGCCACCCCACCAATGTTGATGTAGTAACGCCCCCTCCCCCCCCCCCCCGTGATGGAGTGGGCGAGGTACTCCAACTGGTGCGTGGCACGACGCGGGAGGGGTTGTCGCAGTGGGAGTTGCCCGGTCCCGCAGGCGCAGGCGCCTTCTTCTTCTTCTTTTTCTTCTTTGCCGGCTCGGCCGGATCTGGCGAGGGGTCATGCCGAGGCGGGGCGTCCCTGTCCCTACGTCGATCCGCAGACCCAGACCTGCCAAGGATATCTCGATGCGGCTGACGCTGAACCTAGGTGTCACGCAGCTGCTGCTCGGTGCGGCGCGAGTCCGGCGAAGGCGCCCGCCGAGCGTCTGACCGACCAGCAGTCTGGCGCTGGTCCAAGCGGCCTTGGTCCTCACGCGCAGCTCCCTGCCCGTGGCGCTGGGCAGCGTGGCCTCCTGCCTGGGCGACCACGGTCGAGGAGGGGACCGACGTCCCGGTGGACGATAGGCAGGCGCTCGCGCAGCATGCGGCAAGGAGCGACGCGGGGGCGGCGGAGGCCGGGGGTGCCTGCACGGCCGCTTGCACGAAACAGCTTCTGCGTATGTCATGGGGCCGGCGGCGTAGGGCGGTGAAGCTCTAGAGTCCGATGGCGGTGCGGGCTGATGCAGGTGGCGGCGTGGCGATGGGGATGGGGACGAGAAACAGTAGGCACGCGTTGTCCTGTGCGACCAGGACGAAGCCCTAACCGGCCGAACCTGTTCCGACCGGACCCCGTCGCACAACGGGCCAACTTCCACCTGGGTCGTGTGGCCCATGGGGTGAATGTCCCACAGGCGGATATCCTGGCTGTCCTAGTGCCGAATCAGTACAGGGCCAGAGATCGGCCCGAGGCCCACCAGCGGCCCAGTCGCGGGGGCTCTGCCTCGCGTCGTTCTCTCCATCGGGCATGGCAGCGCCATTCGAGCGAGGTCCGGCGCCGGCGTCGGCAGAGAAGATCCCCCAGGGGCGTGCCCCCATGGTTCCTCCCCTCCCACGCTCGCGTCCAGACCAGCGCCCGACCGCCGCGACCCGCCCTCCGGCCAGGACGTTTCCATGCGCGGTGGAGCCGAGCCCCTCGCCGGCGTTGCTGGGCGAGCCCTAGCCGCCGCCTTCGAGCGCCGCAAGACGCGCGCCCGCAGAAGGAACTCCCCAATGTTGGAGAAGCCAGGGAAGAGCAGCGCCGAGCTTCCTCCTCCACCAGCGCAGCAGCCTCGTCCTCCTCCTCCGCCACATCCGCCCAGCTACGCCCTCGCAGGCCAGAGCCACCGGGAGCCTCGGTCCGTTCATAGGAAGGTGTTGCCAACTCCGTCGCTTGGCGGGCGACGGTGCATCCTTCCGGACGCACCCCACTGGCCTGAGGCGGGCCTGGCAGCGCCGGTCGGCGAGGATCCCTAGGGGAATTGGGGCGGCATCGGTGGCGACGGGGGGCACCGGGGGGGGGGGGGGGGGGGGGGGGGGGGGGGGGAGCGTGCGTCACCGCCGGGGCGCCGCCGCCATGGGCTCAGTTCCGTTTACCTATCTCCTCTGACCTGTATGTTCTCTCCTCACTGTAAGTGGAAAATGGCGAGATTAGTACAAGTGTACAACCATAGTTTAGGTTCATGCTAGGCCTGATTACAACCATAGTAGTACTACTTGAGAAATGCATGCATAAATGTGTTTGAGCAGTTTAAACGCTGGCTTTGCAGAAAGGGCGACTACAAACAGGTTGCCCATGTTCGTACAGTACCGATGTACTACGTGTGGCCTCTGCGGGATGTCACATAAAGGCAGGCGAGGTTTGGAACTTGGCACGCGCATTATCCTCGCAAATATTCCGGCTCGGCCGGTTGGCGCCTTGTACCACTGCCTCTACAATCTGATCCCTGCTGGAAACAATCGAACAGTGCGTCCACGGGAGCAGCAGCACGCTGTATAGGTAGCTGGCGATCCTCTCTAGTCTGAGCCAACGGCAGTGCTACATGTTTTATTTTCGAGGCGACACGCTACATGTAGCTGGCACATTAACATACCGTTTGGATGGAATCGCGGTTATTTTTTATTGTCGTCCGACCTGTTCTGGCAAAGTTTGTCTATATTCATACGTAATTTACATTTATAATATAAAAACGAAATCAAAATGGCCCTAGCCCCAACCCTAACTACCGATCTTCATGCGCCGGTGCCGCCGCGCCCATCTAGGGATCGAGGTCGATGTACTCTGGCGGCGTCCAGAGGTTGCGCGATAGCAAGGCCAGTGCGGGCACGACCATAGGCGGGTCGATCAACTGCCCAGGCCACGCCGTCGGCAGGCCCGTGCGGTGGTTGAGGTGCGCCGGCTTCATCCCCACCTTTGAAGTGATGCGTGGCGCCCACCCCGGCAGCGGAGGCCATGGAGGAAGTTGTGCGTTTGCCTGCGCCACCACGCCGGTGAGCTGGACAACCTATTAGTAGGCGCCCCACAAGGCGTCCTCGTCCCGCGCGTTGGCAACAATGGCCTGCTCGGTGAAGGCGTCCTCATCGTAGCCCCGCGCCAAGACCTTCCGGTACTCGGGGGCAGGTTCACAGCGGCGGCCGCGACTGGGTCCACCTCCTCCTGCTTGACGACTATGTCGTCGTCCTCGTCCTCGTCGCTGATGAGCTCGTCCTCGAAGTGGTTGAAGGTGCCCTTGTCGTCAAAGTCGATGGTGGGGACGTCGTGGACCTGCCACGGCTGCAGGTCATCGTAGAAGGTGCTCGCGCGCCGCGTCATGTGCTCCCAGTCGAGGAACTTTTTCCAAAAATCCTCACTTTGGTAGCCCCTCTCCCACCGCTTTGCTAGTGGGAGGTTGCTTATGCGACGGCGGATCTCCTCCTCCATCCCTTTGCCCTTCTTGGGCACGAGCGGCACCGGGACCCGGTCCCGATTGAGGTGCCAGCCGATGCGAAGGGAGACATCGTGGTGGTTGATGCCCACGCCCTCCCTCCATCGACGCTCGCACTCCGCCTGACGAAAGTAGCGGTGACGGTGGTCCCGCAGTGGCGGGTAGTCCCCCACAGGGCGGTGGACGTAGTCCTCGGACTGCAGCGGAGGCTGCAAGGATGCGCCGCGGAGGAAGTCCGTCGGGCGGGAACGTTGGCTGCTAGAGCCGGAGCTGATCGCCGCGTGGTCGTTCTTGCTCTTCTTGAACCATCTTGGAGTCTTCATCGTTGGTGGCGGTGGCTGATAGGGTTGCGATGGTAAGAGGTAGGGAGTGCAGCTCTGACGGGCGTACGGTTAAATAGCCTCTTCGCCCGCGAATGTCGCGCAGGTTCCCGCTCCTTCGCCATCAATGCCGGCCACGGAAATGCAGTAGGCGTCCCGCCAGTCAGGGTGTCGTCCCGTCGCCATTGATGGCGTAGGCTGTCGCCGGTCAGCCTTCCAATTGCGCCTCTGAATCGGTGTCGCTGCACGCGTCTGAATCACTGCCGCGCTAAGCGGTGGCTGACGGGCAGGCCCGTGGCACGCGCGGGCAGGACACGCCCTTAGTCCGCCTGTGTCCGGGCCGATGCAACCGTTTCCCAAATTTGATGCACGGATGGGTACAGCCAGACGCATCTGCCTGACCCCACTCGTCCAAGCAAGTCCAATTTTGGGTAACGGTTGTCGGCCCGGAAAGCGCGTTCTTCCTCTAGTGTCCTCCTGTGAGGGGCCGAGGCCCACTTGCTAGTGACCCACCAACGGCTTTCTTCCACTAGCCATCAATGGAATGCTTCTCCAGGTTGGACGTGCCGATGCTGGCGCCGACTGACCTCTTGTCGTGACACTTTAATGTCGTCGCTTCAGCCGCCGCACCGACATCCGATGTGGGCCCTTTTTAATTGGCCGCCCACGACCATCTTCTCCCACACCTCACCACACCACACCACACTCTCCTCCTTCTCCTTCCCATCCTCCATTACGAGTAGATAGCCATGGCCAGCGGCATTGGATTGAGGGGAGGGCGTCAAGGAAGGCCACCGGGTCCCGGTCGTGGACGTCGAGGGAGGAGCAGAGGACTCGGCCAAAGCCGTGCACCACAACGCTCTCCCTCACCGCCGTCGTCGACCGATTTTGTCGACATCGGCGTCGAGTTCGCCATGACCATCCACCCAGGCATGGAGCAGGATAGGTTGCCCTTCCCTGCAAATTCGCGTCGCTGGTCGACGACGTGGAGCCCCAGCAGCTCATTTTGCGGGTGTCTCGTGTTAATATCACTATGTACCCGGTGGAGCTGGTGTTCGACCGCCGTGAATAGATGTTCCTCACCAAGGGCTGGGAGGAGTTCGCCCGCGCGCACCAGATCGAAGCGGGCAACATCATCGTCTTTAAGTACGACGGCGAAGGAAGGGTCGCTGTCAGCGTCTTCGACGATAGCATGTGCCGTCGCTGCTACCACTCTGAATATGACTCCGACTCTGACGAGTAGGCTAGGCTACGCACTCGCCATATACGATGTAGCAATGTGGGCATCATCAATTTGCAATGAAAGTCTTTATTATTCAAGTCTTAAAACAATTTTTACAAGCGCACCCCACCACCACCCCCAGCGCCGCCTACGGGTTGACAAGACACCATTCTCCTTCGAGAGACCGGATGATCCCTCCTGCGTCTGCACCTCCTCTTCAGCTTGGGCGAGACTGACACGCAGGGAAGCGTCGTCAGGGTTGGCCTGCAGCGCTTCCCGGAGGTCGCCACGCACCATCGCGAGAGCGCCCCACTGTCGGTACTCTGGAAGCATGGCACGTTCCTCCACCTCCCACGTGAAAGGCTCGCCGGTGGTCCTGTGGCTGCTGTTGGCGACCCCTATCAAAGGCGACGACGGAGGGAGGAGGTGTAGGTGTGGGGCGGCAGCTGGAGGTGTGGGTGAGCCCCCGTTGCCCTCGTGGGATGCGCAGGCGCAGGAGTGGAGAGTTGTATTTTTTTTTTATTCCTAGCACTAGGTACTATCTCTGTTCTGTTCCTGCAAGGGTTTCATCCTGTTTCCATTCTCCGGTAAAGTAGAGATATGGGAATCAAACAAACCACGTTTACTTAACTTCTGGATAATCTCAAGAGCCGGACGAATCCAGCGATAAATCTATCTATCAGAGAGTAGTGCTATGAATCCGGATTAATTATCCTTTGTTCTAGAATTTGGTAGGCCTAATTACCTTTCTTTCTGCTATTGAATCATTAATAAATGTCGATAAAGTGACGCTAACCCAGTTGGAAAAATACGTAGTAAAGTGATGGTAATAATTCCTCCTCATTCTCGCTTTACTTTTCTATGGGCCATATAGTAAACCATTAGCGCGCCATCACCGACTGAACTAGTTAAGCTAGTGCGTGCCGCGCCGACTGGATTTGTATGCGCGCGTGATTCCAAAGGCTGGACAGAACACAAACTTCTCTAGCATGCGTATGTGCGAAAGGAAGGGATGGTTTCTTGCTTGACCACCTGTTGTCAACAATGGCGACAGATTTTCGCACCATCGTCAACTCGACGACGACGCCCCGTCGATCGGGTTCGGTCGCGCAACACCGACGGTCGATTCGTACAACCACTTTCCCCGTAATAAGTTTGTTCATCTCCCTTGCATCAGCAGAAGCGTGCCCTGAGGGATATGCTATGCATACATGCATGCAGAGAGGACGGCACGACACGCATCGTACTCATCATATGGTTTCGTGCAACCGTCTAGGTAGGCGGTGAGCAGCTTGCTGGCGGGACGTAACGGGGGTCCAAAGGCTACGCCGCAATGCGGAGTAGCAGCAGCAGGCAGCACGCGACCGTGGATCGATGCTGCGGAGGGCCAAATCTAGCGGCTATCAACGCGCGGTTGCTTCCTCCCTTGCATGCATACGTCACGCATTGCGCACGCCATGGCAGCGCAGCTAGCTGGCCAAGGCCTATTATAGAAGCGCGAACTTTCTGCTGCTCTGCCCGTGAGCCCCCAATGAATTACTCCCTCTATATCAGATTATAGGTTCTACACGTATACCTATATTCAGTGGCGAAGGACGAAATAAAATTAAGGTCGGACGAAATCTAAAATACTTATTAAAGAAATGATGCAAAAATTTCCAAATCGTGTTGACAAAATTGCAAAAGCATAATCATGTAGTATAATAATAATAGCAACATATTTAAATCGAAGTAGAACATACAAACATATTGATAATAATGCTTTAATGCCGTCTAGAATTTCCAGGCAATGGCATAACTCCACCTTCTTTTTGAAAATCTATAATTGAATTATTTAAAACAAAATCAAACTTTCTTCAATAGTTCAATCAGGATTATATTCAGTTGAACACAAAATTATAAATTATAAATGCCCCCTTCGTAGCTGCAGGTTTATTTCCATTCTTACTCATCTTTACCACAAATTCGTAGAGCCTAGACGGGCCTAGAAAGCGGTACAGACAGTCAGTCACGAAGAACCAGAGTATGTAAAATACTTCCAATTGCTAATTGTATGAAAATGTTTGTTCCAATTGCTAATTATATGAAAACGTTTGAGAGAGAGGATGCTAAACCCTTAAACCCAAAAGAAAAGCATTAATATACTCACTTCCAATTCCAGTGAGCCTAATAAAAATACTCTAGTACTCCCTCTGATCCATATTACTTGACTTGGATTTGTCAAAGTTTGAATGAACCTATATACTACATAGTGTCTAGATTCATAAATTTAGACAAATTTGAGTCAATTAATATGGGTCGGAGGAAGTATTAAATAAGAAAGATTGTTTCAAGTGCCGTGGAGTAGGATCCTACTTCTCAGAACACATCAAATACGAGTAGGATAGAAAGTACCAACTCTAACCTAGCCCTAGCTGGACAGTCTGTCCTGGAGAGTGGAGCCGGAGAACCAGGGGCGGGTGGACGGGCGGCCGGCGGGCAGTCCTGTGTCGGGAGGAGTCACGACGGCGTCGACAGTAGAGTCCGCTCACCCGCGCGAGTCGTTGTTCTGTTGATCCGATCAGTTCAATACTCCAATCGACCGGGGGTCGGGTGTGGACCTGGTCGGGGGCCTCGGGGCCAGCGAAGGGACACATGTATATGGGTCAGGGGATTAGTCCTCACTCCAAGCGAGGCCCAGAAAGGCCAAAACCACTCCGTTGTGGCCCATGTTGGCGTTTTCGTTTGGTTTTTCTTCAAATCGTACTAATTTTGCTCAAAACTCTATCTATATCGAAGAGAAGCATACATACATACGATTTTTTGCCAAAATTCAAGGTAGGGCAGCTGCCATACCTTGCCCAAAGGGGAGCTTCGCCCCTGCCTATATTGTTAATTTAATTAATAAAACTAGCAAGGTGGCCCTCGCATTTGCGAGGGCATCATCTTTAAACTGTTGATAGTCACTTTGGAATCAATTTAAGGGAACAATATATATAGTTTGACAATCCACTTAGGAGAACTTCATTATATTGGTAAAATTTGTGTTCTAATCTACTGATATTTTCTCTAACAATTTGCCAATGTTCAAAGCATGTGTCCATTTGGACAAGGCTCTTACTCTAGTTTGAATTTGACAACACAATGTTTTATTCTACAAGATTGAAATTGTAAAGTTCCTAACCATCTCACTTCATTGTGGAATATTCAAATTGTTCTGCTCATAAAAGTAAGACATACAACGGGTCAATAGTCTACCATTTCAATCTTCCCCATCTTATCTCACCTTCGTCATCTGCTGAGGTGTCAGGAGGTCGAGTAACCATAGACCAACCTCTAATGTGAAGTTTATGTACCTTCCTTATGAGGTCCATGCATTATAAGTCACAGTGTCATGCCGATTGATACGATGTTGTGAAAATAACGTCATCTCTGTCACTATACTGGCATAACCATGATGTTTTTCTCCATTGAAGCCAAGTCTTCCTATTATGTATACTCCTCTTATTTTCATCACAGAAAAGATTTCCACATTAATGCAATAACAAATAAGAATCTCTAGAAATTAATAGTCCCTCGATTGTTTCCTTAATTAGTTAAACATATACTCTAGTGATAAGGTTTATGTTATATAAATGTTAGAGAAACGTGAAACATCCTGCAATGATCTGGTGTACGCTCTTTCTGTTAGTAGACCACAAAATGAATACTGATTACAATATGTAGAACTATGATACCACATTTAAATGGGTAACACGAGGAGTATTTTTATACCCCATAGATGATCACATTTGAAAGTTGAAACTAAGCATATCACAATTGATAGGTATTCGTATCTTCATCAGTTCATAAGTGAAAGTAGTCGATATAACTTCACGATTTCATATAAGCATCATCCAACAATTATCCATATCGTGCATCCCTTAATTATTATTATTTTTATCTTTGACCAGTCTTACGAGTTGATTGTACTATAGAAAGTATAGCTACTTTAGTCACACATATTACGCTAACAATAGCACACAAATCCAAACTTGATGTACTTATGATACAGAAATAAACCCATAAACCTTTATCTTAATATTATTACTTTGTAAAACATGGAGCGTGGTGGTGTTCTGGAGCCTCTCCCGGTCGGCCAAGGTGGCGAGGGGGAGTGGGATCCCGACGAGCCGCTCTCTGCATCGACTTGGATCTTCATCTGTGCTCCTGCGGCGGATCTGGTAAGTTCTCCGGCTCTTCTTGTGCACCATGGTGGTGGAGAAGGGGAGAAGGAGACGGTGTTGGGCTGGCAGGAGGCGTCTTGGACTGGCATCGACAACGGCGAATTATCATCTGCTACTGCAACGATCTCCTTTGCTCCTGGAGTTGCTGTGCTCCCTTCGAATCCTCTCCAGCGAGCTTTCAGGGTGGCTAGGGTGGTACTCCGGCATCAATCTGCTTCGCCAGAAATTTCCGAAGCCCCCTTCTTCAACCTCCGGCGGGAGGCCCTCTCATCCTTGCCTGTTGGCAAGCGCGCGGCCGATGGTGGCAATTGCATCGTCGGCGAGATCGGAGTTTGCTCAGGGACTCGATGGCGTTTTTGCTTTATCTTTCTAGGTCCTTTTTGCAAATTGGAAGGACATGATTGTATTTTTCCTTTTTTACTACGTTCTTCCTGCAGTATTGTAACACATTTGCCGTTTTAATGCCAGTTCTAGGACCTTCGGGTCCCTATCCTTGTTCAAAAAAAAACCGATAAACCTTTACCTTAATATTATTACTTTGTAAATCGTGGCTGGATATTTCACCCTTTTGTTGTTTTTCTAATCTCTTTTCCATAAGGACCAGATGTTTAATCTAAAGAAATAGTCGAGCATTTAAAATTTTCATAACATTGATATTCATAGAGATTAGGATTATCTTAATTCATTAATTTGTAAATTTCAAGCTTTTTTTCTCCCATGAGGATAAACCTACTAAATAGGAGTAATCTTGTTGATGCGGACTTCGAAAATAATCCTTTTTTATCTTGCTTTTCATAATTCAAAGAAGATAACCATGAGTAGGACATTACACACGGACACATTAGTTTTCCATTACAAAATTAAATGCATTATTTTTCTCCAACCATCAAAGTTATTTTACTATATTTTATTAGGCGCATTGCTACAACTAATGGATCAATTTCCATTTCTCAAAAATTTATCTAAAGAACCCTCAAATTGCGAAGTGAGAAAAAATATGTATGGCATTTTTAGTTGCACTCACCACTAATTGTCATCATTTTTAGTTACTGCTGCGCAACCTTGTACACGTTGGCTCACATTTTTTATGCACACAATCTTGCAAAGAAATTTGGCATCCAAACACATTATAAACTCCTTAAGCAACATAAGGTTCCAAAGGGACTATAGACTCTTTGTTATTTCAAATAGAATAAGATGCACTTGTATTACATGCTACAATTAATTTACATTGGTTTTATTGAATCAGCAATAGACTTTCTACTCCATACCTTTTTTGGAGTAAACAATGAATTTACCTTTTTTGCAAGGCAGGGATATAAAATACTTAATTAACTGATTTGCAGAGTTATTTGGCTGGATGATCGTGTTCCATGACATGATGAACTCTTTGTCTCTGATTTGTAGTAATCATGTTATACTATCATAGGCAAAAAAAATTGAAGAACTTGTGGTGTTACCAGTAGGGAAGTAATACTGGAAACCAAAGAATTCAATTTGTTGAGTAGAAAAGAGACCACTCTTATAAAGATATATACCTGATGGATCATTGACGGAAATACTCTTGATTTGTGCCGGCAACCACAATTTCCACGGTGCCGTGCTTGTAACGCGGAAAGGCGTTGAAACATATAGATCAGTCCATCTTGCCTATGCAAATTACATGGCATATTAAAGATCAAATGTTGAAGTGATCAAAGAAGAAAGATACTATCAAAGCGCCTAGCTTATTTTTCTAAGATGTGTAAAGGTAAAAATCTTGGATTAATCTCGCTAGGCTGAGCGCATGAGGCAAGATTGAAACGTCTGCAGCTAACCTGCGTATACGGGCAGCACGGGAATACGCCGGCCGGCCAAGCAAATCGAGTCCAAAGTAGGGATACAGAAATGGAACAATTGGAACAAGTGGGATAGTACTTTTAGACTACTAGACTAACTCAAAACTAAGTGGGATAAGTGGGATAAGCTAGATTTGATATATCCCGCTTATCCCACTTATCCCACCTAAATTAGAATTAGTCTAGTAGTCTAAAAGTCATATCCCACTTGTCCCAAATGTCCCACTCCTACCTCCCTAGTCCAACGCCATGCGACGCTGCTGATGTGCTTGCACCCAGGCAAGGAAATTAAGGTCAGCCCCGTGTACTACATCCGTCGCCATGGAAATCCAAGCCAACATCTTGCGTCCGGAGATACTGCTGATGTGCATGTACACTGGCGTTGGGGCCAGCGGTTTGCGGCGCCGCGCAGTCCGGAGATTTTGTGGAACCGCACCTAGAGTCCTCTGTATGGAAGTTTCCTTCTGATTGTGTGTGGACTCTTTATGCAATATGATTGATCCTCGATCGTTGGATTGTTACCGGTCCATCTCTCTTATTATAAACATGTGCAGCTACGTAACCAAGTTAAACATAAGGTATACGTTCTACGTAACACTATTTATATTTAAATCTTAGATTAGATTTTAACCGTATATTATAGATCTAACGGTTAAAATTAATTCAGATGATGTGGATCAACCTCGTGCGTCCAAAAACACCTTTATATTGATTTTAGTATATAATAGATATAATTTATATATCACAAAAGTTATACCATTAGAAAATATAATCTCCAAAGTTTCTAATGTTATAATTTTTATGTTATGTTATTTATATTTTGTTATTCAAATTGGCAACCTAGTAGTGTAGCGGCCGGCCGGTAGGGGAAAAAGTGGAGCGTCCGGCTGCCAGCACGATAGCTCGGTCTGCAACGCCGCGTCTCCATCGGTTTATATCGCCCGGCGTACTCAAGCTCCATGCACCGTGACCTCTGTCGGTTAGCGTTTGGAGAGTTCTATTTTAGGCCTGTCATAGTAGTGTAATTTCACTAATAACTAAGAGTCCAACTCAGCACTTTTGCTTATGTGACAATGAGTTAATGAAATTATAGTTAGAAGCATGGCATAGTTTGTGATAAGTTGACATGGATATCATATTTGTATTCCTCTTATTTTTCTGATCAATTTAGACATATTATTTGTTGAATTCCAATTTAGACATATTAATTATTCCATATTAAATAGAAAATTACAAAAAAATCATTATATTTTTATTAGAATTCAATAATATTTTTACTTATTTTTTTGTTTACTCAAATAATTGTTTGTAATTTTTAAAATACAAACATGTGACATAATTATATAAGAGCTAATATGATTGATATCATAATATTGACAACAAGGTTTAAATTGATTTTGCGAAAACATATTTTAAAGGAACGGGAAAGTTAAGAGTGCTAGAGGGTGGAGTAGTGAGGATGGGTGATCGACCGGTAAGTTTGATCAAGACTGCAATTTGATCAAAGATTAAGTATAGTTAGTGTTAAAAATGTTTCAAATAAGAGATTAACGAGTCAAACAATTCAAAGATTAAAAAAATTTGAAAAAAAATAATTTTAAAAAATTTATTTTTGCAACCGGCCCTTAGGCTATACCAAGGGCAGTCGTCGGTATAGCCTACGGTGATGGGCCTCCGTGCGCCCCGCTAAGGGGGATCTTCTCGAGGAGTCTACGCCAAGGACAATCGTCGGCGTAGCCTATGCCAACGATTTTTGACCGTCGGTTTACCAATCCGTTCGTATAGTGACTGGGTATTCGGACCCAAAAACATTTCGAGCACACCAATACAACATACTCCCTCCGTCCGCAAATAAGTGTACTTCTAGCTTTTGCCTAAGTCAAACTTTCTCAAGTTTGACCAACTTTATAAATAAATATAATAATATATATTATATCTAATTTATATATATTATGACACTAGATTTGAAAACACATCTAGTGGTACCAATTTAGTGTTATAACTATTGCTACGTTTTTCTATAAAGTTAGTCAAACTTTACTAACTTTAACCTAGGACAAGGCTAGAAGTACACTTATTTGCGGACGAACAGAGGGAGTATGTAGGTATTCGGAGAGAGTATCAAATTTTATTGGGTTGTTTGTGTGAAAGTAAATGGTAAAATGACTCAGCTGTTACTTTATTCCATCGATCATCACGTTTTTATACATCCAAACCGACGTAAAGAAGGGTCGTGTTCGTTCGTAAGGCGGTGGGGGAGAGAGAACCGTCGTGACGGTTTTACAGCAGAGGATTATCCTATTTATATGATTAAAATAAATCCTACACTTTCCCTAATCCTTGCTTGTCCTTGCGACTAATCATCCTGGGAATAATCTCTTTCAAAAACCTTGTGGGAAAAAATAGAAGAGAAATATACAATATGCCATGAAAAACTCCTTCTAAAATCCCGGTGGGAAAATAAGGAGAAAATGACATATGTCATCCATGCTTGTACTAATATTGTCTCGTTAAAAACCTTATGTGAGAAACCGTTAGGAAAAACTCACAAAGGAAAAGAGTGCAATAACGAAGATCTGATGATCTTCAACAGGTCTTAACCTGGGAGATTTCTTCCCCTGAACTTTGCAAGTCACGAAGTTTCCTCATACCAATTCCATGTACATACTTATGAAACAACGAACTTGGTAAATACTTGGTAAACAAATCAGCGAGGTTATCACATGACTTCGTTTGCAAAATATTTATTTCCCCACTCTTTTGTAGCTCATGGGGATAAAACAATTTAGGAGCAATATGCTTTGTAATATTTCTCTTAATATAACCTGTTTGCATCTATACAATACAAGCAGCATTATCTTCATAAATAATAGTGGACGATTCTAGCGAACCAATCCCACTTGAACCTTGGACAAAGTTTATCATTCTGCGAAGCCATACACATTCTCGTGATGAAAACAATTATCTCAGAATGCTTCGTGGATGTAGCCACCAATATTTGCTTTGTCAACTTCCAAGAGAAGGCTTTTACCTCCATGTAAGAAGACAAATCCATTATGTGATCTGACATTATGGGGATCTGACAATTATCCAACATCACAATACCCCACCATGGTTCTCTCTTGATTTTTCTGATAGATCAAACCAATATCTTTGGTGTCCTGAAGATATCTTAGAATATTCTTCACATCAACCCAATGCCTTTTCGTTGTCGATGCGCTGTATCTAGCCAAGAGATTAACTGCAAATGATATATCAGGTCTCGTGCAGTTTGCTAGATATATTAGTGCACCAATTGCACTAAGATATGGGAACTCAGGTCCCAATATCTCCTCATCGTCATCTTTAGGTCTAAAAGGGTCTTTATCTCTATCAAGAGACCTAAGAACCATAGGTGTTTTAGATGGGTATAATTTATCCATATTAAATTTCTCTAATATCTTTTAGATGTAAGCAGACCGATGAACTAATATTTCTGAAGAAATATGTTCAAGTTGCAAACCGAGACAAAATTTGGTCTTACCCAAATCTTTCATCTCAAATTCCGTCTTTAGATGATTACTAGCCTCATTTATCTCTTGTGTAGTACCAATGATATTCAAATCATCCATATACACAGATATTATACAAAATCCATCAGTAGATTTCTTGATGAACACACATGGGCAATCATCATCATTTAAGTATCCTTTCTGCAAAAGGAACTCACTTAGTCGGTTGTACCACATTATACCCGACTCCTTCAAGCCGTATAACGACCTTTGTAGCTTTACGCAAAACATTTTGCGATCAACCTTTGGATCTGGAATCTTCATTCCCTCAGGGACTTTCATGTAGATATCCGTATCCAGCGACCCATATAAATATGCGGTCACCATATCCATCAATTGGATATACAAATTCATTTGCACTGCCAGCGATATCAAGTATCGGAACGTGATTCCACACATCACAAGAGAATATGTTTCATCATAATCGATGCCAGGTTTCTGTGTAAACCCTTATGCTACAAGCCTCGCCTTATATATCACCACCTCATTGTTTTCGTTCCTCTTTCGAACAAAAACCCATTTTGCCCCTACGGGGAAAACATGCTGAGGAGTAGGTACCACTTTAGTAAATACCCCTTTCTTGGTAAGCGAGCGCAATTCATCCTTAATTGCAACCATCCATTTGGACCAGTCCGAGCGTTTCATACACTCTGCAATGGTCTTAGGTTCACGGTCCAATGTCAGGTCATCTGCAATCTTTGAGGAAAAAAATATGTCGACATTTGTAGACTTTTTGTTGAACAATTCTCCTGATTCAACATAGTTTGTGAAAATCTCTTCAATACCTTCAGACTCATTGTGATTTCCCTCAATAATTGAATCGAGGTGTTCCAATGTCCCAACACCTATATTTATGTGCGCACTTGTGCTGGGCCCTGGATGATGAACATCCTTTAGGTGTCTTTCTTCAACACTTGGTTGAACGTTAACCCGTGGTTGACCTATATTTACTGTTTGAGAGATTCTCATTCCCCGCAGACGCTTCTAAGAAGCCTTGTCCTTTTTGTCTAGATTTCTCCCCCTCTTGGACAGTTGAGTGGTCTTTGCTATCTCAACTCTCTCTGGGACATTCATAGTGGGAACATGAGATTTAGTGACACCTTTATAGTCAGTAAATGCATCTGGCAGATTATTTACAATATTTTGCAAATTTATGATCCTCTGAACCTCCAGTTTAGATTCATTCGTACGTGGATCTAAAGACTGAATGCCTTCAACATTCCAATCTATTTCCCGGCATTCTTTGTGGTACTTTTCTCCCCCTAATGCCGGAAAATTATCCTCATCGAAGATGCAATCAACGCACCGGGCTGTGAAGAGATCCCCTGTTAGAGGCTCTAGGTACTTTATAATTGACGGAGAAGTGTACCCCACATAAATACCCATCTTTCTATGTGGACCCATCGATGTACGTTGAGGTGGTGATATCGGCACGTACACAGCACAACCGAATCTTTGAAGGTGAGAAATACTTGGTTGATTTTCACGTACTAACTGCAACGGGGAGGCCGTATGGTATGCAGTTGGTCGAATTTGTATCAATTCTGCGGCATGTAACACCGCATGTCCCCAAGATGAAGTTGGGAGATTACAATTCTGTAGGAGCGGTCTTGCTATCAACTTGATCCTCTTGATAAGTGATTCCGCAAGACCATTTTGTGTTGTACATACGGTACAGAATGCTCCACAGTTATGTCCAAAGCTAAGCAGTAATCATTGAATGCCCGTGAACTAAATTCAGCAGCATTATCCATTCTGATGGATTTTATCCTATGTTCAGGATGATTATCTCTCAATTTTATAATTTGAGTAATCAGCTTTGCAAATGAGGACACACATTTGACCATCTTGTAGATGCATCAATGAGGACCATAAAATATCTGAATGGTCCCGATAACGGTTGAATTGTACCACATATATCTCCTTGAATGCGTTCAAGAAAATTTAGTGGTTCATTCTTGACCTTCAGGTATGAGGGTCTAGTGATTAATTTCCCAGTTGCACATGCAGTGCAAACAAAATCCGAGGATTGAGGGAAATTAGCAACCTTTATGTTGTGTCCAATAGAACCATTAATAATTTTCCTCATCATCCCCACACCAGGATGACCCAGGCGATCATGCCATATCTTGAATTTATTAAGATTTTGGAAAATTATTTTATACGCCAAATGTGGCTCTGGCTTTATGTATGTATAATATAATCCAGAAGATAGAGTAGGAAGTTTCTCAAGGGTCTTCCTTTCGGAACCCTTTTTCTGAGTTATGAGTAGACTTTCAACCTCACCACCTTCATGAGTTTCAATGTGGTAGCCATTACTCCGGATGTCCTTAAAACTCAGCAATGTATGAGTTAAATCCAAATACAATAATGCCTCCTAGATCATAAGCTTCGTACCATTTGGAAGTGTAAATATGGCCTGACCAGAACCAACAATAACGGTGTCGCGACCACCGATAGTCATGACACTCCCTTACTCTTTTTCAGAGTTTGAAAGTATTTAACCTCCCGTAATATTGTGTTAAAGGCACCACTGTTCACTAAACAAATTTCCTCCTCCATTGAATTTCCAGAAGATCTCTTCTTGTTTTCCGTTCGTCCTACTCCGGTGATCGGCGGAGTTCGCCTCTTGTGCTCTCGGTAGAGACAAAGTGCTGATAGCGTGTGAAAGTAAATGGTAAAATGAATCAACCGTTACTTTATTCCATCGATGATCAGGTTTTTATACAGCCAAACCAACGTAAAGAAGGGTCGTGTTTGTTCGTAAGGCGGTGGGGGAGAGAGAACCGTCGTGATGGTTTTACAGCAGAGGATTATCCTATTTACATGATTAAAATAAATTCTAACAGTTTGATCCTCGGCTTACCAATCCATTAGTGACTGGGTATTCCGACCAAAAAACATTTCTAGCACACCAATACAACATATGTAGGTATTCGAAGAGAGTATCAAATTTTATTGGGTTGTTTGGAGTAGTAGCGAATTCTCGTTAAACGGCAAGAGACACTGTCGGCGCCTACCACACTGCGATCATGTTTTCAAAAGAAAACGTGTATAGTGTCTTCAGCAGGCGAGCCGGGGTATGCTTTTGCCACACGCCGGCCGGCCAGGTTCAGTGGATATCTTCCGATGCGGTGCGGAGCTGATCTCCAGCGATCTCTGCCAGTACACACCGCGGGGACACGGCCAGGGTTGGTTTAACTCTTGCCATTACTTTCACGCGTCGGCATTCTTTCTCGATTCGCCGCGTCTCATACGCGCCGCATGCATGCGTGCATGGTCCATATTGCAACAGAAACCTCCGGATCCGTAGAGAAATCACCGTAAATTCCTGCCAAGCCAAACCCAGCTGCCGGCAACAGCACCTGGGGAAGGCAGGGCAAGCAAAGCTCCCTCGCGCGCTCGCGGTTTCTTTTCCCCGCTCCCTCCCTCGCCGCCTATAAAATGCGCCCGTCTCTCTCCCCTCCCCTCGGTCGCAGTCTCCCACTCACAGCAGCCATAGCCCACAGAGAACAAGAGAAGAAAATAAAACCACTCTGTAGTGTGCGCAGCGGAGAGAGAGAGGAAGAAAAAGAGAGAGAGATCAATCCCCCGTGATTCTATTACCATGAGGCCGGTGAGAGAAGGCGCGGCGGCGCTGGTGGGGGTAGGCGGCGGTGGTCAGGCGTCGGCCGCGGCTCACGTCGGGCACGCGCACCCGGGGCTGTGGAGGACGCCGACGCCGTACCTCTTCCTGGGCTTCGCGCTCATGATGGGCCTCATCGCGGTCGCGCTGCTCATCCTCGTTTGCACGCGCCGCAAGCCCACCGGCTCGTCGCGGCGGGGGAGCGAGTCGGCGTCTGCGCGGGGGGCGATGGCGCCGCTGGACAGGGAGCCCAAGGTCATCGTCATCATGGCGGGGGAGGACTTCCCGTCCTTCATCGCCAGTGCCAGGCCGTTCGCGTTCCTCGCCACCGTGAACGCGGACGCCGGTGAGCCGAGCAAGGTGGACGCCGTCTAGGCGCGAACCCGTGTGCCCCTGCAGGACTCGGGACCAATTTTGTTCGTGAGATTTCTAGGATTTTCCCTGCGTAATTTTGTCCGTAGTAGTAGCAGCGAGCAGGCAAGATGTAGAGTACTTCCCCGCGGCTTTCTTGGTGAGGTAGCCACTAGCCAGCGCGAGCGCTCGGCTCGGCGGCGAAGAGATCAGCGATTGTGAAAGCGAATGAAGTTTTTGCTTGCATCTTCTTCAATAAATGCATGATGAATGATGCGTGCTTGGCTAGCTGCCTGGCCCCAAATCCGTTCAGAACAACTTTTGCTTCAAATTTCCTCACCTTCCTAATCACCCTGGGTGGGTTGATTGATTCGTGACTAAGCATTAACCACGCCCTGGCCGGTCCCAGGCGAGCTTCGTACTACTCCCTTCGTTAGGGATTATAAGGCCCAAGAGCTTTTTAAAAATGTTAGAAATTATTAATTCTTAGTCTTTATCCTCCAATGCATGTTCTTCCTTTTTTCTATCTTCTCTTATGCATATGTAACTATTGGTGTATGTAGTAATCAAGAGGGTGAGTTATTGATATTCTTAATCCTATCAAAATGGCCATAGACCTTATAATCCCTAACAGAGGGAGTACTATGTTAAAACGTATTACTCCCTCCCTCCGTCAGTGCTATAAAGACCTGGCCAGACCAGCAGAAACAACCTGTGCGAAGTGACAACACACAGGCGTGCATCTGATCTGATCGCTAACAACGGTATACGCTGTATGACAAAAAAAAAAGAGAACTACTCGACGCAACTAATCATGGCCCTTGTCTTCAAACGCGAACATGCTACAAGACAAAACGGAGTATATATGGCGCGTCGTCGACACGTCGCGTAGAATTTATGCAACTGATAGTTTTCGCCCTAGCCGTGCTTTAGCAAACCAAGGTCCCATCACCTGTATTTAGCAACAGAGGTTACTTTCGGACGCACAAATAAAGCTTCTTATTAGACGAGGCCCAAATAAAGTTTCTTACATTATATAGACAAGGCGCAAATAAAGCATCTTAAATTATATAGACGAGGCTAAGTGATGCAGCAGCACATAGCCGAATCTCCTGATTAACAATCAGTTTATAGTTCTCTAATCCGCGGACGTTCGAATTTCTCTCAAAAAAATGCAAATCTTTTCTCCTTTCTTTACATTTCGGCAGTGACACGCTGTTTGTAGGAATCAGGGCTTTGGCAGTGACACGCTGTTTGAATACAAAAATTCTAAACAGCAGTTCAATTTTAATTTATTTGATGAGCTTAGGACTAGGCATCATTTCTTCATTTGAACCGATCCATAAGTTTCACCCGTTAACTCATTTTCCGAGCGATAACCACGAACTTCCGCCTTTGTAACCAAACCCTGGTAGGGATGACTTAACATGATGGATGTAACACCACTATCGCTTTTTTGACTTGGTGAGCACCGCATACATTGACACAACAATGAAAGAAGCGGGGTGGTGGCGGCAAAGCCGAGAAGAACTAGTGTTGTGTGCGGTGATACATATACAGAGGTAAAATCTTAGGTGTTGGAAGATGATACGGTAGTAAACAATTATATGATCGATGGATAAGTTAAAGATTCCACAAAAATAAAGACATTCCTATAAAATCTTTGTAGATGCAAGATCTTTGCCAGAGATTACCTTGCCAAGCGTAATTTGCGGGAAAGTAAAAATAATTTTCTCATGGCAACAATGTTTCATTGAAACATCCCTTCTCTAAGTGCAAGTTTGCTCATGAAACGTGGAGTATTTAACTCAAAATGTTGGTCACATCCCTTTACGCCATGTATTATCTTCTACTTGTTGGATTAAAATTCCGCCATGTAACCAAAACCCTAAAAGGGATGACTTAACCTTACAAATATCACCACCAATATCGCATTCTGACTTTGCGAGCGCCCCATACAGATTGACACAACAATGGATGAAGCAGGGTAATGGCAGCAAAGCGGAGAGAAGACCTAGCGTTGTGTGCAGTATTACATATTCGGAGGTAAAATCCGAGGTGTCGGAAGATGTCCCAATGGTCTACAATCAAGTATATGATCGATGAACAATTAGAGGTTACGGAAGTTAAAGATTCCTTAGAAATTAAGATATTTATATGAAATCTCTGTAGATGCGTGATATTGCGTTGAGGATAGATGCCGTATCTGTTGCGACTCTGTAATCAAGATCAATCATATATGGTTTGCTTAGCTAATCAGATACCCATTGTCTAAAACAAATCCAACTAAGTAGCAATGGACTATAATTAGTATTAGCCCCTTTAGCAAAGGTGCTCCGATCCTATTGGTTTGTATAAAGCAGTAAAAGAAAATGGCTGGCAAGCTGATTCGTTCTCTCTAGTTCCATTATCGTCTCCACAAGTTTCAACTGAATCCTGAAGAGTTGAAGAAATCTTGCCTTTTCTATTACTACCATGAAATGGAAAGCAAGAAAAAAGTAAACATAAATATTAAATCAAGAAAAAGAGGACCAACTTTGCCATTTGCCATTTGCCCCCTTGATGGTCTAAATCCAAGGGCAAATGGCAATAACAAGTCAATTCGCGCACTCACGCGACCGGGCCCCTGTCAGCAGCCCACACTAGTTTCCAAAAGACATCGAGCGCGCCTCGCTGTGTGTTTTGTTGCGGCTAGCTAGGCCGGAAGCGGCGCCTCGAGCCCGTAGGTGGAGGGTGACTTGAAAGTTTGTGCTCTTCCTTCCTTGATTTTTTTACAAATATGACCCTCTACAGCTTCCCATCGCTAAATCTGCCCACATGCCGAACCGATTGGCAAAAACGCCATGGCGGGAGGTGGAAATAGCGGCGCGTGGCACATCCCGCCACTTCCAGAGACGGTTCATACATCCCGCCATTGAGGAAGGCCAGATGTCCTTCCCGCCATGGCGATCGGTGGGAGGTTGCTGGGGCCACGTCGACACTGGCGGATGGTTTCTATCCGCTAGCGGAAGGGGTCTCCGACACGGGCACTGGCGGAAGATTACGACCGCCATGGGGCTTGGCGGGATGAGCGTGTATGTATTGTACGCATGCGGTTGATTCCGTGCACATCGGCACTGATTCACTTGCTCAGCTGATTGATTTTATCGTTGTCTTCCTAGGCCTTGTCACTGCTCCGTAAGCACTCGTTTTTTATATTTGGATTTCAACTGAGAAGGTGAATCACTTGTAGAAATTGTAGATGAAGGTGCGATATTTCAGACTATAATTTTTTTTGTCATGCATGTTGTGTTTGTTTCTTTCATTAAGTCTTAATTCATTTCCAGCTGGCCGACGCAAACCGACGATCCAAATCGTCTGATTTGGTCCGGAAGGGTCGGCCCACGGACAAAAAGAAGGTCGCTGCCGGTCGAGCGGTGCACCTAGTGGCCTGATGCAACGTTTTACAACCTCTCTCTAATGGTGACGGGACATCGTCATTCGCCGCCACCTGTTTTCTATGCGGCCGGTTTCCCGCACTTGCCGGCTCATGTTTCCCGCGTGCGGCTTGTGGTTGTTTCCCGCCCACGGCCGGAAACATCCCGTGCCCGGTCGGTTGTTTAGCCAAGGAGGAGGTGGGCCGCTTTGAGCTCCAAGGCGAGGTGTCCGAGAAGGTGCTAGAGGAGGTGGTCGAGGCGGCGGTGCATGAGATCCACCACGTCTTGGACAAGAAGGTGGTGGCGAAGGACGCCTCCTTAACGTCACTACGCAAGATCCGCCACAAGGCGCCCATGACTACGCTGGAGTCGGTGGCCAGGAAGCTGCGGGTTGCCATGCATGAGCTTTGCCACACCGCCACAACACACAAGGTGGCGGAAACGGCGTACGGGTTCATTCATGTGAGCTAGACAGCCTCTTCGACACTAGTATACCACCACCCGTGATCTTCGTGTGAGCTGGACATGTTCATCTGTGTTCGCTGCAACCGTTAGGTTAAGTGACAACCCAAAACGAACACACATCTGACTTTGTCCGAGGGGCACCCGCAAACAAACAACTTATATTTTGTTATCCACATTGCAAAAATTAATTCCATGAATTAATTTTTTTAAATACGATCATTATTTTTAATCCATAAGGTAGGGATTTCTACAATATAGAATAAATTAGGCTTTTATGTTTTAGTATTCATATATTTTTATCAAATTTCTAATCCAATAATACTAGAATTAAATTTGACAGCCACTTCGCTGTAAGTATTAAATTGCTTTTTTTTCACAAATTCAATCTTATCAAAACAAAAGGAGAACCATCGAATATGAGACTGCTTTAAATTATACTCCCTCGGTACGCAAATAAGTGTACTTCTTGCTTTTGATTAAGTCAAACTTTATCAAATTTAACCGATTTTATAGATAAATATAGCAATATATATTATATATAATTTATATATTATGAAATAAAATATGAAAACATATCTAGTGATACCAATTTATTTTTATAATTATTGCTACATTTTATTATAAAGTTCGTTAAATTTTATTAACTTTGACTTAGGACAAGGTTAGAAGTATTTTTATATGCGAACGGAGGTAGTAGAAAAGATTCAGCCGCAGTTAACTAAAAGTACTTACTAGCTAAAAAAACACACAAACAACAATAGCTAGCCTAGCACGTGCAGGCTGCAGCAACATGACAAGACCGCACCTACAGGAAAAACAGTGCGCTGCTCCTCCTCCCGCCAACGCAAAGGGCCAGATTATCGTCAGCCAGCCGGATGCTGCCCTCCCGCCAGAAGTTGACGTGGCCCCATATGCTCCCGCCATTTCTAAGGGCGGGATGTATTTTCCGCCTGTCCTCAGGGCGGTTTGTGTGCTCCGCCAGGCGCAGTGGCGGGAGGTGCCACGCGTCAGCTCTTCCATCTCCCGCCAGGCTACTTCTGCCATTCAATTTTAGAGGAGGGTATTTTTAGCTATGTCAATGTGCAGAGGGTTATATTTGTAAAAAAATCTCCTTCCTTCCTTTGATCCTCGAGCCTCGTCGCCATATTCTCAGCCTAGATACTAGCTAGCCAGCTGCATACAAGTTTCCCCCGGTTTTGTCAATCCGTCTTCATTCTGGAATTACCCCTACTACTACATATTCGTATCGTCCTTATGTCTGCTCGGCTGCATCGTTCAGTTCTGTGAGACAAAATAATAAAGAGAAGCTTCGGAGCGTTTACCCTGTTGCTGCTAGTGGAAGAGGCGCATCAATCGTACGGTACTACTTAAATTTTTTGGAAGTTCACAGTAGAAAGTCTACGATATATCTGAACTTTTTCATGGAGTCGGGGCCTAGTCAGATCGAGACCAGAAGCACTGAAGCAGACAACAACAGCTTGGAGTGGAGTATACTACAGTACAGTACTGCTACCCGGCCGTCATCATATCATTGCCTCCGCTCCGTCCACCGACGAGCTAGAGTTTCCTGTGCGCCCTTTCTCCCTTTAGCCTTGCAGAATATCCAGGAGCATATGTGACTCCTCCCGTGCGTCTCCGCCGTCCTTCCATGTTGCCGTACCCGGCCCACCCAGACCCATCATTCCTAGGAGGAAAAATGTTGAGCACTGATTAGTTCAGGGTCAGAGACGCCGCTGCACTTTTGTTCGTAGCTCTGCTCTTTTTTCTCCCTTTGCTTGATGCATGCTTTCCACTGCTTCAGAGTTAATTTGCTTTTGATCATTGCAGTGTTAACACTTGGCTCGAGCTAGCTTTCGTCTGCGATCACGGTAAGTGGAAAATGGCGACATTAATACAGGTAGTAGTGCTGATTAGCTTCAGAGTACTGTTTAAGCAGTCTAAACGCTGCCTCTCTTGCGTAAAGGGCGATTCCAAACAGGTTGCCCATGTATGTACCGATGTTCCTGCGGCCTCTGCAGGATGTCACATAAAGGCAGGCGAGGTTGGAACTTGGCACAAGCATTATCCTCGCGAATACTCCGCCTCAGTTGGAGCCTGCTTCTCTAATCTGTTCTGCTGGAAACGATCCAACAGTGCGTCCACGGACGCAGCGTGCAGCACGCCGTAGCTGGCCTTTTTTTAATGTCAGCACGAGAGCTAAATTCAGCACGAGAGCTGAATTTATTAAACAAATAGATTAATCCAGTTTATAAGAAAAATCGGACAAAAAATCATATAGAGGATGACTTTCGGCTTACAACACACAAACCATAAAAACACACAATAAATACTCGCATTGTCTAAACCCAGCCAAGCGGGCCAGAGGCTAGGACACAGAGCCACTAGACCGCTTCACAACCAAAGCAAGCAACTCGGAAGCACCACCCCAACTCAAACACAACACGTGTCAACGTATAACCCACCCTTGAAGCCTAGAAATAGTGGCGAGTTGGCAGGACCCGATCGGACCCGAGGAGTGTCTCGCTGAAGAGATGCCGCAATAGTATACATTGCGCCTTAGAGGCCCTCACTCAAAGTTGTTGCCAACCTCGATTCCGACTGTCGTCATGGGACTCCTCGTGCAACCCGGACATCGCCTCCAAGGATGGAACGACGCTTTAGCGCCGCCACTTCATGAACCAGCGAGCTAGGTCTAGGTTTTGCCCCATTATATTGCATAGGAAGGGGCATGGCAAAGAGGGCCTAGATGACGCATTCAAGAGGTGGCGGCGCCCGCATGCATCGCTATCTTCCACAACTGCATAGGGATTTCTCCCAACCCAAACGTTAGCCCCACCATCCACTAGAACATGTCAACCGGAGCAAAAAACCGAACAAACCACCGACAAGTGGCCAACTCCTATCACCGGCGAGGGAGGCGATGACCTCCTCAAGCATCATCTATGCCGGCCTGACATGATGCAAATCCTCCATCTTCCACTTCACCACAATTTGGCAGGAGGATGCAACGCCCATCCAACGCAATGCCATTCATCTCCCTCCAACCACCACATCACCGAACAACACATCGTAACAATGCCAAGCTAGCCCCTTCTTCCTATGCCTCCACGGCCGCTCGAGCTTGTCCCAGCCGGCAATGCACCGGGTAGCCGGCCGCCCACGCTAGCCACTTTCCAGATCGGGCAGTCCAGCATGCAGCCACCATCCGCAGTAGGATACGGCTGCACCCCCGTCCCTCCTACAACTGCAGCCCAACTAGCCACCATTGCCTCCGCCGCATTAACCAGAAATCGGGCTGACACGGCACTCCGGCGCATCTCCTTGGTGGACCGTCCTGTCCTAGATTGGGCCCAAACGTCCAGCTCGCACAGCTGCACATGGTCTGCATAGCCACCTGCCACTTCCGCACACCAGGGTCAGCCAGCGTTAGCACCTCGCACTGCAGCACCCGCCGACGGCCGTGATGCCTCCCCGCGTGACACCTCGGAATTGTCGGCCTCTCCGCACGAAGAGGAGGCTTAGGGACGCGTTCTCCATGCCCTCCGCCTTCAGTGTCCGGGCGGCCTCCACCACTTCTATCTATGGATACGACATCTCCTAGGGCAGCCGAGATTTGTTTTTTTCTCTAAGGTTCGTTGCCCTCCAGAGCAGCCCACGGTAGTGACCGGGAGGGGAGTGTTCTCTCCACTAGATTTTATTCCTTCGCCTCCTCAGTTGGCGATCCTTTCTATGAACAAACAGAAGTGCTACATGTTTTTGCTTTAAAAACTCTCATCCCTACCCCTCCCTTCCTCTCTCTCTCTCTCGCCCGAGAGTTGACTAGGGAGACCAGGCCGAATCCGAACCTAACCCGGCGGCTTTGTCGGGAAGAGATAGCAGAGGGTGTTGGAGATATGCCCAAGAGGCAATAATAAAGTGGTTATTATCATATCTTCATGCTTATGATAAATGTTTACATACCATGCATAATTGTATTAATCGGAAACATTAATACATGTGTGATTTGTAAACATAAAGAGTCCCTAGTAAAGCCTCTTGTTAAACTAGCTTGTTGGTTAATATATCATCATGGTTTTCCGATCATGAACATTGAGATGTTATTAACAACAAGGTCATATCATTAGAAGAATGATGTGATGGACATACTCCTATAGATAAGTGTAGCATAAAGATCAAGTCATTTCAATAGTTCATTTTCTATAAGCCTTTTGATACATAGTAAACTAATTCCTTCGACCATGAGATCATGCTAATCACTATCACCGAAGGATGCTTTGATGACATCAAACACCACACCGTAACTGGGTGGTTAAAAAGGTGGCATTAAGTGTTCGGAAACTATGTGTTGAGGCACATGGATCAAGAGTGGGATTTGTCCATCCATATGACGGATAGATATACTCTGGGCCCTCTCGGTAGAATGTCATCCAATTAGCTTGCAAGAATGTGACTGGCTCACAAGGGATCACATATCACGGGAATGAGAAAAGAGTACTTATCGGTAACGAGGTTGAACTAGGTATGTAGAGATACCGACGATCAAACCTCGGATAAGTAAACTATCGCGAGACAAAGGGAAATTAGTATCGTATGTAAGTGGTTCATTCGATCACAAAGTAATTGTAGAAATATGTGGGAGCCATATGAATTTTCAGATTCCTCTATTGGTTATTGATCAGAGAAGAGTCTCGGTCATGTCTGCATAATTCACGAACCGTAGGGAGACACACTTAAGGATTCGATGTTGTTTAGTAGATATGGAATGTAAGTAGGGAGACCGAATGTTGTTCGGAGTCTCGGATGTAATTCGGGATATCACGAGGAGATCCGGAATGGTCCGGAGAATAATATTCATATAAGAGAAGTCCAATTACAGAGTTCGGAAATGATTCCGATGATTTCATCGAAGAGGTTCTAGAAGGGTCTAGAAGGTTCACGGGACCGGAAGGGGAAAGGTATATGAATGTGTCATGTATAATTGGAATGATTGGATCATGTCCTAGGTAACTTGGTTGGGCATTTACAAGAGAGAAATTAAGCTCCAAATTGGAAGTCAAAAGGCAGGTTTGAAAAGTCAAACCGGGACAATGTTTCCTAGTGGAGGAAGGAAAAAATCTCTGCATCACTAGGAGATGTTATTAACAATGCTTATCTATAGGAGTATGTCCATCACTAGGAGATGTTATTAACAACAAGGTCATATCATTAGAAGAATGATGTGATGGACATACTCCTATAGATAAGCGTAGTATAAAGATCAAGTCATTTCAATAGTTCATTTGCTATAAGCTTTCTGATACATAGTAACCTAATTCCTTCAACCATAAGGTCATGCTAATCACCATCACCAGAAGGATGCTTTGATGACATCAAACACCACACCATAACTGAGTGGTTAAAAAGGTGGCATTGAGTGTTCGGAAAGTATGTGTTGAGGCACATGGATCAAGAGTGGGATCTGTCCATCCATATAACGGATAGATATACTCTGGGCCCTCTCGGTGGAATGTCATCCAATTAGCTTGCAAGCATGTGACTGGCTCACAAGGAATCACATATCACGGGAACGAGAAAATAGTACTTATCGGTAATGAGGTTGAACTAGGTATGCAGAGATACCTGATACGTCGAAAACATATCTATAATTTTTGATGTTCCATGCTTGTTTAGTATCTACTTTGCTTTGCTTCGTCTACACTTTGAGGTGTTTTTATATCTTTTCTGGAACTAACCAATTAACAAGTTGCCATAGTGCCAGTTGCCTGTTTTCTTTTGTTTTTGGTTCCAGAAAGGCAGAAAATCAATATTCTCAGAAATGGATGGGACAAAAGCCAAAGTCAATATTTTACAATGGGCGACACGAAGTCCATAGGAGAGACGGAGAGGCGAACCAGGGTGGCCAAACACCTCTAGTCGCATCCAGGGGTGGGCCCGCGCCTAGGCAGGGTGTAGGCCTCCTGGTCTCCTCCCAGCCTCGCCACTTCGCCTATAAGAAGCCTCCGACCAAGAAAACCCTAATAATTCATCATACTTCTAGAAAAAGTTCCGCTGCGCCGCAGCCACCAAAGGGGAGATTCGAGGGACAGGGAGTCTTTGTTCCGGCACCCTGCCGGGACGGGGAAGTGCCCCCGGAGCCATCTCCATCGATCTCCACCACCATCTCCATCACCGTTGCTGATTCCCATGATGAGGAGGGAGTAGTTCTTCCTCGAGGCTAAGGGCACTACGGTAGCTATGTGTTCATCTCTCTCTATGCATGATCTTGTGGTCATGAGCTTTGTAATCAAGTAGATTTACCTTGCTACTCAAGTGCTTCATTAGATCTTTGCTCTCCCCATGTGTGTGAAAGTGACAGCATGCACGCCATGTGGCACTTAGGCTTGAGTCTAGATAAATACTCTTTGTGCTTTGATAGATCTATGCTTTTCCCCACGTGTGTGAAAGTGACAATGGGCATACCGTGTGTGGCACTTTGGCTAGATTGACTATTTGTTATGAGTTATATTTGGAGTTGGATGTCTCTATGAAATTGTGGTGTCTGTTGGAACCTTCTAGCGCTCAAGGTGACAGTGTGGGGTTATCTAGATTGGGGAAGGCCCTACCGTGGATTAGAGTGTCCAACCGGAGAGTAGTTAAGAGTATTATCATGAAGATAGGATATTTATATGAGAGAGTGTTCACTAGTGAAAGTATAATCCCTAGGTCTTGTTTCTAAACATTGAAAAACCGTTTGCATCTAGATCTGTTGCATGTTTGCTTGCTTCCATCCTTTTGCCTTTAGTCTTTACCTCACTGCCAAGCTATTTTCTGGCACTCACACACGTTACCCCTCGTCAACAACAAGTCAGAAGCTATTTTCTGGCACCGTTACCACTTGTATTTCACTATCTCTTCGCCAAACTAGTGCACCTATCCACCTGACAAGTGTATTGGGTGTGTTGGGGACACAAGAGACTTCTTGTATCTTGATTGCAGGGTTGCTTGAGAGGGATACCTTTGACCACTTCCTCCCTGAGTTTGATAAACCTTGGGTAATCCACTTGAGGGAAACTTGCTGTTGTTCTACAAACCTCTGCACTTGGAGGACCAACAACTGTCTACAGGAATAGAAGTGTGTAGACATCAAGCTATTTTCTAGCACCGTTGCCGGGGAGGTAAGTGAAAAGGTACTCACCTCCTTGGTGTGAGTGCTCAAAGTTATTTCCTTTAGATTTTGTAATTTTGTCTTTTTGTTTCTTGTTTTCACTAGTTAGGCTTAATGGAAAACAACAACAAAATTAGAGAGCTTTATAGTATCTACCTTGAGTTAAGACATGAAGTGTTTGAAGAGAAAATTAAAAAACCTTTGGAGGTTTATTTGCATGCTAATAGCAATGTTATTAGTATGAAATATTTGAACACCATTATTTCTAATGCTCTGTAAAAGTCTAAGCTTGGGGAAGCTGGTTTTGATGAAAATGATATTTTTAGTCCCCCAAGCATAGAGGACAAAAATTTCTTTGATGATAGTTTACCTCCAATATATGATGATTACAATGATGAATATGATATTTTCAGTCCACCTAATATTGAGGAGAAAATTAATTTTGATTACAATATGCCTCCTATATTTGATGATTATGGTGATGAGAATAATAATGATAGCTATTTTGTTGAATTTTCTCCCACTACAATTAATAAGAGTGATTATGCTTATGTGGAGAGTAATAATCATTTTATGCATGTGGCTCATGATAAGAATGTTTTATGTGATAGTTATATTGTTAATTTTATTCATGATGCTACTGAAAGTTATTATGAGAGAGGGAAACATGGTCTTATGTATCTCAATAATATTAAGTTTCCTCTCTTTATGTTGAAAGTCTTGAAGTTGCACTTGTTTTGCGTTCCTATGCTTGTTGCTTTGTGCTTTAATGACTTTTTTTCTTAAAAGATTCCTATGCATAGGAAGTGGGTTAGACTTAAATGTGTTTTGAATTTTCTTCTTGATGCTCTCTTTTACTTCAATTCATATTTCTTATGTGAGCATCTTCTCAAACTTTCATGCCTAACTTAAAGGCGTTAAAGAAAAGTACTTGTTGGGAGATAACCCAAGAGGTTCCTTGAGTCTTGGAAGTTATTACTTCAGTAATGACATCTCCTTATCCTTTTTGTTTGCTTTTTGTGCCAATAATAACCTCTAATGAGAGGGAAGTAAGATTTGGGGAGTTGCTGTCCCGAAACAGATTTCTGTTCTCCACCATAAATATTCGTGAGGAGTCTCTGTAACTAGGATTGAGCTGATAATTTATGAATAAATCCCCCAGTATGTTAGCTAACTTTCGTTGTTTCAACACTTTGTGATTTGAGCAACAGAAGATTTTCAAAAAAATCGGTTTCTACCTGCTGGTCTGTTTTGACAGATTTCTGCCATTATTTGCATTTGCTTCTTATTGATTCCTTTTTGAGTTATCTTTTGGGGAATTAAGCTTTTTGAAGGAGTTACTAAAGTAGCTTGTGTTTTTAGTGAAAATTTTTGTTGTTCCAAAGCTTTGCCTAAGGTCTAATATCTTTTGAATACACTAATGTTGCTAATGAAGATTGTATGAAGGAAAATTTTCAGGTATAGAAAGAGAATGATGTAATGAGATGAAGAATGGACAAAAGCTCAAGCTTGGGGATGCCACCATGGTGTCACCCCAAGAAATATTCAAGAAGTACAAGCTTCAAAGCTTGGGTATGCCCAAGGCATCCCCTTCTTCATTAATAAAAAGCTCAGGTCTTTCTAGACACTTTGTTTTTATTGTTTCATGCACAGTTGTGTTGTTCTTGGAGCGTCTTAGTTTTCGCTTTTGGTTTTCGTTTGCTTAGTTTGCTTGAGTAAGTTGGTTGGATCACAACACACTTCTTTTGGAGAGAGACACACTCTGTTTTCACTGCCTAGAACACTCGAGTTTTCATTCTTATTGTTTGGTGAGTGTTCTCTTTTGCTATCACTGTGTTTTGCCTTGGTTTTCTTGTGCTTTCAGCTTAGAACTTTTTAGTTCTTCTTTGTGGATTTGTGAGACAATCTCACTGATCTTTATTGATTATTATCTTTGTGAGTTGTTTCAAATAAATTGATTGGTGTTGGAAAAGAGTAGAAAGTTTTATGCTTATAGTGGTACAAAAGTGAGCTTTCTTTGACTGTGGCTTAGACTTTATCATGTCATGCTAGATGTTGTTTTGACTTTATGATTAGTAATTATTGTTGTAGCATGACTTGTTTCAAACAATTAGGATTGCTTAATGTGCCTTGGAAGAATCATGTGTTGTTTTAGCATACAAAAGCATAGTATTGTGCTATTCTCCTTTGATGCTTTGTTTGGGTTGACTTGGCACATGCTCACACCATGTTATGGCTATGAACAAGTCACCTTAGACTCTATGATCATTTAGCCCTTGACTTGTAGTACCACTCTATGCTTTGATTAGTAATGTTTTGTTGCTCTGCATGATAATGGCCATTATTGCTCTCTTAGTTGGTTGCTCCCAGTCTTTTGCTAGCCTCCACTTGTATGAGTAAGTTCTTGATACGTCGGAAACATATCTATAATTTTTTATGTTCCATGCTTGTTAGTATCTACTTTGCTTTGCTTTGTCTACACTTTGAGGTGCTTTTTGCATGTTTCCTGGTACTAACCTATTAACAAGTTGCCACAGTGTCAGTTGCATGTTTTCTACTGTTTTTGGTCCGAGAAAAGCTAGTAAGGAAATATTCTCGGAATTGGATGGGACAACTGTCAAAGTCAATAAATTTCCGTGGGGAACAAGAAGTCCAGAGGGGAGACGGAGAAGCGGGCCAAGGCAGCCAAATCCCCCTAGGCACGGGGTGGGCCCTGCCCCATGCCTGGGTAGAGTTTGACCCCCATGGCCGCCTCCTCGGCCTCCCCCTGCGCCTATAAGAAGCCCCCGATGCAGAAACCCTAAGCACCCGATCAAATCTCCACGAAATCGTCTGTAGCCGCCGCCACCATCGTCCATAGATCGAGGGGGATCTGAAGTTCTTCCCGGCACCCTGCCGGAGGGGAGATCATTCCGGAGGCCTTCTCTCCGGTATGATGCGTGAGTAGTTCCACCTTGGACTATGAGTCCATGTAGTAGCTAGATGGCTGTATATCCTCCTTTGTGCTTTCATGTATAGACCTTGTGAGCTCCGTTCATGATCAAGATCTAATCTATTTGTAATCATGCATGTTGGGTTTGTGGGGATCCGATGGATATTGAGATTATTATGCTAGTTTTATTAATAGTTTTTTCTTATGATTCTATCATGTCTGTGTTGTCTGTGATATTGCATGCTCTCCGTTGTTAGTAGCTATCTTGGCCAAGTAGTTGCTAGTGAATCCAAGAGGGGGTATTTATGCTCGATAGTGGGTTCATGCCTCTAGTTTCCAAGGGAAGTGACAGAAATATCTTCGATTGTAGATGTGTTGTTGCCACTAGGGAGAAAGCAACGGTCTCTTGTTCATGGAACATGTGGACTGTTTACCGTACACACTTTGCTTAAAGCAGTTGTCTGTTTCTTGCAACTTAATACTAGAGGGGGTTCGGATGATAACCTTAAGGTGGACTTCTAGTCATAGATGCAGTTGGATGGTGGTCTATGTATCTTGTTATATTTCCCAAGCGAATCTCATAGGATCTTTCTGAATAGTAATTGCATTGTTATGCCTTGCTCAGTTCCTGTCAATTGCCCTGTTGTAATTTGTTTACCCTTCATGCCATGTTGTTTATCTAAGGAGAGAACCTCTAGTGAACTATGGACCCTGGTCCAATATTTACCATTGATACATCTTCCACTGTTACTTGTTTACTTGCTGCAAACCATTACCTTCCACATCATACGTTTAATCCTTTGTTATAGCAAATCGATGAGCTTGACAACCTCACTAATTCGTTGGGGAAAAGTCTTGAGTTTGTGTTGTGCAGGTCTCCATGTTGCTTGCAACACCTGTGTGACGTTTCCTTCCTCCTACTGGTTCGATAAGCTTGGTTTCTTACCGAGGGAAGACTTGCTGCTGTGCTGTTTCACACCTTGCTCTTGGGGTTCCCAACAGACTCCACGACAAGCACCAAGTTCTCTAGTGCCATCAAGGAGTCATCAACAAGTTTTCTAGCGCCGTTGCCGGGGACATATATAGAACAACTTCAACCTTTTCCTCCCCGTCAAGCACCAGCTACCAACAAGTTTTCTGGCGCCGTTGCGGGGGAGGCTAAGGACGTCTTCACTAGGGGAGTCCTTCACTTCCTTTTTTACTTTGTTTTTAGTTTGCTTTGTTTCATTTGCTTCGTTTTTTTGCCTCTTTTCAAAAAACCCAAAAAAATTAGTTTAGTTTGGTTTGCTTTCTTCATTCAAAAACAAAAAAACTTAGTTTCTGCTCTAGTTGCTGGTCTGTTATTGCCTTGCTTTGTCATTCTTTCTACCAATGGATGGTTTCTTTGAAACTAGTTCTTTCTGGCAAGGTGGGTTCACGGAAGAAGAAAAGTATTATTATAAGGAGCACCGTTTGTCACAAAAAGGGAAACACTTATGGGAAAAATTGATAGATTGAATACTATTGCTAGAGAGGTGTGCTCTACTTATAATGTTACTTATTGCTTTGATAAATCTTGTTGCTGTAGGAGGTATACACACCTGCCTTTTCAATGTGAGTATAATGATAATGTTACCATATCTTCTTATGTTAAAGGAAATTATGACTTTTATGATGTGGAACAAATTAAAGAATTTATTTCTTTCAAGGGTGCATTTGAACTTGCCAGTTTGCTTGAAAATACTGATGATGCACCTTATGAATATGAGGTTTATGAGATACTTAAATTTTGCTTTGATAATTACAAGGAAGAAAATGGCTATATTCTTGAATATTTTAATAGGTGCTTTCCACAAACGGTAGAGACTAATGCCTTGCAGGAGCCTATGGAAGAAGAAATTGCTGAAACTGAAAGCTCATTAGATAAAAAAGAGGAGGAGAGTGATGGTCAAGAGGAGGAAGAATGGATCTACCCATGCCTACCTTCTAATGAGAGTAACTCTTTACCTCTTACATTATTTGATTGTCCCCCATTCTTACCAAAGGAGGATGAATGTTATGTTCCTACATATTCTTTTGAAATATCTGGTGTGGGTAAAACTTGTGATAATAGTTATACTCCTGTTATCTATGATAATCCTCTATTTGTGCCTAACTTTGAAATGCAGGGTACTAAAGAGTTTTTCTTAGAAAATGTTTATGATAAAGCTCTAGATGATGGCCCTATGTTGAATGATCAGTCTTCTTGTTATAAAATTGTTAAAAGTGGGTTTGAAGGTTTTAATCCCACTAATTTTGAGCTTGATAAATATTATGTGTTTGTAGATCATGAAAAGCATGATTTATGTGATAGTTATATTGTTGAGTTTATTCATTATGCTACTGAAAGTTATTATGAGAGAGGGAAACATGGTCTTATGTATCTCAACAATATTAAGTTTCCCCTCTTTATGTTGAAAATCTTGAAGTTGCACTTGTTTAGCTTTCCTATGCTTGTTTCTTTGTGCTTTCATGACTTGTTTCTTTACAAGATTCCTATTCATAGGAAGTGGGTTAGACTTAAATGTGTTTTGAATTTGCTTCTTGATGCTCTCTTTTACTTCAATTCATATTTTTATGAGAGCATCTTCTCAAACTATCATGCCTAACTTAAATGCGTTAAAGAAAAGTACTTGTTAGGAGATAATCCAAGAGTTTTATTGAATCTTGGAAGTTATTACTTCAGTAGTGACCTCTGCTTATCCTTTTTGTTTGCTTTTTGTGCCAACAATGACCTCTAAAGAGAGGGAAGTAAGATTTGGGGAGTTGCTGTCCCAAAACAGATTTCTGTCCTCCACCATAAATATTCGTGAGGAGTCTTTGTAACTAGGATTGAGCTAAAAAGTTACGAATAAATCCCCCAGTATGTTAGATAACTTTCGTTAGTTCAACAATTTTTGATTTGAGCAACAGAAGATGTTAGAAAAAATCGGTTTCTACCTGTTGGTCTGTTTTGACAGATTTCGGCCATTATTTACATTTGCTTCTTATTGATTCCTTTTTGAGTTCTCTTTTGGAGAATTGAGCTTTTTGAAGGAGTTACTACAGTAGCTTGTGTTTTTAGTGAAAAGCCTTGCTGTTCCAAAGCTTTGCAGAGGTTTAATATCTTTTGAATAAACTAATGTTGCTAATGAAGATTGTGTAAAGTTTTGTATGAAGTAAAATTTTCAGGTGTAGAGAGAGAATGATGCAATGAGATGAAGAATGGAAAAAATCTCAAGCTTGGGGATGCCACCATGGTGTCACCCCAAGAAATATCCAAGAGGTACATGTTGGAATTATGCCCTAGAGGCAATAATAAAGATGTTATTATTATAATTCTTGTTCATTATAAAGTTTATATTCCATGCTAGAATTGTCTTAAGCGGAAACTTTAATACTTGTGTGGTTTGTGAACAACACCGTGTCCCTAGTATGCCTCTATGGACTAGCTCATTGATTAATGATGGTTAAGGTTTCCTAACCATAGAAATGAGTTGTCGATTAATAATGAGATCATGTCATTGGGAGAATGATATGATGGACATACCCAAACTAAGCGGAGCAATTAGATCGTGTCATCGTATTCATCTTTGCGAAGCTTTTCCTATGTCAAATATTGTATTCCTTAGACCATGAGATAATGCAACTCCCTGGTATCGAAAGAAAGCTTTGAGGTCATCAAACGTCATCCTATGAGAGGGTGATCATAAAGGTGTCACTCAGGTGATCGGAAAGTACCTGTTGGGTTGTATGTATCGAGATGGGATTTGTCCCTCCCAAGTCGGAGAGATATACTTCGGGCCCACATGGTAATCGATATCAACACCGCTTGCAAGCATGTGGTTAAGGAGTTAATCACAAAGTGATATCGGATTACGGAACGAGTAAAGTACTTGCTGTGAACGAGATTGAACTAGGTATGACGGTACCGATGATCAAATCTCGGGCAAGTAAAATATCGCGAGACGAAGGGAATATATATATATGGGATTGATTGAATCCTGGCATCGTGGTTCATCCGATATGATCATCGATGAATGTGTGGGAGTCAATATGGGTTTCCAGACCCCGCTGTTGATTATTGATAGAAGATCATGTCTGCATATTCTCGAACCCGAAGGGTCACACACTTAACGTGTCTCGACGCTAGGATAGATTGGATAATTGGTTTATGAGTTTTTGTTCGGAGTCTCGGATGGGATCCGGGACATCGCGAGAGGTTCCAGAATGGTCCGTAGAATAAGATTCATATAAGGCAATGCACTTTTTGGAGTTCGGAATTGTTTCGGGTTATTCGGTATTGTACCGGAAGCTTCTAGAACCTTTCGGAGTGGGACCAACGTGGCCCCACTTGCCGGGAGGGGGCATGGGCCTATGAGGGAGTGCCCTGGCCGCATTGGGCCAGGGGCACAAGGCCCCATAGGGCCCTGCCGGCCAAACCCTAGGGAAACCCTAGGGGAGATTCTAGAAGGGGGGGAACTTGCCCCCCACTCCTCCCTCCTTTGGCCGCCGGCCTAGGGCTTGGGGGAGGGGCAAGGGCCAGCCGCCCACCCCTCTATATAAAGAGGGCTGGGGGCGCACCCTCCCCACACCTCCTCCACAACCATAGCCGCCCTTCTGCCCCTCCTCTCTCTCTCCCTCCCGACTGCGCGTAGGCGAAGCCCTGCCACAGAAACTCTCCACCGCTTGCACCGCGACGTCACGTTGTAGATCCAATCCATCTCTCCACCCCACTTGCTGGACCGAGGAAGGATGAGACGTCGAGTCGCCGCACGTGTGCATCTCTCGGAGGCATCGCCACTTGCGGTGTTAGATCGGATCGGATCGCGAGGAGGAGAAGCGAGTACGACTACTTCACCCACGTTCCGTCGAACATTCCGCTGTGCGAATCTTCAAGGGTATGAAGATCTCATCTATCCCCCCTCGTTGTTTGCATCTCCTAGATTAGATCTTGGCTTTCCCGTTCGCATCCGTAGAATATTTTTGATTTACTATGCTGCGAAACCCTTCAGTGGTATCAGAGCTAGATCTATGCGTAGATGTGTTTCACGAGTAGAACGCAACATGGTTGTTGCGGGTGTTGATGTTTTCTGTTGCAAGCCTCTTGTTTGTGTACTTCTTATGACGCGGGATAGTGAGATCGAAGCGGTCCAGGCCAACCTTATGCGACCTCGTTCGCGAGACCGGCTCCGCACTTGACGTGTGGCTTGTTCCACACATGCGGCTGGTGGATGCCAGTTTCTCTCACTATAGTTGTTATGGGATTTACACCGGAGTTTGGCAACCATAATATCACCGTTGTGGCTTTCCGTAGGTAAGAATCGTTCTTAGCTTGCTACTCCCATAAGCCATGTAAAACATGCAACAACAAAGTAGAGGCATCTAACTTGTTTTTGCAGGGAGTGTTTTTTGTGATATGGTATGGCCCAAGATGTGATGTGTATGTTGTATGCAATGATCATGTTTTGTAATGTTTCACGACTTGCATGTCGATGAGTACACAACCGGCAAGAGCCATATGGTTGTCTTTATAATTCTGTATGACCTGTGTGTCAACTTCTTATACGCCATGTAATAGCTTTACTTTATCGCTAAGTAGTTAGCAATAGTTGTAGTTGCTATTCATGGTGGAGGCAATCATGGTGGAGTTATGGAGATCATGCCGGCACGCACAAGATGGAGATCATTGCGCGAAGATTGGCTATACCATGTCACATAAAGTTATATGCATGTGATGTTTATCCTTTTATGTATCTTATTATGCTTAGATTGCGACGGTAGCATTATAAGATGATTCCTCACTTAAAGATCAAGATAAAACTGTGTTCTCCCCATGTATGCACCGTTGCGAAAGTTCGTCGTGTTCAAGCATCACGTGATGATCGGGTGCTATAAACTCTACGTTCACATACAACGGGTGCAAGCCAGTTTTGCACACGCGGAAATACTTGGGTTTGACTTGACGAGCCTAGCATGTACAGACATGGCCTCGGAACACATGAACCGAAAGGTTAAGCATGAGTCATATGAATGATATGATCGACACTTCGTTGTCCACCATTGAAACCACATCTCTTCTCGTGAAGATCGGATTAGGTGTGGTGAATTTGGATCATGTTCACCAAACAACTTGAGGGATGTTGAATTTAGTGGGAGTTCATCTAGTAATTTGATTAAGTTGAACTAGTTATCACGAACATAGTCTAAATTGTACTTGCAAATTTTGTAGATCAAATGGCTAAGTCCAACTTCAACTTCAATGTTTTTGCTGAGAAATGAAAGCTTAAGAACAATGGGTCTAACTTCACCAACTGGTTCCGCAATCTGAGAATCATTCTCGCTGGCGGACAAAAGGACTATGTCCTTGAGAATGCGCTAGGTGACGCCCCTGCTGTAGATGCGCCGGCTGATGAGAAAGCTGTTTATCAGTCGCGCAAAGATGATTATGATGTGATTAAGAGCACCATGTTGTTTGCTATGGAATCGGACCTTCAAAATCGTTTTGAAGATTACCCCGGGCCCTTTGATATTCTTGAGGAACTGAAAACTATGTTCCAGACTCAGGCCCGTTCTGAGAGATATGAGATCTCTAAGAAATTCTTTAACTGCAAGATGGAGGAAGGGAGTTCCGTTAGTGAGCACGCCATAAAGATGTCGGGCTACGCTCAATGCCTTGAGAAACTGGACTGCAAGATTCCAGAGGAGCTCAAGATTGACAGGCTTCTGCAATCACTCCCTCCTAGCTACAAAAGTTTTGTAGTTACTCATAATCAGATTGGTTCCACTGATACGATCACCGAGATCTTCGCTAAGATGAAAGCTGCGGAGGTGGACATCAAGAAAGATAATCATGTGTTGATGGTCAACAAGCCCCCCATCTTTAAGAAAGGTAAGGGTGCAATGAAGCCCTTCAAGAAAGGCAACGGCAAGCGCGTTGCCCCTGCTGAGAAGAAGCTCAAGTCTGGACCTAAGCCGGACACTGAGTGCTTCTATTGCAAGGACAAGGGTCACTGGAAGCGCAACTGTCCGAAGTTCTTAGCGGACAAGAAGGCTGGCACCATCAAAGGTATATTTGATATACATGTTATTGATGTTTTCCTTACTAGCCCTTGCTGTAGTGCCTGGGTAATTGATACTGGTTCAGTTGCTAATATTTGTAACTCAAAACAGGAGCTACGGAATAGACGGCGGCTTGCGAGGGATGAGGTGACGATGCGCGTTGGCAACAGATCAAGAGTTGATGTGATGGCAGTCGGCACGCTCTCCTTAGTTTTACCTTCGGGATTAGTTTTAAACCTCAATAAATGTTATTATGTGCCTGCGTTGAGCATGAACATCATATCTGGATCGTGTTTATTGCAAGACGGTTATTCATTTAGATCTGAGAATAATGGTTGTTCTATTTATATGAGTAACATCTTTTATGGTCATGCACCTACTGTGAATGTTTATTTCTTCTGAATCTCGAAAGGGACGAAACACACATCCATAACATTGAGGCTAAGAGATGCAATGTAGATAGTGATAATACTACTTATTTGTGGCACTTTCGTCTAGGTCATATTGGTGTAAAACGCATGAAGAAACTCCATTCTGATGGACTTTTAGAGTCTCTTGATTTTGATTCATTTGACACATGCGAACCATGCCTCATGGGCAAGATGATCAAAACCCCGTTCTTCGGAATGATGGAGCGAGCAACGGACTTGTTGGAAATCATACATACCGATGTATGCGGACCGATGAGTGTTTCGACGTGCGGTGGATATCGCTATTTTCTCACTTTTACTGATGACTTAAGTAGATATGGGTATATCTATTTAATGAAACATAAATCTGAAACATTTGAAAAGTTCAAAGAATTTCAGAATGAAGTGGAGAACCATCGTAACAGAAAAATTAAGTTTCTACGATCCGATCGTGGAGGTGAATATTTGAGTTATGATTTTCTCACGCATCTTAAAGCAAGCGGAATCGTTACGCAACTCACGCCACCCGGAACACCACAGCGCAATGGTGTGTCTGAACGCCAGAATCGAAGTCTATTAGATATGGTCCGATCAATGATGTCTCTTACTGATTTGCCGTTATCATTTTGGGGTTATGCATTAGAAACCGCTGCATTCACTTTAAATAGGGCACCATCTAAATCCGTTGAGACGACACCGTATGAACTGTGGTTTGGTGCTAAACCTAAGTTGTCGTTTCTTAAAGTTTGGGGATGCGAAGCTTACGTCAAGAAGTTGATGCCGGACAAGCTCGAACCCAAAGCGGAGAAATGCGTCTTCATAGGATACCCTAAGGAAACTATTGGGTATACCTTCTATCATAGAATCGAAGGCAAAGTGTTTGTCGCAAAGAACGGGTCCTTTCTTGAGAAGGAGTTTCTCTCGAAATAAGTGAGTGGGAGGAAAGTAGAGCTAGACGAGGTTGTTGAACCTTCTCTTGAATTGGAGAGTAGAGCAGCACCTGAAATTGTTCCAGTGCCGCCTGCACCAACAATAGAGGAAGCTAATGACAAGGATCATGAAGCTTCGGACGATGCTACTACTGAACGTCGCAGGTCGACAAGGTCGCGTGCCCCTCCTGAGTGGTATGGCAACCCTGCGAACTATGAGGAAGCGATGATGAGCCCAGACTCTGAGAAATGGCTAGAGGCCATGAAATCCGAATTGGGATCCATGAGCGAAAACCAAGTATGGACTTTGGGGGACCCTCCTAGCGACCGAAAGGCCGTTGAGTGCAAATGGATCTTCAAGAAGAAAACGGACGCGGATGGTAATGTTACCGTCTTTAAAGCACGACTTGTCGCGAAAGGTTTTTGACAAGTTCAAGGTGTTGACTACGATGAGACTTTCTCTCCTGTAGCAATGTTTAAGTCCATTCGGATCTTATTAGCAATTGATGCGTTTCATGATTATGAAATATGGCAGATGGATGTCAAGACTGCATTCCTCAATGGCAACATTGATGAAGAGTTGTATATGATGCAACCCGAAGGTTTTGTCGATCCTAAGGATGCTGATAAAGTGTGCAAACTTCAGTGTTCCATTTATGGATTGAAGCAAGCATCTCGGAGTTGGAACCTTTGTTTTGATCAAGTGATCAAGAGCTTTGGATTTGTTCCAAATTGCTATGAAGCTTGTATCTACAAGAAAGTGAGTGGGAGCTCAGTGACATTTCTGGTACTATATGTGGATGACATATTAATTATTGGAAATGACATTGACATGCTTAACGATGTGAAGAGTTATTTGAACAAATGTTTTTCAATGAAAGACCTAGGGGAAGCTGCTTATATATTGGGCATCAAAATCTATAGAGATAGACAAAGACGCCTGATAGCTTTAAGCCAGAGTACATACCTAGACAAAGTTCTGAAAAGGTTTAGAATGGATAAGGCAAAGAAAGGTTCAGCGCCTATGTTGTAAGGTAAGATGTTGAGCAAGGATCATTGTCCAGCTACGGTAAATGATAGAGAAGCCATGAGCAAAGTGCCTTATGCCTCGGCCATAGGTTCTATCATGTATGCCATGCTGTGTACTAGACCGGATGTGTCCAATGCTCTTAGTTTGACGAGCAGGTACCAAAGTGATCCAGGAGAGGAACACTGGACAGCCGTGAAGAACATCCTAAAGTACTTGAATAGGACTAAAGAAATGTTCTTAGTCTATGGAGGTGATGAACAGCTCGTCGTAAAGGGTTACCTCGACGCTAGTTTCGACACCGACAAGGATGATTCTAAATCTCAGATAGGATACGTTTATATTTTGAATGGAGGAGCTGTGACCTGGAGAAGCTGCAAGCAAAGCGTGATCGCGGGATCTACAGTAGAAGCGGAATACATGGCTGCTGCAGAAGCGTCAAGTGAAGGAGTTTGGATCAGGAACTTCATCACTGAGCTTGGCATGGTTCCAAGTGCCTTGGACCCGCTGCAGATATTGTGTGACAACACTGGCGCCATAGCACTAGCTAAGGAACCAAGATATCATCCAAAGACCAAGCATATCAACCACAAGTTTCATATAATCCGAGATTATATAGCATATGGAGATCTGAAGATTAGCAAAGTACATACATATCTGAATGTCGCAGATCCATTGACTAAACCTCTTCCACGTGCAGAACATGATCAGCACCTTAGTGCCATGGGTGTTAGATTGTTGCCAAATGTATACTAGATTATTGACTCTAGTGCAAGTGGGAGACAGTTGGAATTATGCCCTAGAGGCAATAATAAAGATGTTATTATTATAATTCTTGTTCATGATAAAGTTTATATTCCATGCTAGAATTGTATTAAGCGGTAACTTTAATACTTATGTGGTTTGTGAACAACACCGTGTCCCTAGTATGCCTCTATGGACTAGCTCATTGATTAATGATGGTTAAGGTTTCCTAACCATAGACATGAGTTCTCGATTAATAATGAGATCATGTCATTGGGAGAATGATATGATGGACAGACCCAAACTAAGCGGAGCAATTAGATCGTGTCATCGTGTTCATCTTTGCGAAGCTTTTCTCATGTCAAATATTGTATTCCTTAGACCATGAGATAATGCAACTCCCTGGTATCGAAAGAAAGCTTTGAGGTCATCAAACATCATCCTATGATAGGGTGATCATAAAGGTGTCTCTCAGGTGATCGTAAAGTACCTGTTGGGTTGTATGTATCGAGATGGGATTTGTCCCTCCCAAGTCGGAGAGATATACTTCGGGCCCACTCGGTAATCGATATCAACACCGCTTGCAAGCATGTGGTTAAGGAGTTAATCACAAAGTGATATCGGATTACGGAACGAGTAAAGTACTTGCTGTGAACGATATTGAACTAGGTATGACGGTACCGACGATCAAATCTCGGGCAAGTAAAATATCGCGAGACGAAGGGAATATATATATGGGATTGATTGAATCCTGGCATCGTGGTTAATCCGATATGATCATCGATGAATGTGTGGGAGTCAATATGGGTTTCCAGACCTCGCTGTTGATTATTGATAGAAGATCATGTCTGCATATTCTCGAACCCGAAGGGTCACACACTTAACGTGTCTCGACGCTAGGATAGATTGGATAATTGGTTTATGAGTTTTTGTTCGGAGTCTCGGATGTGATCCGAGACATCGCGAGAGGTTCCAGAATAGTCCGGAGAATAAGATTCATATAAGGCAATGCAGTTTTTGGAGCTCGAAATTGTTTCGGGTTATTCGGTATTGTACCGGAAGCTTCTAGAACCTTCCGGAGTGGGACCAACGTGGCCCCACTTGCCAGGAGGGGGCATGGGCCTATGAGGGAGTGCCCTGGCCGCATTGGGCCAGGGGCACAAGGCCCCATAGGGCCCAGCCGGCCAAACCCTAGGGAAACCCTAGGGGAGCTTCTAGAAGGGGGGAACTTGCCCCCACTCCTCCCTCCTTTGGCCGCCGGCCTAGGGCTTGGGGGAGGGGCAAGGGCCAGCCGCCCACCCCTCTATATAAAGAGGGCTGGGGGCGCACCCTCCCCACACCTCCTCCACAACCATAGCCACTCTGCTGCCCCTCCTCTCTCTCTCCCTCCCGACTGCGCGTAGGCGAAGCCCTGCCGCAGAAACTCTCCACCGCTTGCACCGCGCTGTCGCATTGTAGATCCAATCCATCTCTCCACCCCACTTGCTGGACCGAGGAAGGAGGATACGTCGAGTCACGCACGTGTGCATCTCTCGGAGGCATCGCCACTTGCGGTGTTAGATCGGATCGGATCAGATCGCGAGGAGGAGAAGCGAGTACGACTACATCACCCATGTTCCGTCGAACATTCCGCTGTGCGAATCTTCAAGGGTATGAAGATCTCATATATCCCCCCTTGTTGTTTGCATCTCCTAGATTAGATCTTGGCTTTCCCGTTCACATCCGTAGAAATTTTTTGATTTACTATGCTGCGAAACCCTTCAGTACAAGTGTCAAAGCTTGGAGATGCCCAAGGCATCCCCTTCTTCATCAATAAAAAGCTCAGGTATGTCTAGACACTTCGTTTTTATTGTTTCATGCACAGCTGTGTTGTTCTTGGAGCATCTTAGTTGTTATTTGCTTTCCTTAGGTTGTTTAGTTTGCTTGAATAAAGTAGTTTGGACCCCCGTTCTCGCTGTGTTGTTTTGCAAATAAGTTGCTTGGTGTTGGAAAGGAGTAGTAAGTTCTTGCTTGAAGTGCAAGAGGAGCTTGCATTGACTGTGACTTAGACCTTAGCATGACATGCTAGGTGTTGTTTTGACCTTATGCTTAGTGATTATTGATGTAGCATGTCTTGTTCCAAACAATTGGGATTTCTTAGTGTGCCTTGAAGAAATTATGCATTGTTTTAGCATGCAAAATCATAGTATTGTGGTATTCTCCATTAATGCTTTGTTTGGGTTGACTTGGCACATGCTCACACCATGTTATGACTATGACAAGTCACCATTAGCCTCTATGATCATTTAGTCCTTGACTTGTAGCACCACTCTATGCTTTTATTAGTAATGCTTTGTTGCTCTGCATGCTTATGGCCATTATGATCTCTTAGTTGGTTGCTCCCAGTCTTTTGCTAGCCTCCACTTGTATGAGTAAGCTCTACTCATGCTTCCAACTCCCAAAGAAATCAAGTTATTCCAAAGTGTCCACTATAAACTCCTATGCATGGTGTGTTACACCATTCCAAGTATATTCTTGTTTTCAGCTATCTTCCAATTAAAAACTAATTTGTTATGTGAAAACTTAGTGATTAAAGACCTCACAAACTTGATGTCACACTTTATATTCCTTGCCCCTAATAAACTTGAACCATTGTGTCATTTATGTTGTATATTCTTGCACTTATACGTTGGAATTAGCAGAACCGTGCTGTCATGGGGAACGTTTTCAACATTGCACTTGTACTTTGTACTCAGTTGATATCATGCTCTTTTGTCTATGGATGTCACCGGTGTGAAATAAATAGGAAACTTGTAAGTCCATGGAGTTTGTATTCTGTGTTAGAGAAACACCTAGGCCGCTAGCCTAAGCCATGCCTAATCATGGTGGAAACTTGCAGCATCACCATAGTGAGCTATCTATGAAGCATCCTCAATAAAAAGCTATGCATATAGTAAATAAAAAGATCGATGAGATGCTCATTGTCTGCTTGCCTTGTCATTTTGGTTATGGGAAAGCTCCTGTACCATGTGCAAGGGGTACCCCGTTTGCGGTTCTCTATGATATGCAAATACTTACAATGAAAAGAACTTACCTGTGACTGAAGTTGAGTAGCATGAGGTGTGACTCTCGTATTCAAGGGACTTAAAATTGCCAACTTATACTTCGTCAAGCATATACTCCATCTTTGTTCACTTTAACCTTAATCACTTCAAGATGCTTATGATAGGGGCAATGAGGGATGAAAGCTAACAAGTACCATAATTTTTGGAACCTCTTTTTGAGACTTGAAATCCCTGCTTCCTTTACAAAAAGGCCTTTCTTCCACCATTATTGAGTCTCCACCTTCTACCTTTAGGCACCATTAAGAGAGCATAGTTGCTATTCTTAGTTTTATGTGAAGTGTCCCAAAGCTTATTGATTGATGCATATTGTGATATTACTTGTTCTTGTGCTATTTGTTTCTAGTCACCCTTGTGAACTTTGAAGGTGTCCTATGCATCTATATTGCTACTCTATGAGGGACAAGCCGATTGCCACTATGCTATGTTTTCTATATGTGAAACAAACAAACGTTTTTCAATGCATGTTATTCATGATTTTTGTTTGTAGCCTTTCATGTTGAATGCATAGTTACTATGTCCTACTGTTAGAACTCCATCTTTCATGCACATGTTTAGAGTTCTTTGATCCCAGCTTTCAATTCTTGCAAATGGTTGGATCTTTATTGTGAGGGTGCATGTCACCTCAAAAATTATTATTTTATCACTTACCTACTCGAGGACGAGCAGGAGTTAAGCTTGGGGATGATTGATACGTCGGAAACGTATCTATAATTTTTGATGTTCCATGCTTGTTAGTATCTACTTTGCTTTGCTTTGTCTACACTTTGAGGTGCTATTTACATGTTTTCTGGTACTAACCTATTAACAAGTTGCCACAGTGCCAGATTCCTATTTTCTGTTGTTTTTGGTTCCAGAAAAGCTAGTAAGGAAATATTCTTGGAATTGGACGGGATAAACATCAAAGTCGATAACTTTCTGTGGGGAACAAGAAGTCTAGAGGGGAGACGGAGAAGTGGGTCAGGGCAGCCAAACCCCTCTAGGCGCGGGTGGGCCCTACCCTACGCCTGGGTAGGGTTTGACCCACCCTGGCCGCCTCCTCGGCCTCCCCCTTTGCCTATAAGAAGCCCCCGATGCAGAAACCCTAAGCACCCGACCAAATCTCCACGAAACCATCTGTAGCCTCCGCCACCATCGTTCCTAGATCGAGGGGGATCTAAAGTTCTTCCCGGCACCCTGCCGGAGGGGAGATCATTCCGGAGGCCTTCTCTCCGGTATGATGCATGAGTAGTTCCACCTTGGACTATGGGTCCATGTAATAGCTAGATGGTTGTATCTCCTCCTTTGTGCTTTCATGTATAGATCTTGTGAGCTCCGTTCATGATCAAGATCTAATCTATTTGTAATCATGCATGTTGGGTTTGCGGGGTCCGATGGATATTGAGATTATTATGTTGGTTTGATTAATGGTTTTTTCTTATGATTCTATCATGTCTGTGTTGTTTGTGACCTTGCATGCTCTCTGTTGTTAGTAGCTATCGTGGCCAAGTAGTTGCTAGTGACTCCAAGGGGGGTACTTATGCTCGATCACTACAAGGAATGTGTCAAACTATGAAGTTTTAGTAGTGACCCTGAATGAAATCGTCATAAATTTATGACGATTCTATACTAGATGGTCATAAGCTATTTGGAAGGGCCAAATCCTTATTAAACTATGACGATTTCATGAAAAACGTCGTAATTTCTATGGACAAAATCGTCATAATTTCTAGACGGGTTGAGATATAAGAGAGGGTCAATATCAACCGTAGGATGTAAACGTAATAAACGTATAGGATTTGAAGTGTGGAAACTTGTTGTGGATCGGTGACCTGGCATACAGCACGCACAAAATCCCCCGCCCCCAGGACCCCTCCATCCTCTAACCCTAATCTCTCCCCAGCCGCCACACCACTCCCATCTCCCCAGCCGCCACACCACGCCCATCTCCGGTCGCCCCTTCTCCCCTGGCCGACAGCTCCCCTGGCCGTCGCTTCTCCTCCTCCTCCTCCTCCTCCTCCTCCTCCTTCTAGATCGAATGCTGCCGCCGCTTCTCCCCTGGCCGACAGCTCCCCTCCGGCGCCGCCCTTCTCCCAAAGCCACGACCGTCCTCCCCTCCGCCGTCCCAGTAACCATGTCCCTGCTCGATCCCGAGGACGTCCTTGACGGCTACTTCCCGGATCCACAGTTCCGCTGGGTCTAGCAGAGACGACCAGACGCCGGGACGGTGGCGCTCTGCCACAAGGATGCTCCAGCGGCGGCGGGCGTCGTCCTCCATGCGTCTACTTGCTCGCAAGCAGGACCGACAGCAGAGGAGATGGCGGCCGGCACAACGTCTGGGATCTATCCTGGTGCCTCCTCCCCTCGGCAACCTCACCCACCTACTCGCCAAGGTAGCATCCCGCCTCTCCTACTGCGTGGCTCCCTCTAGCCCCTGCTCTCCTCCTCCTTCCCAGATCCCATCGGGCGTCCTCCTCTACTCCACCTCTCTGCTCGTCCCTCGCTTGACCTTGCAGGCGCTAATCCCATCTCTCGCTTGTTTCACCTCGCAGGCACCAAAGAAGGAAAGGCAACACCGTGGAGCCAGTGCCGCCCCCAATATCCTCGTCCCAGTGGGGGAGAAGTGCGTCATCCTCGTACCCGTGGATCCAGGCGTGCTGCAGATGAGGGAAGATGGAGTCCTCCACTCCTGACTACCAGCCGCTCGGCCTTCTGCCTCCGGCATCCAGGGAACGTCCTCACCCCTGGGCGCATCCCGTGTGCATGCCCACCAGTACGAACTTCCTCCATGCCCTTTTTTTGGACAAATTCCTCTGCTCCTCTGCGTGTGCCTGGTTGTTGTTGCCTCTCCTCTCGGTTCTAGCTTCATGTGCGTGTGGATGCTATGATATGGATCTGATTGATATCTGATTCCTAGCTGATTGTATGTGGATGATACTTGTACATGCTACAATTGCAAATAGTTGATTTGCAATGTCAAATCTATTTAATTTTCAAAAAATACCGCATCTTAATTCCTCCCGTTTGTCTTTCTTCACAAACTCTAGCATACAGGCAAATAGTCTAGATAAATGGATAGATTTCCTGGCTATACAATCTGTTAGTAGGCAGAAGAAACAATAGGAAATTAATAGGTGTTCAGGTGAGCGGTAGCGAACATGAAAAAAATGACATATCTGCTGATGTTGGGGCTTAGATTGTTTTCATGATTCTTGCTTGTTTTGGTCGTTGGTTTCAGTTAGCCTAGGGCTGGTACTGTGAGCTGCTATGGAGATACGTACACGGGTTCATTCTAGAGTATGATGGCACGGGTCATTTCTGACTGAATTCAATTTAAGATACTCAGGCAAATTTTGAAATTAATCATCTCATAGGCAAAATAAAAAGCTAACTATAGCAACACCCAAATTTTGCTAACAAGTTAAGCCGACTTCTTGAACTAATCACAGAAACCCCTATGTGCCCCTTTGATCTGTCATATCTCATCAAGGAAAGTCAGTTTAGTTGATGTTTTCTAGCACAACTCTTGACTAAATTATGTGTTGTATGGAGAAGAAGGTGTAGAGATACTACTTGTACTCTTGAGATATGCCAAAACACCTTCAAGTAGTATATGTGTTGTGCAATTGTGTAGAGATACTAGTTGTACTTTTGAAGGAAATATCTGTTTTATGCAGATATGGTCATCTTCTACCTCTACAATTAGTCCCGGAAGCTGCCAGCTCCTACCTCTACAAGGTGGCCAATGGATGCGCCTGGCTCGGGTCCTTGCAACTCAAGTGGGTAGTGGAATTAATCAAACTCATCTAGTTATATATTTTCCAGTCAGATTGTTATATTGTTCATGAGTGTTTAGGATATCCCCTGAAAAAGCTACTGCTGCTACGATTGTTTGCTCTTGATTTCCTTCTTCTGGTCAAGTGATTGGAGGGAGGCCCACAAAGCCAGGGTCGGGTCTGGTTGTTCATGATTGTGTTTGGTGGAGTTCACTAGGTGTTTCTTATCTGTGTACATGGTGTTGCTACTGTTCCTATTGAGTAATTGGCAGTTACTTTTGAGTAATAAAGCTCTGTTTCATCGCAATAAAATAAAATTGGAGGCATTGATGCCTTTATGGATTGTTATAGACCTAGTATTGTTGATTCAATGCTGCTAGGATGTATCATGCCTAGGACAAACTATTTCGTATGAGTATTTGTTGTGCTATGGGTGAGCTGCTGCAGGTGCATTGTACTAGATTACTATGGCACATAAGGTTGCAGATATAGTTGTTCAGATTGTACTAAAAAGAGTTGTAGTTGTTCATGATATTGGCTGCATGTTAATTTTTTTGACAGTTCACTGTAGTTTATGCACCCTTGTTTGTTTGCTAGGACTCCAACAACACAATTCTGTTGTTTATGATGTTCTAGCTCATTACTGTTAGTTAAGCATGGTAATGTTAAAAAAATTGATTATTTATTAAGTCTCTTTTTGTATGTTTCATGGTGTGTGGATCTAGTTCTTTCTTTTGAGTTAGCTTTCTTTTTCTGCAGATTTTACCAAATGCCTACTTCAGTAAGTATTCTACTTTTTTGGCTCCACACTGTGCTCCTAGGACAGCAGTACCTTAGGTCTCCATCACTGCCATGGCACCAAACATCAGAATATTGCGCTCACCTGCCTCTAGCCTTTCGTAGAGTGCCTTGCTGTCTTCCTCAACCTCTACAACCAGGGATCCGGGTGAGTCCTTCTGTCCTACCTGCTACCCCTGGTGTGTTCATGTCTTCTCTTCTTGTTGGAATGATGATGGGATATGCAGCTCCCGGTGAATTTTGTGTTTAGATATTATTTGTGAGGTTCATGTCATGATTGTATTAATTCTATTTGTGTAACTTACAATATAGTTCATAGAGTCCCAGTACATATCAAGGAGGCATGCAACGTATGTAAAAGAATGAATGTATAAATGCAATCAAGTATTGTAATAGAATAAATATAACCTCCTACTTCATGCCTGATTATAATTTTGGGCATACATATAGCCAAAATGAGAGACAATGCTGGACCTATAATTGGTGTTGTCATTTTTGTTATTCATTTTCTATTTCTGCTAATTCAAACCATGTTTTTGATACTACAGCAGAAAATAAAATCAAGTATTCTTTATATAGCTGCTAGTATACAAATAGTCTAAGTTATTGTTTGAAGATGTTGCTTTTGTTGTCGCTATAACCAATTTCCTCTCTTTTATAAGAGCTACAGGCTGAAGGTGGAAGAATCAAAGGGATTCAGTACTCAGCAGAGTGTAGATGGTGATATTTTTAGAAGCTTTATTTTTATCTGGCTGATTCAAACGATGCAATTGTTGTAATATACCACTTTGTAGCAGTTATATATTCTTGGGTGACGTGCACTATGTCCTGAATGTAATATATTTTATTTTTTGTTATCATTCGTGGAAAATAATGTTATTTGGGCCGTGTTTAAGAAATATTGTCTATTTTCTGCCCGTATGTGTAAAATAAACCAAATGCTAGATGGGTTTAAGGCTACAGCCCGTCCCGTCCAACATTGGACTAGAAAATGTATAACTTTAAGTAAATGGTTAAAAATGAAAAAGAAATGGACCTTAAAAATGCCAAAGCCCTGAATGTAGAAAAGGCCAAAATGTTGGGCTTGGCCCAGTAATGAACCGAGTTTTACAGAAAATTTGATGGACCATATTATTGGGCTTGGCCCATACAAACGACAGAAATGGACTAGGCTGATTGTGTGCCACGTAGGCTTAGCCACGTAGGATCTGACATGGCGAGGCCAGTTTGTCCATGACGATATCAAATCGTCATAATGGTTATGACGATCCAATATCGTCATAGACGATTATGACGATTTCACTAAAATCGTCGTTATAGTTCATTTGCGACGCCCAGCTTTTGACGATCTCAAAATCGTCATAGAATCGTCATAAACGGACTATTGTGACGATTTTGTGACGAAAATAGAGGGTCATATATAGCCAGATTCCTTGTAGTGGATAGTGGGTTCATGCCTCTAGTTTCCAAGGGAAGTGACAGAAATCTCTTCGGTTGTAGATGTGTTGTTGCCACTTAATACTGGAGCATGTGACAGAAATCTCTCCAAGGGAAAGCAACGGTCTCTTGTTCATGGAACATGTGGATTGTTTACCTTTCACACTTTGCTTAAAGCAGTTGTCTTTTGCTTGCAACTTAATACTGGAGGGGGTTCGGATGATAACCTGAAGGTGGAATTCTAGTCATAGATGCAGTTGGATGGCGGTCTATGTATCTTGTTGTATTGCCCAGTCGAATCTCATAGGATCTTTCTGACTAGTAATTGCATTGTTATGCCTTTCTCAGTTCCTGTCAATTTCCCTGCTGTAATTTGTTTACCCTTCATGCCATGTTGTTTATCTAAGGAGAGCACCTCTAGTGAACTATGGACCCCGGTCCAATCTTTACCATTGATACATCTTCCACTATTACTTGTTTAGTTGCTGCAAACTATTACCTTCCACACCATACATTTAATCCTTTGTTACAGCAAACCGGTGAGATTGACAACCTCACTGATTCGTTGGGGCAAAGTCTTGAGTTTGTGTTGTGCAGGTCTCCGTGTTGCTTGCAACACCTGTGTGACGTTTCCTTCCTCCTACTGGTTCGATAACCTTGGTTTCTTACTAAGGGAAGACTTGATGATGTGCTGCTTCACACCTTGCTCTTGGGGTTCCCAACAGACTCCACGTCAAGCACCAAGTTCTCTAATGCCATCAAGGAGTCATCAAAAAGTTTTCTAGCACCGTTGTCGGGGACATATATAGAACAACTTCAATCTTTTCCTCTCCGTCAAGCACCACCTGCCAGTTCTACTCATGCTTCCAACTCCCAAGAAACCAAGTTATTCCGAAGTGTCCACTATAAATTCCTATGGATGGTGTGTTACACCATTCCAAGTATATTATTGTTTTCATCTATCTGCCAACTAAAAAGTATTCTGTTATGTGAAAAGTTAGTGATTAAATCCCTCACGAACTTGATGGCACACTTTATTTTTCTTGCCCCTAATAAACTTGAACCATTGTGTCATTTATGTTGTATATGCTTACACTTATACTTTGGAATTAGCAGAACCATGTTGTCATGAGGAACGTTTTCAACATTGCACTTGTACTTTGTACATAGTTGATATCATGCTCTTTTGTCTATGGATGTTGCCAGTGTGAAATAAAAAGGGATCTTGTAAGTCCATGGAGTTATGTATTTTGTGTTAGATAAACGCCTGGGCCGCTAGCCTAAGATATGCCTAATCATGGTGAAACTTGCAGTATCACCATAATGAGCAATCTGTGAAGCATCCACAATAAAAACCTATGCAAATAGCAATTAAAATGATCGCCGAGATGCTCATTGTCTGCTTGCCTTGTCATTTTGGTTGTGGGATAGCTCCTGTACCATGTGCAAGGGGTACCCCGTTGGCGGTTCTCTATGATACGCATGTACTTACTATGAAATGAACTTATAGGTGACTAAAGTTGAGTAGCATGAGGTATGGCCGTCGTATTCAAGGGACATGAGATTTCCAACTTATACTTTGGCAAGCATATACTCCATAGTTTGTTCACTTTAAACTTAATCACTTCAAGATGCTTATGATAGGGGCAATGAGAGATGAAATCTAACAAGTGCCATAATTTTTGGAAGCTCTTTTTGAGACTTGAAATCCCTGCTTCCCTTTATGAAAGGCCTTTGTTCCACCATTATATTGAGTTTCCACCTTATACCTTTAGGCACCAGTTAAGAGAGCATAGTTGCCATTCTTAGTTCTATGTGCAGTGTCCCAAAACATATTGATTGATGCATATTGTGATATTACTTGTTCTTGTGCTATTTGTTTCTAGTCACCCTTGTGAACTTTGAAGGTGTCCTATGCATCTATTTGCTACTCTATGAGGGACAAGCTGAATGCCACTATGCCATGTTTTCTGTATGTGAAACAAACAAACGTTTTTCAATGCATGTTATTCATGATCCTTGTTTGTAGCATTTCATGTTGCATGCATAGTTACTTTGTCTTATTGTTAGAACTCCATCTTTTATGCACATGTTTAGAGTTCCTTATTCCCAGCTTTCAATGATTGCAAATGGTTTGATTTTGGTTTTGATGGTGCATGTCACCTCAACAAAATTTATCACTTACCTACTCGAGGATGAGCAGGAGTTAAGATTGGGAATGCTTGATACGTCGGAAACGTATCTATAATTTTTGATGTGCCATGCTTGTTTAGTATATACTTTGCTTTCCTTTGTCTACACTTTGAGGTGTTTTTATATCTTTTCTGGAACTAACCTATTAACAAGTTGCCACAGTGCCAGTTGCCTGTTTTTGGTTCCAGAAAGGCAGAAAATCAATATTATCGGAAATGGACGAGACAAAAGCAAAAGTCAATATTTTACCGTGGGCGACACGAAGTCCAGAGGAGAGACGGAGAGGCGAACCAGGGCGGACAACCCCCCTAGGCGCGGCCAGGGGTGGGCCCACGCCTAGGCAGGGTGTGGGCCCCCTGGTCGCCTCCTAGCCTCGCCTCTTCGCCTATAAGAAGCCTCCGACCCAGAAAACCCTAAATAATCCATCATACTTCTAGAAAAAATTCCGTTGTGCCACCGCCACTGAAGGGGAGATTCGGGGGACAGAAAGTCTCTGTTCCGGCACTCTGCCGGGACGGGGAAGTGCCCCCGGGGCCATCTCCATAGATTTCCACCACCATCTCCATCGCCATTGTTGATTCCCATGATGAGGAGGGAGTAGTTCTTCCTCGAGGCTAAGGGCTCTACCAGTAGCTATGTGTTCATCTCCCTCTCTATGCATGATCTTGTGGTCATGAGCTTTGTAATCAAGTAGATCTACCTTGCTACTCAAGTGCTTCATTAGATCTCTGGTCTCCCCATGTGTGTGAAAGTGACAGCGTGCACGCCATGGTGGCACTTAGGCTTGAGTCTACATAAATACTCTTTGTGCTTTAATAGATCTATGCTTTTCCCCACGTGTGTGAAAGTGACAGTGGGCATACCGTGTGTGGCACTTTGGCTAGATTGAATATTTGTTATGAGTTATATTTGGAGTTGGATGTCTCTATAAAATTGTGGTGTTTGTTGGAACCTTCTAGCACTCAAGGTGACAGTGTGGGGTTATCTAGATTGGGGAAGGCCCTGCCGTGGATTAGAGTGTCCAACCGAAGAGTAGTTAAGAGTAGTATCATGAAGAGAGGATATTTATATGAGAGAGTGTTCACTAGTGAAAGTATAATTCCTAGGCCTTGTTTCTAAACATTGAAGGACCGTTTGCATCTAGATTTGTTGCATGTTTGCTTTCTTCCATACTTTTTCCTTTAGCCTTTACCTCACTATCAAGCTATTTTATGGCACTCACACACATTACCCCACGTCAACAAAAAGTCCGAAGATATTTTCTGGCACCGTTACCATATGTATTTCACTATCTCTTCGCCGAACTAGTGCACCTATACACCTGAAAAGTGTATTGGGTGTGTTGGGGACACAAGAGACTTCTTGTATCTTGATTGCAGGGTTGCTTGAGAGGGATACCTTTGACCACTTCCTCCATGAGTTCGATAAACTTTGGGTAATGCACTCAAGGGAAACTTGCTGCTCTTCTACAAACCACTGCACTTGGAGGCCCAACAACTATCTACAAGAATAGAAGTGCGTAGACATCAATACCGACGATCTAACCTCGGATAAGTAAACTATCGCGAGACAAAGGGAAATTGGTATCGTATGTAAGTGGTTCATTCGATCGCAAAGTAATTATAGAAATATGTGGGAGCCATATGAATTTCCAGATTCCTCTATTGGTTATTGATCGGAGAAGAGTCTCGGTCATGTCTACACAATTCACGAACCGTAGGGAGACACACTTAAAGATTCGATGTTGTTTAGTAGATATGGAATGTAGGTAGGTAGACCGAATGTTGTTCTGAGTCTCGGATGGGATCCGGGATATCACGAGGAGATCCGGAATGATCCGGAGATAAGATTCATATAAGTAAAGTCCAATTCCGGAGTTCGGAAATGATTATGATGATTTCATCGAAGAGGTTCTAGAACAGTCTAGAAGGTTCACCAGAACGGAAGGGGAAGGGTACATGAATGTGTCATGGATAAGTGGAATGATTGGATCATGTCCTAGGTCACTTGGTTGGGAATTTACAAAAGAAAAATTAAGCTCCAAATTGAAAGTCAAAAGGCAGGTTTGAAAAGTCAAACTAGGACAATGTTTCCTAGTGGAGGAAGGAAAGAATCCTTCTTTCCCTCCACCACAAGACAACTAGGAGAGGGAGTTGGGGAAGGACACACAACACCAGCCCCTCCCCACCCAGCGCCGCTGCCGCTCCCCAGCGTCGTCGCGCCACCGGATCGTTGCCGTCGCTGACTCCACCTCCTCCTCTCCGGCCCTCCAAACTCTAGATCGCCGGAAACCCTAGATCCACCATAACCTGCTCCGTCTTAGGCGAAGCCCTGCGGGATTTCCCTCTACTTCCGACACCACGCTGTCGTGCTGCCGGAATCGCGATGGGAGAACTACAACCTCCACTACCTGCTAGAACAAGGGAGAGTAAGGTCTTCATCGAGTACCGAACGTGTGACCGACTGCGGAAGTGCTGCCGGAACACAACGCCGGAAGGATCGTCTACGCTATCTTGAGATCGACAAGTGTACGACTACATCACCCACGAGAATCTGCTCTTGTTAACCGCTTTGGAATCTTCGAGGGTGAGTACTCTAATCGACTCGTTGCAACAATCTAGTAGATAGATCTTGGCTTGTTTGTGTGCATGTGGTAGAAATTTTTTGTTTTCCATGCTACGAACCCCTATAGTGGTATCAGAGCCGTGTCTATATGTAGATCTGTTGCACGAGTAGAACACAATGGTCATTATGGACATTGATGCTTTTGTTGTCGATTGCTTATTGTGTACTTTTCATCTTGCGGGATGGTGGGATGAAGCGTCCCGGGCTAACCTTACATGACATCATTCATGAGACTTGCTCCACGCTTGACATGCAACTTGTATTGCATAAGTGGCTTTGCGGGTGCTTGTTTCTCCCAACATAGTGAAGATTCAATTTACAATGGGTGATTGACAATACTAGTATCAACGTTGTGGTTCTTGTTTGTAAATTAGAACGACACTTATTGAAAGCCCCAAACCACGTAAAACATGCAAAGAAAATTAGAGGCGTCTAACTTTGTTTTGCAGGGGTGTGCTGTGATGTGATATGGCCATGATTGTGATTATATGATGTATGCAATGTTCCTTATTGTAAGTCGGCAACCGGCAAGAGCCTTATGGTTGTATTTTCAATTTCGTTTAAGACCTACGTGTCTATTATTCAAAGTAGTTTTAATAGTTGATGCTGGTGTACGACAACCATGGAGCGGTGCCATTGACCTTGATGCCATGCCAGCGATGATGGAGATCATGTTCGTGCTTGAATATGGAGATCAGAAGCACAAGAAGAAAGGCCATATCATATCACATATTATGAATTGCATGTGATGTTAATCCTTTTATGCATCTTGTATTGCTTAGATCACGACGGTAGCATTATAAGATGATCCCTCTCACAAAATATCAAGTTACAAAGTGTTCATACTTAGTACGCACCGTTGCCAAGACTCGTTGTTTCGAAGCACCACGTGATGATCGGGTGTGTTAGATTCTGGGAGTGTATAAAACGGGAGCAAGACAAATTTGCTCATGCAGAAGCTAAGGCTTGATCTTGACGAGCCTAGCATGTATATACATGGTCTCAGAATACGTAATATCGAAAGGTAAATCATGAGTCATATAGATGATATGATGAACATGATGATTGTTCTCCTTTGAAACTACATCATGTCATGTGATGACCGGACTTGGTATAGTGTATTTGGTTCATGTAATCAATAAAACAATGTGAGGGATATTGTTTTGAGTGGGAGTTCAACAGAAATATGATTAAAAGTTGAACACTATTTATCATAAATTAAATCAAAGTGAATTTGCATGGTTGTTATAGTCATTGGCATCTGTTTACCACCTTGCGCTTAGTTATAATTGAGATAATATAACTATAGAATTCTGGTTAGTTACTTTACGAACTGGTATCACATTGTTTTGAAGTATTAATCTAAAGTTTAAAAGACCTATTGCAAACTTTTAGTAAGTTCTGGTTACTCCGTGAAGTTTAATAATTGGTATTAAATCAAGAGTAACAATTTCAGTGTTAGTAAATAAGTATCATGTTTATCTCCATGATTCTTGATATTCAAAATATTGTTTTAATATCAAGGTTATCTAGGAACATCATATGTGGAAGATATTGCGATATCTAAAACGATGTTTTGATTAAAACATGATAGAGTATAATATGACAAAGTTTATGTTTTCATATTTGATGGGAATTTGCAAAAGGTTGGAGACAGTAGTTGTCCTAATCCTCCAAAAGGTTTTGGAGAACAACATTATACTCGCGACTCACCGTTATAAGTTAAAGTAGCTTGATCATGAATAATTCCATGATAAGGGTGAATATTTGATATAGGTAAAATGTTTACTACACCAAAAGATTACTAAAGTATGGAATTTGAAAGAACACCAAACATTTGATGATGGTGATCTACCACTACAAGGAATCTGTTGATACATGACCCTCCATTTTTGTCACTGAATCGTCATTGTCTACGGTATATGACGATCTTATGACGAAAAACAGATCGTCAGAACTGAGCGTCAGTAATTGCATACAACGACGTTTTTTGTAAGATCATCATAATCGTCTATGACGATATTGGATCATCATAACCTCTATGACGATCCATTTTTATCACGGGCAAACTGACCTGGCCAAGTCAGATCCTACGTGGCCGATCCGACGTGGCGAGAAATCAGTCCAGTCCACTTCAGCCATTTATATGGGCCAAGCCCAATAATTCAGTCTGTTTATGTTTTTTTCATATCAATTCTGTCAAACTACATGGGCCAAGCCCAACATGTAGGACTTTTTATTTTCTGGTCTTAGCCTTTTACAGGAATTTCTTTTTTATTTTTGAAAATTTCATTTCTTTCATTTTCAACCTTTTATTTTCAGAAGGTCCCACTTGTCAGTTTCATCTTTTATAGATCCCACTCGTTGATCTACCACAATTTGACAGTAATTAATCAGCTAATAATTTATTCAGAAAGACAAAAATACACAAAAATCTTTTCACAATAGCCATAATTAAGTAGATTACAATAGTTTCATGGTTCAAGTCACATACAATATACAATAAATATCTCAGCATTCACACACTTCAAATCACAAAATATACAATAATATCACAGCGCTCACACACTTCAAATCACAATAGTTCCATGGTTACAATAATAAAGTATAGCTTTATTCATGTTAATCCTTCACACTTCACACGGACATCATAAAAGTACATGAAATCAATATCTGTTGGCCCATAAATTCCTCCCAGTGTACCTACTGGTTAGCTCAAAGCGTAAAACACAAAATATAGTAAATTAATGAAGTAGGTACTTTCAAAAAATGTAAAAAAGGCAAAACATATGCCAATAGACAAAGCCAATAGATTCCATAAATCTATCATCAAAATCTCAAGTGCTGATCTATATGATACAAGCACATGCAAGTACCTTGCATATGGAATTAAGTAGCTAACAAAGTTTCAATGGCCATCGTAAACCATAAATCTTGTGAAAAATCATGCATCGCTACCGAAAACCTAGAACACAAGACAACTTCAAATGCCTACAAGCGGTAAAGACATATACTATAATTTATTTTTCGGGATTTATTTGGGTGGAGGAGGAACCGTACTCGCGGACATTGGTGTCGATGATCTGGAAGACAGATAGAGAGATCATGGAGGTCTCGCCTGTCCCGTACTGGACCTAGGCAATGACATTGCGACCCGTGAAGATGGGGAGCACGACGCGCTGCTGAATGGCAGGGCGCTTCTCAAATCCGTAGTCGTAGATGCCTAGGAGTAGCTAGGGGATTATTGTGGCATACCATGTCACGTCAATAACATAGAGATTATTAACATCACATATAAAAGAAAAAACCTATTCAAGTTGATTCAGGACAGCACACATATACAACAACAACATATAACTATCTTACTAGCAGCAACAATGTTGTAACCTGCTTTCAGTTGTAAGCTTTAATGATATGCTTCATGAAGTATGATGAACTAAGGTGCAGAATGAATGGTAAAGTAGGATAACAATTGCACACAACTGCAGCAAGCAGCATATGGAAAAAGATAGCCCAAAATATCAGCATATAACACTAGCTTTACAGTATATATACAAAAGCAGCAGCCACCATTATGGACAGAAATATCTCAAACCACAAGAATTTTGACCACTTACTAGTGTCAATTTTCTTTAATTTCCTTTAACCCATACAAAGTGTTTTTTTGAACACGTGAAAAATCTCTAGCAAATTATTCAAACCATGTAGTTTTATATGGGTAACCATGAACCGAACATGCCTAGGCTTCTAGAACATATAAATGAAACACCACCTACAGATTTTTCTAATGAAACCTGGGACTTTGGTGAGATCCGAGGAGCCATTTTCTAACAACAGAAAGCTCGGGATTTCCCATAGTTCTACAAGGAAGTATGCATATTACATAGCAGCATAATAGGATCATAATTCAGGAATAGCTAGTAATGGTTTTACAAGGTTCAATTGTTCAGAGATGTTGTGCATACTAGGGAGCTTCTCCTCTTTGTAGAAACAAATTACACTAAAACCTCACTACAAGAAATCCATGTATTAGTTTCACTTAGGTTCCATACCAAACAAATGAATAGACTATATACTAAAGTGAACCTACTATGTGCATAAATAGTTGTTCAACATTACAAAAGCTCGTTTTATCATCCAGTGAAGAAAAACAAAGGACATGCAATGAGGCTTGATAACTAGTAGCCTTATGGTTGTAACAAAGATACAATTTATAGCAACAACATTATAACTGTGATGATCATATAAGAAAAGTAAACCAAAATCATACAGGATTGCATCTCTATATAATCAGGCCGATGTTCCAGAGTTAGAGCACATCACCTAATAAAACAACATCCTACACTGGCCTAAGCAGACCAACATCAACTACAGATGGTCTTGAAAATCTTCACGTATATTCATCTAACATAGGTAAAGGGGAAGAACAATGTTTAAAGCTAACATAGGTAAAGGGGCAGCAATCTTCAGGTATATTCAGCTAACATAGGTAAAGGGGCAGAACAATGCAAGGTACATGCATGTTTGAAGAAACAAACATGGAAGCTTTACCTGTTTAAAGTGTTGTTTTGACAACTTGAAAATCTACTTGGCAGTGAAAGACCAGATTTGATTACCATTTTCCCCCTCATCGACGGAGATAACCGCATTTGCACATATCTGAACAAAGCCAAGTTCCTAAATCAATTCAGTTTCACTAAATCTAATGGGAAACACTCTAAATGCACTACTTAAGCTAACATATTACCGTCACATGGGTTATTATGTCTCACAAAGTCAATTTACTATAGAAAAAACTAGCTAAGTAGTTCAAATGGCATGTCCGAGTGCTTGTATAACAGAGGTAGTTTTTATTAGCTCAACAAACATCAAATATGGCATGGTAAAGTTCAGTGCAGGACATGACTCTCCGTGGGAAGAGAGGTTAGTAGGCAGGACAAAATTACTCACCGCAGATCCCTTGTTCTAGGGGTCGAGGAAGACGGCACACGCTCGACGACAGGCTTGAAGCGGATGAGCACGACCTTTCTAGAGCGTCGCGCTAGCGATGGTGGTGGACCTAGGGCGCCATCGCCTTCTTCTCCCCGTCCACTCCTTGGGTGACGCCACGGCGCCGCCAGCTCGTCCTTCGCCTGCGTGGTCGCGGATGGCGAGGGAAGAGAAGCAGGCCACGGGAACACCGGCGTCGATGAAGGACGGGACATGTGGGCCAACCGCATCTGCTCTGCACGATGAAGACGAAAGCTGACCTTGATCACCACAACCCGCCGCTGGGGAGCCGACATCGCCATGGAGAGCATGCTCCTCTCTATACATCCGGGATTCAGGGCTAGGGTTTCTGTTGTAGGGGCGGTTTGCTGGTACCACGAGTTGGAATAAAGAGGAAGGAAGGAGGGGCCCGGGGAGATGGTATGCGGGGCAGTGAGTGGCCGGAGTTGTCCGGGATCTAGGCCGCCACCGGCGAAGGAGGACATGGAAGGAGAGAGAAGGCATTGAGAGGTGAATCGAACTTGTGGATCCAGGGAGTACACGGAGGAACCACCGGCTCCGCAGGCGGGCAAAGGCAGATGGATGGGCAAGGCGAGAGGGCGGCCACGGGTCGGGCGGATGGATGGGCGTGGCCGCGAATTTGTGGTGGCGGCGGCGACGGATGGGTAGTATGGATAAGGGAGATAAGAGCGCTGCAGGGTGGGAGGGGATTAGGGTATGGGTGATGTTCCTCTCGATCTGGATGGGTGGGGCATATGATTTCCCAAAACTACCCCTGACATTTATGTGTTGCTACTTTGGAAACTATAGTCCTTTTCGGTCATTTAATATTAAAATTTGGGCGGGTAGGGGAGGCGGGAGACCTGGTGGGAGGTTAAATCTGGATCATTGGATGGAGCCCACATGAACGGCGGGGATCTACTTCTATGAGGTGATCCGTGGATAGTTTGTCTCTCTATTCTGAATGGCTGGTTTTATTTTTCGAGTGCCAAAAAACGGGTGTATTAAAAAGAAATCACCAAATATAAGTTTCAAAATGATATAATCTTATTTTTCAAAAATACTAGACCATCTTAAATATACAATGTCCCAATCGGGGTATCTCAAACATTTCCGTCCATCCCTCGTGAAAAGGACAAATTCCTGCCGAATCGGCAGGAAGTGGGTCCGATTTGAACTACATGTACATGAGCCGATGCTCATGATTTTTGGCAACAATCATTTTTAGACTCATAATATGATGTTTCATCAAATATCCAATGCAAGTTTAGCGAGAATCATCCCCTAGCTAAGAACCTTCGTATCCGTCGTTTTGACCATAGTTTGAAACGAGCATAAAAAATTCAAAAATGGTCTGATCAATGCAAATCCTTCGCGTGGTGTCTTATTATGTGACATAGTTGCAAGGAAAAATACTAAACTTGGTATATTGCAAGCGTCTCGAAAAAACCTTCTCAGAAATGACCTATCATGTATAAGGTTTCATGGCTTTCGGGCCAAACAACCAGTGTTATGGCCAGAATCACGACATAGTTTGTGATACTGTGCCTGTATTGTGCACGCGTATGCATATTGGGATGGAGAACAATGTTGCAGGATGAAGTTTTCCTTTTCGACGCACAGAGAATCCATTTTCCATTTTCCAAGCGCAAAAAACGGGGCGTTTTGTGAAGCAACCACCAAATGAAAGTTTTAGAATGGTACCGCCACATTTTGTAAAAATATTAGACCACCTTACATGGACAATGTCCCAACCGGGGTATTTCAAACCTTTCCGTTCACCCCTGGCAAAAAAGACAAATTCCTGCTGAATCGGCGGGAAGTGGGTCCGGTTTGAACTACATGTACATGATCCAATGCTCATGATTTTTGGAAAAAATCATTTTTAGACTCACAATATGATATTTCATTAGAGATCCAAGGCAAGTTCAGCTAGGATCATCCCCTAGATCATCCAAAATGTTGAATTCGAAGCTCTAGTTTCAAAATCATATTTTAAAATATGATATTATCCCTACTATGGACTAATATGAGATTAGTAAATACACTATTTTAAAATAGTCAAAGTATTTGTAATTAACATATTAATATGATCTACAGAATTTTATAGAAAATTAGAGACAAAGATCAATTCTTTTGGACTTGTTATGAAAAAGATACAAAAGAATTAAGAAAATAAAAAAAACAAAAAAAACAAAACAAGAAGAAAAACAACCTAACTATACCAGCCGAGATGGCCTAGTGCGTGCAAGGCCTAGTCCCTCCCACCGCGGCCCATATCGCTTCCCACCGAGGCTCATTCTAGTGATAAATTGAGCCGGACCAACAGATGAACTAAGGATATGCGGCTGCGACTTGTATATACAACACGAATGGGTGCATGGTCTGTTGGCAAGGGTTGCTTCCTGCATGTTGGAGGTCGCAGGTTTGATTTCTAGGCATGTTATTTTTTGAGGAATAATTTGAAGTAGCTCAAAAACACTCAGCGGGTGGTCAGCATGTGCATGTTATTTTTCCCACATAGTAATTAATATGTATTTAAATCAAGCATGTAGAATTTGTCAAGTAGAAAGCAGTGGCCCGGTGGTCATCATATGCGTGTGGCTGGTCGGCATGTGCATGTTATTTTTCCCACATAGTAACTAATATGTATTTAAATCAAGCATGTAGAATTTGTCAAGTAGAAAGCAGTGGCCTAGTGGTCAGCATATGCGTGTGGCTCTGTGAGGTCACAGGTTTGAATCCCTATCGTGCCTTCTCTTTTCTTATTTTTCAGTGTGCCACCTAATAAATAGTATGTGTTAAATAAAAACAGCGTAGTAATTTTTTAACTAGCAAGTTGTGGTCCGGTGGTCAGTGCGATTATGTGATTGAGCGTACTGGTCACTGGTTTGAACCCCATGCGGATAATTATTTTTGTTATTCGTTCGCGTCAGGCTTGGAAGTTTGGCTAGGTCTCACTTGACAGGTCGCGTGCCAGCTAGGCGGAAATTTATGACGATTACTGCCATCGTCAAATTGAGAACGTCACAAGTTGACACATTTCTTATAGTGTACTTCAAAGTGCAAGTCCAAAAATATTGGTATTTAACTATACATGCTTTGGACTATGTCTCATGTGTATGGCTCCACTATTGATATTGATAGATTCTTTTAAACAGAAAAGGAAATACTGAAAGAGAATCTCATAAATATATGGCAGAAAAGAAAAAACTAGAATTATTCAGCTTGGGTATATAGAGGATATACGTTTTATGGCTGTATTTTTTGCTTGTTAAATAATGTGGTTCTTAAGTATTAGATACTGAATTTATTGGTGTGAATCATCATACAAAACAACACAATTCATAAACTACAATGGCTAAGTAACTAGCAAGAGAATATGTGATGGTGTTCATCGAGAACAAATAAAGTGTTGATGTGTTTATCGTTAACATCAAAGCTTGCCTTCAAAATTTGTTATATCAGGTATTATGAGAACAAAAGGTTGTTCAAATAATTGCCGTAATCCATGAAAGATGGATGATTTACAAATCTCTTTGGATAAATCACATCCATAAAACAAGTGCTAAACATGTTGAAAGACAATTGATTGGAAGATCGCTTAGGAAGTGACATCGCCGTTTAAATTATATTGGAAAGAAAACATGAAGAAACTCCATGTCATGTGTATGGAATTTTGGAGTCTTTTGATTTTTGATCAAATGACGCTTGTGAAACTTTCCTAGAGATAATTAAAACTTTGTCCATAGGCCAAAAGGGAACGAATGACTAGCTTATTGGAACTTGTACATATTGTTGGATGAAGTCCATTATGTGTAATCAAGAGCGATGGATTTCAACTTCATATGCTTTCTCCAAAAATTTGAGTGAATATATGAATATTTACTTAATAAGGATGAAGTGTGAAACATTTGAAAAGTTCAAAGACTTCAAGATGAAGTGCAAAATCAATGTAACAAGAAAATAAATAATTTATAATAGGATCATAAAGGAAGATTGTTGAGTTACAAGTTTAGCATAACACCTAAGATTTGAGGAATCGTTCCGTGGATTTGCATTTCCCAAAACACCATAAGAGCATGGAGCGTTCGAGATATGTAATGAGACCTTGTTTGACATGATAAAATCAAAAGTGTAATTCATAAAACCGCTATTATATTTTAAAGATTAAAAGCTTTAGAGGCTACCGTTTTTCCACTAAAAAGAGCTCCATCATGATCCATCGAAATGACACCATATAAAGTGATGGTTTGGGATAAAACCCAGGTTGTCCTTTCTTAAACATTGGTATGGATGAGTAAAATGTTTACAACAGAAGTCGGATGAGTATGCCTTTGTAGGTTATTTCGGATAATCGTTGGGTACTCCTCCATAACACTAAATACAAAAGTGTTTGTCACTTAGAACGTCAAGTTTCTTGAGAAAAAAATTTCGTGGAAAGTTAAGTGGGAGTACAATAGAAATTTGATAAGGTTAAAAGAACCTTAGCTATATGTGCTGAGTTGCACAGCACCGGAAAGCGTTTTGGATGCAGCAACAATGCTCATGGATCATATGCCTCAAAGGTTGTGGTCACGAAGGTCTAAGTTCCTATTGAACCTGGTAGGTCAGGTAAACAATCAAATACTAGGATTTGAAAGTAAATCTTGTTGTTTGACAATGATGGAACGACTATATGCAAAGAAGTGATGATGGGCCCTGACTCCGTCAAATGGCTTGAAGCCATAAAATCCATGATAGTTCCATACACGAGAAATCAAGATTTGAACTTGAAAGACCCTCTGGAAATGTGTAAGACCTTACAGTCGTGTTTGAATCTATAAAGAAATAGACATGGATGTTTCACATCTATGAAATAGTCGACATGTTGGGAAAAAGTTCACAACAATGTTTAAAGGTTGACTATGACAAGATTTGATCTTCCATAGTGATATTTAGTCTAGACGGATTAATATAGCAACCACTATATATAATTTTGTTAGGTGGTAGTTGAATAAACAAAACAAAGTTCTTCTAATAGAATTGTTACCTAGGACATATGCATAACACGGTCCAAAGGGTTTTATTAATTCAAGTGATGCTAAAAGCGTATGCAAACATCAATGGTTGAAGTAAGCATCAAGGAGTTGGAATCTTCACCATGATGAAACTGTTAAAAGGGTTTAAATTCATCAGAGACGATGAAGATGCTTGCATTTATAAAAAATTAAGTGGGAGCGCTAAGACATATACTTTATATGGAAGACATATTGTTGATTGGAAATGATGTATAGTTTATTAACACATGTTAAGAATTTCATCTCAATGAAGGACTTAGGCAAAACCCGAATATTTGGAATCAATATCTATATAGATAGATTGAGACGCTAATATGGTTATGCCAAATGTACATATATGAGATATTAAACGAATTCAGTATGGAAAATACAAGAAAGGTTCTTGTCACACAGAAAGGATTGAATCGAAATTCAAGTGTATTGACACTTGGTATGTGAAACAAAGATTCAAGTATAGATTGATACTTGATGTATGAAATCACAAAGAGTATTTATACCAATCATACTGTGATATGTACAAATCCAGATATGTCCTATGCTCAAAATGTTATGAGCATATACCAGAATGATTCATAAGATGATCATTGGACGATAGTAAGGATATTCTTATGATCTTTTGAAAGAACTAAGATTATATTGTTTTTGTAGAGGTGACAAATAGATGGTTAGTTCATTATAAAACTACTACATTGATACTGGTTTTGTGACAAAGTACAAATTAAGTTTATCTCAATCTAAACTAAGGGTGTCACAATATAATGGAAAGTAAGTTCCATAATGGATTTGGATGAGTTCCAAAGTTAAGACATTGTGGCAGATACTACAACAAAAGGCTAAGTATATGACTGCTATTATAGCAGCAAAAGAGGGCATTTGTGTCAAGTAGTTTGTTATCAAACTAGGTGTAGTTCACAGCGGGATAGTACTATGAAGATATATTGTACGACAATATTGTCAATATCTTTTAACCCCAAGGAAATAAAGGTCTCACCAAAGGACCAAATTTATACAAATCCATCTCATTAGAGAATGAGTGATGCGTAGAGACGCAAAGACATGCAATTACACACGGACCTGAAAGTTTCGGATCCGAAGATCGGTTGACCACTAGCAATCGTGTATATACAATACCGGAAAGCCATAGGTGTTTAATACACAAAGATTTTAAACTAGATTATTGTCTCTAGTACAAGTGGGAGACTGTTGGAGATATTCCCAAGAGGCAATAATAAAGTGGTTATTATCATATCTTCATGCTTATGATAAATGTTTACATACCATGCCATAATTGTATTAACCGGAAACATTAATACATGTGTGATTTGTAAACATAAAGAATCCCTAGTAAAGCCTCTTGTTAAACTAGCTTGTTGGTTAATATATGATCATGGTTTCCCGATCATGAACATTGAGATGTTATTAACAACAAGGTCATATCATTAGAAGAATGATGTGATGGACATACTCCTATAGATAAGCGTAGCATAAAGATCAAGTCATTTCAATAGTTCATTTTCTTTAAGCTTTTTGATACATAGTAAACTAATTCCTTCGACCATGAGATCATGCTAATCACCATCACCGGAAGGATGCTTTGATGACATCAAACACCACACCGTAACTGGTTGGTTAAAAAGGTGGCATCAAGTGTTCGGAAAGTATGTATTGAGGCATATGGATCAAGAGTGGGATTTGTCCATCCATATGACGGATAGATATACTCTGGGCCCTCTTGGTGGAATGTCATCCAATTAGTTTGCAAGCATGTGACTGGCTCACAAGGGATCACATATCACGGGAACGAGAAAAGAGTACTTATCGGTAACGAGGTTGAACTAGGTATGCAGAGATACCGACGATCAAACCTCGGATAAGTAAACTATCGCGAGACAAAGGGAAACTGGTATCGTATGTAAGTGGTTCTTTCGATCACAAAGTAATTGTAGAAATATGTGGGAGCCATATGAATTTTTAGATTCCTCTATTGGTTATTGATCAGAGAAGAGTCTCGGTCATGTCTGCATAATTCACGAACCGTAGGGAGACACACTTAAGGATTCAATGTTGTTTAGTAGATATGAAATGTAAGTAGGGAGACCGAATGTTGTTCGGAGTCTCGGATGGAATTCGGGATATCACGAGGAGATCCGGAATGGTCCGGAGAATAAGATTCATATAAGAAAAGTCCAATTGCGGAGTTCAGAAATGATTCTGATGATTTCATCGAAGAGGTTCTAGAAGGGTCTAGAAGGTTCACCGGACCGAAAGGGGAAGGGTATATGAATGTGTCATGGATAAGTGGAATGATTGGATCATGTCCTAGGTAACTTGGTTGGGCATTTACAAGAGAGAAATTAAGCTCCAAATTGGAAGTCAAAAGGCAGGTTTGAAAAGTCAAACTGGGACAATGTTTCCTAGTGGAGGAAGGAAAGGATCCTTATTTCCATCCATCACAAGCCAACTAGGAGAGGGAGTTGGAGAAGGATTCAAACTCCCCTCTCCCAAGCTGCCCTCCTCTCATAAATAGAGGGGAGGGGTGCCCCAAGGACACACAACACCAGCCCCTCCCCACCCAGCGCCGCCGCCGGATCGTCGCCGCCGCAGACTCCACCTCCTCCTCTCCGGCCCTCTAAACTCTAGATCACCGGAAACCCTAGATCCACCATAACCTGTTTCGGCTTAGGCGAAGCCCTGTAGGATTTTCCCTCTACTTTCGCAGTCGTGCTGCCGGAATCGCGAGGGAGAACTACAACCTCCGCTACCTGCTGTAACAAGGGTGAGGAAGGTCTCCATCGAGTACCGAACGTGTGATCGACTGCGGAAGCGCTGCCGGAACACAGCACTGGAAGGATCGTCTACGCGATCTTGAGATCGGCAAGTGTACGACTACATCACCCACGAGAATCTGCTCTCGTTAACCGCTTTGGAATCTTCGAGGGTGAGTACTCTAATCGACTCGTTGCTACAATCTAGTAGATAGATCTTGGCTTGTTTGTATGCATGCGGTAGAATTTTTTTATTTTCTATGCTACGAACCCCTACAGAGGGGTGGCGTCAGAGTAGTTAATAGGAGTAGATTTAGGGTTTTTTGTTGTTCACCGGTAGTTTGGAGTAGGGTGCCACTGTCTTCTAGTCAGGCATGGCGCATCCGGTGGGAGAGTTGCTGCAACATCGAGTTTCGATGGTCGGAGTAGGATAGGGGCAAGTCCATGGCCGGGATCTCCATAAATAAGGCCATGGTTGTCGTCTGTGACCTCCTCTACACTACTATCGTGGTGTTGCTTGCGCTTCTTCCAGCCGGCCGAGGAGGCGAGGGGGAGAACAAGGAGGGCATGCTGGTGTGCGGATATGGAGGTGACAGGGGTGTGCTCCTGCTGGTGGTGCTGTAGAGCGGCGCCTTGCAATCATTTATGAGTCGCTCCGGTGAGTTTCCATGGAGGAAGAGGCCGGATTTCATCTCAAAGATGAATCCCCAAATAAGGGGCGCTCCCATCGGTAGTCTGGTGGTTCTCAACCTATCATTGTTCTCCTAGCAGACCATGACGGCGAGGCGGAGGAAGTCGGCAGCTTGGCGGCCACTAGACTCCTTAGATGGTGGAGGGAGGTTTTCGAGTTTGTACAACGGGTGGTGGTTCCCTAGCGTCAACATGTTTTTGCTGCCGCTATCCATAGTCATAGGGTTGATCCCGTTGTGCTCTGCAACGGTTGCTGCTGGAGCGTCTTGTTCTTCATCGGAGGATCTTCTCCTGCCTAGGCGCGGCCTCTCAAGCTCCACTTGTGGTTTTTTCTTCGAGGCAGTGCTATATGCTGCTACACGTCCACATGTATGTCGATCCATGCAGATAACTGAAGGGTGAGAGTGCTGAATCGGACGTTTCATGTTGTGGTAGTTCCCTTTTCTCCCTTTTTTTTGAATAAACCCCTTTTCTTCATATCCCTTTGCGCTGACGTTTTTCATGGAGTTCAGCGGCCAAGCGCACCGGAAAATGTCGCCACGCATGGTCTCTGTTTCACGTATTATTCAGGTTTTTTTCTTTTGCATCTTCACATATGTTTCTCGTTGTATTCTCCTCTCTCTTTCTTTATGCTTCTGATTTCTTTTTCCCCTTTATTTCATTTAGTTTTACAATGTAGTTTTTGTTGTTCTCGTGTAAACGGTACTCGTGTAAGTTTGGTTTACTTAGTCTTAAATGTTGTTTCTCATGTAGATTTTGTTTCTTCCTATCCCCCTAAGGCCTTGTTTTTCTGGAGCAGTTTCGAGGGTTTTTTAGAGTTTTATCCCAGTCCAACCCAAATACACTAGAGAACACATGTGGGCTGTTCTATAGTACGGTTTTGGCTGGGCTGAGCCCAAGGAATCCTTTGAAACCACGCCGGGTCGAAGCTTTTTCACGACACAAGTCTCCCCTCGCGTTTCTGGTGTCACTTGCTTCACATGTCCGCCCAATGTTGTGGAATCGATTGTTGTCCTCCAAACAGAAATAGAGATGTACAGTATGTCTAGGGGATTGTGGTGTTTTGGGTGGCAAGGTTGTTTTCATCCAAACCCCTTGGAAAAATATTCTTAAAAACTCTATGACCCACCTTTGCAAAACAAGGCCTAAAGTGTTGTTTCTCGTATGATAAAGTTTTTGTTCCAACTACAATATGATTTTCTTACAATTAGTCAAAATTGTTGCTAGTCGTGGATGTTATTGTTGTTTCTCACATGCTACAATTTAGTTCCTCGTGTAGGTATGTTTCGTTCCTCGAGCGCTGAAATTATTGTGTTAACTGTAGTTGCAAGTTTGTTCCACTTAGTAAATAGCATATTTGGTTTTTGTTCTTCGATGGTTGAAGTTTTATTTCTCGTGTACTGTGTTCGTTCCTCAGATGCTATGGTTCTTTTCCTAGCATTAGTTGTGACTTTGCACCATTTAGTCAAAAACATTGTTCCTCATGTTTCTGCTTTTTTGTTCTCCACGTGTTAAAATGTTGTTCCATGGTCCTTATACGCTAAATTTCTGCTCCCCTTGTACTTGTAATTTTTTCTAAGGTCGGTAATGTTTTGTTTGCTTCTTGTACACAATTTTACTCCGAGGAACTAAACTGTAGTTTTTTGCCTATCAGCCCAAAACCGGAATTCCAAAACCGGAATCCTCGTTCCTCTCTGAGAAATATTACTACCGGTCAAAAAATCTAGAAAATTTGAATTTAAACTTTGAAACAAGGTCAAAGCGTATACTATTGGTGATAGAACTAATGGTTTGGTGTAGTTGCAAGGAACTCCAGATTTGGCTGAGCGGTTGCGGCTTTGTGTTTTCCTCCCCCATCGCAATTATTTTTTTGGCTCTCTCTCTCCCTCTCTCTCTGCTAGTGGGCCTTTCGGCAAAAAAGGAAGAAAATCATCCGACCACTCTTCCATGCAACCGCTAGGACGTCGTTCGGATGCAATGAAATTTTAAGCTTAAATAGCCGTTGCCTTTAAAAGACTATGGTCTGTGTGGCATCCCGCAAAATCACTACTAAAAAATCGCGTCGTTTTTGTGCATTGCATCATCATGACCACATGCTTATGTCATCATGCCACATTGCATTTAAGCATCGTCATCATCTTGTATTTGCTTGCATAAAACTATTTGCAGAAAAACCTATTTTGTGTTTCTAAAATGCCCCGCCTTTATTCACACACAAACCCCGGGTATCTGGATTATTTTGTTTGTCTGCTATCAGTTTGCAAACGATACGTTTAAAATAAATAAAATATTGAATTATTTTTAGTGGGGGCAGTCGAACGGGCCGATTCGACCCGAACGACCACCCCTAGGAATTAAAACGGTCCACCCCATACCCTTTTCTACCAACCTATCTACCCATACCCTCCGGCCACCTCACCCGGACCAGTCCCACGCTGCCACCTCACCCTCTCCCCCCCTCTACCCAATCCCATGCCGCCACTTGGCCACCCCCACCTCTCTCCCCCTCTCAGCCTTCACACCCACGCCACACACAGGGCCACACACACACAACCACGCACACACCGACACACACCAGCCCCACCCGGCCCCACTCTCCTCACCCCCACCTGGCCCACCACTACCAGCCCCCCCCCCACGCGCACGACCACCACCCCGCTCACCCTTCTCCCTTCCCCTGCTCTCTGCGCCCCGCGCGGCCGTCCCCAACCTCTCCCGCCGCCGCCGGCGAGCCGACCCCGGCCGCGTTGCCCCGTCACCGCTCCGCCGTCCCGCGTCCTCCCTGGCGCCGCCCGAACCCGCCGTGGCTCCCCTCGAGCTCGCCTCGCTCCACCGCCTCCGGAGCCGCCCTCCGCCGGCGCGTCCTCGCCGACCCTGAGCCTGCGTCGCCCCATCGCCGCGCCTCCCTCCTCCTGCCCCCGCCACGCCCCCCTCCCGCCGGCGCCTGCTCGACGCCCCTCCGGCCGACCTCGCTCCCTCCGGCCACCATCCCGCCCCCTCCTCTAGCTCGCCTCCGCGGCCCGAGCTCCAACCGCCGCCGTTCTCCTCCTCGGCACCGGCGCTCGCCCGAGCCGGCCCCGCGCCTCCGCTCTGCCTCGCCGGCGCGTCTCCCCATCGCCTCCGCCGACTCCGCTCGCGCATCCCCAACCACCGCTGGCGCCCTCCTCCCCGACGCCGGTCCTCTCTGCAGCGCCGGTCGACCCGCCCGCCGGAGCCGCCCTCGACCCTCTGCCTCGCGCCGGCCCCGACAACCGCCGCCCCGCACCTTCCGCAAGTAGCGCCGCCTGCTGGCCGCCTTCCCCTTGCAGGCACGTCCCCAGGACGCCCCTGCGAGCACGGGGGCTCCGCTGCCGGCCGTCGCCCCTCCGCACGCCGCCTCTACCGGCTCTCTGTCCGCCGTTCGACGCCCCCGATGACCTTCTCCAATGCGAGCCGAAGGACCCTCCTGTGTAGCATCGGACGTGCCTCCGAGTGGTGCCTTCGTGGTGTTTGGATACCTCAGACATGAACACATCGTTTGGTGGATGAGGTCGTCGACATGACCGGCATCGAGCATGACCCGAAGACTACATCGGACCGGAGACACTCGAAGAAGCATCTACAAGGACTTCTACACGGAATGGAACGACATGATCTTCTTCATGGACAAGTGAAGGTTGCGCGACTCAGAGACCACCGACAAGAAAGACCGGAACCATAAGATCAACGACAGGGACGCCAAGATCTTCAATCGGAACCGGGGACACCGAGACCCCGGCACGACAAGTTCTTCCTCTCGGATCCATGGACACCGAGACGCTGGACCCTCAAGTTCTCCTTCACGGACGACAAGTACTTCCCTCGAACGCCTAAACCCGAACCGGAACAACAAGACCGCCACACGGACGCGAACCCCAAGACCCTGAGGCCCCGAACCGAAGACCGATCCGAAGCACCAAGACCTCCGACAGGGAACCGAACAGTTCGCCGGGAACCGCACCCGAACCTGAAGCACGACAATATCTGCCCCGTTGTTCGAGAACGTTCCCGCCGAGACCGACCTGTCGAACCCCGAACCCCGGAACCCCAAGTCCGTCGAGAACCCTCTAAAGTGTGCACCCCTTCCCGAAAACCCTATTTTATAAGATAATACAACTTGTTGCATATTAATCTTTCATCTTGCATGCATGCTTGTCTGTGGTTTGGGGGCCTTATGCCAATTCACCATATAATTAAATATGGGGCCCATATGCGGGCAAATCTAGTCTCATATTGGCCTCATTTAAATTAGTGTAGCGAACCGGTAACTTATCTTGCCATGTTAATCCAACATTTAATTGCGGGGTATCTAAATAACTTGAACCACCTAATTAATTGTCGGGACCCCCGGTTCCGCTTAATATGACCTAATTGCATTGCACCTTTGCCATGCCATGCATCATATCATAAACATGCCCGATCTTTTGCCGTAGTATTAAATATTGCATCCGGTGTTTATTCTAGTGTTTTGGTTCTTCGCGGATAAGGCCGTTGAGTCGATGTGAGCTTCGCCCCGATCTTCGGATGAACCTTCGACAATGTTTTTCAGGCGAGCATCTCCCCCCTTCAACCTATCTTACTTTTATAGTATTTATTCCTCCTGTTGATCTATTGCTATCTGTGTTGCGATGCTCTAGTTTCCGTACCCGTGATATCCCTTGCAGCCTTATATTGCCTTGGACACCTCCTATTACCTGTTGTTTGGTAGATAGTTAGACTTGCGCGTCGTAGTCGCTTGCTCAAGTGCTGTTGCGTGTCGCCATGTACCACAGTTGTTGGAGTATTGCCACATGTTTGATGTTGGAGATGATCTCGGCTTTATTTATCGTTCACTTTAATTCCTGTTTAACAACTAAAATTGAAGTAAGTAAGTAGAGGCATCGGTGGGTGATAGATAATATTTGGTTTCCGACCGCCCACTTGTGTCCCGTAGGACCCCGAGTACTTGATACCTGTTCCTTGATTTATCGCGCTATCCACATACGGGGAATTATGGGACCCCCCTTAGCCAGAGCTTGATTCCATCTTATTTCTTGGGGCCACAAACTAGTTTGAGGTTTTGTTACTATCCTGTACTTATGCCATGCTTTATTACTGTATTTACGATTGTGTGAGGAGCACAGTGTACTGTTTAGGATCGTGGCACGATTCCGCGGTATCGACAAGCCCAGTCACACTTTCGGATTCCCAGTCGTTTACAGCCGTCCCCACAACCTTGAGTCCGTCTCGGAGCCGGCCGGCTTCGTTGCGGGTCTACTTTAAGGGGTGGCCCCCTGAAATATTTCTGAATCTTGTGATTGCTCTGTCGTGAAAGCCTCGTTGGGTTTTGATTTGGTTTTTCCGAGGTCGATCGTGTGTGTGTTGCTATTTGTGTACCCCGGCCGGGTTAAAACTTTCTGAAAGCCGTGTCCGCGGTTATGGACGACTTGGAGCACAGTATCTCGATCATAGACAACTATAACTAAGTAGTGCTATAAATTTGACTAAGTAACTGACTAGTAATCAGCTTCACTATAATGGAATGGCTTAATAAAACTGCCCACAATTGCTTGCTTGGGTGGTCGCTTGCGACCATTGTATCTGACTAGTAAGTATTGCAACTATAACAGAATGGCTAAATAAAAGCACCAACAACTGCTGGGTTTTGGGATATCTCATGCTCATTGTATCTGACTAGTAAGTGTCGCCACTACAACGGAATGGTTAATTAAAAGTGCCCACCGCTTATTTTATCAGGATGATTATCTAAATTTGACTAGTAATTGCCGCAACGAAAACTGAATAAATAAAACTGCCAACTGTGTGAGTTCCTCGGCTGACTTCCTCGTTGGGTCTCGAAGGGAAATGCCCGGATGGGTTTGTTTGATGGTAGCATCAGGTTGGTTCCGCATAGGTCTTTCTTATCCCCTTCTGGTAGCCGCTAGTTGTATCGAGTCTCTATAGGTTGTTTAGTGTATGCTGCCGCTGCCGCTTCAGTCCACCATACCTATGTAGGCGAGGACCGCCGAATTCTAGTCTCGCCGTGTACTGGCCTCAGTACTGACGCTCCTCTTTTTCCTTTGCCCTTTGTCGGCACCCCTTTTGTTTAAGCTGGTTTTGAGATCGACGCCGTTAGCAGGGTTACCCTTCCGGCTTGGCCTGGGCAGGGTTATGGACGCCATTGGTTATTCTTCAGGGCTCTTAGCCCCATTTGCATCTTGTCCGTAGACGGACGCTGTATCGTTTTACAGGTGATTTGGATCTTTGTATCGTATATCTGTATTCTTGACTCTTTGAGTCGCTGCTGTATATATATCGGTTCTGTGGGTCCCATCGAGGACTGTTGTGTAATGTTATTACTTCGTTTTCCACCCGCACGAAAGTGCCTGGTGGGCACCTTTGAATCGTTCCTATGCGGGTTTGGCGGGAATCGCTGAAACTTGCATAGGTTCGATTCTGAGGGTGTTACAGAGTGGTATCAGAGCTCAGCAGTTGCGATACCCCACAAGTCCAGCCTGTAGGATAACCTAGCTAACGGCCGAAGTAGTGTGTCAAAACTATTTTTGAAAAATCGGTTGGATTGTTCTGATTAGGTCTGATTTTACTCCTTACCCCTCTGCTATTCTCCTCTTACCTCTACGCGTTTTGAATCCGCTCCCTTCTCTTTCTTCGAGTCCAGGAATTCTCGTGGTTGGGTTTTCGTCGTACCTTCAGGGTGCTCGCTTCCTCTTTTGGCAACGGTGTTCTACTGTCTGGTGTTCATGCTGTCTGAGGAATCCGTCTACTGTGGTACCATTCTTTGTTCCTTGTTTGTGCCTTCCGGTGTTTTCCGACGCGACGACATCCTCTACGCCAGATCCGATGCCGAGACTGCACCACTCCTTTGTTCCTGAACCTCGCTTGTCAAGATCTTCAGTCTGATTCTGAGAGTTGGTTGCACAATTCGCCTATTCGTGTGCAGAGTAATGGTTTGAGTGCGGGATGGAGTAGCTACCATACCACTACTCTTATCATTCGCTCTTGTACATCGAATCAGTGGATCCAGCGATTTTACTTCGTCCACGGAAGTTAGGGGTGGCTTTGTTTGTTGATACCTCTACCTTCGACCTTTTGTTCCCGGAGTGTTCTCTCGACGATCACGGACAACGACCTCTTGTTAGTGGTGTCGCGAGGATCTACACGAGGCACGAAGATTCAGATCGCCGACCTTCCTTCCGGTATCATGAGGCGGATCTCGAGGGCGAGATCCATTGTTAGTGGTGTCGAATTGTGGCATCCCGCAAAATCACTACTAGAAAATCGCGTCGTTTTTGTGCATTGCATCATCATGACCGCATGCTCATGTCATCATGCCACATTGCATTTGAGCATCGTCATCATCTTGCATTTGCTTGCATAAAACTATTTGCAGAAAAACCTATTTTGTGTTTCTAAAACGCCCCGCCTTTATTCACACACAAACCCCGGGTCTCCGGATTATTTTGTTTGTCTGCTATCAGTTTGCAAACGGTACGTTTAAAATAAATAAAATATTGAATTATTTTTAGTGGGGGCAGTCGAACGGGCCGATTCGACCCGAACGACCACCCCCAGGAATTAAAACGGTCCACCCCATACCCTTTTCTACCAACCTATCTACCCACACTCTCCGGCCACCTCACCCGGACCAGTCCCACGCTGCCACCTCACCCTCTCCCCCCCTCTACCCAATCCCATGCCGCCACTTGGCCACCCCCACCTCTCTCCCCCTCTCAGCCTTCACACCCACGCCACACACAGGGCCACACACACACCACCACGCACACACCGACACACACCAGCCCCACCCGGCCCCACTCTCCTCACCCCCACCTGGCCCACCACTACCAGCCCCCCCCACGCGCACGACCACCACCCCGCTCACCCTTCTCCCTTCCCCTGCTCTCTGCGCCCCGCGCGGCCGTCCCCAACCTCTCCCGCCGCCGCCGGCGAGCCGACCCCGGCCGCGTTGCCCCGTCACCGCTCCGCCGTCCCGCGTCCTCCCTGGCGCCGCCCGAACCCGCCGTGGCTCCCCTCGAGCTCGCCTCGCTCCACCGCCTCCGGAGCCGCTCTCCGCCGGCGCGTCCTCGCCGACCCCGAGCCTGCGTCGCCCCGTCGCCGCGCCTCCCTCCTCCTGCCCCGCCGCCGCGCCCCCTTCCCGCCGGCGCCTGCTCGACGCCCCTTCGGCCGACCTCGCTCCCTCCGGCCACCATCCCGCCCCCTCCTCTAGCTCGCCTCCGCGGCCCGAGCTCCAACCGCCGCGTTCTCCTCCTCGGCACCGGCGCTCGCCCGAGCCGGCCCCGCGCCTCCGCTCTGCCTCGCCGGCGCGTCTCCCCATCGCCTCCGCCGACTCCGCTCGCGCATCCCCAACAACCGCTGGCGCCCTCCTCCCTGACGCCGGTCCTCTCTGCAGCGCCGGTCGACCCGCCCGCCGGAGCCGCCCTCGACCCTCTGCCTCGCTCCGGCCCCGACAACCGCCGCCCCGCACCTTCCGCGAGTAGCGTCGCCTGCTGGCCGCCTTCCCCTTGCAGGCACGTCCCCGCAACGCCCCTGCGAGCACGGGGGCTCCGCTGCCGGCCGTCGCCCCTCCGCCCGCCGCCTCTACCGGCCCTCTGTCCGCCGTTCGACGCCCCCGATGACCTTCTCCAATGCGAGCCGAAGGACCCTCCTGTGTAGCATCAGACGTGCCTCCGAGTGGTGCCTTCGTGGTGTTTGGATACCTCAGACATGAACACATCCTTTGGTGGATGAGGTCGTCGACATGACCGGCATCGAGCATGACCCGAAGACTACATCGGACCGGAGACACTCGAAGAAGCATCTACAAGGACTTCTACACGGAATGGAACGACATGATCTTCTTCATGGACAAGTGAAGGTTGCGCGACTCAGAGACCACCGGCAAGAAAGACCGGAACCATAAGATCAACGACAGGGACGCCAAGATCTTCAATCGGAACCGGGGACACCGAGACCCCGACACGACAAGTTCTTCCTCTCGGATCCATGGACACCGAGACGCTGGACCCTCAAGTTCTCCTTCACGGACGACAAGTACTTCCCTCGAACGCCTAAACCCGAACCGGAACAACAAGACCGCCACACGGACGCGAACCCCAAGACCCTGAGGCCCCGAACCAAAGACCGATCCGAAGCACCAAGACCTCCGACAGGGAACCGACCAGTTCGCCGGGAACCGCACCCGAACCTGAAGCACGACAATATCTGCCCCGTTGTTCGAGAACGTTCCTGCCGAGACCGACCTGTCGAACCCTGAACCCCGGAACCCCAAGTCCGTCGAGAACCCTCTAAAGTGTGCACCCCTTCCCGAAAACCCTATTTTATAAGATAATACAACTTGTTGCATATTAATCTTTCATCTTGCATGCATGCTTGTCTGTGGTTTGGGGGCCTTATGCCAATTCATCATATAATTAAATATGGGGCCCATATGCGGGCAAATCTAGTCTCATATTGGCCTCATTTAAATTAGTGTAGCAAACCGGTAACTTATCTTGCCATGTTAATCCAACATTTAATTGCGGGGTATCTAAATAACTTGAACCACCTAATTAATTGTCGGGACCCCCGGTTCCGCTTAATATGACCTAATTGCATTGCACCTTTGCCATGCCATGCACCATATCATAAGCATGCCCGATCTTTTGCCGTAGTATTAAATATTGCATCCGGTGTTTATTCTAGTGTTTTGGTTCTTCGCGGATAAGGCCGTTGAGTCGATGTGAGCTTCGCCCCGATCTTCGGATGAACCTTCGACAATGTTTTTCAGGCGAGCATCTCCCCCCTTCTACCTATCTTACTTTTATAGTATTTATTCCTCATGTTGATCTATTGCTATCTGTGTTGCGATGCTCTAGTTTCCATACCCGTGATATCCCTTGCAGCCTTATATTGCCTTGGACACCTCCTATTACCTGTTGTTTGGTAGATAGTTGGACTTGCGCGTCGTAGTCGCTTGCTCAAGTGCTGTTGCGTGTCGCCATGTACCACAGTTGTTGGAGTATTGACACATGTTTGATGTTGGAGATGATCTCGGCTTTATTTATCGTTCACTTTAATTCCTGTTTAACAACTAAAATTGAAGTAAGTAAGTAGAGGCATCGGTGGGTGATAGATAATATTTGGTTTCCGACCGCCCACTTGTGTCCCGTAGGACCCCGAGTACTTGATACCTGTTCCTTGATTTATCGCGCTATCCACATACGGGGAATTATGGGACCCCCCTTAGCCAGAGCTTGATTCCGTCTTATTTCTTGGGGCCACAAACTAGTTTGAGGTTTTGTTACTATCCTGTACTTATGCCATGCTTTATTACTGTATTTACGATTGTGCGAGGAGCACACTGTACTTTTTAGGATCGTGGCACGATTCCGCGGTATCGACAAGCCCAGTCACACTTTCGGGTTCCCAGTCGTTTACAGCCGTCCCCACAACCTTGAGTCCGTCTCGGAGTCGGCCGGCTTCGTTGCGGGTCTACTTTAAGGGGTGGCCCCCTGAAATATTTCTGAATCTTGTGATTGCTCTGTCGTGAAAGCCTCGTTGGGTTTTGATTTGGTTTTTCCGAGGTCGATCGTGTGTGTGTTGCTATTTGTGCACCCCGGCCGGGTTAAAACTTTCTGAAAGCCGTGTCCGCGGTTATGGACGACTTGGAGCACAGTATCTCGATCATAGACAACTATAACTAAGTAGTGCTATAAATTTGACTAAGTAACTGACTAGTAATCAGCTTCACTATAATGGAATGGCTTAATAAAACTGCCCACAATTGCTTGCTTGGGTGGTCGCTTGCGACCATTGTATCTGACTAGTAAGTATTGCAACTATAACGGAATGGCTAAATAAAAGCACCAACAACTGCTGGGTTTTGGGATATCTCATGCTCATTGTATCTGACTAGTAAGTGTCGCCACTACAACGGAATGGTTAAATTAAAGTGCCCACCGCTTATTTTATCAGGATGATTATCTAAATTTGACTAGTAATTGCCGCAACAAAAACTGAATAAATAAAACTGCCAACTGTGTGAGTTCCTCGGCTGACTTCCTCGTTGGGTCTCGAGGGGAAATGCCCGGATGGGTTTGTTTGATGGTAGCATCAGGTTGGTTCCGCATAGGTCTTTCTTATCCCCTTCTGGTAGCCGCCAGTTGTATCGAGTCTCTATAGGTTGTTTAGTGTATGCTGCCGCTGCCGCTTCAGTCCACCATACCTATGTAGGCGAGGACCGCCGAATTCTAGTCTCGCCGTGTACTGGCCTCAGTACTGACGCTCCTCTTTTTCCTTTGCCCTTTGTCGGCACCCCTTTTGTTTAAGCAGGTTTTGAGATCGACGCCGTTAGCAGGGTTACCCTTCCGGCTTGGCCTGGGCAGGGTTATGGACGCCATTGGTTATTTTTCAGGGCTCTTAGCCCCATTTGCATCTTGTCCGTAGACGGACGCTGTATCGTTTTACAGGTGATTTGGATCTTTGTATCGTATATCTGTATTCTTGACTCTTTGAGTCGCTGCTGTATATATATCGGTTCTGTGGGTCGCATCAAGGACTGTTGTGTAATGTTATTACTTCGTTTTCCACCCGCACGAAAGTGCCTGGTGGGCACCTTTGAATCGTTCCTATGCGGGTTTGGCGGGAATCGCTGAAACTTATCTTATTATGGAAGAAGGAGGTGGTTCTATTAGTTAAGGTAACAAAAGGGAGAATTATATTGATGTCTTTATTGGCAGTGGCCAAGGAAAAAAGGGCGGTTTACTGGTTTTTATGCTTGCCCAAGGGGGGCAGATAAACATCTCTCGTGGGATCGTATCCGTGAGCTTCACGAAGTATGCAATATGCCATGGTTTATAATGGGAGACCTAAACAAGATAATGCGCCCTTTTGCAAAAGGAGGGGAAGTACTCATCCATTACATTATATACAAGCTTTTTAAAATGTTTTGAGTGATTGTGTGCTCTCTGATTTTGGTTTTGCTGGTGAAAATTTACCTAGCAGAGAGCATGGATTCGAGAAAGGCTTGATCGACGACTGGTGAACACTGCTTGGAAGGGAAATATTGTAGATCTTGTGCTTCAGAACCTAGACTTAATAAGTTAGGTCATTGGCCCATTATGATGAGTTTCGATGAGGGACTGCCCAATTATTCCTTGGTTTGAGGCCCTCTTGTTGATGAAGCAAATTTTGTGTGATTGTAGAAGGGCCTAGGAAGCAATTAAGTATTTGGCGTGAATATTGGAGATGGTGCATATATAGTAGGTTGCATCGGTGTTATCATACACCCTAAAAGGGCCCCAACATAAGATCAACGTTGTTCGTGGAGATTTTGAATTGATTAGTCACAGAATATTGCAAAACATAATGAATTTGCTATTGAAATTGAAAAGATCCTCAATCAAGAGGAAATGCATTAGTTCCAAGGAAGTTGTATCAATTGGCCGCAATTTGGGGATATGAATACAGGATTTTTTCATAGATTTGCCTCTGGTTGTCAACAATGTAATGAGATTAACCGGTTTAAGGACGATGAAGGTAATGTGTAGGATGATATTGTTGTGTTGAATCTGATGGTGTCGATTACTTTGCGATATCTTTTTACAAAAGTTGAGCCAGATCCTGATCTTCTGGACAAAGTTACACCACGTGTTACCGGAGATATGAACAAAGATTGTTGCAGCCCTATACATCTGAAAATGTTAACATGGCTAGTTTTCAACTGGGAATATGAAAGCCCCTTGAACTAATGTTTGTCGTGCTTTATTTTTTAAAAATGTTGGAATAACAGTGGGAGGAATTGATTGCAGAAGTTCTATCGGCGATTAATAATAAAGAAATCTTTGTTGGATCGAATGATAGGCTAATAGTTAGTATTCCTAAGGTGGACACCCCCACGGTAGATTATGCAATTTAAAACCATAAGTTTGTGTAATGTGCTTTATAAAGTAATCTAAAAATGATTGTTTCTAGACTAAAATATATCTTTGATGAGGTAAGAATTTGGGTGCTTTTATTCATGTATATTAATTATTCACAATATACTTTTGGCATGTGAGTGTATGCATACAATCAAGAATAAAAGAAGGGGAAGAAGGATATTGTGCTACGAAATTAGATATGCATAAAGCTTATGACCGAGTGGAGTGGATATTTTTGGAAAGGATGTTACCACAACTTGGTTTCCAAGGGAGTTTGTTGAGATCTTGATGACTATTGTTTGTTCTGTGAAATGTAAGGTTCGATTTAATGATCAATAAAAAAGTTTTTTACTCCCACTGGGGGTCTTCCTCAAGGTGATGCCTTATCATCTTTTTTGTTTTTATTTTTTTCATAAGGTTTATCTAGTGCTTAGGCTTATAAAGAGGAGGTGGGTGGAACTAAAGGCGTTCGGGTGTTCCGAAATGCACCATCAGTTTCTCATTTATTTTTTCTTATGGTTTTCTAATATTTATGAATGCAATTGCAAGTATGATTAATGCAACCTCATTGAGACACATATTGGACCAATATTGTGCAAGTCCAGGGCAAATGGTGAGCGAGACTAAATATAGCATTTTCTTTAACGTAAATATGGATGTGGGGGTTAAAGCTAAGATTTTTGTGGAGCTGAATATAATGACTAAAGCAATGTGAAAAAAATAAGAATTGTGGCTCTAGCTTGACTGTGCTGACAGCTTCTTGTATGTGTTGGAGATAGTAATTGAGCGCCTAAAGGATGGATGGAAGATTTTTTAAGGGAGGGAAGGAAGTTTTGTTGAAAACAATTATTCGGTTTATTCTAGTTTGGGCAATGGGCGTATTTAAGGTACCAAAACAATTGTGCAAAGAAATCAATGATGCAATGGGTGAGTTTTGCTGGGAATACAATGATAAGCAAAAAAGGATGTGTTGGTTGGTGTTGTGATGAATGTGTATTCCTATGAAGCCAAGTGGAATGACTTTAGGGACCTTCATGCTTTTAATCCTGCAATGCTCGTAAAACAAAGTTGGAGGTTGCTTTTAAATCCCGAGTCATAATCCAAGCTAAATATTTTCCGGATGGTAATCTATTGAAGGCAGAGCCAAAGAGTGGGTCATCTTTTGCATCACAAAATATGGTAGAGGGTCTTTCACATGAGGCCATATATGGAGAACTGGTTCAGGGGAGAAAGTTAACATTGGGAATATCATTGGATCTCATGTAGTCCGACGTGGAAGGTAATGTCATGCCATTGACAATGCATCTCGCAGTGTGTGGAGGGACCTGTCGACCCATACAGCGGGTTGTGGGATGGAGAATTTATCCATGAAAATTTTGTACAATTCGAGGTTGAGCATATTCTCAAGATCCCTTTAAGTTGTTAGTTAACTGGAGATTTCGTGGCATGGCATCATAGTAAAACCCTTGCCTTCTTTGTCCGTTTGGCACATGTGGAGTGGAATCACCAGTTTGGTGCCAGAGTTCTTAAAGCCTGGTGGAAAATGGGTGACAAGGATAAACCTTGTTTGGGAAAAAACTTTGGAGTGTGTCAATCGGACCAAAATAAAAAATGATCGATGGAAAGCACTACATGGTATCCTATCAGGACGCCGATTCTGAATGATTTTCATATTCGGGATCCCTCTCAATTCTCAAGTTTTTAACATGTGCCAAAGCAAGAAAAGTTTGGTATGAGTTGGGGTTAAAAGAGGTGATCGCTCAATCATTGTTAGTGAATTGGTCGTTATTCTAAAAGATCTGTTGTGAAAAAGCGACGAATGTAATCACCTATCATTGGCCAACTACAACGACAAGAATCATTATCACTTGGGTGCTGGTACATTTAGTGACAATTTCTTCAGTTTGTTAAGTGGTCAATGGAAGGAGCAACCATGAGAGAGTTATATTTCGAGAAGACCTACTCTTCTTCCTCTTGGTTTGCCATGACGTTTGAAGGGAGGATGGGAGCATCTCGAAGCTGCATGTCCCTGGGAGATGTGTTGGGGAGCTTCTGGAGTTTCCGCTCCCCGTGGCGGTTCCCAAGCGATGGATGTTCGCCGCCACCGCTATCTTTGCCTATACTCCTAGCTTGCCATGCCGAACAATGTCGTCTCCTAGCTGGTTCATCGTCTAGCTCCACCGAAGGTTACGCACCCTCTCATGTCGCCGCTCAGCCAAGTGGTCTCATCCCTAATCTAGGCAATGGTGGCTGCGTCTGATGGCCGCTCGTCGCCGACGTTCTTACATGAACTCGACCTTGTTTTCACGATCCCAGTTAGGGTGTTAAGCATAAAGGTTTAGGTCCTCATTGTAATTTGTCATTTCTTCTAGGGCCTTTTTGTAAATGTAAAAGTAAGAAAAAAACCAAGAAACCACCGGGTACTCTACATCGTCGCTGCTTGCTGCTAGGACTACACAGTACAGACAAAATTACACAGGGAAAATCCTAGAAATCTGACGAACAAAATTGGTCCCGCTCCTGCACGGGTGCGCGGTGCGCCGCGATGTACGCTCCTACGCCGCCTCCTCTGCCCTGCGCGGCTCGCCTGCTTCCGCGTGCACGGCGGCGGGGAACGCGAACGGCCTGGCGCTGGCGATGAAGGACGGCATGTCGTCCCCCGCCATGATGACGACGACCTTGGGCTCCCTGTCGAGCGGCGCCATCGCCCCCCGCGCCGACGCCGACTCCGCGGCCGCGGTCCCGCTTCCACGCCGCGACGAGCCGGTGGGTTTGCGGCGCGTGCAGACGAGGATGAGGAGCGCCACCGCGATGAGGCCCATCATGAGCGCGAAGCCCAGGAAGAGGTACGGCGTCGGCGTCCTCCAGAGCCCCGTGTGCGCGTCCGCGACGTGTCCCGCCGCCGCCGCCACCGCTGCTGCATGGTCACCGCCGCCGACTCCAACGAGCGCCGCCGCGCCTTCTCTCACCGGCCTCATGATGAATCAAACACACGGATTGATTGATCCTTCTTTCTCTCTTTCTATTGCCTCTCCTTTTCTTTCTCTCTGACTGTCTCTCTCTCTCTGCGTGGAAGTGCACTACGGTGGTTTTAATTTCTTCTCTTGTTCTCTTCTGTGGCTGCTGCTGTGCTGTGACCAAGGTGAGGGGAGGGGCGGGCGCTTCTTATAGTCGGCGGGCGGGCGGGTGGGGTTGGGGTTGGGAGCGGGGAAAAGAAACCGCGAGCGCGCGAGAGAGCTCCTGCTGCTGTTGCTGGCACCTGGGTTTGCTTTGGCTGGTCTGGTTTTTGCTGACGAGGCAGGCTGCATGCAGAGGTGGAATGGAATGCACGGAGGACGACAGCTGCGCGCGGCTGTGTTCTGGCTCTGGCCGCATGGTCGATCTGGTTTTGCCTTTCGAGACAGCTGGTGGAGTGCTACTGTAGCCATGAACCATGCTAGTAGTGGTTAAAGTGGGAAGCGGCGACTCGAGAACGCGGGCCCGTGAGAGAGTAATGGCAAGAGTTAAACCGAGCCGGCCGTGTGTGTACTGGCACTGGCCGTGCGAACGGGTAGAGATTCAGTGAACCTAGCCGTCTGGTAGAAGCATGTGCTCCTGAACCTGGTCCACGTACAGCTTGTAGACACATTTGGAACAACAACGGGCGTGGTTGACACTGCACCGCACTACGTGATTGCCAACTTTGTACTGTACTGTGCTATACTTCCAGCACCTGCGCGAGCTGGCAAGTTAAGCCCATGCCCTGAAGGAGAAACCAATTAATGACGCGATCTTCCTAGATAGCAGGACGACGGCAGGTGGTTCAGTGAACCTTGCGGTGAAAAAGATCGAGTCGACGAACCTGGCCAGGCAACCGGGAAAATACATACGTACTTGCGTACAGACATAGCTTGGTGTAGCTGGTACTCGAGTTAATTGTACTGCGCCGTCAGTTGATGTACTGCTCGAGTTAATCAATGAAGTACTCATACGCGCCTAGACTGGTCGACGGCAGTTCAGCGAATCTTCCCGTGGGAAAAGATGGAGTCGCCGAACCTGCTCCAAGGGCCCGGGAATATCCATATATGGAAGTCAACTTTTTTAAGTTTGACCAAAGTTTTTGATTAAAATATTAACAATTACAATACTACGAAATCCATATCAATAGATTTATCATATAGTATATTTTATATTGTAGTACTTCTTCCGTTTTAAAATAGATGTCTTAGATTTGCTAAATTTGGATAAATCTAGAGACTAGTTAGTAGTATATAGATTCATCCAAAATTTTAAAAACCTGAGACATCTATTTCGAGACGGAGGGAGTAATATACATGGGAGTAATAGTCTTTATATTTTTGGTCAAACGTCTCCCTAAATTTGTAAGATTTATTCAATGGAATGGAGGTAGTAGACTCGTTCGGAACGATTCACGGGCGACAGGCTATGTGGCCGGCTGCGTTCGATAAGCGCATTAAGTACACCCTCTTCCCTCTCACTTCTCTCTTCTCCCTTTTCGGCGGAGTCTCCCATGTGCTCCCGGCAACCCTCTTCGCTCTCTCTGGTGGCCTCGTCGGCCGAAGCAGAAAGGGGAGGGGAGGTCGGCCTCCCTCTGTATGTTCCTGCAGTGCTAGGAGTAATTGTCCCTTGGTGGCGTATAGCGTTATGCCGAGGAGATCTTGGGCACCGACACCCCCGAGCGGTGTCTTGTGGCCGGTGAGGCATCCCACGCTGATGGCAACCCAAGTGGTGGTGAAGTCCCTGGTGTCGATGCGGCGGTCGTCCCTCGAGTTCATGTCTGAGCTGTGGCGGAGAAGAAGGACTGAACCACATGGAACACGTGCGCATATACATGCTTCGTTTCATACTAGCCGTTCCGTGTCGTGCATGCACACAACACGTATATACACGAGTCGTGCCTCCCACTCCATGCTTTCCATGCCAAGCCAGAAGATCATAGCGGCGGCGGCTGCTGTACTACGGGAATAGTACGAGCTAAAATTAAACTCTTCGAAACACTAAGGGCATCTCCACTCGCCTATCTAGGACGCCGAAATTTGGTATGCACGCTGAAAATCAGTCCAATCGCGTACCCAGAAATCTGTTTCTGGTGGGATTTGGGTCAACTTTGGTCCGGACTATCCAGGCCGAATCCAGGATCCCGGGTACGCCCTGGGAACGCCGGACGCAGCAAATTGGCCGAGTGGACCAGTCTGTCAGCAACAGAAGCCTCCCGCCGTTTCTCTTTTCCTGCCCTCGCCGCTACACCCCTCCCGCCCTCGCCGCCGAACTCGGCCTATAAAATACGTACATCTCGTCGTCTCCTTTCACAGTCTCTCACACCACCCCCAACTCCGGCGAACTCCGGACGCTCGCACCTTTCTACCTCCTCAACTCCGCCGAAAAGCCATGGCCGGCGGACACACGATGCAGCCGTGGGAAGCTCGTCTGCCGACGAGGACCTCGCCGAAGAGATCCAGGCGGCTAGCCGCCATGCAAGACCCGGATCTCGGCGAGGATGCTGCCAACCTGGTCTTCTGGAGGCACTTCTTCGCCGAGAGGCGTCTCCAGGATCTCGCCCGGCACGGCGGACCGCCGGGATCGCCGCCGCCGCGTCACAACATGGCTTTTCGCCGCTGCTGGTGGAGCGTTCCAGGGCGAACTCTCGCCGCCGTCATTGAACACATCCAGGACGACAACCACCCCCGCCTCGGCCTGTAGATGCAGCGTACGACGTCGACCACGGTGGCGGCTGCCTTTTCCTAGTTATTAAATTCGATGTAATATGTGCGTCCTTGCCCTAGTTAATAAACTCCGCCTATATTCGCCCATATTTCGCCGAGTTTAACTGAATTTCGTCGAACCTGGGAACTCGGTCTGGGAACGCGACTGGGAAACTCGGCGTACCCAGGCCGAAAACGTGTTTTGTCCGGCCAAAAAAAGATCCGTATTTCGGCCTGGGTTCGCCCAATGAGTGGGGATGCTCTAATCGACAGGCACGCCGCGATATCAATCGATCGATATGCAACGTCATGCACGGACCGAGCTTGCAACTGGCCGCTTTACGTATGTCTCCCCTGGATCGGGGTCGAGCCGTCGCGCGCATTCAAATCATCAAGGCAGTCTGGATTAAGGCCATCTTCATCGGTCCAACTCATTTGGTCGCTTTAAACGATCTGATTCTGTCCGTTTGAGTTGGGTTGTGGTTGATTTAGGGCCGTGTGAAAGGGCATTTATTGTCATAATCACTTTTGGTGTTCGTTAACAACAAGTAGATCATTTTACAGTTTGTCACTATCCACAGGTTGGTATTATGATAAGTGAAAAGCACCCTCACACTTGGGAAAAGTCCCTACTCTTGTGACACAATTCTGGAAACTCCAGATCAGAGTCTCCGGTCTACCAAGACCAGAGTCTCCGGTCTACCAAGACCGGAGTCTCCGGTGTGGTCCGGAGTTTCCGGATCTGTCTTCGGTGGTGACTTCAGGATCTGGGCTGGGACATTCTGTATGGGGGTCCGGAGCCTGCTCCGGAGGATACTCCGGAGTCTCCGGTGCTGGCTCAGTCCGGAGTCTCCGGTGTTGGAAGACCGGAGTCTCCAGTCTTGTTGGGTCGTGGATGGCCTGGGTCATTCAGATGGGCGGTCCGGAGGCTGGTCCAGAGGTTGGCCGGAATCTCCGGTGTTCCGGTCTATAGACCGGAGTCTCCGGTCTGACTTTTCTCCAACGGTCAGAAAACGGTTCGTGCAGGGGGCTGCCTATAAAAAGGGACCCTTATCTTCTTCCTCCAGTTGCTCGAGCTTCTCAAGAACACCAACTCCATTAGAGCCACCAAATCTGCAAGATCTCTTCATCCAACCATCCAAAGTCATTTATCTTTGGAGAATCGAAGGAGGAGGCCTTGATCTACATCTTCACCAAGAGAGATCTTCATTTCCCCCTCATTCACTTGAGGCCCCCCAAGCTCTAGTGTTTCTTTGGAAACCCTAATTTTGATTTGGTTCTTACAAGCTTGTCTTTGATTTGTCTTGACAGCTTGCTTGTATTTGGGAGCCTCCAATTAAGTTGTGGATGTGTGCCCCAAACTTGTAAAGGTGTCGGCTTCCACCTCGAAGGTTGCCGATATAGTGGAAGGTGGATCAATCCCGTTGGGGTGAGATTCATCGGAGAACAAGGGAGGCCTCTCGTGGCGTTGGTGGTTTGAAACCACCCCCTCTCAAAACGTAGACGTACTTCCCCTCAAAATGAAGGAACTACGGGAAACAAATCCTTGTGTCTCCGCGTCCACCTCTTTGGTTACTTCTATCCTTTACCGCACTTTACTTACTGGTTATTGCTTAGTATTGTGTTAGCTAGTGCATATTTGTCATATAGGTAAATTCACCTTAGTTGCATTATCTAGAGAATTTACCTTATTGTCAAACCCTAATTTGAATAAGAAGAAAATTTGAAGTAGCACCTATTCACCCCCCCCTCTAGGTGCCCATATGATCCTTTCAATTGGTATCAGAGCCTAGGCTCTTTAATTGGGATTTACCGCCTAAGAGAATATGGGTAGCCATGAAGGGGATGGTGATGGTGAGCCTACCACGGTGACCATGGAAGATCTCAAAAACTTGGAAACAAGATTGAGCTCTTCCTTGGTCAATGAAGTCAAGAAGATGCTTGAGAAACTTCTTAAAGACAAAGATGGCTCATCATACCCCTCTCCTCAAGAGGATCGTCCATCCATTTTACCTAAAGGGAATACTCCGGTATCCCCCGAGGATATGATGGTAAGGGGTAAACAAGACAACACGAATTCCTCCACACAAAATGATGGGGGGAAGGGTGAGCACCGTGATTCATGGTACTCTCCCGACCCTCCAATCCCTCACCCTCATGTATACAATAGAGGTGACCCACCTAAGCTTGAAGAATCTGCTACTTTTGCTCAATGGCAATCACTAATGAGAACTCATATGCGCAGCTCTTGCATTGAACTATGGAACATCATCGAGCATGGACTCTTTATTGGGGATCCAAACAACTTGACAAGAAGAGAGGTTGTCAATAGTCAACTCAATGCCACTGCCTTGCATATGATTCAACAAGGATTGGGTACAAAGGATTATCCACACATTGAGCACTTTAGCATTCCCAAGGAAGCTTGGGATGCCCTCACTGTATTGTTTTTTGGAAATGAGAGTATGAGGAGGAACCGGTATGATGCTCTAAGCAATGAAGCCGAAGGCTTCTACATGATGGAAGGTGAAGATCATGAGGACATGTACCTAAGGCTCAAGACCACCGCCACCGCTTTTAGAAACGTGCACTACTAGGAAAACGGCTATAGGTAATCAGCACATCCGTGGCTCACATGGTTGAAGTGCCCCACGGCTAAAACAGGCGTGGCTCACCTGTGGGCAGTGCCCTACTAATAACTAGAACATCCGTGGCGCACATGACCATAGTGCGCCACAGATATGTGTGGGCCAGGGCCCTGTTGGCCACACGCCAAACTTCTGTAGCGCACTACAGCCATGTGCGCCACGGTTGTTAGGGTCATCTGTGGCGCACGTGTGCATGGTGCGCTACAACTGAGCGCATGCCCACCTCTGCTCTGAAACGGCCACAAACTTCTGTGGCGCACTCCGCCTAGTGCGCCACAGGGACTAGGAGCATCTGTGGCGCACTCCCCCTAGTGCGCCACAGATGTTTGTACTCCCTGTGGCGCACTATGGCCGTGTGCGCCACGGATGTGTCGATTTTTTTAGGGCAGCACTTTATGTGCACATGTGTGACCACATCCACCACCCCACACTTCACTTTCCCCTTCTTCTTCCTCCTTAGATCTAGTCGGGATCTTCTCCTTCCCACCTCAATTTCTCCACACATTCACCATTTTTAGCATGTAAAACTTGCTTTGGATGTTACATAAGTAATAGAGGAGGTCTCCGGTCTCTCATCTATCCGTCTCCGGTCGACGCGCGCACCTCTCCTTTCCATCTTTCTCGCGATCGGTCTCTCATCTCGGTAAGTTGTCCATGTAAGGATGTGTTCATGTGTATATGGATGATGCATGTGCTCATATGTATGTAGATGATCGATGCTCATGATGTGTGTATGTGTGGAGAGGATCGATGGTCATATGTGTGTGTATATGGAGAGTATCGATGATGCTCATGCATGTGTGTATGGAGAGGATAATGATATGTTCATGTGTGTATGGATCGGTCTCTCTCTCTCTCTCTTGTGTTTGTATGTGAACAAGTTGCCATTTGTTTTGCCAAAATGTTGATTCATTTCCATTTTGGCAAGACTTTGGCATTTCGCAAAGGTCCTAATTTTAGGATAGGTCATGCCGAAATTTTCTATCGACCATTGCATGCATGCATTCATTATGTGGTTCTAATAGACTTCAAAATTGTACCGTGTACATCGTGCAGGCAAAAATGGTCCGCATAATGAGCGAAGGCATTGTGGCTAGATTTTTGAAATGTGCGACGGCCGACATGATACGAAATAACAAGACAGATATAAGATGTCCGTGCAGAAGATGCAAACTCAACTGGGTGATCGACCCAGATTCCGGGAATCTGCAGGCGCACCTGCTCCGCCATGGTTTCATGGATGGATACACTCGTTGGATAAGCGATGGCGTAGATGATGGAGACGGTGATCATCATCACGGCGAGAACGGGCGAGATGATGAAGAGGCTCCTGGAGATGGTGAAGGTACGGAAGCAGACCGGGATGATGATGATCTAGATGCCGGAGGAGCAGACGACGATGGAACAACGTCAGGCTGGGTGCGGGACCCTTATGTGCAAGAGCTGCTTCTCAAGCAGACGAGTAACGCCAGGGCTGCCGCTAGAGAGAAAGCCAAGCTTGCGCAACTTGAGAAAGACGCGGTTACTCCATTGTATGAAGGATGCAGGCCCGATGATACCCGGTTGAATGTAACGCTCAAGGCTATGGAGATGAAGGCAAAGCACAAATTGAGCGACGCAAGCTTCGACGATATGATGGCATTCTGGCACGATCGTCTCCCGGAGGGGAACACATGTCCAACTAGTATCGAGGATGCCAAGAAAATCGTCTGTCCTCTCGATCTACCGCACGTTAGATATCACGTATGCATCAACGATTGCATCATTTATCGGGGCGAGGACGCGGAGAAAACCACATGTCCGGTGTGCGGCGTGAGTCGATACAAGAAAGGGAAGAAAGCACCTCGAAAAGTGGTATGGTACTTTCCTATCACCCCTCGTCTGCAGCGCTATTTCGTGGACCCTAAGGAAGCGAAGCTCATGCGATGGCATGCGGAAAGGAAGAAGCCAGGAGATGATGATGACCCCGAAAAGGATGAGCTGCTGACGCACCCTTCAGATGCTAGCCAGTGGAAAGCATTGGACCTCGAATTCCCAGAATTCGGTGGAGATTCGAGGAACATCAGGCTTGGTGCGAGCACCGATGGACTCAATCCGTTCGGTAGCCAGAGCAGCACGCACAGCACTTGGCCTGTGTTTGTATGGATGTACAACCTCCCTCCATGGTTGTGCATGAAGAAGAAGTACATACAAATGAGTATGCTAATTCAAGGGCCGAAACAACCTGGTACCGACATCAATCTGTATCTCGGGCTGTTGAAAGAGGAGCTAGCCACGTTATGGGAATCTGGAGCCAATACTTACGACGCCGTCGCACAAGATTATTTCACTATGAGAGCCGCGTTGGTCACTACGGTGCAAGACTATCCAGGTTGCGGGTATATCTCGGGGCAGGTTATCCAAGGATTCCACGCATGCGTTAGGTGCATGGATAACACAAGCTATCTCCAACTAGAGAAAGATCCAGGGTCATCGAAAACCGTGTTCATGGCGCACCGGAGGTGGCTCGGCAAGAATGATCCATGGAGAAAATGTGGAGACCTGTTCGATGGCAAATCAGAGACCCGAGGAATCCCAGAGCGTAGGAGCAGCGAAGAAGTGGAAGAGTTGCTGAAAAACTGGAAAGATTGTCCTAAGCCTGGAAAGAAGCGAAAGAGGCAGCAACAAGACAAGCCGCTGATGAAGGTATGGAAAACAAGGTCTATTTTCTGGGAGTTGCCATACTGGAAGTTTCTCCGCACGCCTCATAGCCTCGACATCATGCATATCACGAAAAACGTGTGCAAGAGTCTGGTCGCCACCATAATCAACATGCCAGATAGGACGAAAGATGGTCCAAAAGCAAGGCACGACCTGATATGCTTGGGTATCCGGAAGGAGCTTCACGGAGGACGCACTACTCCTGATGATCAGGAAGATGACGATGATCATGAGTCGGAGACGACACAAGGTCGTCGGAAGGGTAAAAAGTTCAAGAAGAACGAATATTACTGCCCTCCTTCTTGCTTCACTCTAAGCCAGGATGAGATCAAACAGTTTTTCAAGTGCCTTCTAGGAGTCAAATTTCCTTACGGCTACGCGGGCAAGATAAGCAGATACCTAGACGAGGCGAAGCAGAGGTTCAGTGGCATGAAGTCTCACGACTGTGCCGTGCTAATGACGCAGGTACTTCCGGTCGCACTAAGAGGGATAATGGACGAGCACGTCCGTGAAACGTTATTTGGCTTATGCAAGTTTTTCGACGTCATCTCTAGGAAGTCGATTGGCTTGAATCAGCTCGGAAGGCTACAGGAGGAGATCGTGGTGATACTATGTGAGCTTGAGGTCTACTTCCCACCCGCATTCTTCGACATTATGGTGCATCTGCTGGTCCATGTCGTGGAGGACATCGTACAACTCGGGCCGATGTTTCTCCGCAGCATGATGGCGTTCGAAAGGATGAACGGACACATCAAAGGATACGTTCGCAACAGGTCCCGTCCAGATGGAAGCATAGCCAAGGGCTTTCTGGCCGAAGAGTGCATCTCTTTCTGCACGAATTATCTAGACATCGAGAACCCTGTCGGTCTTCCCGTCAACAGACACCTTGGCAAGCTCGACGGATCTGGTCACCGAGAGGGTCGTCGCATACTGCATGCAGACTTCGATTTTCGACGCGCAGACTTTGATCGAGCAAACCTCGTCGCGCTACAGCATTTAGAACTGGTCGATCCTTGGGTACAGAAGCACAAAAGGTTAATCGAGAAGAAGTACAGTGACCGGGGCATACAGAGGACGCAGGGAGAAATAATCAAAGAGCACAACTCAGATTTCACGCGTTGGTTTAGGCAGACGCTCCATGATAATCCCCCGCGCTCGCATTCTTCTGACACGGAAAAGATCATATTCACCTTGTCGCAGGGACCGATGCAAAACCTGGTGACCTATCAGGCGTATGATATCAACGGCTACACATTCTACACGGAGGAAAAGGACAACAAGTGTGATTATCAGAACTCAGGCGTAACGTCGGAATTCTACACCGATGACAACGTGAAGGAAAGATTCTACGGAAGAATCGAGGAGATCTGGGAGCTCGACTACTGTGGAGAAAAGGTGCCGATGTTCCGTGTCAGATGGGCAAAGAACGTCGAAAGAGAAGACCGGTATTTCACAACCATGGTTATACCCGAAGCAGCCAAATCCAAGGCCGCCGGTGCAAACGTGGCCGCGAAAAATGAACCGTGGGTACTGGCTATCAAAGTGGACCAATGTTTTTTCATTACCGACCCGACAAAGCCTGGCCGTGTTGTCGTGAGGAGAGGAAAAAGGAACATCATCGGAATGGATGGAGTCGCCAATGAGCAACACTTCGACCAGTACGGCGATCCAAAGATTGAAGATGACGACGACTACGATGCAGCAACATACATCACAAGAAGAAAAAGGACAACCCTACCCAAAAAAGGTAGCCCGTTCGAAAGAAGAAACATTAAAGTGCCGGGGCTAAATTATTCAACCGCGACAAAGAAGGGAAAAAAGATTGTAAAACGCTAGCTCAAAAAATATTGTAAACGCGTGGTCGAAAAAGATTGTAATATTCATGGACAAATTATTATGAAATTTAGTTATACTTTAAATCATATTTTTGGGCATTTTTGGAATATTATTACTTTTGGGCATTTTTAGAATATTTAAAAGTATTTTAAAATCAAAATAAAACTTCTATGGCATATATCACCACTTTTGGGCATTTTTGGAATATTTAAAAGTATTTTAAAAACAAAACAAAATTTGTATGGCATGTATCACCACTTTTGGAACATTTTAAAGTATTTTTTGGAACATTTTAAAGTATTTTTAAAGTAAAAATAAAAAAGTGGAGCACCAGGATTCGAACCTGGGTGCTCATCGTTTAGACTAGAGCTAAGGGCAGAACCAGTGGGGTAAGACAGTACTAGTGTTAACTAGTGGGACGACCAAGTACTTATCTGATAGTCCAACCCACACACGCGTAGCGCACCCTGGCTAAGTGCGCTACGGTTATCCGTAGCGCACTTAGCCAGGGTGCGCTACGCGTGTGTGGGTTGGACTAGTCAACTGCGCGCGTGAGCCAGCCCTCCCATCGTCGCCCTCATCAGACACATCGTCGCCCTCATCAGACCATCCCCATCCCCATCCCCGCATCGAGGCGCCGCCGCCGCCACGCCAGGAGGAGGCCGCCGCCGCCACGCCAGGAGGAGGCCGCCACGCCACGCCAGGAGGAGGAGGCCGCCACGCAACGCCAGGAGGAGGAGGCCGCCGCCGCCACGCCAGGAGGAGGCCGCCACGCCACGCATCCGCCAGCCCTCGTCGTCGTCATCTCCCCCTCTCTCCTCGAGCAATCTCAGAGGTGAGCTCTGCCCCTCCCCTCTATCCTTCTCCCCCTCTCTCTCCTCAGAGGGTTAGGGTTAGACAAAAATGTGCTGGAAATGGACTGGATAGGGTTAGGCTTGAAATATGGCATGTACCACAAAAGAGCTCACACACGAATTCCAAGCTCAGGACCCTTGTCTATTGAGACCAGATGCCAAACTTGCATAGAGAATTCACAATTGGCAAACAAGTGCACGCTTACTTCCAGCTGCTATTGGCACAAGGAGCAAATGGGGTTGTGTGGTATTCCCCTAATCATCAGCTTGACCGCTGTCAAGCATTTACCCATAGTTGCTAACCAAGCAAAAACCCTGACACTTGAGAAGCGTGTCAGAGTCCCACACACGCCTCGTGTACCCTGTTCGAATCCGGCCTTTGAACTGAACTTGGTATGCAAATGCCACTGAGAATTTACCATCTGCAGTCCCAAGCCAAGTAATTGAGTCTGGCACTACTGGGTTAGGTAAACCTCTTTCATTTTTCCCAAATCTCTGTTAATTGGGCAATAGTGGGCATAGTGAGGTTTTTCTTGAGGTGGCAGATCCAACAGTCGTTCTCAAGAGCTTGCTTCATCGAGAGTTTGTGCATGGTGCAGTGGAGGAATAGATCAGGAGCCAGTACTCTGAGGGCTGATTTCTCTGTTAATTTGGTTCTCAGTAATATAAACTTTAGCATCTGTTCTCAGTAATATAAACTTTAGCATCTGTTCTCAGTAATTTGGACCTAATTTTATCTAGGATTCTAGTAATGTTCATATCTAGCTGTGCTCTGATTGCAGAAATAAATTGATAGTTAAACCAACTAGTGCTCAGTAATATAAACTTCTCGTATGTGCATCCATTGTTTCAGCTTTTATTTGACTAAGATAGCTTTTGTACATTTTTTACTTAATAGAATGGCCTGCAGTATTTTCTTATTAATAAAATTAGAATGGACTGGATGCTATCGTCCAAGAGCCAGGTCCTTTGATGCAGATGATGCTGTGAACTGCGACGATAAATGTAGCTTGTAGATAGCTGATTCAGTTATAGGTAACTGATTCAGTTATAGTTATAAATCCACTTTCAGAGTTATAGGTAACTGATTCAGTTATAGTTATAAATCCTGATCCTTGATGTATCAGCATATATCATGGGTTTATATTTTTAGCTATGGTCTTGGGCTTATTGTAGCACAGATTGTGGGCTTATATTTTTAGCTATGGTCTTGGGCTTATTGTAGCACAGATTGTGGGCATCCATTGTGGTTAGAACAATGACATTGCTTCATTGGAATCATACAATAAGTGGCATGCTTATGTAAGATCATTCTCATTTTTACCTTTACTTATTCACAAGATTTATTTTAATTGGGTTGTCATTGTTGCTTAAAGAGATAGCTTCTGTCATATGGCTATGCTTAAATTGATAACAAAAGTTTATATGGTTGTGGCACTGTGCTGGGACTGGATGGATGTGGTTGTGAAATGGTTTGGAAGGAAAAATAGAGTAGTGTTGGTTTTGCTACTATCTGTGCTGGGACAATAGCACCTTGAAATTGTGCTTGTGCTTGTATATGAAGCACTTTATTATGTGTGTATGCAGGTTCTTGTATGAAACGAGTCCCGATTTTTGCCGGAATGTTGATTAACTTCCGTTTTGGCAGAAATCGGGCACTCCTAGTTTAAGAAAATTAGAAAAGGTCATGCCGGATTTTTCCGTGCATTTAACCAATTATTTGTTTTTTATTAGTGCAAAGATGTGTGACAACGACGAGGCTGGATGTTCTAAGCGCATCAGCGCTGAAGGAGAACTCAGACCTCCGAATAAACAATTGACATTCTGGGAGGCGGCCCAGCGTCTAGAAGACGATGAAGAATACCATCCTTCAGAGAGCGAGGATGATGAGATGGAAGACGCGGAGGAAGAAGCCGAAGGAACGGCGGACGATGAAACCACTGATGGCGGCGAGGGCACAGGGAGTGGTAGCAACCCTCCTAAGAAGAAGAAGCCGAAGGACCGGCGCCCGAACACGGTCGGCACGGTCAGGGAGGAAATTACCGAAGTGAGCCCATCAGGGGTTCCTTTGGAGCCCGCCCTTGTCGTCAAAGGGTACGGTGGGCAAGTGGCGGCGATCACCCGGACAACCATCTCGATCAACACCGAGAATCTCCGGCATAAAGATAATGGCCACTTGCGCACACTCCTCTTCGAGAAGCTGCACGCCAGATACAAGTTCCCCGCTAAGTATCAGAACACAAATTATCATGGGAACGAAGTAAACAAATCCGCCCTCACAAAGATGAGCACCGCCCTGGCCAGCTGGAGAACCCGGATAAAGAAGAAGATCTATAAAGAAGGCAAAAGTCTCGAGGAGATCCAGAAGATTGACCCGCAGATCACCGAAGATCAGTTCCGGGAGTTCAAGGAGAGGTGTGAATCAGAAAGAGCCCTGGCCAATAGTAATCGGGGAAAGGTGCTGCAGGCGATGAATATAGGTCATCACCATCTCGGATCTGGTGGATACAAAACCGCGGAGGCCAAATGGAATAAGGAGGACGAAGAGTATAGATCCAAGGGGATAGAAAACCCCTTTGCTAAATTCGAACCCGGGCAGGTTCGAAACTTCATCAGGGCCCGTTACCATGTGGACCCAAAAACCAAACAACTCACCGCGGATCCTGCGGTGAAGGAATTCGAGGAAATTATGGTAAGTATAATCTAATTACCGGTGATCAACACGATTGCAATCTAATCGATGATCTAAATGATTCACTGTTACTTCTTCTGCAGGAGGAGGAAATTGTTGCTAGTCATGGATCCCAGGGTTCCTCATCCCAGGGGTCGACGGCGGCCACCCGGTGGGATAACCCTTTTAACAGGGCGATGAACCAGGCCAAGAAAATAGAGCCGGTTACGAAGAAGCCGTCGTTGGCTGGCCGTCTGGCCGGCCTCGGGGGTAAGAATTGGGTGGATCATTTTGGTCCACCGCCGAGGACGCATGTGGCGCCGTCGGGAAGGAGCGAGGAGGAAAACAGAGAGGTTCAAGAACTTAAGGCACAAGTGGCGCGGATCCCGCAGATCGTCCAAGACAACCTGGCAATCACCCTTACGTCCTTCCTGCCTACCTTGGTGGAGTCAATAGCGAACTGGAGTGCGGGTGGTCGAGTAGGGCCGTGCCCGATTCCAAGCATGGTCAGCAGCCACTCGAACAACACGGCGCCGACGAATCAGGCGAACTACGTGTTCGTGACTCCGCCCGCTAGCACCGCGGCGCCGCAAGTGTTGGTGACTCCCCCTGCCATCACCGCGGCGCCGGAGTACATGTTGGTGCCCCCCTGCCATCGTTGCGGCGGCACCGGAGCTCCAAGCACCCGTCGGTAGGGAGAATACACCGGCGGCCAGCACCGCGCCATCAAGCAGCCCTTCCGTCTCTTGCACGCCCGTCGCCGTATGCGGTGCGTCGACATTAGCCGATCTCGACGCCATCACGGTAAACAAATTGCTTTAATTACCGCCTTTCATGCCATCTATATATTACTCTTGTGGCATCTCGCTCTGACGACGCCATACATGTTTTCCGCAGACGGATGTTCCTTGCACTCTCTTATGCTACGTGAACAACGAGCTGAGGGATGTTGCCAAGGGTACCATCGTTCAACCCTTGCAGCGCACGTTTCACTCAAAGCCGATGCCAGATAGCGTGCACAGGGTTAAAATTAGTCGGGTGCTAAGGGGCTGCGACGACCTGGAACCTCCCATTCAACCCCCAGGAGCGGATGAAGAAGAGTCGTCTGTCCTCAGAAGTTGCTTCGGCTTGTTCATGCTATGGCCAAAGAGCATGATCCGTTTGGGGACGGCGGGGGCCATCACGCCACAGACAACAGCACCGCCTGTCGTGCCAGCGACAAGCGGTGGCAAGGCCCCCTTACCGCCCTCGCCGTCACCTCCACGCGGTGGGTCGGATGATCATGTTGATGATATGCACATGGCGCAGGATCCGGCGGCCGAGGACTTCGAAGACTGGAATGATCACTTCTTCAGCACTCAGTTTGGCAACGAAGAAGACCTAGCTGGTGGCCCCACAGAGAAAGCCACTATCACCAAGCGTCTGTTTGATTCTCAGGAGACGCCTCCAGCTTGCGCCTTTACAGAGCCAGCTGATACAACCAACCGGCCCTTTATTCTAAGCCCTGACACACTACATAGGGCGGCCGGTGCTCAGATTGCGGTGCCTGCCCGCTCTCCAAAAGGAAAAAAGGGCAGGAAAAGAAAATCTAGCAGCTCGAGCCAGCCGGTGGCGTCAACAACTGCGAATCCGATCAGGTTTCGGGACGGGCCACCAAGACCCGAGGGTATTATGTGGAGGATTCATGTGGCGGGTGAGCCCATGCTACCTAAGAATTTGCGGAAGCTCGCCAGTTCGGAACTGCAGAGTGTGCATGACGGCGTGCTGACGATAGAGAGACGCCTTCTATCGGAGAAAGATCCCTCGCACCCGGTATTCGTGGTTAAGGTGCCACCAGGCTTGGGCTTCGTCGACACTGCCCCCGCGGATCTGTTCTTCCTGCGGTTCGAGGACATCTTCAATATGTTCCACCTATACCCGCTGCACTATACCATGGTCCGTCTCTTTTCTCTCAGCCTGGCCACGCAGATCATTAGAGAGAACACACCGGGCATCGCTATAGTGGACCCCTACTACATGCGTGACGGCTGCTTGGGTTCCCCCGCCGAACGACGTATCGTGGCCTCGTACCTAAAAAGAATCCTCGTGGCGAACAAGACAAAGGAATACATTCTCGTGCCTTACTTTCCCGAGTAAGTCGTTATTCAGTCGCCACCGTCGATTGGCTTTATTAGATCATCATCATTCTTTTTTCAACACATTCCATTTGAATTTTTTGCGCAGAGATGAACACTGCACGCTCATCTCCTTATCGCCGAAGCATTCCCACGCCACGTATTTCGACTCGGGGAGTCTAGAAAAGAAGAAAAACTATGACAAGATCAAGGAAGTTCTGGATGATGCTCTCACTGGCTTTGCCTCGACGGAAGGCACCAGCTTCGTGCGTAAGAAGGTCAAGTTCGGCAGGCACGTCTTCAACCACGTAACAGAGTTCCCCTGCGTGAAGCAGCCGGAAAACAGTAAGAAGGAAGCCTACTACGCACTCCATCACATGAGGGCGTTCCTACTTGACCAGCAGAATTCTACGCTGCCAGATCATCTCAAACAGTGGGCCGAAGCAAAGGCCAAGATCAATGATTCGGATATTAGACAAGAGATGTATCGCATCCAGCAGCAGTTTGGGGCAATCATCTTTCGTGATGTCATGACTTCGGGGGGGATCTTCTACGGAGGAAATATCCCGAATAACCGTGACATAGAAGATCGCCTAGAGATGCAGGGTGACTATAGGAAGTTCATGACGAGGCAGGGCGTCCTCCCGTTCCCTAAGCCGAGCCAGAAGGCTTGATGTTGTTGGCCTAGTTGTAGTTGCAAACTATAGATGACCTTTGTGTGTGTGTGGACGACAAGTGTACTTATCTTATTAGGTTTATGAATCACCGCTTACTTATTTTGCTTATTATTATATATCAATCAATGCTTGGTTTTTTTGCTTACTCTTTGGTTTTTTTGCTTACTCTTTGGTTCTCGGACGACAAGTGTGAGTTATTTTTGTCTTTTTCGAGAATATGCCGATGATTGAAACGTCGTGGCACAATATATATGTGAATGTGCTATGATGGGATTGTTAGCCTTGTGATATGCACAAGTCCAGGAATTGTGCATCCTACTTGGCTAGCAGTCCCGTCATAAGCAATTCCTGTGTCCAACGACCTAGCTAGTTATATATGAGGCATGTTTTTCGAGTTATTTTTGTCTTTTTCGAGAATATGCCGATGATTGAAATGTCGTGGCACAATATATATGTGAATGTGCTATGACGGGATTGTCAGCCTTGTGATATGCACAAGTCCAGGAATTGTGCATCCTACTTGGCTGACAGTCCCGTCATAAGCAATTCCTGTGTCCAACGACCTAGCTAGTTATATATGAGGCATGCTTTTCGAGTTATTTTTGTCTTTTTCGAGAATATGCCGATGATTGAAATGTCGTGGCACAATATATATGTGAATGTGCTATGACGGGATTGTCAGCCTTGTGATATGCACAAGTCCAGGAATTGTGCATCCTACTTGGCTGACAGTCCCATCATAAGCAATTCCTGTGTCCAACGACCTAGCTAGTTATATATGAGGCATGCTTTTCGAGTTATTTTTGTCTTTTTCGAGAATATGCCGATGATTGAAATGTCGTGGCACAATATATATGTGAATGTGCTATGACGGGATTGTTAGCCTTGTGATATGCACAAGTCCAGGAATTGTGCATCCTACTTGGCTAGCAGTCCCGTCATAAGCAATTCCTGTGTCCAACGACCTAGCTAGTTATATATGAGGCATGTTTTTCGAGTTATTTTTGTCTTTTTCGAGAATATGCCGATGATTGAGATGTCGTGGCACAATATATATGTGAATGTGCTATGACGGGATTGTCAGCCTTGTGATATGCACAAGTTCAGGAATTGTGCATCCTACTTGGCTGACAGTCCCGTCATAAGCAATTCCTGTGTCCAACGACCTAGCTAGTTATATATGAGGCATGCTTTTCGAGTTATTTTTGTCTTTTTCGAGAATATGCCGATGATTGAAATGTCGTGGCACAATATATATGTGAATGTGCTATGACGGGATTGTTAGCCTTGTGATATGCACAAGTCCAGGAATTGTGCATCCTACTTGGCTAACAGTCCCGTCATAAGCAATTCCTGTGTCCAACGACCTAGCTAGTTATATATGAGGCATGCTTTTCGAGTTTGCTCTTTTTGATTTAAGAGTACTTTCTATAAGTGTATCTTCATATGCGACTTTAATTATACATGTTTTTTCAATCACCGGTTAGTTATTATTGTCAACTTGTAGATGACGTGGTACGTCGTGTACAAGGGACGGGTTCCCGGAGTCTACGATGATTGGGAAGACTGCCGGAGACAGGTGCACCGTTTCAGCGGCAATAGCTACAAAGGGTACAACACTATGGCGGAGGCGGAAGATAGATACACGCGCTATCTAGCAGGAGTTAGGACAAGGAACCGGATGAAGACCTACACCTTCGTCGCGGCGGTGATCATGCTTATCTTCTTTGGTTATTTATCCCGCGTTTGTGTCTAGCTAGCTAGTTTAGATGTCTAGGCGAGCTTCCGAGCTCTAACTTGTTCGATCGACACATGTATTCGCATGTCACCAACTACTACTTTGTAACATGATCAAAACAATGTAACTTGGACTATGTATTCATGTATGAGACTTATCTATATGTATTTGTTTCAATCTTGTTTTTCATATCGAGTATTTATATATATAATTGTATATCTTGTATCTGTGTGTGTATATCTGCTGTAATATTGTATATAATCTGTATTGCATATAATCTGGCTTGGAAATTAAAAAAAAAAAATACATCTGTGGCGCACATGTTCTACCTTCTGTGGCGCACTACCCCTAAAGCGCACCATGGTTGTTTAGTGGCGCACTGGGTAGTGCGCCACAGAAGATCCAAGGGGTAGCGCACCATGCCAAACTTCTGTGGCGCACTAGGTGGTGCGCTATGCCTATATCTACACAACCGTGGCGCACTAGGCAGTGCGCCACGGCTGAGAGATAGCCGTAGCGCAAGGCCCGTGGCGCACTACTGGTGCGCCACGGATGGGCCTTTCAGGTGCGCCACAAACGACCATTTTCCTAGTAGTGGTGGGTGCCTCACATGTGGATGATGCATGGATAAAAAGGAAATATGTGAGTGCACTCATGCCTTTTGAGCCCACCGATTTTAAGATCCTTCAAGGAAGACACAACTACCATCTCATGACCTCCAATGAAGTTATGCAACAGATGGCTGCTTTCAAAGTTGCCGCCAAGAATGCCAAAGATGCACGTGCTTGTGCCCTTGGTATGAGTAACGTGTTAGGTTCGCAGCATAGAAAACAAAAAAATTCCTACGATGGGAACATCTAAGTACCAAGATCTATCTACTAGATACAAGCAACGGATGGATATACATCCATAGAATACATACCCTCGAAGACCGAATAGCGTTAACGAGGTTGTACTCGTGGAAAATGTAGACGAACGCTTGCCGATCTCAAGATCGTGATGAAGTCCATCTGGTCTAGCCGGTCCAGCACCATCAAGTCCAGCACCGCAAAGCAGTGGTGCATCCGTGATCGCACACACGTACGGGTACCCCGACAACTGTAGGGGTTCGTAGCATGGAAAACAAAAAATTTCTACCGCATACAAACAAACAAGCCAAGATCTATCTACTAGATTGTAGCAACGAGTCGATAGAATAACTCACCCTCGAAGATTCCAAAGTGTTTAAAGAGAGCGGATTCTCGTGGGTGATGTAGTCGTACTCTTGCCGATCTCAAGATCGTGTAGACGATCCTTCCGGCGTTGCGTTCCGGCAACGCTTCCGCAGTCGGTCACACGTTCGGTACTCGATGAAGACCTTCATCTCCCTTGTTCCAGCAGGCAGCGGAGGTTGTAGCACTCTCCTTGCGATTCCGGCAGCACGACGACGTGGTATCGGAAGTAGAGGGGAGATCTCGCAGGGCTTCGCCTTAAGCCGGAGCGAGTATGGTGGACTATGAGAGAGTCCTTGGCGATCTAGGGTTTAGAGGCACCAAGTAGAGAGGGCTAGGCCGGCGTCTAGGGCAAGGGGAGGACCCCAACTCGGCGGCTAGGAGGAAAACCCTAGGGCGGCGGCGGCGATTTGATGGCCGGTGGCTAGGGTTAGGGTTTGGTGGGGCAAGGTGTGTGTCTAGAGGGGCACCCCTGCCCCTCCTTTTATAGGTGGGAGGGCGCGGCCAAGGGGGAGGGAGTCCTCCCCCAAGTCGGCCTCCTTGGCCAGCGGTGGAGGGAGGAGGACTTCCTCCCCAAGTAGGTTTCCTACTCTCCCTCCACCAAACAAACTTGCCGTTTGACTTTTCAAATTGGCGTTTGACTTTTCCAACCAGGATTTGATTTATCCCTTTATTTTGCTCAGCGATGACACCTAGTACATGATGAAACCACTCCAACTTGTTATGACACATTCATGTACGCTTCCCCTCCGGAGTGCCGGACCTTCCGGACCCTTCTAGAACATTCCTGATGAAAACACCGGAATCATTCTCCAACTCTGAAACAGGACTTTCCTTATATGAATCTTATTCTCCGGACCATTCCGGATCTCCTCGTGATATCCCGGATCCCATCCAAAACTCCGAACAAAATTCGGTCTCTTACTGATCATTCCATAACTACTCAACAACATCGAATCCTTAAGTGTGTCTCCCTACGGTTCGTGAATTATGCGGACATGATCGAGACACTTCTCCGAACAATAACCAATAGAGGAATCTGGAAATTCATATGGCTCCCACATATTTCTATGATTACTCTGCGATCGAATGAACCACTTACATATGATACCATTTTCCCTTTGTCTCACGATAGTTTACTTATCCGAGGTTTTGATCGTCGGTATCTCTTCATACCTAGTTTAACCTCGTTATTGATAAGTACTCTTTTCTCGTTCCCATGATATGTGATCCCTTGTGAGCCAGTCACATGCTTGCAAGCCAATTGGATGACATTCCACCGAGAGGGCCCAGATGGACAAATCCCACTCTTGATCCATGTGTCTCAACCTATACTTTCCGAACACTCAATGCCACCTTTATAACCACCCAGTTACGGTGTGGTGTTTGATGTCATCAAAGCATCCTTCCGGTGATGGTGATAAGCATGATCTCATGGTCGAAGTAATTAGGTTACTATGTATTAGAAAGCATATAGCAATTGAACTATTAAAATGACTTGATATTTATGCTACGCTTATCTATAGGAGTATGTCCATCATACCATTCTCCTAACGATATGATCTTGTTGTTAATAACATCTCAATGTTCATGATAGGGAAACCACAATCATTTATTAACAAACAAGCTAGTATTATGAAGAGGCTTTACTAGGGACTCTAATTTAGTTCACAAATCACACAAGTATTAATGTTTCCTTGTTAATACTGTTATAACATGAATGTAAACATTTATCATAAACACAAAGATATAATAATAACTACATATACTATTGCCTCTAGGGCATATCTCCAACAGTCTCCCACTTGCACTAGAGTCAACTAATCTAGATTACATGGTAATATACCAAACACCCATGGCAGTTTGGTGTTGGTCATGTTTTGCCCTTGGGAGAGGTTTAGTCAACGGATCCGCCACATTCAGATCTGTGTGTACTTTGCAAAACTTTATGTCACCATCTTGGACATGTTCTCGAGTAGCGTGAAAACGTAGCTTGATGTGCTTCAGCTTCTTGTGTGACCTTGGTTCTTGCGCATTGGCTATGGCGCCCATGTTATCACAGTAGATAGACATTGGGTCCGGCGCACTTGGAACCACACCGAGCTCTGTAATGAACTCCTTCATCCATATCGCTTCTTGTGAAGCCTCCGAAGCAGCTATGTATTCCGATTCAGTTGAAGATCTCGCCACAAAGCTTTGCTTTGCACTCCTCCAGCTAACTGCTGCACCATTTAAAGTAAATACGTATCCAGATTGAGATTTAGAATCATCCGGATCGGTGTTCCAACTAGCATCGGTGTAACCATTAACAACGAGCTGTTCATCACCTCCATAAGAAAGAACCATATCCTTAGTTCTTCTCAAGTACTTAAGAATGTTTTTGACCGCTGTCCAATGATCCACTCCTGGATCACTTTGATATCTGCTAGTCAAACTAACAGCATATGCAATGTCGGGTCTAGTACATAGCATGGCATACATTAGAGATCCTATGGCTGAGGCATAGGGAGTCTTACTCATCCTTTCTCTATCTTCTGCCGTTGCTGGACTTTGAGTTTTACTCAAGGTCGTATTGGGCAACATGGGCAAGAACCCTTTCTTGCTATTTTCCTTTCCAAACCTCTTTAGAACTTTGTCCAAATATGTACTTTGTGACAATGATATTAGGCGTCTCGATCTATCTCTATAAATCTTTATGCCTAATATATAAACTGCTTCACCAAGATCTTTCATTGAAAACTATTATTCAAATATTCATTGACACTATTAAGAAGGTCTACATCATTCCCAATCAACAATATGGCATCTACATATAGTATTAAGAATGCTACAGAGCTCCCACTCACTTTATTGTAAATACAAGCTTCTCCATAAGTTTGTATAAAACCAAAACTTTTGATTACTTTATCAAAACGTTGATTCCAACTTCGGGATGCTTGCTTCAATCCATATAGGGACCATTGAAGTTTGCATACCTTGTTAGCATCTTTAGGATCGACAAAACCTTTGGGTTGCATCATATACAACTCTTCATCAAGTTCGATTACGACGTTCGGACACACCATTACGCTGTGGTGTTCCCGACGGTGTCAATTGTGAAAGTATTCCGCATTTCTTCAAATGCTCGCCAAACTCGTAACTTAGATATTCACCTCCACGATCAGAACGTAGAAATTTAATCTTCTTGTTACGTTGATTCTCCACCTCACTTTGAAAATCCTTAAACTTCTCGTAAGTTTCGGACTTATGTTTCATGAAATAGATATACCCATATCTACTCAAGTCATCTGTGAAGGCAAGAACATAACGATAACCACCGCGCGATGCTACACTCATTGGACCACACACATCGGTATGTATGATTTCCAATAAGTCCATAGCTCGCTCCATCATACCAAAAAATGGAGTCTTGGTCATTTTACCCATCAGACATGCTTCGCATCTTTCAAGTGATTCGAAATCAAGTGATTCAAGAAGTCCATCGGAATGGAGTTTCTTCATGCGCTTCACTCCAATGTGACCAAGACGACAGTGCCACATATAGGTCGAGTTATCGCTCAATTTCAAACGTTTAGCTTCAATGTTATTAATATGTGTATTTCCACTATCGAGATTCAATAAGAATAGACCATCTATCAAAGGTGCATGTGCATAAAACATATTACTCATATAAATCGAACAACCATTATTCTCAGACTTAAACAAGTAACCGTATCGCAATAAACAAGATCCCGATATAATGTTCATTCTTAACGCAGGCACCAAATAACAATTATTTAAGTATAAAACTAATCCCGATGGTAGATGAAGAGGTAGCGTGCCGACCGCGATCACATCAACCTTTGATCCATTTCCTACGCGCATCGTCACCTCGTTCTTCGCTAGCTTCCGTTTATTCTGCAGCACCTATTTCGAGTTACAAATATGACCAACCGAACCAGTATCAAATACCCAGGCACTACTACGAGTACTAGTGAGATACACATCAATAACATGTATATCGGATATACCTTTCTTCTTGATGTTGTCGTTCTTCAAATCCGCCAAGTACTTTGGGCAATTACGCTTCCTGTGACCTTCTCCCTTGCAGTAAAAGCACTCAGTATCAGGCTTAGGTCCAGCCTTGGTCTTCTTCGTCGGTGCGACAACTTTCTTACCACCCTTCTTGAAGTGTCCCTTTTGCTTAGACTTGCCTTTCTTGAATTTGGTGGTCTTATTGACCATCAACACTTGGTGCTCTTTCTTGATCTCCACTTCTGCAGATTTTAACATGGCAAAGAGTTCTGGCAACTGCTTGTTCATGCTTTGCATATTGTAGTTCATCACAAAGTTCTTTTAACTTGGTGGTAGTGATTGGAGGACACGGTAAATCCCCAAAGCATTAGGAATCACTATACCCAAGCTTTGGGGTTTGTTTGCGTGCCCAGACATCTTAAGCACATGCTCACTGACGGAGCTGCCCTCTTCCATCTTGCAGTTAAAGAATTTTTCAGAAGCCTCATAGCTCTCAACTGCCGCGTGAGTCTCAAAAATGAATTTGAGATCCTCGACAATATCATATGGGTCTGAATCCTCAAACCTTTTCTGAAGCTCCGATTCCAAACCATACAAGATAGCACACTGAACTATGGAGTACTGATTCTTCCGAGCGAGGTAAACATTCTTTACTTCATCGGGAGCATCAGCTGCAGGTGGGTCACCCAGCGGTGCATCCAGCACATAGGTCAAATTACCAGCTGTGAGGACAATCCTCAAATTGCGGAACCAATCCGCGAAGTTGCTTCCATTGTTTTTCAACTTTTCTTTCTCTAGGAACGCATTAAAATTGATGGTAGGGGCTGCCATTGATCTACAACATATTTGCAATAGTTTAGACTAAGTTTATGATAAATTGAGTTCAAATTAATTAATGTAATTAAACTAGGTGAACTCCCACTCAAAACAACATCCCTCACATTGTTTTAGTGATCACACGAACCAAATCCACTACATCAACACCGATCATCACGAGAGTTGATATAGTTTCAATGGCGAACAATCGTCATGTTCATCATATCTACTATATGATTCATGCTTTACCTTTCGGTGATCCCTGTTCCGATACCATGTCTATACATGCTAGGCTCGTCAAGATCAAACCTTAGTTTCCGCATGAGCAAATCTGGCTTGCTCACGTTGTATACACTTGCGGAATCTAACACACCCGATCATCACGTGGTGCTTCGAAACAACAAGCTTTAGCAACGGTGCTGACTAAGGGTGAACACTTTATGATTTGAAATTCATGTGCATGAGGGATCATCTTATAATGCTACCGTCGTCTACTAAGCAATACAAGATGCATAAAGGATTAACATCACATGCAATTCAATATATATGTGATATGATATGGCCTTTCTTCTTTGTGCTTTGATCTCCATCTTCAAGCACGAACATGATCTCCATCATCACCGGCATTGCATCAAGGTCAATGACGCCTCTCCATGGTTGTCGTCCACCGGCTTCAACTATTACAACTACTTTGAATAGACACGCGGGTCTTAACATAAATTAAAGACAACCATATGGCTCCTGCCGGTTGCCGACTTACAATAAGGAACATTGCATACATCAAATATAATCACAATCATGGCCATATCACATCACTGCACACCCCTGCAAAACAAAGTTAGACGCCTCTACTTTCTTTGCATATTTTACGTGGTTTGGGGCTTTCAATAAGTGTCGTTCTAACTTACGAACATGAACCACAACGTTGACACAAGTATTGTTAATCACCCGTTGTGTATTGGATCTTTACTATGCTAGGAGAAACAGGCACCCGCAAAGCCACTTATGCAATACAAGTTGCATGTCAAGCGTGGAGCAAGTCTCATGAACGATGTCATGTAAGGTTAGCCCGGGCCGCTTCATCCCAACATACCGCAAGATGCAAAGTACACAAGAAGCAATCGACAATAAAAGCATCAACGCCCACAATGACCATTGTGTTCTACTCGTGCAACATATCTACATATAGACACGGCTCTGATACCACTGTAGGGATTCGTAGCATGGAAAACAAAAATTTTCTATCGCATACAAACAAACAAGCCAAGATCTATCTACTAGATTGTAGCAACGAGTCGATGGTATAACTTACCCTCGAAGATTCCAAAGCGTTTAACGAGAGCGGATTCTCGTGGGTGATGTAGTCGTACTCTTTCCGATCTCAAGATCGTGTAGACGATCCTTCCAGCGCCACGTTCCGGCAGCGCTTCCGCAGTCGGTCACACGTTCGGTACTCGACGAAGACCTTCCTCTCCCTTGTTCCAGCAGGCAGCGGAGGTTGTAGCACTCTCCTCGCGATTCCGGCAGCACAACGGCGTGGTACCGGAAGTAGAGGGGAAATCCCGCAGGGCTTCGCCTTAAGCCGGTGCGAGTATGGTGGAGCTTATGAGAGAGGCTATTAGTGGTCTAGTAATTAGACACACCAATTAGAAGGCTCTAAACCAATTAGAAGGCTCTAAACCGTTGGCTAAAGCAATTAGAAGCTCTAATCCAAAACGGCTCTAAACCGGAGATCTAGAGGTGAAAGTAGTGTGTCTAGGAGGGGAGCCCTGCCCCTCCTTATATAGGTGGGAGGGGGTGGCGCGCCAGGGGAGGGAGGGAGTCCCTCCCCAACTCGGCCTAGGGCTGGCGCCGGCTTGGAGGAGTGGGACTCCTCCTCCAAGTTGGTTCCAACTCCTCTTGCTTGTTTCCCACAGTTTCTTGTTTTGGCAATTTGACTTTCAAACTGGACATTTGACTTTTCTGTTTTGGGATTCAATTTAATCCTTTATTTGGGACAGCAAGAACACTTAGTACATGATGCAATCATTCCAATATGCAATGACACATTCATGTACCCCTCCCCCCCGGAGTGCCGGACAATCCGGAACCTTCTAGAACATTCCCGATGAAAACACCGGAATCATTCCCGAACTCCGAAACGGGACTTTCCTTATATGAATCTTATTCTCCGGACCATTCCGGATCACCTCGTGATATCCCGGATCCCATCCGAGACTCCGAACAACATTCGGTCTCTTTCTCATAATACCATAACTACTCAAACAACGTCGAATCCTTAAGTGTGTCTCCCTACGGTTCGTGAATTATGCGGACATGATCGAGACACTTCTCCGAACAATAACCAATAGAGGAATCTGGAAATTCATATGGCTCCCACATATTTCTACGATTACTTTGCGATCGAATGAACCACTTACATACGATACCAATTTCCCTTTGTCTCACGATATGTTACTTATCCGAGGTTATGATCGTCGGTATCTCTGCATACCTAGTTCAACCTCGTTACTGACAAGTACTCTTTTCTCGTTCCCGTGATATGTGATCCCTTGTGACCAAGTCACATGCTTGCAAGCTAATTGGATGACATTCCACCGAGAGGGCCCAGAGTATATCTATCCGTCATGTGGATGGACAAATCCCACTCTTGATCCATGTGTCTCAACCAATACTTTCTGAACACTCAATGCCACTTTTATAACCACCCAGTTACGGTGTGGTGTTTGATGTCATCAAAGCATCCATCCGGTAAAGGTGATATGCATGATCTCATGGTCGAAGGAATTAGGTTACTATGTATCAGAAAGCATATAGCAATTGAACTAATGAAATGACTTGATCTTTATGCTACGCTTATCTATAGGAGTATGTCCACCATATCATTCTCCTAACGATATGATCTTGTTGTTGATAACATCTCAATGTTCATGATAGGGAAACCACAATCATTAATCAACCAACAAGCTAGTGAAGTATAGAGGCTATACTAGGGACTTCAAATTAAGTTTACAAATCACACAAGTATCAATGTTTCCTTGTTAATACTATTATAGCATGAATGTAAACATTTATCATAAACACAAAGATATAATAATAACCACATTTATTATTGCCTCTAGGGCATATCTCCAACAGGGGCACCCAAGGGGCATGGCGCACAGCCATGGGGGCTGCCCCCACTTCTCCCACATTCATGTGGGTGGAGCTCCCACTCAAAATGAAAAGCCTCAACTTCCATAAAAGAGCCTCCACTCAAAAATCCACTCACATGCATTAAATTTTCACCAAATTTAATGCAAGCTCTCATTTAAATAAAACTCTTTTATTTATTTATTCAGAATTTTGTTAATTACTTTAATTAACAAACAATCACATAAAACCCTTGCTAGTATTCAATTTCACATGCAGAACCAGTTTCAGCAATTTTAACCAAAACAGTTCCGGTGTCTAGTGAAAAAAATTCCTGCGCTTTCCTTTTCTTTTTCTGACATATCATTTGCTCCGAATGGTGTCGGTAAACCCTAAACCCGGTTCACGAATAATGCAGACATGATTGAGACCCCTCTCCGATCAATAATCAGTAGCGGGACCTGGAGATCTGTACTGACTCCCACACATTCAACGATGACTTCTGTGATCGTGTGAACCTTTTACGCCAGTATCTTAATCCCTTTGTTTCACGATATATTACATGTCCGAGATTCGATCATCGGTATCTCCATCCCTAGTTTGATCACGTTACTGATATGCACTCTTTTCTTGTTCCCGTGATATAACATTCTAGTGATCAAATCACTTGCTTGCAAGCTAATTAATGTGTTATCACCGAGAGGGCCCAGAGCATATTTATCCGTCATCGGGATGAACAAATTCCACTCTCAATCCATGAACCTCAACATAACACTTTAGTAGTTCTAAATCCATCTTTATAATCACCCAGTTATGGTGTGACGTTTGATGTCATCGAGAAACTCTTTCGGTGTTAGTGATTGACATGATATCATGGTCTAAGGATTAGGATCACTTCGTAAGTTGTTATAGCAATATAAACTCAATGACTTTGATCGTAATGCTATACTTTGGATGAATGTTCATCACATCATTACACTAATGTTGTGACCTCGTTATTAACAACATCCAATGTCCATGATCAGGAAACTTTGATCATCTTGTTAATCAACGAACTAGTTTATAAGAGAGGCATAACTAGGAACTTCCTTTTTGTTTATTAAACACACATGTATTAACGTTTCCGTATTAATACAATTATAGCATGCAAAATGAACATTTATCATAAATAAGGAATACGATAATAACCACTTTATTATTGCCTCTCGGACATATTCCCTTCAGTCTCCCACTTGCACTAGAGACAATAATCTAGTTTGAAATCTTTGCGTATTTGGACACCTATGGCTTCCTGATGTTCCATATACGCAACTGCAAGTGGTTAACATAATCTACGGATCTGACACTTTCAGGTCCGTGTGTATTTGCATGTCTTTGCGTCTTCACGCATCACTCATTCTCCAATGAGATGGCATTGTATAAATTTGGTGTTCTGGTGAGACCTTTAGTTCCTTGGGGTTAAATCATGTCGATACTATTGTCGTACAATATATCTTTAGTGTTAGCCCGTTGCGAATCACACCTTAGTTTGATAGCAAACTACTTGACACAAATTCACTCCTTTGCTGCTACTATAGCAGTCATATTCTTAGCCTTTTGTTGTAGTATCCGTCACAATGTCTTAACTTTGGAATTCATCCAAATCCATCATGGAAACTTTCTTTCCATTTCATTGTGCCACCCATAGTTTAAATTGAGATAAACTTAATTTGTATCTTGTGATAAAACTAGTATCAATGTAATGCTTTACAATGAACTATTTGTAATTGTTTGCCACCTCTACACAAATATATTCTTAGTTCTTCCAAAAGATCATAAGAATATCCTTACTATCGTCCAATGATCATTTAATGATTCAGTGTGGTATATGCTCATAACACTTAGAGCATAGGAAATATCTGGATGTGTACATATCATGGCATGATTGATCAAAACATTCTCGTGATTTCACTCATCAAGTGTCAAAGCACTTGAATCTTGTTTCACTTATCAAGTGTCGATACACTTGAATCTTGTTTCAATTCCTTTCCATGCGGCAAGAACCGTTTATTGTCGTTTCTATATTGAACTCCTTCAATATCTCATATATGTACTTTTTATACAAACATATTAGCATCACAGTCTATCCAATATAGACATTCATGCTAAATATTCGGGTTTTGCCTAAGTCTTTCATCAAAATGAAATTCTTAACCATTGTCAACAAAATATACATCATTTCTAATCAACAAGATGTCCTCCACATAATGTATTAGAAATATGTCTCAGCGCTCCCACTTAATTTCTTGCAAATGCAAGCATCTTCATCGTCTCCTGATGAAAAAATCCTTTTTCATCACGGTGAAGATTCCAACTCCGCGGTGCTTACTTCAACTATTGAAGTTTGCATGCCCTTTTAGCATCCTTTTAATTAACAAAACCCTTTGGACCGTGTCATGTACACGTCCTAGGTAATCATTCTATTAGAAGAACTTTGTTTTGTTTATTCATCTACCATATACCAAATTATATGTAGTGATTGCTACTTTAATCCGTCCAGAATAAATATGGCTATGAAAGATCAAATCTTGTCATAGTCAACTCCTTGAACATTTTCATAAAATACTTTATGACATCTTGACTATTTCATAGATGTGAAATATCTATGTCTGTTTCTTTATAGATCCAAATACGACCGATAGGTTTTTACTCCTTTCCGGAGGGTCTTCCAAGTTCAAAACTTGATTTCTCGTGTATGGAACTATCACGGATTTTATGGCTTCAAGCCATTTGACGGAGTCAGGGCCCATCATCGCTTCTTTGTATGTGGTCGGTTCATCATTGTCAAACAATAATGATTTACTCTCAAATCTCAGCATTTGATTTGTTTATCCGACCGACTTGGTTCAATAAGAACTTAGATCTCCGTGACCGCAACCTTTGAGGCACATAAGCTATGAGCATTATGGCAACCTCCGGAATGATTTCCGGCGCTGCGCAACTCAGCACATTTAGCTAAGGTTCGTTAACCTTATCAAAGTTCTATTATCCTCCCACTTAACTTTTGCGAAAAATTCCTTTTTCAAGAAACTTCACGTTTCAAGCGACAAACCCTTTTGTCCTTGGTGTTATGGATGAATACCCAATTGTTATTCGAAATAACCTACAAAGACATGCTCATCCGACTTTGGTTGTAAACATCTTACTTATGTTTAGCATACCAAAATTTAAGAAATGACAACTTGGGTTTTACCCCAAACCATAACTCATATGGTGTCAATTCAACGGATCAAGATGGAGCTCTTTTAAGTGTAAAAGCGGTAGTCCCTAAAGCTTTAATCTTTTAAAACATAATGGCAGTTTTATAAATAACACCTTTGATCCAACCATGTCTCACAAGGTTTCATTACAAATCTCAAACACTCCATACTCCTATGGTGTTTCGGGAGATGTAAATCTAGGTGTTTTGCTAAACTTGTAACTCAAATAAATCCCTTTATGATAAATCATAATTCATTTATTTTTCTTGTTACACTTGTAACTCAAATAAATCCTCTATGATTAAAACATAAACCATTTTATTTTCTTGTTACAATGATTTTTCACTTCATATTGAAAGTCTTTAAAACATTTTCAAATATTTCATACTTCTTTCTCATTAAGTGAATATTCACTCAAATTTCCAGAGAAAGCATATAAAGTTGAAATCCATCGCTTACGACTATACATAATGGACTACATACATCGATATGTATAAATTCCAATATTTTAGTCGTTCGTTCTTCTTTGGCCTTTGAACGAAGTTTTAATTATCCTGAGGAAAGTCTCACAAGTGTCACTTGATCAAATCAAAGACTCCAAAAATCCATGAAAATGGAGTTTCTTCATGTTTTATTTCCAGTATAATTTAAACAGCGATGTCACTTCATAAGTGATCTTTCAATCATTTGTCTTGCGACATTTTAGCATTAGGTTTTATGGATGTGATTTCTCCAACTAGATTTGTAAATCATCCATCTTATATGGAATACGGTAATTATTTGAACAACCTTTGTTCTCATAATACCTGATTTAAATAACAATTATTAAAACAAATCTTGAAGTCAAGCTTTGATGTCAACGAGAAATACAAACAACAGTTTGTTTGTTTTCGATGAACATCATCACATATTCTCTTGCTAGTTACTTAGGCCATTGTGGTTCATGAATTGTGTTGTTCTGTATGAAATTTCATACCAACCAATTCGATATCCAATACCTAAGAACCACATTGTTTAACAAGCAAAGAATGCAACCATAACATGTATATCATCTATATACCTAAATTGGATATTTCCAATCTTTTCTTTTTTGTCAAATATATTTTATAGATTCTCTTTCATCATTTCCTTTTCCTTTTAAAAGAATCTATCAACATCAATAGTGGCCCCATATACATGACACATAGTCCAAAGCGTGTATATTCAAATAATAATACCTTCGGACTTGCACTTTGAAGTAGATCACCATCATCAAAATGATCGGCATTCTTTCAAAATCCATTCTTTAGTAATCTTTTAGTGTAGTAAACACTTTACATACATCTTCTATTCATTCTTATGATGAAGATTTTCATGATCAAGCTAATGTAGCTTATAAAGACGAATCGTGAGTATAATGTTACTTTCCAAAACCCTTTTGGATGATTAGGATGTCTAGCATCTCCAACCTTCGCAAATTCTCATTCAATATGATAACATATATTATACTCTATCATATTATAACCAAAACATTGTTTCAGATATCATTATATCTGCTACACATGATGGTTTCTGAAATAATTGTTTCAGCTCCTAGATAAATTTGATATTAAAACAATCAAGAATCATGGAGGCAAACATGATACGTAAGATACTAACACTGGAATTGTTACTCTCGATTTAATACCAATTATTAAATTTCATGGAGTAAACAGAGTTTGTTAAAAGTTTGCAATAGGACTTTAAACTTTAGATTGACACTCAACACAATACGATACCAGTTCGTAAAGTAAATATCCAGAATTCTATAGTTCTATTATCTCAATTACAAGTAAGCATAAAGTGGTGAACGAATGCCAATGACTACAACAAATTATGCAAATTCACTTCGAATTAATTTATGATAAATTGAGTTCTACTAATCCAAATTAGAAATGAACTCCCACTCAAAAACGACATCCCTGGTGTCTTTTTGGTGATTACATGAACCAAATCCACTACACCAAGTCCGATCATCACGTTAGTCGGTGTAGGTTCAAAGGCGAGCATCCATATGGTCATCATATCAAAACATATGAATCATGCTTAACCTTTCAGTCCGTGTTCCGAGGCCATGTCTGTACATTCTAGGCTCGCCAAGTAAGAACCTTAGTATTCGCGTGTGTAACTGTCTTACACCCGAGATATGCTCATGGATTCAAGTACACCCGATCATCACGTGATGTCTTGAAGCGACGAAACATTGTCGGTGCATACTTAAGGAAGAACACATTTTTATCTTGATATCTAAATGAGGGATCATCTTATTATGCTAATAAAATGCCAAACAAGCAATATAAGATGCAATCAAACATCACATGTTTGTAAGTGAAATGATATGGTTCCCGCATATGATCTCCATCATGTGCATCGTGGTATGATCTCTATCATACCTCTATGTGTAAGTCCAAGGTCTATGGAACTTACACGTTATGTGTGTTGTAAGAGTATCATCTCATACTTATACTTACAACATCACCATATCATAACACTAGCCCAGCAATAATCTAAATTAGACGCCTCTAATTTATCCATTGCAAGTTTTACGTGGCTTAGGGCTTTCGAAGATAGAACCGTTCTTACCTACGAACATGAACCACAACGAGGATAACCAAATTGTTGACAACTCGTTGCAAATTAGATATTGACTATAGTAGGAGAGACAGACACCCCCTAGCCACTTATGCAAAACTAGTTGCATGTCAAGCGTGGAACAGGTCTCATGTGCGAGGACATGTAAAGTTTGTCCGGGCCGCTTCATCTCACTATGCCACTAATATCCAAAGTACAACTAAGAAGCAATAAAATGATCATCATCGCCCACATACTCATATGTGTACTACCCGTGCAAAGCATCTACGCACAGATCCGGCTCTGATACCACTGTTGGGTTCGCAGCATAGAAAACAAAAAAATTCCTAGGATGGGAACATCTAAGTACCAAGATCTATCTACTAGATACAAGCAACGGGTGGATATACATCCATAGAATACATACCCTCGAAGACCGAATAGAGTTAACAAGGTTGTACTCATGGATGATGTAGACGAACGCTTGCCGATCTCAAGATTTGATGAAGTCCATCAGGTCCAGTCGGTCCAGCACCATCAAGTCCAGCACCGCAAAGCAGTGGTGCATCCGTGATCTCACACACGTACGGGTACCCCGACAACCTCTGCGCCCTCGCTCCAGCGAAGCAGCGAAAGCAACAAATCCTTCCAAAAAAAAGCCACCGGGAACATGTATCTCGCTGATCCGAGACCATGGGGAAATTCTAAAGGGGGGGAGAGATCCTTCGCGAGGAGGTGTGCTTTGAGAGGATGAGAGGGGGACCTTTTATAGGGGAGGAGGGCACCCAAGGGGCATGGCGCCCAGCCATAGGGGCTGCCCCCACCTCTCCCACATTCATGTGGGTGGAGCTCCCACTCAAAATGAAAAGCCTCCACTTCCATAAAAGAGCATCCACTCAAAAATCCACTCACATGCATTAAATTTCCACCAAATTTAATGCAAGCTCTCATTTAAATAAAACTCTTTTATTTATTTATTCAGAATTTTGTTACTTACTTTAATTAACAAACATTCACATAAAACCCCTTTCTAGTATTCAATTTCACATGCAGAACCAGTTTCAGCAATTTCAACCGAAACAGTTCTGGTGTCTAGTGAAAAAAAATTCCTACGCTTTCCTTTTCTTTTTCTGACATATCATTTGCTCCGAATGGTGTCGGTATCCCTTAAGTTTGTCACCCTACGGTTCACGAATAGTGCAGACATGGTCGAGACCCCTCTCCGATCAATAATTAGCAGCGGGACCTGGAGATCCGTACTGACTCCCACACATTCAATGATGACTTCTGTGATCGTGTGAACCTTTTACGCTAGTATCTTAATCCCTTTGTTTCACGATATATTACATGTCCGAGATTCGATCATCGGTATCTCCATACCTAGTTTGATCTTGTTACCGACATGCACTCTTTTTTCGTTCCCATGATATAACATTCTAGTGATCAAATCACTTGCTTGCAAGCTAATTAATGTGATATCACCGGGAGGGCCCAGAGCATATCTATCCGTCATCGGTATGAACAAATAACACTCTCGATCCATGAACCTCAACATAACACTTTAGTAGTTCTGAATCCATCTTTATAATCACCCAGTTACGGTGTGACGTTTGATGTCATCGAGAAACTCTTCCGGTGTTAGTGATTGGCATGATATCATGGTCTAAGGATTAGGATCACTTTGTAAGTTGTTGTAGCAATATAAAATCAATGACTTTGATCGTAATGCTATACTTTGGATGAATGTTCATCACATCATTACACTAATGTTGTGACCTCGTTATTAACAACATCCAATGTCCATGATCAGGAAACTTTGATCATCTTGTTAATAAACGAGCTAGTTTTTAAGAGAGGCATAACTAGGAACTTCCTTTTTGTTTATTAAACACACATGTATTAACGTTTCCATATTAATACAATTATATCATGCAAAATAAACATTTATCATAAATAAGGAATACGATAATAACCACTTTATTATTGCCTCTCGGGCATATTCCCTTCACAACGTTGTCAATGTTGCTTTGAAGGCCAAAGTTGTGGACCATGGGGGTGAAGATGATAGTGATGAAGGCCTCTCCATGGACCACCCCGATGAAGTCAAGATTTCTCATAGTCAATATATAGCCTTCTATGCAAAGAACTTTTGGAAGAATCCTGCCAAGCCAAAATGGAAATGCAACGAAGAAGCAACCCAAATGGTAAAAGAGAAAATACTACTGGATTGAGAACTTGCTTCAATTGTGGTGACCGCTATCACTTTGTGGCAAGTTGTCCTTATGAGAAGAGAGAAGATCATGGGGGTAAGCTTGTGTTGAAGAAGACACTCAAAGCACCTTACAAGAAACCCTTCATCAAGAAGAATCCCATCAACAAGAAGTCGGGAGAAATTGTCTTGATCACTCATGAAGAATACTCCTCCGACAAAGAAGATGATGAAGATAAGGAAGAGGAAACTTATAATGGTGTGGCGGCTCTTGCCACTACTTCTACTCCGACATTCTCACTCTTCGATTCTCCAAATGAGAATTCTCCCATCAAGAACGTCACTTGCCTTATGGCAAGAGGAACGGAGGTATCCTCATCATCTCGCTCCACTCCCTTAGCTAATGATGAAATTGATGATGAGATGTCTCTTGATGTTAAAAGGGAATTAATTGCTTTCGATGAGTTTATGACTAACCTACAAGGGGATGCTAAGATACATTTTGGTAACATCTTAGATCAACTTTCCCACACACAAGATCTTCTAGATGTAAGGTGTAAACTTGGGCATGAACACATGATTGAGTTAGAGGCTTTAAACAATGCTCTACAAGTAGAACAATAGACTAGGATGTCACTTGAATTAAAACTTGAAGGGCTTGATGATGCAAATGACATTATTGTTAATAAACTCATCAAAGAACGTGATCATGCTATTGCTAAATGCAAAATGGCTAAAAAGGACAAGATTGAGTTTGGTGTGGTTCATGAAAAACTTGCCGATGACTTTAATTTACTAGACAAGGCTCACAAGGCTTTGAAAAGTGAATTCTTGTCACTCACAAAGTCCCATGAAACACTTCAAACTCAATTGGCCAATATTCCCTCACCTAGTAACTTCATTCCATCTAGTAGTACAACTATTCTTGAAGAAAATGCTAGTCCATTGATGATCTTTTGAGTAAACAAAGTCCTAGTGGTGATAAAGGGGGCATTGGTTTTGTCTCCAAAACTAAGAAGAAGAAGAACAACAAGAATAAGAAGGCCAAACCCACACAAGTGACCAACAAGGCCATTGTGGATAGTAAGACCACAAGTGGTAAAACTATGTCTCATGATGACTTTGCGGAGAGTGCTAACCCTCACTATGTTTTAATGGTGATTATTATGGTGATGTGTATGCACAATATGTTGGCCCATATGATGGTTATATTGCTTGGTCTTATTTGGGTTCCCAAGACTCTTGTTGCTAACAAAAGAGGACCCATTGAAAAATGGGTACCTAAACATTAGCTTGATATTCTGTAGACATATGCTTCCGGAGGGTCAAAGTGGGTTCTTGATAGTGGTTGCACAAGTCATATGACCGGAAGATCTTCTATTGTCCAAGATCTAAGGCCAAATGATGATCAAATATCTGTTACATATGCCGACAAGTCAAAGTCTAAGGTAATGGGTTTCGGCAAGGTAGTGGTTGCTCACGACATTACACTCGTGAACGTCGTGCTTGTTGAGACCCTTGGTTACAATTTACTTTCAGTCTGTGCTCTTGGAAATATGGGCTTTGCCGTCTTTATAGATGATGATATTGTGGTCCTCATGTGGAGAAAGTCTCTCAAGGTCGCTTTCGTTGGGTACATCGAACATGACTTGTATGTGGTGGACTTTTCGGGGCAAGCCACTACAAGTGCGATGTGCCTATTCGGAAAGGCTGATGTGGGTTGGTTATGGCATCGCCGACTAGCCCATGTCAATATGAGAAATTTGCAAAGTCTCCACAAGGAGGGCCATATTGTTGGACTAAAAGAAAATGTTTCATTTGCCAAAGATCGTGTTTGCAGGGCATGTGTTCTAGGGAAGATGCATGATGCTCCTCACAAGCCTAATAATCGCATCAAGTCAACCAAGATCTTGGAGCTCCTCCATGTGGACCTCTTTGGTCCTCCATCTCATGCAAGTCTTGGAGGGAAGAAATATTGCTTGGTGATTGTTCATGAATTTTCAAGATACTCTTGGGTTTATTTATTCAAGTTGAAGAGTGAGACCCAAAAAACCTTCATTGACTTCATCAACTTGGTTCAACGATAATACAATGTTCCCGTGTTGATTATAAGAAGCGACAATGGCACCGAGTTCAAGAACTACACCTTGAATGATTTCCTTAGTGATGAGGGGATAAAACATCAATATTCCACTGCATACACCCCTCAACAAAATGGTGTGGCCTAAAGGAAGAACCGGACTCTTATTGAGATGTCTAGGACCATGTTGGCGGAGTTTAAATCTCCATACAACTTTTGGGCCAAAGCCATCTCCACCGCTTGTCATGCTTCAAACCGGCTCTACCTCCGCAAAGAAATCAACAAGACTCCATATGAAATACTTACCGGTAACAAGCCCAACATATCTTACTTCCGGGTGTTCGGTTGTAAGTGTTTCTATCTCATAAAAGGTGTTCGTTTGTCCAAATTCGAGTCTAAAGCATTAGAGGGTATTTTTGTTGGCTATGGTCTCGAATCTCACACTTATAGAATCTATGATAAGTTCTCCGGAGCCGTCATAGAATCTTGTAGTGTGACCTTCGAAGAATATGATGGTCCCAAAGGGGGGAGTGTTGATGCTTGTGATGCAGATGATGAAATGCCTCAGGATGCCATAGGAAGAATGTGTGTGGGATATATCCGCCCCGTTGAGGAACCCCTTATGGAGGATCGAGAAGAACTATGCTCCACTCAAGTGGAGCCCTCATCTTCACAACATCAACAAGCTCCATCCACCGAGGAGGGCAATGACTAAAGCCAAAGACTAGATGTGGACCCTCAACATTATGATCATAGTGACAACTCTAGTCAAGGGGAGCTTGATTCATTCTCCAGGATGTCAAGTGGTGCCAAGGCAATTACTCAAGGAAGATCCATACAAACAGCTTTGAGACAAGCTCAAATTGATGCTAGAAGGGCACTTGATCAAGACCAAGGTCAATCTTTGCCTCTAAATGAAGAGAATGATTCCGATGATGATCAAGGTTAAGTTGATGGCCAAGACGAGGATCAAAATGATGAAGAGGATCCCCAAGAAACAACACGGAGATCCACGCTCGTCGCGAAGCTAGAAAGGAAAGAATATTGGAATTAAGAGACCACTCACTACAAAATGTATTTGGTGACCTAAGGAAAGGCATTTCCACAAGAGCACAATTGAAGAGGTTCAGTGAACACCAAGCACACATATCCATGATTGAACCAAAGAAAGTGTGGGAAGCTCTTGAAGATTTGGATTGGTTAGAAGCTATCCACAAAGAGCTTAACAACTTTGAGAGAAACAAAGTATGGAAGTTAGTAGAGAATCCAAAGGATTGCCGCAATGTTATTGGAACAAAGTGGATATTCAAGAACAAGCAAGATGAGCATGGAATTATAGTAAGGAATAAGGCTAGATTGGTTGCACAAGGGTTCTCTCAAATTGAAGGCATTGACTATGGAGAGACTTATTCACTTGTGGCTCGCCTTGAGTCCATCCATATCCTTCTTGCTTATGCGGCACATCATAACTTCAAGTTGCAACAAATGGATGTAGAAAGTGCATTTCTTTATGGTCCACTAAAAGAGTTGGTATATGTTAAGCAACCCCCGGGATTTGAGGACCCCAACTTCCCAAACCATGTCTACAAACTTGATAAGGCGCTCTATGGGCTCAAGCAAGCCCCACACACATGGTATGAGCACCTTAGAGAGTTATTGTTTGACCATGGATTTGAGGTTGGAAAAATCGATCCCACTATTTTTTACTAAGAAAGTCAATGGGGAGCTTTTTGTATGCCAAATATATGTTGATGATATTATCTTTGGCTCATCTAACAAAGCTTATGACTAGTAGGTTCCAGATGATTTTGATGGGGGAGTTGAGAGTATTTCTTGGTTTTGAGATCAAGCAAGTTAGAGGAGGGACATTCTTCAATCAAGCCAAGTATACTCAAGATATGCTCAAGAGATTAAAAATGCAAGATTTAAATGGAGCTCCTACTCCCATGGCTACAAAGACTCATCTAGAACAAATCCAAATGGTAAAGATGTGGATCAAAAGGTATACCGGTCTATGATTGGTTCTTTGCTTTATCTTTGTGCATATAGACCTGATATTTTGTTGAGTGTAGGTGTGTGTGCAAGATATCAAGCGGCTCCTAAACAAAGCCATTTAATGGAGGTCAAGAGAATATTTCGATATTTAGTTCATACCCCATTTATGGTCTTTGGTATCCTCGAGGCTCAACATTTGCTCTTTGTGGATACACGGATTCGGATTGGGCGGGTGATAAGAATGATAGAAAATCAACATCCGAGGCTTGCCAATTCCTTGGTAGGTCCTTGGTATGTTGGTCTTCTAAGAAGCAAAATTGTATATCTCTCTGCACCGCCGAAGCCGAGTATGTGGATGCTGCTAGTGCTTGCACCCAATTGCTATGGATGAGGCAAACTTTAAAGGAATATGGTGTCCATTGTGACAAAGTGCCTCTTCTATGTGACAATGAAAGTGCCATCAAAATTGCCTACAACCTGGTGGATCACACAAGGACAAAGCATATTGAGATTCACCATCACTTCATTAGAGATCATGTTGCTCGAGGTGATATTGATCTATCATATGTGTCAACCAAAGATCAACTTGCCGATATCTTCACGAAGCCACTTGATGAAGGAAGGTTTTGCTATTTGAGGAATGAACTAAATGTCGTAGATTCAAGGAGCTTGAATTGTTTTTCTTGCATTCTCACCTATGTTTCGACCCATATTTGGTTTAGGTGTAGGCATAGATATAGGGGGAGTGCGGTCCTAATTGATTGGACCATCACTCCCCCCATTATGCCCAAAGCAATCAAAATCATTCCTCTTAATATCATTTTGTGATATGTGAGCTTAATGATGAGTTTCGATAATGGACCCAAGATATACCTTCGTGGTGCCAAGCCGAGTATACTCAAATATGGTGGCCAAGGCCACCGCCCTCTCAAACTTGAGAGGTTGGCACTTACTCATGTTTGTCATTCGCTTGATTTTAGTCTATTGGAGCCTTTCTGAATATTTTTATGAATTCCTATGGCTCTTGTTGGTTCTTCGCAGTTTGATGTCTCAACCCAAGCCCTTTCCCCGTCTTAAACCTGTCTATCTCTCATATATGTCCCCAAACACCCATCCTGGAGCTTTTGGTCAAGGAGGACCGGAGTCTCGGGTGTACATACACCGGAGTCTTCGGTGTAGACCGGAGTCTCTGGTGTTAACCGGAGTCTCTGGTGTTAACCGGAGTCTCTGGTGTTAACCGGAGTCTCCGGTCCAGACGGTTTCTGCCACTTAAAGTGGGGGGGGCGAGGTGAACTGGTACAACAGTTCCTCCAAAACTCCGTCCCCTACCTCCAAACCCGTCGCCTCCTCTTCCAAAACTCCTCCCCGGAGGTCAAGAAGCCCCCGGATATGTCGTGCCGCCGGCCAACCTTCCCCTCTCCTCCATTAGGTTATTCCCACCGGAGGAATTGATCCCATGGACAGATCTGTTACCTCCCCTTTACCTTTTCTCCTAGGGTTCATCTCTAGATGTGTTTTTGAGGATTGGTGCTGAATTGTCCATTGGAATCACTTGTTTGCGTGCACTCTAGTACTTTAGCCTTGTTGCATTGCCCGATCTACTAGATTCACCCCCACCAGCATCTCCCCATCTCATGCCCGAGCCTCCTAATCGGAGATTCCGGACTTAGGTCCGGAGACTCCGGTCTGGGCCGGAGACTCCGGTATGAGGTGCGGAGACTCCGGTGTTGGGTGAATCAAACCAGACCAGAAGTGCATCAAAGCTCTTGTACTGCATTATTGGGACATATATACTCATCTCCATGCTATCTCCCTCACTGCTGTTCACAGGTGATGGTTCTAGTCGTCCTCGTCGTACCAAGGCCAAGTCCCAAAGGGGCAATCCTCGCTATGATGAAGCTCAGGGTCAATTTATCGTGCTTCCGTCCAACCGGAAACAGTAGGCACGTGATGCAGCTTACTTGAAGAGGGATCAGGAGAGGGCTGAACGAGAGGACCGTGCCAAGAAGGCCAAATATGACAACCTTCAGTCCTTAGCCAAAATGTCAAAAGAGGAGTACTATGAGCTGAGAAAGACAGATTTCTATGCGCCGCCTCATACCAGTGATGACCCTCGCTTCTAGAGGAAGGAACAGGCTGTGTTCATGAAGGATGTGTATGGTGTGCTCACCAAATCACCTATCTGCCCTCAGAAGTTCATGAGTGTTGAGCAGATGCGTCTCAGCCCCTACTTCAATGATGCTTTGTGGATCTGTGAGAAGCTGGGACTATATAACTTGATGGAGCTGCGTGAAGACTACAATGTCCACCTTGTGCAGCAGTTCTATGCCACAGTTGTGTTTGGATCTGATCAAGACAGGACCATGGTTTGGATGTCTGGTACCACTTGCTGCACTGCTACATTCCATGACTTTGTCAACATCATCTTTGAGATCTGTCATGGAGTATCTACTCCCGTTGGGCTGCGTATGCACTCTGCAGCTCTGGGTGAGAACAAGTTGAAGCTGGCACCTCTGTATGACGAGGGTGTTGTGGGGGGATCCAAGGGACTCAAGACCCTCTACAACCTTATGCTAAGGATTTTCCGTCATACCATTGCACCAAGTGCTGGGAATGATGATGCAATTAGGGGTGGACTTGTCAACCTTCTGTACCACACTCACCGGACCTACAATGCTGGACCAGAGGCAGATGCTGCACCTATTGATGTGATGGATTTTATTTTCGAGGAGATGTTACATGCCATTCTTTAAAAGAAATCTCCTCCATATGCACCATTGGTTATGAGGCTCATCAACTCCCAGGAGCATGATTCTCCATATGGCATACCACCACACCTCACTGAGCACACTATGGTCTCACTGCAGCAGAAGGGGCGTATGGGGCCTGCTCCGAGGCGTCGCTATGGGGATGATGATGAGGAGATTGAGACTGAGAGGGCTCCCTCCCCACCTAGAGTTCAGAGGAAGAATGCCTCCAATGCCCCTATGCCTACTATGACTCGATACTATGTGCATGAGCGGGTCAAGAAGGCCAGCTTTTGGGAGAGGACCCTTTGTTGCATGAACATTGACATTCGTAAGCAGCACATTGCATCCTACCAAAGCAACCGTCGCATTGAGAAGCTCCTCAAGGATATCAAGGAACAGGGTGCTGAGGATAATGAGGAAGGTGAGGATGAATACAATGATGAGCATGGTGCTTTGCAGTCCACAGAGTCTGACCACACACTCTCATTTGGGGCATGGAATGCCCAACAGAATAGCTTGATGGATTGGAAGACCTTTGCTGATGTCACCTCCGGTTTCGGGTACTAGGGTACCTCCTCTTCTCGCCCTCACGGCAAAGGACCTGATGTCCCTGAAGACGATGATGATGACTATGATGAGGGTGGTGATGACCAGGATGAGGATGAGGATGTCGAGGATGACGAGGATGGCGATGAATACTGAGTTGTTGGGGTGCTAGTTTAGGTCTTTTCACTTTTTCGGTGTTTCGATGCCAAAGGGGGAGAAGACATTCTCATTGTTTTGCATGGGTTTGGGGCTTTGGATTTGCTACTATCTGCTTTTATTTTCCATATTCGAACTTGAACTTCATGTGTGTTATTTGTTGTTCATGTGTGTGACTATGTGCTTGTGTGCACTATCTATTGTAACTCATGTGAGATTTATGTGTGTTATCATTGATACTATCTACCTTGCATTATTTACTTAATTATCTTATTACACATAGTCAGGGGGAGCCCCATATATATTTTTATTCCATGCAAATCACTTGTTGTCATCGAACACAAAAAAGGGGGAGATTGAAGGGGCATTTATTGTCATAATCACTTTTGGTGTTCGTTAACAACAAGTAGATCATTTTACAGTTTGTCACTGTCCACAGGTTGGTATTATGATAAGTGAAAAGCACCCTCACACTTGAGAAAAGTCCCTACTCTTGTGACACAATTCTGGAAACTCCAGACCGGAGTCTCCGGTCTACCAAGACCGGAGTCTCCGGTGTGGTCCGGAGTTTCCGAATCTGTCTCCGGTGGTGACTTCAGGATCTGGGCTGGGACATTCTGTATGGGGGTCTGAAGCCTGCTCCGGAGGATACTACGGAGTCTCCGGTGCTGGCTCAGTCCGGAGTCTCCGGTGTTGGAAGACCGGAGTCTCCGGTCTTGTTGGGTCGTGGATGGCCTGGGTCATTCAGATGGGCGGTCCGGAGGCTGGTCCGGAGGTTGGCCGGAATCTCCGGTGTAGACCGGAGTCTCCGGTCTGACTTTTCTCCAATGGTCAGAAAACGGTTCGTGGAGGGGGCTGCCTATAAAAAGTGACCCTTATCTTCTTCCTCCAGTTGCTCGAGCTGCTGAAGAACACCAACTCCATTAGAGCCACCAAATCTTTAAGATCTCTTCATCCAACCATCCAAAGTCATTGATCTTAGGAGAATCGAAGGAGGAGGCCTTGATCTACATCTTCACTAAGAGAGATCTTCATTTCCCGTTCATTCACTTGAGGGCCCCCAAGCTCTAGTGTTTCTTTGGAAACCCTAACTTTGAATTGGTTCTTACAAGCTTGTCTTTGATTTGTCTTGATAGCTTGCTTGTATTTGGAAGCCTCCAATTAAGTTGTGGATGTGTGCCCCAAACTTGTAAAGGTGTCGGCTTCCACCTCAAAGGTTGCCGATATAGTGGAAGGTGGATCGATCCCGTTGGGGTGAGATTCATCGGAGAACAAGGGAGGCCTCTCGTGGCGTTGGTGGTTTGAAACCACCCCCTCTCCAAACGTATATGTACATCCCCTCAAAAGGAAGGAACTACGGGAAACAAATCCTTGTGTCTCCGTGTCCACCTCTTTGGTTACTTCTATCCTTTACCGCACTTTACCTACTTGTTCTTGCTTAGTATTGTGTTAGCTAGTGCATATTTGTCATATAGGTAAATTCACCTTAGTTGCATTATCTAGAGAATTTACATTATTGTCAAACCCTAATTTGAAAAAGAAGAAAATTTGAAGTAACACCTATTCACCCCCCTCTAGGTGCCCATACGATCCTTTCACCGTGGTTTGATCTGTTCAGCGGACCCGTGCCCAGCGGTGTGATCCATTTGTTCGCGTCTGGCCATCGCCAACGCCATCGTATTTCTAGTGGCTTCCTGCCACCACGTCGTCTCCCGCCTTTCTTTCCCACCGCTTTCCGTGAGTTCTAGATGTTTTCCGCCATGTTCAGGCGTAGCCAGAAATAAGGAAGGTCGTCGAGATTTCTTGGACCAGACACGCACCACCCACAGCACAAAAAACACCATGCCTGGCCGGTAGTGTCGACCCAACGAGCTCCATGCTAACCCGACACCGGCACAGTAGAGGCGTCCAAGCGGCCGTGGCGGCAGATGACCGCTTTACGTCTCCCCTGGATCGGCGTCGAGCCGGCCGCCCGCATTCAAATCATGAAGGCAGACAAGATTAAGTATGTATTCCCTCCGTTTCAAAATATAAGTTGTTTTAGGTTTGTGAAGAAAATATATGTAGACTTGTTTTAATGTGTAGATTCACTCTAAATTTGAGTGAACCCACATACTAAAAGTAGTCTAGATATATTTGCTTCACAAAGTTAAAACATCTTATATTATGAAACGGAGGGAGGGAGTAGATTCCATGGGCAGAGCGGCTGAAAGTTCTCACACGTAGTACTCCGATTTTTTTACAAATATAAACCCCTGCAACACTTCATCGCCAAAACTGCCCCCCTGTCAATGCAAAAGGCAAAAGTGACCTGGCTGGAGGCTAGGAAAGTTACACGTGTCACATCCCGCCAGGGCCCGAGGCGGGCCAATCATCCAGCCACAGGCTGTGGCGGGAAGAGCTTGCCGCCACCGCACGAGGCGAGATGCTGTGGGCCCGTGGCGGGAGGTGGTCGCTCCGCTGGCGGGACGTCGCGTCGGTCCTTGGGACACGGGCGGTGGCGGATTGTTTTAACCGCCCTAGGACGTGGCGGTATGTGGTGGCCCCGGCAGCAGCTGTCCCCTGACGACACGACCCGACGTTACTGCATGTATAGTAATTAGACCACCGATAGAGCTACAGAAAATAGACCGCTGAAAGAACACCGGTACAGCAAATTGATTATCGAACTTTGCAGCGCACTCGCATGCAGATTTGTCCCGCTCGTAGAGAAGGTTGGCTTATAAAAGGAGTAGTATCATGCTCTTAACAGATGCATCCTTCTCCGTTCCTTCCTATGTTTGTTATTTTCTTTGGTGGCTATGAGTTTTCCTTGCTCTGACCAAGACTACATGCCGAGAAATATGAAGGATGCGAGTTTGCCTCCTGGTGTGGAACATCTTCGGTGTTGGTGCGGGACACTTTGCAAGGTGAAGGAGTCCACAGATTTTTCTGATAAAATGGGCATGAAGTTTTTCATGTGTCCCAATTATCAGTATGATCCAGCTCCTTGGAGTTACAACAGGCCTCTGGTATGTTTCATCTATAATAAAATGATATATTTTTTGTTTTATGGAATATTTACTATGTTCTTATTTGTGATGCAGTCTCCTCCACCCTTGTGCATATGGTATCGTTGGATTGACACGGAGCAGCCCGAATGGGCGCTTCGTGAGATAGAAGAGAGGAGTCGTCGTGCGTGGCAAAACTTTCACGAGGACGAGCATCGTGAGAAAGAGGCGGAAGAACGTAGAGCGGCGCAACAGGAGCAACGACGTCGGTTAGAGGAGCTACGGAGGCAGAGAGAGGAACAACGACGCCTCAGGGAGGAGGAGGAACGACAGGCTAGGGAGGCATATAGGCAGACTCTGAGAGAAAGGGCTGCTGAGGCAAGGGCAGCCGAAGAACACGGTGATAAGATAGGGAAATGGCCACGCTGGACGCAAGACGACTAGACTTTTGTCCTAGTGTCTGAATCCACCCCTCCCGTTGTATCTTAATTAAAGTACTCGTATTTTAAATTAGGCATTTAAAAGTATCCTAATTTCTATTGTACCGTGTAGTAATGAAAAAATAAGTACCTAAGTATTTTTATTTTAGTTATATCTGTGAATTTTTATTTTAAATTGTTTTTAGAACAGCAAGACAAGATAATAGTAATATGTCTCTCACAAATATAGAACGATACATTAATGTTCAATAGAACCGGCTACACCGCCAAAGTTACAATAATCGTCTCATTGTCTCGGTTGTTTCCTCGCACGGCCTCCGTATATGTGAACTGAAGGATAACTCCATGGATCTGTTGGCCTGGGATTTGTGCGGAGATTTGGCGGTGATGGTATAAAATGATCTCTGGTTTCTGTATCTTGACTGTCAGGAATTTGGCTCGTACCAACATCAGTATATAAGAAATCCATCATCGGATCATATGTTGGCTGTGATGGTCCAGGATTGTATGAAGACTGCGGTTGATCGTATGGCTGATCATATGTGTAGTAACTGTCATGGCCTATAAATGGGTGAGGAGATGGCATGTTGGAATTAAATCCAGCATCATCATCGTCCCATGCATTGTCAGGAGTGGTCTGTATAGGAACACTAAGTATTAGAATGAGTAAAATATAATAATAAGTTAGTGTGATTATAAAAATGCGTACTGGTGTTTCCTGAAATAGTTCTCTTGTAATTTCCGAGAATATTCCTCTAGGTGCTGGTTGATGCGTTGAACCAAAATAAATCTAAAAAATGGTTTGCATGTTAGAATGCAATTATTATAGCATATATGGATTAAAAGTATCGAACTCACGCGTGGTGGTTGTCTTGAAGATTCGAGCCTAGAGGGTTCCACGATAATCCTCGATGATGTACGCATAAGAGTAGCGTCTTGTCGTGTTCTAGTCTGTCAGCACAAGAATATTATAAATAATTGTTTTTCTAAAACAGATTTTTAAATGTAGAAAATATGTACATTCTCACGCATAGAGGCGCTGCGTGCTGGATTTCCTAGGCTTGCTCTCGCTTCACTCGGCCGCGAGGAGAAAGACTCAGGCATGTTGTATTGTCCTAGCATAACATCATCCGCTCGGCCACAACTCCAGTTAGTAGCGGTATGTAAAGCATTCTAAAAAATGCGCCTCAATCTACTCTTGATGGTATTCGGCATGGATCGAGGGTTCTCTATAAATACAGTGCTAAAAATATACATACCGTGTCATCACGGCGGTTCGCTGCAGTACGTTCTATCACTGACCTGTGCGGTGTGCTGGCCTATCTGTTGGAGTGCGGGGCTTGGAATGTGTGCTCGCGTTGTATCATGTCATATAAGCATCCCACGTACTATCGGAAAACACCCTGTATGTTCAGTTTCATAAGCATACCAATAAGAATTTAAATAATCTAAAAAAATTACCTATTTTCTGGAAGTATGTTCGTAAGCTTGTTCGAATTCCATTGATCTATCCATAGCTTCTGTGTGTGCAGCCAATTATGATTCTTTCTCCCTTGATTGCTTTGTCTGAAATGCGCATAACCATTGTTATAATATTTGATAAAAACATGTATAAATTTAAACTGATTTAAAATTGAGAACATACTCGTGAAATGTAGACTCGACACAGTTGGGAGGCGGGGGAGGGACCTCCTGGTAGAGATCAAGTTGTCGCATCACACGCTCGGGGTTCTGCGGCTCCACCATATACAGGCACACAAGATGACAACGTGTCCACCAAAGCTCCTGGTCTCGATAGCAATCAATTGCTAAACCCCTATCCCCAGCCACGTGTGTTACATAATCTTCATGCCATGCATTCCATGTGATAGAAGAATGATGTATGGTCTCGAAATCTTCATGGTAATAGCACTTCGAAGCCACATCACGGGTCCAACGTAATACGCCATATGTCCACCGGGTACCCATGGTCGCGCAATTAAACTAGACGTCGTGACCACTATATGGGTGCACTGGATCTTCTATCATTGGCCGTCCGACGGGTATGTGCTCCCAAGACCACAACTGGAGGAAAATATAGCATACACATAGAATTGGGCTACACTACTGACCTTCTTTCTCCTATATGAGGCGTCACATAACCCCCTGTAAGTCTGACATAGCATCGCCAAACCGATGCTGTACTGGGGGATCTCTAAATTGTCCAGAGGAAGGGCTATGTGTTCTGCTAGTCTAATAAAAATTGGGTTGACTACTTCACCATTTCCCGATGGGAACAACATGCCAAATAGGTAGAGTAAGTATGCAACCAGGTGACGACATACTACTTCCTCAGAAACTCCGTCTGGGAAGTCAATAAAATTTACTAGCCAACTGATGGGGACACCTCTAGCTAACTTATCAGTACGAGTTCTCGGGATAAGTTGACCCATCAGTTGTTCAAAATCATCCTTCCAGGATGCCTGTGCTGGCGACAACACGAGAGGAATACCACAAAGTGGCAACCCAGTGATCATGGATACATCCTGAAGTGTAGGTGTCATCTCTCCCCACCGAAAGTGGAAGGTGTGTGTCTCCGGTCTCCACCTTTCAACAAGTGATGTTAGAAGACAAGGGTCTAGTTTAAATAACTGAGGAGTGGATGTCATCCTAGCGAACGGAAGTAGTCCGCTACGATAAAGATAAGGCACGAACCGCTCATCAAGAATCCATTGGTTCGCTAGACCTCGACACCTGAAAGTACTTGGCCCTTCTAGTGGACCTTCGGGGTTAATCCATTGTTGGCACCGGTGGGTAGAATCGTGCTGCCCATCCAAGAGAGGAGGTAAATCCTCCATAGTATGTGAAAATGAGATAATACAAATTTAAAACATAGTATATTACAACATCGAAATACAAATTTAAAACATAGTACATTACAACATCGAAATACAAATTTAAAACATAGTACATTACAACATTGAAATACAAATTTAAAACATAGTACATTACAACGCGGAAATACAAATACAACATTATAGCTTGTGTGGCAATTTCTCGCCGTGTGCCTAGGAATTTTACAAGTCTTATGTAGGGTTCACAGCATAGAAAACAAAAATTTTCCTACGATGTGAACTATATACCAAGATCTATCTACTAGATACAAACAACGGGCATATGTATATCCGTAGAGAACATACCCTTGAAGACCGACAAAGCTTAACGAGTTCAACTCGTGGTTGATGTAGACGATCTCTTGCCGATCTCAAGATCGAGAGGAAGTCCTAGCGCCGCAAATCAGCAGCGCATCCGTGCTCGCACACACGTTCGAGGCACCGAGCAACCTCCGCCTCCTCGCTCCAGCGATGCAGCGGAAGCACAACTCTTTCTTGCCGAATAGCCACCGGGAACATGTATCTCGCTAGTCCGAGACCATGGGGAATAAATTCTAGAGGGGGAGAGAGATCCTTCACGAGGAGGTGTGAGAGACAAGTGAGGAGGGGGGATCCTTTTATAGGAGGAGGGGGGACCCCAAGGGGGTGGCCGGCGCATGGGGCTGCCCCCTTGCCCTCCCCTCTTCATGTGGGTGGACACTCCACTCACAAATCTCCTTTAAATTCCCTCCACTCAAAAGTCCACTCAAATTCCCATTAAATTTCCACCAAATTTAATGCAAACTCTCATTAAATAAAACTCTTTTATTTTATTCAGAATTTTGTCAATTACTTTAATGACAAACATTCACAAATAACCCCTTGCTAGAATTCTATTTCACATGCATAACCACTTTATGCAATTTCACCCGAAAACCTGTTTCGGTATCTAGTGAAATAAATTCCTGCGCTTGTTCATTCTTTCGGCATGAAACATTTGCTCCAATTGGATGTCGGTGTCTCTTAAGTGTGTCACCCTATGGTTCGTGAATAATGCGGACATGATCGAGACCCCTCTCGGATCAATAATCAGAAGCGGGATCTGGAGACCCATACTGACTCCCACACATTCAACGATGACTTTCTTGTGATCGTCGGAACCTTTTACGCTAGTATCTTAATCCCTTTGTTTCAAGATATATTACATGTCCGAGATTCGATCATCGGTATCTCCATACCTAGTTTGATCTCGTTACCGACATGCACTCTTTTCTCGTTCCTGTGATATAACATTCTAGTGATCAGATCACTCGCTTGCAAGCTAATCAATGTGATATCACCGAGAGGGCCCAGAGTATATCTATCCGTCATTGGGATGAACAAATTCCACTCTCGATCCATGAGCCTCAACATAACACTTTATTAGTTCTGAATCCATCTTTATAATCACCCTGTTACGGTGTGACGTTTGATGTTATCAAGAAACTCTTCCGGTGTTAGTGATTGACATGATCTCATGGTCTAAGGATTAGGATCACTTCGTAAGTTGTTATAGCAATATAAACTCAATGACTTTGATCGTAATGCTATACTTCGGATGAATGTTCATCACACCATTACACTAATGTTGTGATCCCGTTATTACAACATCCAATGTCCATGATCAGGAAACCTTGATCATCTTGTTAATCAACGAGCTAGTTTATGAGAGAGGCATAACTAGGAACTTTCTGTTTGTTTATTAAACACACATGTATTAACGTTTCCGTATTAATACAATTATAGCATGCAAAATAAACATCTATCATATACTTGGAATACACATAATAAACACTTTATTATTGCCTCTCAGGGCATATTCCCTTCAGTCTCCCACTTGCACTAGAGACAATAATCTAGTTACATAGTGATAAATCTAACACCCATTGAGTTCTGGTGTTGATCATGTTTTGCACTAGGGAGAGTTTTAGTCAACGGATCTGCTACATTGAGATCCGTATGTACTTTACAAATCTTTATATCTCCATCCTTGACATGCTCGCGGATGGAGTGAAACCGGCGCTTAATATGCTTGGAATGCTTGTGAGACCTTGGCTCTTTGGCATTGGCAATGGCACCATTGTTGTCACAATAGATCACCATTGGGTCCAACGCGTTTGCCACCACTCCTAGTTCGGATATGAACTCCTTCATCCAAACTGCTTCCTGAGCCGCTTCTGAAGCAGCAACATATTCGGCCTCCGTTGTTGATCCCGCTACCACAGGTTGTTTGGAGCTCCTCCAACTAACCGCTCCGCCATTCATGAGAAATACGTATCCGGATTGAGACTTAGAGTCATCCGGATCGGTGTCAAAGCTAGCGTCGACATAACACTTAGCGACGAGCTCTTCTTCACCTTCGTATACAAGAAACATATCCTTAGTTCTTCGTAAGTACTTAAGGATATTCTTGACCGCTATCCAGTGTTCCGAACCTGGATCCGATTGGTACCTACTAGTCAAACTAATAGCATGTGCCACATCCGGTCTTGTACATAGCATGGCGTACATTATAGAGCCTATGGCTGAAGCATAGGGGACTTTGTCCATTATCTCTCTTTCTTCCGCCGAAGCCGGACTTTGAGTCTTACTCAATGTCTTGCCTTGCAACATAGGTAAGAACCCCTTCTTACTTCCGTCCATTTTAAACTTCTTTAAAATCTTATCAAGGTATGTACTTTGTGATAGCCCTATTAGGCGCCTAGATCTATCTCTATAGATCTTTATGCCTAATATGTATGACGCTTCACCTAGGTCCTTCATTGAAAATTTGCTGTTTAGATAACTTTTAACACTGTTTAAAAGATCTATATAATTTCCGATCAATAATATGTCATCCACATATAATATCAGAAATGCCACATTGCTCCCACTCACTTTCTTGTAAATACAAGCTTCTCCATAAGTTTGGACAAATCCAAACTCTTTGATCACCTCATCAAAGCGGAGATTCCAACTTCGTGATGCTTGCTTCAATCCATAGATGGATCGCTGAAGCTTGTACACCTTGTTAGCATCCTTAGGATCGACAAAACCATTTGGTTGTATCATATACAACTCTTCTTCAATATTACCATTGAGAAACGCGGTTTTGACATCCATCTGCCATATCTCATAATCGAAATATGCAGCAATTGCTAACATAATCCTAACTGACTTTAGCATCGCTACGGGAGAGAAAGTCTCATCGTAGTCAACTCCTTGAATTTTTCGAAACCCCTTTGCGACAAGTCGAGCTTTATAGACGGTCACATTACCATCAGCATCAGTTTTCCTTTTGAAAATCCATTTGTTCTCCACGGCCTTTCGGTCGTGAGGTAATTCCACCAAGTTCCAAACTTGATTTTCATACATGGATTCCATCTCGGATTTCATGGCTTCTAACCATTTGTTGGAATCCGGGCTCATCATCGCTTCTTCATACGTCGCAGGGTCATCATTTTCATCAACCATGAAATTCATGACAGGATTTCCGTACAGCTCGGGAGCTGCACGCGTCCTGTTTGACCTGCGAGGTTCGGTAGTACTCTCTTTCGGAGTTTCATGATCATTATCATTAGTTCCCTCTTCAACAGGTGGAGCCAACTCCGGAACAACTTCCGGTGCTGCGCTACTCGCCATACTTTGAAGAGAAGGTTCCACAACCTCTTCGAGTTCTACCTTCTGACTACTCACACCTTTCGCGAGAAACTCTTTCTCTAGAAAGGATCCATTCTTGGCAACAAAAAACTTGCCCTCAGATCTGTGATAGAAGGAATACCCAATAGTTTCATTAGGGTATCCTATGAAGACGCATTTTTCCGCTTTGGGTTCGAGTTTATCCGGTTGAAGTTTCTTCACATAAACATCGCATCCCCAAACTTTAAGAAATGACAGCTTAGGTTTGTTTCCAAACCACAATTCATACGGTTCTTTTCAACGGATTTAGATGGTGCCCGATTTAAAGTGAATGCAGCAGTTTCTAGTGCATAACCCTAAAATGACAACGGCAAGTCCGTCAGAGACATCATAGATCGAACCATATCTAATAAAGTACGATTACGACGTTCCGATACACCATTTCGCTGTGGTGTTCCGGCAGGTGTGAGTTGTGAAACAATTCCACACTCTTTCATGTGAGTGCTAAACTCGTAACTTAGATACTCACCTCCACGGTCGGACCGTAGAAATTTGATCTTTCTATTACGATGATTTTCCACTTCATTCTGAAATTCCTTGAACTTTTCAAAAGTTTCAGACTTGTGTTTCATCAAGTAGATATAACCGTATCTACTCAAATCATCCGTGAAAGTAACAAAATAACGATATCCACCTTGCGTCGACACACTCATTGGACCACATACATCAGAATGTATGATTTCCAATAAATCTGTCGCCCGTTCCATTGAACCGGAAAACGGCGTTCTAGTCATCTTGCCCATAAGGCATGGCTCACATGTATCAAATGATTCATAATCGAGTGATTCCAAAAGTCCATCCGAATGGAGCTTCTTCATGCGTTTAACGCCAATATGACCTAGACGGTAGTGCCACATATATGCGGATATATCATCATTAAGTTTAATCCTTTTAGCATCAACATTATGAATATGTGTAACATTATCATCGAGATCTAATAGAAATAAACCATTCATCATCGGTGCATGACCATAAAAGATTTCATTCATATAAATGGAACAACCATTATTCTCGGATTTAAATGAATAACCACTTCGCATCAAACACGATCCAGATACAATGTTCATGCTCAGTGCAGGCACCAGATAACATTTATTCAAGTTTATAACTAATCCCGACGGTAAGTGGAGAGGCAGCGTTCCGACGGCGATCACATCAACGCTTGATCCATTGCCGACACGCATCTTGACCTCACCCCTTGCTAGCGGTCGCTTGTTCCGCAGCCCCTGATTCGAGTTACAAATATTAACAACTGAACCGGTATCAAATACCCAGGTGCTACTGCGAGCACTAGTCAAGTACACATCAATAACATGTATATCATATATACCTTTGTTTGCCTTGCCGGCCTTCTTGTCTGCCAGATACTTGGGGCAGTTGCGCTTCCAGTGGCCAGTCCCCTTACAATAGTAGCACTCGGAATCAGACTTAGGTCCAACTCGGGGTTTCTTTTCAGGCGCGGCAACAGGCTTGCCGCCCTTACTTCCCTTCCGTTTTCCCTTCTTGTCTTTCTTGAAACCAGTGTTCCTATTGATCATCAACACTTGATGTTCCTTTTTGATCTCCACTTCTGCAGTTTTAAGCATTGACAGAAGCTCGGGGAGAGACTTCTTCATGCCTTGCATATTATAGTTCATCACGAAGCTCTTATAGCTAGGTGGCAGAGACTGCAGAACACGATGGATGCCTAAGTCAATGGGAATCGATATTCCCAAGGACACAAGCTTATCGGCGTAACCCAACATCTTGAGTACATGCTCACTAATGGAGTTGTGCTCTTCCATCATGCAGCTAAAGAACTTTTCTGAAGCGTTGTAGCTCTCTACAGCAGCATGTGTGTTGAAAATCATTTTCAACTCACCCATTGTATCAAATGCATTGCCGTTTTTGAAATGCTTTCGAAGTTCCGGCTCTAGCCCATACAATATGCTGCAATGAACTAAGTTGTGGTCCTCCTGACGAGTCTGATAGACATTCTTCTCCTCATCAGGAGCATCATCTAAAGGTGGGGGGCCTAACGGCGCTTCTAGCACATATTGCTTTTGTGCAGCAGAGAGGAGAATCCTCAAATTCATGGCCCATTCGGTAAAGTTGCTACCGTTCGTTGCTAGTTTCTCTTTCTCCATTAACACATTGAAATTAAAAGCAGGTGGTGCCATCTACAACAGAATTTGTAAAGTTTAGACTAAGTGTATGATAGATTGAGTTCAACTAATCTATATTACGAATGAACTCCCACTCAAAAACGACATCCCTCGTGCCTTTTTGGTGATTACATGAACCAAATCCACTACACCAAGTCCGATCATCACGTCAGTCGGTATAGCTTCAAAGGCGAGCATCAAATGGGCATCATATCAACTATATGACTCATGCTTAACCTTTCGGTCCGTGTTCCGAGGCCATGTCTGTACATGCTAGGCTCGCCAAGTTAGAACCTTAGTATTCGCGTGTGTAACTGTTTTACACCCGAAATATGGTCGTGGATCCAAGAACACCCGATCATCACGTGATGTCTTGGAGCGACGAAAACATAATCGGTGCATACTAAAGGAAGAACACATTCTTATCTTGATATTTAAATGAGGGATCATCTTATTATGCTAACAAAGCGCTAAACAAGCAATATAAGATGCTATCAAACATCATATGTTTATTAGTGAAATTATATGGTTCCCGCAGATGATCTCTATCATGTGCATCGTGGTATGATCACTATCATACCTATATGTGTAAATCCAAGGTCTATGGATTTTACACGCTATGTGTGTTGTAAGAGTATCATCTCATACTTCTACTTACAACACTACCATATCATAACACTAGCCCAGCAACAATCTAAACTAGACGCCTCTAATTTATCCATTGCAAGTTTTACGTGGCTTAGGACTTTCGAGATAGAACCGTTCTTACCTACGAACATGAACCACAACGAGGATAATCAAATTGTTGACAACTCGCTTGCAAAATAGATATTGACTATAGTAGGAGAGACAGACACCCGCTAGCCACTTATGCAAACTAGTTGCATGTCAAGCGTGGAACAGGTCTCATGTGCGAGGACATGTAAAGTTTGTCCGGGCCGCTTCATCCCACTATGCCACCAATATCCAAAATTACAACAAAGGAGCAACAACATGATCATCATCGCCCACATACTCATATGTGTACTACCCGTGTAAAGTATCTACGCATAGATCCGGCTCTGATACCACTGTAGGGTTCGCAGCATAGAAAACAAAAATTTTCCTACGATGTGAACTATATACCAAGATCTATATACTAGATACAAACAACGGGCGGATGTATATCCGTAGAGAACATACCCTTGAAGACCGACAAAGCTTAACGAGTTCAACTCGTGGTTGATGTAGACGATCTCTTGCCGATCTCAAGATCGAGAGGAAGTCCTAGCGCCGCAAATCAGCAGCGCATCCGTGCTCGCACACACGTTCGAGGCACCGAGCAACCTCCGCCTCCTCGCTCCAGCGATGCAGCGGAAGCACAACTCTTTCTTGCCGAATAGCCACCGGGAACATGTATCTCGCTAGTCCGAGACCATGGGGAATAAATTCTAGAGGGGGAGAGAGATCCTTCACGAGGAGGTGTGAGAGACAAGTGAGGAGGGGGGATCCTTTTATAGGAGGAGCCGGCGCATGGGGCTGCCCCCTTGCCCTCCCCTCTTCATGTGGGTGGACACTCCACTCACAAATCTCCTTTAAATTCCCTCCACTCAAAAGTCCACTCAAATTCCCATTAAATTTCCACCAAATTTAATGCAAACTCTCATTAAATAAAACTCTTTTATTTTATTCAGAATTTTGTCAATTACTTTAATGACAAACATTCACAAATAACCCCTTGCTAGAATTCTATTTCACATGCATAACCACTTTATGCAATTTCACCCGAAAACCTGTTTCGGTATCTAGTGAAATAAATTCCTGCGCTTGTTCATTCTTTCGGCATGAAACATTTGATCCAATTGGATGTCGGTGTCTCTTAAGTGTGTCACCCTACGGTTCGTGAATAATGTGGACATGATCGAGACCCCTCTCGGATCAATAATCAGAAGCGGGATCTGGAGACCCATACTGACTCCCACACATTCAACGATGACTTTCTTGTGATCGTCGGAACCTTTTACGCTAGTATCTTAATCCCTTTGTTTCAAGATATATTACATGTCCGAGATTCGATCATCGGTATCTCCATACCTAGTTTGATCTCGTTACCGACATGCACTCTTTTCTCGTTCCTGTGATATAACATTCTAGTGATCAAATCACTCGCTTGCAAGCTAATCAATGTGATATCACCGAGAGGGCCCAGAGTATATCTATCCGTCATTGGGATGAACAAATTCCACTCTCGATCCATGAGCCTCAACATAACACTTTATTAGTTCTAAATCCATCTTTATAATCACCCTGTTACGGTGTGACGTTTGATGTTATCAAGAAACTCTTCCGGTGTTAGTGATTGACATGATCTCATGGTCTAAGGATTAGGATCACTTCGTAAGTTGTTATAGCAATATAAACTCAATGACTTTGATCGTAATGTTATACTTTGGATGAATGTTCATCACACCATTACACTAATGTTGTGATCCCGTTATTAACAGCATCCAATGTCCATGATCAGGAAACCTTGATCATCTTGTTAATCAACGAGCTAGTTTATGAGAGAGGCATAACTAGGAACTTTCTGTTTGTTTATTAAACACACATGTATTAACGTTTCCGTATTAATACAATTATAGCATGCAAAATAAACATCTATCATATACTTGGAATACACATAATAAACACTTTATTATTGCCTCTCAGGGCATATTCCCTTCATCTTACACCTCTGCCCTTCTCCGGCCTGGCTATGGTCCATGTCATTTCTAAATCTCCTAGTTTGACGACGTCCCTTAACGGTTCGCTTGAGCGCAGGGTTGGGCCACCATGTTGGTCCACCATACCAAATAGTGTTGTGATGCTCCTTAACACCCCATGCCCAGAACTTGCCATCCCAGGTCTTCATAAGATTATGCATGCTGAAGTATGGAGAGATATATGAGTCGACGACAATTCTCTGGCCTGCTGGCGCTGTAAGGACATGGCTGCAAGGGTAATGATAAAGCGAAGGCTTCTTGTAGGTGCATTCGCATGTCGTTGGATTGAGTGTGACCTCTTGCTTTGAATCCCCTCTCAAGTAGCCACGCACGTATTTGTGCCTTATTCTGATCTCCCACCTCTTCCTAAGTGAGTCCACCACCCTGCTACCATGAGTCTTTGATTTTTCTATTTTTATGGCCAAGTGATCTTGCATAGCTTCAGACCATTGTTTGTTCATCTGCACTCGTGCTTGCGCTAGTTAAACTCTATCTGCAAAGTATGCCACAGTGCGAGACCATGTTTCAGCAACCAGTGCAGTAATAGGGATGGCTCGCACACCTTTAAGCACTGCATTGTATACCTCTGACATGTTGGTGGTCATTATGCCATAGCGATCACCATTGTCATGAGCCAGTGCCCACTTACGAACATCCGGGCAATTAACATTCACCCACTCAGCCATATTCCTGGCCCTCCTGTGATTTCCTGCACCCGCTGGCTCAGCTGGTGCATCTCCATAAGCTGCGGTCGTTGCGGCATTCAATGCCATCCAGAGGGCATCAAATTTTCACGGTTGGTTCTTCATACACATCACTTTGAAGGCCTTGAAACATTCCTTGTTCCGGAAGCGAGAGTAAAAGTTTGCTGCTAGATGCCTCATGCACCACCTAGTTTCAAGATCAGGCCAAAGGAACTCCATCGGTACATCGTGCTTCATTTTTTCTAGTGCACTGAGAAGCCCCTAGTTGCGATCAGAAATGATGCATACATCAGGTCTATCTTTCACAACACCATCCTTCAAGCATTGCAGAAACCACAACCAACTTAACATGCTCTCAGACTCAACGAGTGCGTATGCAATAGGAAGAAGCTGGTTATTTGCATATGATGCCACAGCTACCAAGAGAGTACCCTTATATTGTCCGGTGAGGAAGGTACCATCAATTTATATCACTGCCCGACAGTGGTGGAATGCTTGGATAGTTTGGCTGAACGCCCAGAAGATACGGTCCAGGATGAAATGATCAGGAGTGCCACTCGAGTGGTTCCTTTCCATCCTATAGGTGACAGTTACAGGGTTGGCTTCAGTAATCTAATGTAGCATTCTCGAAACCATGTTGTAAGCCTCCGTATATGTGCCATACATCCCCTCTAAAACAGACTCCTTGGCACGCCTCGCCTTGCCATAGCTCACCGGGAAGCCTATCGCATCTGTCGCACCCTCTCGTAACGCCTTCACCGATACACCGATCTTATCTTTTACCATGGGTGCAATGACCTGTGCCATATATGCGACACTGACATTGCGGTGTTCAGGAAGAGTGCCAGTTATCTCACAACTGTGGGGAACCATGCGAGTTATCGTCCAAGGCTTGCATATTCCCACAGGTTCACGAGCGACGACTCTTCCAAGACAAACTGACTCTATGCAAAGAACCTTCAACAAATGTTTGTCAGATTTCTTCACTTTATGTTCTCGGGAAATGGAGAAGGCATATCTTCTGATCGCCATGTCCACAACCTCCTTGCTCGGGAACTGCTGGTTTTCTTCTAGGATGGTAGCTCCGACTCCACGGACAGAGGTATCATCGTGACCGATGACAAGAGCCTCTATGTCCCTAGGTGCCATTGCTGGCGCCACTGCTCTCACTTGACTCAGACCGCCTCCTTCATCTTCATCATCATCTGACGATTCACGATCGTCGTCACCAGAATCAAGCTCGTCTGGCTGTCCCTCAATCCGTTCATTGAGGTCGACAATCGCCATGGAATAAGGTCCATTATTCTGGCTAGGAACAAAGGAATCTTCCACATGTCTCCTCTCCACTGTCTCCGAATCTATAGCCATTGCGGCGATGGATAATTGGAGCTCATCGGCTGCAGTGCTGCTACCAGGTATGTCGCTGGCATCAACAAACTGCACATACACCATCGGTTGCCCATACATGGCCGCACCAGGTGTGCTTGCAAATTTCATGTATGAACCCCACGAATTTTCGCCTTTAACCTGGCGAAGTGCCCACCGGTAATCTTCTCTCACTCTCTTGCAAACGACCGCTTCAATGATCATCTTTTTTCGGACCTTCTCTGGCCCAAATTCTGCGCGGATGCGCCTTCTAATGTCCGTGAAACTAGCATTCACCAATTCTTCCACTATGACATTTTTTGTCTCACAACGCGACAGATCAAGCCCCGACGGCCCATCGCGGGTGATGTCCTCACCATAAGAAATATACAAAGTGTTCATCGCACCTACGCGCATCAAATTAATATAACCATATTAATTATATATAACCTTAACCATATTTGCATAGCTAAAATATTACTACACTATCTAATTACGTTGCATAGCTAAAATATTACTACACTATCTAAAATATTTCTACACGACCTAATTACGTTGCATAGCTAAAATATTACTACATGAGCTAAAATATTTCTACACGTTCTACTTAAGTTGCATACCTAAATATTGCTACAAGAGCACACATATTTCTACATTACCTAATTACGTTGCTTAGATAAAATATTACTACAAAAGGACAAATATTTTGACATGACCTAATTAAGTTGCATAGCTAAAATATTATTAAATGAGTTCAAATATTTCTACACGTTTCAATTAAGTTGCGTACCTAAATATTGCTACAAGAGGATAAATATTTCTACACGACCTAATTACGTTGCATAGCTAAAATATTACTACATAAGCTAAAATATTTCTACACGTTCTAGTTAAGTTGCATACCTAAATATTGCTACAAGAGCACAAATATTTCTGCATTACCTAATTACGTTGCATAGCTAAAATATTACTACATGAGCTAAAATATTTTTACACGGTTCTAGTTAAGTTACATACCTAAAATATTACTACACGAGCACAAATATTTCTACACGATGTAATTACGTTGCTTAGCTAAAATATTACTACATGAGCTAAAATATTTCTACATGACCTAATTAAGTTGCATTAACTAAAATATTTCTACACAATCTAATTAGGTTACTTAGCTAGAATATTACGATAAGAGCTCAAATATTTCTACACGCTAACTAAGTTGCAAAGCTAATTGATAGTTCAAGCATTGCATGGCAAATTATGGCCTAATTAGCTGACTAATATATACAACATGCATAGCTTTCAACCGAAACAACTCACCTTGATCGATGGCTACCCGTTCTTAGCCTCCGAATATTGGTGCAATCTTCTTTCAGCCTCAGGCGATTACAGAGTGTGTGACTGTATAAGCAAAGGGATGGAAAGAAGATGCAGCAAATGGACTGAAAGAAGTCGCCGTGGTTCTGAGGATAGTTGCCACTGTATTTAAAGAAACGGAGCTGAGTATCTGCCAACAAACAAGTTTCGAGAAAAGAGAGCTGCAGCAACCATCGATTCAAGTCCCGAATGAATAAAGTAAAAAAACAGTCACAAGTTTCAACGAATACTACTTTTGGTGGTTACGTGACTACTTAGCAACAACAAACGTCAATCGGTGTTGGGAATCTTGGAAACACACATACCGCCACAGCCTACGTCGGGAAGTTCAGCCCGCCACGCCCCGAGGCGGACAGATTCCCGCCAGCGTGAAGTCGACGTCCTGCTGGCCCGCGTGGCGGGGCCCACTGCGTCCCACCTTTCCCTATGGCGGGAAGCTCATTCCGCCACCGTCGCTGGCGGGAGCACTGGCCCGCCATAGGCCGTGGCAGGAGGTGCCACGTGCCGTGTTTCTAGCATCCCGCCAGGGCATTTTTGCCTTTCGCTTTGTATGGGGTACTTTTGGCGATACAGTGTTGCAGGGGCATATTTGTAAAAAAATTGTAGTACTCCTACTATGCCATGGCCAGCTAGATGCGCTGCCGTGCCGTGCGTGGGATGGCTGACGTGTGCGGTGTCTCAAAGGAATAAGCAAGCAATAGCGCTTAGAGCAAGTACAATAAGGTCCAAGTCAGCTGGCTATAAGAACTAAAATAATATATATGTGCTTAGTTGGAGGAAAGAGAATTGGAGAGAAAAGGAAGTGGACTCTCATGCAAGAGCCAGCTCTAGCACGTGCTCCTAGGCATTGTGTGAGAGTGTCAAGTGGACCATATATTTATAAAGTAGTACACTTTTGTAGCTAACTATTGTATATGTTGGCTATAAGAATGGCTCTAGATAACGTGGCATTGTCTTATAGCCAGCAGCTGGCTCTACTATTGTTCTTACTCTTACGTGTGAGCCGCTAGATTTGGCCATTCACAGCTAGAATTTCCAGTTGCGACTGCGAGGAGGATCGGCTGCGTCGATCCACGATCCCCTGCTGCCTGCAGCTCAGTGAGAGCAATAAAACGCATTGCTAAGCTACGTGGAGCGTTGGACCCCCGTCCTGATGTAGTCACGGGCTACCTTTCTAGACCACTTCTAGCTGGATTTTCACGGGAAATCGATCATACTCCCTTCGTCAGGGAGTATAAGGCCATAAACGTTTTTCAGATATTTTAGGATTCTAAGTTTGGAATCTTAATTCTCCTTAATTCCCGTGCGTGCATTTATTCCCAGTGTTAATTAGGCCTTTTTTTCTCTCTACCCCGTCGTCTCCTTCTCCTCGCTAAGACTAGCCCCAATGAGGATATCATAGGTGGTATCATGCATCACATGCATGTAAAATGCTTATGTGTCATAGCAATTAATGATGAAAAAGATTGTATTGATATCATAGGTAGATACGGTATCATAACACATAAAACTAGAAAAAATAATCTCAAATAAATCTTGTCCATAATTTTACATTGAGATTGTACAAAATAATAAATACACCAAGACTATGATACTACTACATGATACTATGCATTGTGGAGATGATACCATATACTACTATCATATGCATGATACTACTATATGATACTCCTTATTAGCGTGCCTTTTCTACTAAGTCTCTCCTCATGCCGTGATTCAGGTACACCGATCGGTTTAAGGTCAGGAATAAAGTCAACACAGAACTCAATGACCTCCTCTGTTCCATAGCCCTTGGAGATGCTTCCTTCTGGCCTTGCACGGTTATGGACATATTTGTTTAAGACTCCCATGAATCTCTCAAAGGGGAACATATTATGTAGAAATACAGGACCGAGAATGGTAATCTCTTCGACTAGGTGAACTAAAAGGTGCGTCATTATGTTGACAAAGGATGGTGGAAACACCAACTCAAAGCTGACAAGACACGGTACCACATCTTTCTGTAATCCTGGTAGACTTTCTGGATCGATTGCCTTCTGAGAAATTGCATATTTCGGCCATGCATTGGCTATGCAAGGCTCTCGCTGATCGCTATCTCTAACTGCCGTGCGATGGAAATACTCCGGCCTTAAACACGCAGGTTTGGTAGAGTTAATACAGGTAATTAATATACAGATGAAACATTTCTAAGATTTGCTCGGATTGCCAAGCCAATGTCTTGGTCTTGCCGCTGAGGCCCTCCGGCCTTATACACCCTAACAGAGGGAGTACCATACAATGCGATGCGTGTCGTGTCGTGCTCTGTTGCTCTGACTGCTCTGTATGCATATCTTCACGGCTGATGTAAGACAGAGGGACAAATGCGAAAAGTGGTTACGCGACCGACCGGGCGTCGTCGTCGAGTTGACGATCCTGCAAAAATTGTCGCCATTGTTGACAGGTGGTCAAGTCAGAAACGATCCATTCCTTCCTTCCACACATACACAGAAAGTAGCCAGGCTAGAGATCCATCGAAGACGTCGTCGTCAATTTGTGGACTAGTTGTGTGATAATGGTGTCCACTGTCCAGCCTTTTTGACATCACGCATACACGAATCCACTGGATCGGCGCGGTGCGCGGCAGGCGCACTAGCTAGCTTAACTAGATGAGTTGGTGATGGCGCGCCAATGGTTATGGGTTAGGCAAAAGTAAAGCAGGACAGAGGAATTATCAGCACTACTTTATCGACAGTTAATGATTAAATTAGTTTGACCTTTAGCACAAAGAAAGTTAACTAGGCCTACCATTCTGGAAGAAAGGATAATTAACCGGATTTGTAGCAACTAGTACTGGAAGATAATCCGCGGGTTTCTCCGGCTCTTGAGATTATCCAAAAATTAACTAAAAGTGTGGTTTGTTAGATTCCCGCATCACCTTAATTATCGGGGAATCTGATGACACCCTCACAGGAATCAGGAACCGAACAAAGGGAAATGATGCATCTTCAAAGTAGGACATGTAGTTGAATATCGACTAGCTAGCTAGTGATATATCCAATAAGAAATGAACGGAATAAGGGGATGCGGCGATAAGTCTCCCAGCTAACTAAGCAGGTCGTACATAGAGTTGACGATCAAAGATGTAGTAATAAGAAAGGAAAAGAAAAAGGGGCGAGGTTTGTAATCAATAGCTAAGCATATATTATTGTTGGTTCATATCTCAACCTATGGGCGGTGGGCATTAGACGTGCCTTTCTTTGGACGATCTGCGATAAGTCACTAGTGCACACACAAACCTCTAACACCGGTTCGGACCGGCCTCTAACAACGGTTGTAAAACCGCTGTTGGCGGTTCGGTGTAGCACCCCATTTTAACAGCGGTTCTTATACGAAGCGCCGTTAAAGGTGGTGCATGCGGGGCTGCCGCAGCGCTCAGGGTTCCCCCTTTAACACCGGTACATAATACGAACCGGTGTTAAATGTTCTCTGTCGCGGCAGGAAAAAGGCATAAATCTTTGCCGCGGCAGGAAAATAACATAAATCTCTGCCGCAGCAGAGTTCTGTCGCCGCCCCATTCTGGACGTATTTCTGAGGCGCGGCCGGGACGGGGAGGGAAATCGATCGGGAGAGGTATACACATACATCGTCGGTACATACGAGTACATGAATAATTAAGCAACTATTATTATACACAAACATCGTCATTGTGGTATTCTCCGTACACGTTGAAGCATCAAGTACAAGACAAACACGTTCAAGCATATATACAACATTCATTCTGGTGGATATCTAAAGAGTTTTTCGCCAGGCGTGACGACCTCATCAAGTATGAACCCCGCCAATTCCTCTTGAATGGCTCGTATGCGGTCAAATGGTAGGAGTTGGTCCCGCATCCGTTCGATCTAAATATATACGAAGAATGGGGTCAATATATATAAGAATAAAACTCAACACAATTGATGGTAATAAAATAATGTTGTGTACTTTGTTTACTTACTCTGAGTTGTTCTAGTGTGGCTTGGCCCGTCGCACATATCGCGTTGCGAATAACTCGCAAACATAGTATCCACATAAGTTATTGTCGGGTCCCTGATGCGCGCACTTTACGAGAATAGAGAGTTCAATCAAAATAATAATCAATAAAGCATGATATAATGGAATTGGAAGCAGAATCAAAGAGATACGCAGACCTAGCTAGCTAGTATTACTTACATTTTGGTCTATAAATTTTAGTTCTTCTGACCATTCACCTTTTCCAAACCCTGTCCGGCAAAGAAAATGGATAAATGAGTAATTAATTACTTATTGTCACGAAAGTTGCCGATCTAGTGCGATAATATGATTGAAATTACCTCTGGAGCATCTTTTTAAAGTCTGCACATAGCTCTTGGTCTTTTCGTAAACGAGTCCATGACAAGGACTTTTCCTGAGTCAACTTGAATGACTAGCAGAATAAAGTAGAACCGGCGCAAGCATAACTCATCATCAGTTACACTTAACATCGAGTAAGCCGAAACAGAATGTGTACAAGAGAGGGTAACACTCACGAGAAGTTGTAAGGCAATAGTATTTCCCTTTTGGTTTGTTGTCTCAATAAAGACGTTAGAAAGAAATCTTCTGTTTGCCCGGTTTTGAGTTTTACCACTTCTTCATGAACTCTATTTGTGTCAACGAACCCAATGTCAAAAGGGCCTCCTTTCATGCATTCCATAACCTTTTTCCTGCATAATAGTATATACATATATGGTGAGCATATATATACATGCAATTAATGAATTGAATGAGATGAGATAGAAATTATAGAAATAGTACTTACACACAATAAAGGCTGATGGCAGCTTTGTCGAGTTCCTTTTGATTGAATAGAAAATGCAAGTCTTGAATGTTGAAGCTGATCTCGTCGTCTCCATACAAGAAAATCTGATATTTTATATGCGCCGTGATCCATTCTTCCTTTCTCGTCTTGCAGAAATCAAGGTACCACTTATGCAATCTTCACATCTTTGTTGGTAGATTCTTGAGCTCCTCTTTCTTGACGAGATTCTTCCCATACTTCCATGGCTGTATGGGGTTGACATCGCCTTTGGGCAAGTTGTCTCCCATCATGTTCAAGTATGCAATGTAAGTCATCCCCATCTCATTGGCCTTTCTTTGTAGCTCTGCCTCGTAATCATTTACACGAGGAGCTATTCGTGTGTCGAACACTTGGAGCGGGGCGCATGATTGGTTTTCCTGCTCTCCGAGCATGGGAACTGTTTTCTAGGGTGCCGCACGACTACTACTTTCAGACTCCCTCCGCCTTGCATCCCCCTTCATAATCTGGCGCTCGTAGTCCGGCACAAGTGGGGTTTCAGGTTTCAAAAGATTATTGTAAAACTTCTCCACCATCGCCAGATCTAGTTTCTCCTTTGGCTCGGCCCGTCTAGGTGTAAAGAATTTCTTGACCTCTTCTTCCGAGATCCTCTTGGTCTCCTCGTCGCTGCGATTCCACGGTAATACCGGCAATGGCTTGGCGGAAGGCTGCGGGACATAGTTTCTTGAACTCTTTGGCGTACGGTTTCCTGTGGATTTCTTCGTGGCAGTGCTAGTGATGCTCTTCGTGGAAGTGCTCTTCCGCTTACGCTAAGGAGATGGCTGAAGCGCCGGTTATGGCTGACGCGCAGGAGATGGCTGGCGCGCCGAAGATGGCTGACGCGTAGGAGATGGCTGGCGCGCCGGAGATGGCTGCCGCGTAGGAGATGGCTGAAGCGCCGGAGACGACATGGGAGTATTCTGATGACTTGGAGACGGCTGAGGCGGCTCAAACTGCTGACAATGCGGAGACGGCGGGGGTGCCAGTGGCCTCCAATTTGGAAGCACGATGTGTTCCTTCTTCCAAAGAATGGTTGTTTTCACTACAAATTTGAGTTGAGTTTCCCCTTCACCTGTAGCATGGTCAAGTTGTGCTTCCTCATATTCCTTCACAACCTCATCCACCCCGACAATAGCATAGCCATTTGGAATCGGTCGGCAGTGGTAAGTTCCACCAGCTACATGATGTAAGGCATAGCCGACCACCACCTTAATGGATAAGCCCGTTAATCTCACATGCAGCTCAGCGTGTTCGCTCTCCGTGATCTCATCCACGGGGAATCGAGGACCCGCCATTTCAAGCGTGGGTTGCACATTCTCCGTGGAAGCCACGCTGCTTTTTCGCGCAGAGTCTATGCCGCCGGCAGCTTCCAATGCAGGCTCTCCGTGCCGCTGAGATGGGCCGGTAGCTTGCTGGCTCTTTTATGCATTCACTTGTGCCTGCAGCGCCACAAGTGCATGTTCTATCTCTGTCATCCGCTCTGTACACTCTTTTTCTTTTCTGCCACGCCATCTGTAAGAGTCACCCCACTCGGCAAACCCATCCTTTCACGTCATACCCCCTGTGCCTCGTGCAAGTCCAGGGTGTTCTTTTTTACAGATGGCGCATGTCAGCTGGTCATTCTCTCTGTCGGGATGGAATGTCCTAGCGGTTGTTTCCTCGTATGCTGTGATGAGTTCAGTGACGGGTTTGGCAAGGAGGGTTGGGAAGATACACAATCCCGTTTCTGAGTCCAACCTTTCCCCGATTCCGTAGAACCAAGTCTTTGCATGTAGCTCCCATCCATGTGTTTAGGGTGTGATCCCTCTATCGTGCAGGGCCTTCTCAGCTTCCTCCCACTTAGGCCTCTGAGATATGTAGCCACCTGACCCCGTCCTCCAGTGATATTTCTTCTTCTGGGCATTTAGCGTATTGGTTTCTGACCTCTTTGTAGCTATAGCACCTTCCTTATATCCCACAAATTCGGGCCAGTGAGGTCTTATCTTCGCATAATATGCGTCTTCGAAATCTGGAGTCTCGCGAGATTTGACAAATTTGTTCAATTTTATCTTCCAGTTGCAGAAAGCGTCAGCCATCTTCTTTAGAGTCCACTCTTTGACCTTTTCCTTTATAACCGGTTTATTTTCATCCTCCTCTGGTGATAGGGTCAAATTTACCAACAATGAATTCGAAAGCGTTTCTTTGGATCTCTCATCGACAAAGGTACCTTCGCCCTTCTTTGGCTTATTCCAATATTCAATTATGATTGAGATTTGGTCCCTAACAAGAACTCCAGCCTGACGTGTAAATTTTTCTGCGGCCTCTTGGGCTCCATCGGCCTGCCATCAACACGGACTACTTCGATCGTGAACTTTGCACGATCTTTCACCCGATGGATCACGCCTCGCTTGCTCTTTTTCGTAGAAGAAGATTGTTGCTGGCTGGTCGATCCAGAGGGATAAAAGAAGAAAGTAGCGTTAATATATACAAATCAATCGGTGCAAGTCAGCAGAGGCTTAATCCATGCATATATATATACCTCGACGGACTTTGTAATCACTAAAGTGCGTTCACCGGAGTCGTCATCTTCTCCATGACTACTTGAGATGTCATCATGTCCCTCCAAGTTCAGATATTGTGAGGTGTCCTCGTGGATCATGTTCTCCATTATTTCTTCCTCTTCGAGGTTTCTATTGAGTGGATCCATAGTTCCTAAAATAATAATATTATCTAGAGTAAGAGAGTAAACATTAAAGTGGACTTGGATTCATACACAAATATACATATTATTCATACAAAAGTACACAAATATTATCTAGAGTAAGAGAGCGATCTAGGGCGCGTGAGCAAGCGCGTTCGACTCAGCGCGATGCGGCCTACCTAAAACGGGCGGTGCCGCTACCTAGGGGTCACCGGAGCAACGACAACGACGACGGCCAGCGGCGGCGCTTGGAGAGCAGCGAGGCGACGACGGCTCCGAGCGAGAGGGAGTGAGCAGAGGGGCGGGTGAGCACCGTGGGCGCATGGTAGACATTTATAATTTTCAATGCATCGCATCCTACCCCGATGGACTTCGTGACAAAAGGTAATCACATTGTGCCGAAATTCACAACTATTATGCTAGGGGTGTCGTATCTACTTACGGCTGTAACGATTTGGAATCACTAGCCCGTGCGGGTGCACGGGTTAACGACTAGTATAATTAATTAGTTATTGAATTTCTAATATTTATTCATTTTTTGGATTTATTTAAATCATTTAAAATAATATAATGTGTCACTGTGACATCAGCACACGCCCTAAAACGTTTTACACAGAGGGCTAGGGGCTAGCCATAGTGGCTGACCGGTGGGCCTCACGATGACGCTAGCGTGACGTCACGCCGCCGACCACCAGCAGATGGTCATCGGCGCTGGCGTTTCCGAGCACGCACGTACGAGCTAAGCATGTGGTTTGAACCGGGGCTGCAAGGCGAGCTAGCTAGTGGCGGTGCCGCCTGCGAATGGTCATCGGAGCAAGGCGTACGACAGCGAGCAGCGGCGGCGCTCGGCAAGCTATGGCGCGGGCGGGACACAGAGCGAGAGAGAGGATTTGGATGGGTGCCTGAGCACCGTATGCTCACCCTGGAGTGATTGATGGTGATAGCGAGGTGAGGCGATGACCGGAGCGACGGCGAGGCGAGCGACAGAGCACGTCGGTGACGGGGAAGAAGCGGGCGATGCGGTCGATTAGCAGCGCCCGGGCTCGATTCCGTTGGCGAGGAAGACCGGCATGGCGAGGCGGAGCTCTTGGTGGCCTCATAAGGACCTGGGGTGGCCGGAAACAGAGAGGCACCGACGAGGCGGCGGCTCCGCGAGTGCACAGGGGTGGCGACGGCGCTGGCGCGGCGGCGACGGCGGAGGACGACAAAGGCGCGGTCTCTGTTTCTCCGCCGCGGCTCCTCTGCTCGATCGAATTCTGGCTAGGGAAAGAGGAAGAGGAACAATGCGCGCGTTGTGTTATAACCACCCCCCTTTAACACCGGTTCCAGCCACGAACCGGTGTTAAACGGGGAGGGAATTCGTGTCGCGCGCACCCCCCTTTAACACCGGTTCGTGGCTGGAACCGGTGTTAAAAGGGGGGTGCGCGCTCGAAATGAGATAAATGCCCCCCTTAACACTGGCTCGTGGCTGGAACCGGTGTTAAAGGGGGGACATTTATTTCGTACATTAAAGGGGTGGGAACTTTTTTAATTCAAAAAATAGGATAAAATTAAGAAAATTCATATCTTTTTCATTATAGCTCAGAAAAATATGAATATATATCATAATTTTTGGAAAAATAAGATAATCCATTCATATAAAAACATTTTATAGTTACTGGATGAAAATTTTCAAAATGATTAAAACACTTACATATAAATTTTGATTATTCAATTAAGACAAAATTAAAATAGTCAAACCCTAAAACTTTGAAATTAAGAAATATTAAGCATCTGAAAAGGAATGTAACCATATTTTATTAAAGAAAATCATATTTTATTTTGTATTAACATTTTTGAATTGTTTGGATATTTAAATTTAGCATCTTTTGTATACTTTGGAATCTAACAAAACTTTCAACATGAAATTTTTTTGTATTTGAATAATTAATCCTAAAACATTTTTTGTTTAAAAAAATAAAATTCTAACTATTCAAACTACTAACATATGGGAAAGGGCGGGCAAAATGCGCGGGAGGAAAAGGGAGGGAAGAAAATTTTATTACGATAAAACTGGAATTAAAGTACATAACGCAACTAACAAGCACGACTGAAAATTAAGATACATAGAAGAACTGAAAATTAAGATACATCCAGATTAAGTCACAATCGGCCGAACTTGTTTTGAAATGTTGGAGTGATTTAGTCATGCTCCTGCCTACACCTGTAATACTCGCCACTGTAGTCGTCGTACTCGTCGAGGCCGTCGTCGGGGTCTCCATAGTTGAACCTTGAAGGCTGAGTACGCGTGGGCTGGACTTAAGGGTAGTGCAGGCGAGGGTTAGAGTCGGCGGCGGTGTCGTAGGCCATGACGCTCTGGAGAGTCTGACCGTGCCACCACAGCCAACGGACGGCCTCGTTGAAGTTCGGAGGAGGTGGGCCGTCCTCCTCGTGCCTAGCGAGCGCCCTCTCACGCCGATCCCCGAAGAAGGCTTCCCAAGTCGGGAAATAGTCGGGATGCCATCTGGGATTCCTCCGCTGCTCCGGTGTGAGCTCGAAGTAGCAGTGGTTCGAGATGGCCATCCGGCGCGCCACACCTAGAGGGACAGGAGGAACCGGCACGCCTCCGGTGCTCAGCATCCAGCCGACGGGGACGCAGTAGCCTGGCGGGCAGGGGTAGTTCGAGGCGCAAAGCGCCTCCGCCTCCCTGGGGGTTAGTGGTACGGTGGAAGCCATGGGAAAGAGTGATGAGGTTACAGATATGAGTCTAGAGATGTGCAATGACAATGGAGGCTAACCCTACATATATATATATATATATATATATATATATATATATATATATATATATATATATATAGTGAGAAATGGCAGGAAGATAACTGGAGGGAAGAACCGGCGGAAAAACTGGCGGGAAGAAATGGCGGGAAAAAATGGTGGGAAAAAATGGCTCATTTAATGCATATAGTGTTAACATAAGAAATATGACATTGATTTCCATGTTGAGATACATATGTGTGCCAAAAATGTCTCAATTAATACATATAGTCAATCTTATGATCACATCAGCCGTAACTATGGATTATCAGCACCGTTTAACAGGATGGTTGGGTCAGTCTTCACTCTGAAGGGCGGAATTTCGTCAAACTTATTATAATCTTCTGACATGTCTATCGTGTCCTCCACTCCCACGATGTTTCTTTTTCCTGAAAGAACTATGTGACGCTTTGGCTCATCGTGTGATGTATCTATTTGCTTATTTTTTTTCTTTTTTTTCGGTTTGGTAGACATGTCCTTCACATAGAAAACCTGAGCCACATCATTGGCTAAGACGAATGGTTCAACTAAGTTCTTGTCTACCTCAACCCCTCCTCCGGTTAGCTTGACCCATTTACACCGAAACAAGGGGACCTTAAAATTAGGTCCATAGTCAAGTTCCCATATATCCTCTATGAACCCATAATACATGGTCTTTTGACCATTGTCTTCTGCTGCATCGAAGCGGACACCACTGTTTTGGTTGGTGCTTTTTTATCTTGGCCTATCGTGTAAAATGTATTCCCATTTATCTCGTACCCTTGGAAAGTACATACAGTCGAAGATGGTGTCCTGGCTAACAAGTACAGCTGATCTCCATTAGTGGTGTTATTCGTGAGAAGTCTTTGCAGCCAGCCGCAAAACTCGCCATGTGTTCACTTATAATCCATTCATCAGACTGTCCCGGGTGTTTGAGACATATAAAATTCTTGTGTTCATTGATATGCGGGGCAACCAAGATAGATTTTTGTAAAACCGTGTAGTGTGCTTGATTGAGAGAATGCCCGTCCCTACATATCATTGCTTTACATCCTAGGGTGTCTTTTCCATGCAGTCTCCCCTCATGTCATGATTCTGGAACACCAATGGCCTTAAGGTCAGGAATAAAATCAACACAGAACTCAATGACCTCCTCTGTTACATAGCCCTTGGAGATGCTTCCTTCTAGCCTAGCACGGTTATGAACATATTTCTTTAAGACTCCCATGTATCTCTCAAAGGGGAACATATCGTGTAGAAATACAGGACCGGGAATGGTAATCTCTTCTACTAGGTGAACCAGGAGATGCGTCATAATATTGAAGAAGGATGGTGGGAACACCAACTCAAAGCTGACAAGATATTGGGCCACATCTGTCTGTAACCCTGGTTGACTTTCTTGATCGATTACCTTCTGAGATATTGCATTGAGGAATGCACATGGCTTCACAATGGGTACTCGAACATTTTCAGGTAGAATCCCACTCAATGCAATCGGAAGCAATTGCGTCATATTCACGTGGCAGTCATGAGACTTCAGGTTTTGGAATTTTTCCCTGCCATATTTATTATTCCCTTTATATTCGACGAGAAGCCAGACGGGACCTTGATACTGCTCAGGCATTCAAAAAAGATTTCCTTCTCTGCTTTGGTAAGAGCGTAGCTGACAGGAGTTAAGTGGCATCGTTTACCCTTCTTGTTCTCAGGATGCATAGGCTCTTCAGGGTCTTTCATACGTTGCAGGTCCTGCCGTGCTTCCGGTGTATCTTTTGTCTTCCCATACACTGCTAGGAAGCCTAACAGGTTCACGCAAACATTCTTCGTCACATGCATCACGTCGATTGAAGAGCGGACCTCTAGGACTTTCCAATAGGATAGGTCCCAAAATATAGATTGCTTCTTCCACATGGACGCATGTCCGGCATCGTCATTCGGAACAGATAGACTGCCAAGACCTTTTCCAAAGATTACTTCTAGGTCCTTGACCATACCAAATACCTCCTCACCGGTACGGAGGACAGGCTTCCTCCGGGGTTCTGCCAGACGTTTGAAATGCTTGCCTTTCTTTCTTACGGGATGCAGGTTCGGAAGAAAGCGATGATACCCTAGGTACACAACATTCTTACATTTATCCAAATATACACTTTCAGTCTCATCTAAACAGTGTGTGCATGCATTGTATCCCTTGTTTGTCTGCCCTGAAATGTTACTAAGAGCAGGCCAATCATTGATGGTCACGAAAAGCAACGCTCGTAGGTCAAATGGCTCCCCTTTGTGCTCATCCCACATACGTATACCTGGTTTGGCCCACAGCTATAAAAGTTCTTCAACTAATGGCCTTAGGTACACATGAATGTTGCTGCCGGGTTGCCTCGGGCCTTGGATGAGCACTGGCATCATAATGAACTTCCTCTTCATGCACAACCAAGGAGAAAGGTTATAGATACATAGATTCACATGCCAGGTGTTGTGACTGCAGCTCTTCTCACCAAAAGGATTCATGCCATCTGTACTTAGACCAAACCTTAAGTTCCTTGTGTCACGTGCGAAGTTCGGGTACTCTCGCTCGACTTTTCTCCACTGTGACCCATCAGCGGGGTGTCTCAACATCGTGTCTTTCTTACGGTCTTCCATGTGCCATCGCAACAACCTGGCATGCTCTTTATTTCCGAAGAGACGTTTTAACCATGGTATTATAGCAGCATACCACATAACCTTGGCAGGAACCTTCTTCCTAGGGGCCTTGCCCTCAACATCGCCAGGATCGTCTCATCTGATCTTATACCGCAGTGCAGTGCATATCAGGCATGCATCCAAATTCTCGTACTTCTCACCACGGTAGAGGATGCAGTCATTAATGCAGGCATGTATCTTATGCACGTCTAATCCTAGAGGGCAGACAACCTTCTTTGCTTGGTATGTACTGTCGGGCAACTCATTATTTTTTGGAAGGAGATTCTTCATTTTTACCAACAACTTTGAAAATGCGCTGTCAGTCACACCGTTCTCTGCCTTCCATTGCAGCAAATCTAGTGTGGTACCTAGCTTTTTGTGGCCATCTTCGCAAGTTGGGTACACCAATGTTTTGTGATCCTTTAACATATGCTCCAGCTTCTCCTTTTCAGTTTCACATTCTTCCTTTGCATCAGTAATGGCCCGACCAAGATCGTCATCAACGGGCCCATCTGCTGCCTCTTGATCTTCATTATCTACCCCCGTTGCAGTATCATCATATTCAGGATACATATTATGATAGTTGTCATCATCCTCTTCTTCTTCGTTGTCTTCCATCACAACCCCTTTTTCTACGTGTTTGGTCCAACAATTATAGCTGGGCATGAAACCGGATCGAAGCAGGTGGGCGTGAATGGTTCTGGTATTTAAGTAGTCTTTCTTGTTCTGACAGTGAACACACGGACAACACATAAAACCATTGTAACCACGGTTTGCATTAGCCACAACGATAAAATTTTGGAGGCCCGTAATGTACTCGGAAGTGCGTCGATCACCGTACATCCATTGCCGGTTCATTTGCATTAATATATAGTATATCAAAAATTAATAGGGAGATGACCATTTATATGGTACATCAATGACACATGAAAGGATAAAGTTACCAACCTCGACCGAGAAGGAAAGAGCAACGAGAAAACTTATTTCGAGCTCTCGGGCATTTCACCGAACACCTCTTGTGCATAGGAAAAAACACAAACTAGCACACCTCTCACCCTCTTGCTATGCTCCAAAATGAGAGGGTGAAAAAATGAAAGAGAGGGGTGTGGGCTGCGGTGTGTTATATAGGCGCGCCCCCTTTAACACCGGTTCAAGCCACGAACCGGTGTTAAAGGGGGGGTTGAGCGGGCCACTGGTGCAGGGCCTCCAACAAAGGGGGTGCTCCTTTTTGCTTTCTGGACCACGCTGCTACGGGCCCCCCCTTTAACACCGGTTCGTAGGAGAACCGGTGTTAAAGCCCATTTCCGACCTCAACCAAAGGCCTCAACCAAAGGCCTCGTTTCCACTAGTGAGTTCACCCGTGGAAAGTGCAAGGTAGCTTAGAAAAAGTTTGCAAACCAAAATATCTTGGCAGGCTTGGCCGCTTGGGTTTATCAACCTATTTTTTTTGCTTCGGCTCTTAGAATGAGATGACTATGGTATGAGTGGAGAGAGAAAGACAAACATTGGGTCGGCTTGGGCAATCCTTGTACACCCCTTGATATCGATCTTTTTGCGACGGCTACAAGAGTTACCTTAGGAAATGGTAAAAAGGCTCTCTTTTGGGAAGCTTCTTGGGTAAACGGGTTGAGGCCTAAAGATGTGACTCCACTTACTTTTTATCTCTCGAAGAAGAAAAGCGCCACGGTGGACAATGCCTTGGCAAATGATTTTTGGGTTGCCCAAAATTAATACTCCGTCCGTCTCTAAATAGATGTCGCAGATTTGTCAAAATTTAAATAAACCTAAACACTATTTAGTATATAGATTCATCCAAATTTTAATAAACCCAAGACATCTATTTTGGGACAGAGGAGTATGCAAGATGGTCTTTCTCTCCTCCACATTGAAGAATTCTACACCCTTTGGGATATGTTTCAAGACGTCACCTTGGATCTTAATACTTTAGATTCTATTGTTCGGAAGCTCTCCAACAATAAGGTCTACTCAGCTAAGTTGGCATACATGATGCAGTTCCTTGGCCATACATCTTTCGTTTCTTGAAGTCTTCCGTTTGAAAGTTGTGGGCAACTTCTAAATGTAAGATCTTCGCTTGGTTCATCCTTCAGAATAGAGTTTGGGCGGCAGATAGACTACAACGTAGAGGATGGCCAAATTATGGCCTTTGCAAATTATGCAATCAAGTTCAAGAATTGGTCGCGCATCTTCTCTTCAAGTGCCCCTTCACTGTTAGAATTTGGACAAGCTTAAAGGCTTGGCTTGGGCTCTTTGATCTCGAGCCTAGAGATTGGCAATATTTTCAAACTCTCAAAGATTGGAGGACTTTTGCCATCGCCAAGAAGGGGGACTCTCGAAGAGCATTGGCTTCGCTAGCTATGTTGATGTCCTGAAAGATTTAGAATGAGCGTAATGGCGTGTCTTTAGAAACCAATATTCTACTGTCTAAATGATCATTTCAAAAATCAAGAAGGAGGCGAATTTGTGGAACCTCACGGGTGCTAAAGCGCTTTGTAACACTATGCCAAGAAAGTAGACGTTTTGTGTATCCGTTTCTTGCTCTTGGCGGTTTTGTAAGACCTATTCAAAAACTTTCTTCTCTATTAATGAAAACGGCATGTCTTTTGCCTTGCTTAAAAACAAAGCTCAACCTATCCTCCGAGACAAAAAAAAACAGCCGTATACAACTCCTGCCTTTTCAGCTACAAATAATTTCGTCAAACAAAAAAATTAGGAGAGGAGTACACTATATGAATGCTAACTACTCCTTCCGTATCATAATATAAAGTTTTAGCTTTATAAAAGGAGTATATCTTGATCTTTTTTAGTGTGTAGATTCACTTTAAATCTATATATTAAAAAAATCTAGATACACTGCTTTCATAAAGTTAAAACATCTTATATTCTAAAACGAGAGGAGTAGAAGCATTCATGGCAGGAAAAACAGATGAGTACAAAATAATTCGATTCGCAACACGATGTTGCACTGCTCAGGATAGCTGCCGGCAGAGATACTTGAGAAATCCATAAGTGCGTCCGTCCAAAGAAGCCGGCCGGCAGCTCTTAGTGGCTGATCTTTGAGACTTTGACAAATCCAATCGAGAAGAAGCGTCCCTCTCACGACGATCCGGCGATGCGCGCTCGCGGCGGCTCGACGGGCACCACTACGCGCACACATGGAGAGAATAATGATCACACCAAACACATTCTTCATATTCCCCTGTCACGTTCGACCGGCAGCTCCTGTCCCTGCGTACGGCGAGGTCAAATACTAAAAGCATCTTTAACAGACGATGTATAATAAGTTTGGTGATGTAAAATCTAACTTTTATATCACCGGAGGCATTAGATTTTATTTCACCGGAGGCAAAAATGCCTCTCCAACAACTGATGTATAATTTTTATATCGCCATGTAAAATTGGCCACAGGTGATGCAAATATAGATCACCTACTCTGGTGATGTAAAACCAAGAGACACACGCACGAGTCCCCAACAACCGCTGTGATACTTCCTCGCGCCCACGCACCTTACTGCCCGCCGCCGCGATTCGGCCGCCATCGGCCATCGCACCTGCCATGGCCGGCTCCGGCCTGACCACCGACCCCTCTCAGACCCATCCTCCGACCAATTTCGCCCCTCCGCCGGCCCCAGCAGTCGCTGCCGCCACCCGAAACGCTATGAGGCTAGTGTCGCACCGCGCTCTCCTCGCCCCGTCCGGTCACCGCGACCGCGGGTCCATCCCAGGCCATCCCCGCAGTGGTCAAGAAGCCGGCTAGTGGGCGGAAGCCGGGCGCCGGCGCTCACGGCTTCTAGGGAGAAGGACAAGAAGTAGAAGTGCATGGCCATCTACGGCCCAGGGCCAAGGGCCATCTCCGCCGGCACCGCCGTCGAGGAGGATCTTCCCACGCTGCCGCCATAGCCTTCCGCGGGGGAAGAGAAGGTTATCCCGACGCCGCAGCCAGTCTCAACGCACGTGGTCGACGAAATGTTACAAAGGTATTTTAAATCACTTGTTGTGACACGGGTGATTTAAAATACATCATTCGAAAATAAGAAAGTTGACAAGTGATATAAAACACCCATTTTGTTGATGTAAAACTTTTATATCACCTTTTTTGGGTGGCCTATTATACATCATCTCTAACAGCAGGAGGATCACGGCTTCAATCGGCTCCAGTACTTACCATCTCGCGCGATCGTTCCGCTCGATTCGCCGCGCACACTTTTGACGTGATAGATGTGGCTGATGGGTCGATCAGTCAACTCTATATGCTTTGCTACATCACTTTGGTGATGCGGCTATTGGTGGTGGTATTAGTTGGTTGGTTTTGCTCATGTGATATGATGTGATGTGATGTGCGCGCTCGTAGGGTCCGTGCCTGGCATCGACGGGCTCTCTTCCTGCGAAAAGGGGATGGGAAACGCATGGCTTGAGCATGAAGAGAGCGACGGATCACCGGAATTTGTCTGTTGCATCGATCGGCCCTAAACAAATCTCTCATCTCATGTTGCACGTTGCGATCTCTGCCCGGCTGGAGTGGCCTCCAAGGTGTGCCATCGATCTCATGTTGCACGTTGCGATCAAGCTTTGGTACTAATTAAAAGGTGTTTCTTGTCTTCCTGTTTGCTCGATAGGCTGTATACCGAGTGCTGCTTGACAGTACTCCCTCCGACCCATATTAGTTGACTCACATTTGTTTAGATTTGGATGAATCTAGACACTATTTAGTATATAAGTTTATCCAAATTTTGACAAATACAAGTCAACTAATATAGATCGGAGGAAGTACTCCCTCCGATCCATATTACTTGTCATTAGATTGGATGTATCTAGTACTAAAACATGTCTAGGTAAATCTATTTCCACGACAAGTAATATGGATCGGAGGGAGTAGTATTTTTGATGGTTCGTCGGTATGGGCACGTTCTACACACCGTCGAGATATTGCGAAGGCACAAGTTGCTTAAGCTAGGCACCCTTTATCACTCGAGACGTGTACAGGGTTTCCTCCCTTGTTCGTCAATGCATACCCACGAGACTGCACATATCGGTCATGCCAACCTCAGGAGGCACACCGCGTCCTGTTTATCTGTCGGTCAATCACTACACTCTCTACCACAGCTACCAACGCGGTGCGATGTAGTACAAGAGGGGGATTTCATTTACTGGTTCGGGGCTTCACGAGCCCTAGTCCTAAAGGGTCGGAGTTGCGTGCAATTAGACAGCAGGGATCAAATAGTTGTGAAAACTATCTAGAATGGATAAAACGGGGTAAATATAAATTAAACACAAATACGGTTGTTTGGATTCGAAGAAAAAACGTTCAAACTCAAATATCACTGTGAGTAACCTCCATTAACTTTTCTTTGCCATGGACTGTCAGTAATTTCCGTTATTCTTTGCCGGCATGGATAATTGACTTTCGTCTGGACCAGGTCTTCTTCTCTCATCTTCCATTGTCGTCCAAATCCCTATCTCACCTCCGGCTCCTCCTCACCAAATCGGAGCTCGTCGTGGCTCGACTTGTCTCTCCACCATGGTCAGTCAACGTCGCACGCCCATAATCGGGCCTCGTTGTCGCCTCCGCCGTCCCAATCACCAGATCGAAACTCAGCATATCTTCCCTGGCCGATTCCTCTCCAACAAAGGAACGTGGCCCGTTAGGAGATCCGCAATGGCAAACGACCTCGAGAGGATGTGTTCTGTCTCGCACCCCAGCCATGGTTGCCCTGGCAGCGGAGTTTGACGACCGCGCTCTAATGACCACCGTGCTTGCGACACGTCCCGATGTGTACCAGCAGACTTGCTACCTTCGTTTAGGTCTCGTTTTGGGATCAGGTATGACATGCCTAACGAGATATCTTCCTCATCGGTCGCCGTTTGGGGCTACTTCAGATAGCAAGGGCAAGAGAAATGAAAAAAATGCTCTCGCCACTCGCGTCGCCCCCGCACAGGTGATAGAGTTGCCGCCCTCCACCTTTCCTCCCCCGTCACTGCCGGCAGCAACGCTGGTGATGTGTGGTTGCTACAGAGCAGCGACGCGGTGCAAGAACATGGTAGGGATTCCCACGTCCGCTCGTGATGAGAGCGTTGTGTCCTGTGATGGCGGCGACTGTGAGTTAGAGGATGGGGAAGGTGGCTGGTGGTAGACTGTTGCATCGTGGCGGCTAGCATTACGGGCCCGATCTTGGCCCAATTGGACCCTCTGGGATAGGTTTGCCCCTGCAGGGGCTTTAGGACCTAACTACAAATAACCGCGACCACGTCTGGTTGTCTACCTCCTTTGGCGGTGGAGGAAGCTCCCTCACGTGTGGTCATGGTACTGTTGGACCCGAATTGAGCTACTATTTTCCCCCTTCGGGCATGTCTCATGTCTGTTGCTTTGGAGAAACGACGATGGTGGCTTCATGACCGTAGCGGCGCATGATCGTGGGCGGCGAGTTTGGTGGTGCCGAGGCTTCGAGCTTGCGAGCACTAGTGGAAACGAGGGCTTTTGTTGATCCCGAAAATGGGCTTTAACACCGGTTTTTCTACGAACCGGTGTTAAAGGGGGGGGCGTACCAGCGTGGCCTCTGCGGCATTAAAGGAGCCCCCCCCCCTTTAACACCGGTTCGTGGCACGAACCGGTGTTAAAGGTCCCTGCACCAGTGGCCCGCGCACCCCCCCCCTTTAACACCGGTTCGTGGCACGAACCGGTGTTAAAGGGGGGGGCTATATAAGAAACCACCCCAGCCCACACACCCCCCACTCTTCCATTCTTTCACATTTTGGAGCCTAGCAAGAGGGTGTGAAGAGTGATAGTTTGTGTTTTTTTCATATGCACTAGAGGTGTTCGGTGAAATGCCCGAGAGCTCAAAATAAGCTTTCTTGTTGCTCTTTCCGTCTCGGTCGAGGTCGGCAACTATAGTTTCATGTGTCATTGATGTACTATATATATAAATGGTCATCTCCCTATTATTTTTTGATATATACTACATATTAATGCAGATGAATCGGCAATGGATGTACGGTGACCGCCGCACTTCCGAGTACATTACGGGCCTCCAAAATTTCATCGTTGTGGCTAATGCAAACCGTGGTCACAATGGTTTTATGTGTTGTCCGTGTGTTCACTGTCAGAACAAGAAAGACTACTCAAATACCAGAACCATTCACGCCCACCTGCTTCGATCTGGTTTCATGCCCAGCTATAATTGTTGGACCAAGCACGGAGAAAAAGGGGTTGTGATGGAAGACAACGAAGAAGAAGAGGATGATGAAAACTATCATAATATGTATCCTGAATATGATGATAATGCAACGGAGGTAGATAATGAAGATCAAGAGGGAGCAGATGGGCCCGCTGATGACGATCTTGGTCGGGCCATTACTGATGCAAAGGAAGAATGTGAAACTGAAAAGGAGAAGGAGAAGCTGGAGCAGATGTTAAAGGATCACAAAACATTGTTGTATCCAACTTGCGAAGATGGCCACAAAAAGCTAGGTGCCACACTGGATTTGCTGCAATGGAAGGCAGAGAATGGTGTGACTGACAACGCATTTTCAAAGTTGTTGGTAAAAATGAAGAATCTTCTTCCAAGAAATAATGAGTTGCCTGACAGTACATACCAAGCAAAGAAGGTTGTCTGCCCTCTAGGATTAGACGTGCAGAAGATACATGCCTGCATTAATGACTGCATCCTCTACCGCGGTGAGAAGTACGAGAATTTGGATGCATGCCCGGTATGCACTGCACTGCGGTATAAGATCAGACGAGACGATCCTGGCGATGTTGAGGGCGAGGCCCCTAGGAAGAAGGTTCCCGCCAAGGTTATGTGGTATGCTCCTATAATACCACGGTTAAAACGTCTCTTCAGAAATAAAGAGCATGCCAAGTTGTTGCGATGGCACATGGAAGACCGTAAGAAAGACGCGATGTTGAGACACCCCGCTGATGGGTCACAGTGGATAAAAGTCGAGCGAGAGTACCCGGACTTCGCACGTGACGCAAGGAACTTAAGGTTTGGTCTAATTACAGACGGCATGAATCCTTTTGGTGAGCAGAGCTGCAGTCACAGCACCTGGCCTGTGACCCTATGTATCTATAACCTTCCTCCTTGGTTGTGTATGAAGAGGAAGTTCATTATGATGCCAGTGCTCATCCAAGGCCCGAGGCAACCCGGCAACGACATTGATGTGTACCTAAGGCCATTAGTTGAAGAACTTTTACAGCTGTGGGCCAAACCAGGTGTACGTATGTGGGATGAGCACAAAGGGGAGCCATTTGACCTACGAGCATTGCTTTTCGTAACCATCAATGATTGGCCTGCTCTTAGTAACATTTCAGGGCAGACAAACAAGGGATACAATGCATGCACACACTGTTTAGATGATACTGAAAGTGTATATTTGGATAAATGTAAGAAGGTTGTGTACCTAGGGTATCGCCGATTTCTTCCGAACCTGCATCCAGTAAGAAATAAAGGCAAGCATTTCAAACGTCTGGCAGAACCCCGGAGGAAGCCTGTCCTCCGTACCGGTGAGGAGGTATTTGGTATGGTCAAGGACCTAGAAGTAATCTTTGGAAAAGGTCCTGGCAGTCTATCTGTTCCGAATGACGATGCCGGACACGCGCCCATGTGGAAGAAGCAATCTATATTTTGGGACCTACCCTATTGGAAAGTCTTAGAGGTCCGCTCTTCAATCGACGTGATGCACGTGACGAAGAATGTTTGCGTGAACCTGCTAGGCTTTCTAGGAGTGTATGGGAAGACAAAAGATACACCGGAAGCACGACAGGACCAGCAACGTCTGAAGGCCCCTGAAGAGCCTATGCATCCTGAGAACGAGAAGGGTAAACGATGCCACTTAACTCCTGCCAGCTGCGCTCTTACCAAAGCAGAGAAGGAAATCTTTTTTGAATGTCTGAGCAGTATCAAGGTCCCGTCTGGATTCTCGTCGAATATAAAGGGAATAATAAATATGGCAGAGAAAAAATTCCAAAACATGAAGTCTCATGACTGCCACGTGATTATGACACAATTGCTTCCGATTGCATTGAGGGGGCTTCTACCAGAAAATGTTCGAGTACCCATTGTGAAGCTATGTGCATTCCTCAATGCAATATCTCAGAAGGTAATCGATCCAGAAAGCCTACCAGGGTTACAAACAGATGTGGCCCAATGTCTTGTCAGCTTTGAGTTGGTGTTCCCACCATCCTTCTTCAATATTATGACGCATCTCCTGGTTCACCTAGTAGAAGAGATTGCCATTCTCGGTCCTGTATTTCTACACAATATGTTCCCCTTTGAGAGGTACATGGGAGTCTTAAAGAAATATGTTCATAACCGTGCTAGGCCAGAAGGAAGCATCTCCAAGGGCTATGTAACAGAGGACCTTAAGGCGATTGGTGTTCCAGAATCACGACATGAGGGGAGACTGCGTGGAAAAGGCACCCTAGGATGTAAAGCAATGATATGTAGGGACGGGCATTCTCTCAATCAAGCACACTACACGGTTTTACAAAGATCTATCTTGGTTGCCCCGTATATCAATGAACACAAGAATTTAATACGCCTCAAACACCCGGGGCAGTCTGATGAATGGATTATAAGTGAACACATGGCGAGTTTTGGCGGCTGGCTGCAAAGACTTCTCACGAATAACACCACTGTTGGGGATCAGCTGTACTTGTTGGCCAGGACACCGTCTTCGACTGTATGTACTTTCCAAGGGTACGAGATAAATGGGAATACATTTTACACGATAGGACAAGATAAAAAGAGCACCAATCAAAATAGTGGTGTCCGCTTCGATGCAGCAGAAGACAATGGGCAAAAGACCACGTATTATGGGTTCATAGAGGAGATATGGGAACTTGACTATGGACCTAATTTTAAGGTCCCCTTGTTTCGATGCAAATGGGTCAAGCTAACAGGAGGAGGAGTTGAGGTAGACAAGAAGTACGGAATGACAACGGTGGATCTCAACAATCTTATGAAGAACTTAGACGAACCATTCGTCCTAGCCAATGATGTGGCTCAGGTTTTCTATGTGAAGGACATGTCCTCCAGACCAAAAAAAAAAAGAAAAAATATGCAAACGAATACATCATATGATGAGCCAAAGCGTCACATAGTTCTTTCAGGGAAAAGAAACATCGTGGGAATCGAGGACAAGACAGACATGTCAGAAGATTATAATAAGTTTGATGAAATTTCGCCCTTCACAGTGAAAACTGACCCAAGCATTCCGTTAAGTAAAGAAGATGCTCCATGGTTACGTCTGAAGCGATCATAAGGAAGGGCATATGCCAAGAATTTCATGCTCATATTATGTAACTCTACTTCATGTTTTTAATATTAATACATGTCTTGAGTGTTAGTCATGTTTTGTGGATGGACCGGGACTATGAGAAGAAGTTGTCCCGATTCGTACTTACCATATTAGGGAGTGCCTCTATGACCAGTTTCTTGGAGATGCCGGAGGACTAGGCTCCGTCGGAATCTCCCTGAAACTGGCCGTAGTGGTGTCCCTGCTCTCGAAAACCATCTTGCAGCTTTGTAACTTCTCTAACTAGATCAATACACCAGGGAGCTAACTAATTTCACATATTAGGGAGTGCCTCTATGACCAGTTTCTCGGAGATGCCGGAGGACTGGGCTCCGTCGGCATCTCCCTGAAACTGGCCGTAGTGGTGTCCCTGCCTCAAACTGGCTGGAGGACTGGACTCACAAGGATGCCTATTTATAGTACAAGCATCTCGACATAGTGTTGACACTTACAAAATAATGTCGACACTCACCCCTATTATTAGTCCCGGTTGGTGTCTCCAACCGGGACTAAAGGTTCATCTTTAGTCCCGGTTGGTGACACCATCCGGGACAAGGTACATGCCGCACGACATAATGTCGACATGCACTCACCCCTATTATTAGTGTTGACTCGTGTTTTGTCCCGGTTGGTGTCTCCAACCGGGACTAAAGGTTCATCTTTAGTCCCGGTTGGTGTCTCCAACCGGGACTAAAGGTTCATCCCGCCATTTTTTACCGCCATTTTTCTTCCCGCCATTTTTCTTCCCGCCAGTTCTTCCCGCCATTTTTCTTCCCGCCATTTTTCTTCCCGCCAGTTCTTCCCTCCAGTTCTTCCCGCTAGTTCACTATATATATGTAGGGGGTTGGCCTCCATTGTCATTGCACATCTCTAGACTCATATCTGCAACCTCATCACTCTTTCCCATGGCTTCCACCGTAGCACTAACCCCCAGGGAGGCGGAGGCGCTTTGCGCCTCGAACTACCCCTGCCCGCCGGGCTACTGTGTCCCCGTCGGCTGGATGCTGAGCGTCGGAGGCGTGCCGGTTCCTCCTGTCCCTCTAGGTGTGGCGCGCCGGATGGCCATCACGAACCACTACTACTTCGAGCTCACGCCGGAGCAGCGGAGGAATCCCAGATGGCATCCCGACTATTTCCCTACTTGGGAAGCCTTCTTCGTGGATTGGCATGAGAGGGCGCTCGCCAGGCACGAGGAGGACGGCCCACCTCCTCCTAACTTCAACGAGGCCGGCCGTCGGCTATGGTGGCGCGGTCGGACTCTCCAGAGCATCATGGCCTATGACACTGCCGCCGACTCTAACCCCCGTCTGCGCTACCCTCAAGTCCAGCCCACGCGCTACCCTCAAGTCCAGCCCACGCGTACTCTCCAGAGGTTCAATTACGGCGACCCCGACGACGACAGCGATGACGGCGGCGGCGAGTACGACGACTACAGTGGCGAGTATTACAGGTGTAGGCAGGAGCATGACTGAACCACTCCAACATTCTGAAACAAGTTCGGCCGATTGTTACTTAATCTGGCCATGTATCTTAATTTTTAGTTCTTTTATGTATCTTAATTTTCAGTTCCAGTTCGGCCGATTGTTACTTAATCTAGCCATGTATCTTAATTTTAAGTTCTTTTATGTATCTTAATTTTCAGTTCTTTTATGTATCTTAATTTTCAGTTCCAGTTCGGCTTTATGTAACTGTCTCAAAATGACCTATCTCATTCGGGTCAAATGACCAATGTTATGGCTAGAATCAAGGCATAGTTTGCAAGAGGAGTTTTCCTTTTTATCGCACCAAAAAGGCATTTTCCATTTTCCGAGCATAAAAACGGACGGTTTTGTGAAGCAACCACCAAATGGCTAATTCAAAAAACCACCAACACATTGATCAAAAAACAATGCAAGTTGAGAGAGGCTTGGTGAGATTCAAGTGTATACAAAAGATGCGACATTTAAATATCCAATCAATTCAAAAATGTTAATACAAAAGATGCGGCATTAAAATATGATTTGATCTAATAAAAATTATTTACATGAATGGATAGATATTATTTTTCTGAAAATTATGATATATTATTCATATTTTTCTGAGTTGAAATGAAAAATATATGAATTTTCTAAATTCTCATATTTTTTTGAATTAAAAAAGCCCCTTTAATGCATGAAATAAGTGTTTTAATTATTTTAAAAAAATTCATTTAAAGTAAATATAAAATGATTTACATGAATGGATAGATATTATTTTTCTGAAAATTATGATATATTATTCATATTTTTCTGAGTTGAAATGAAAAGATATGAATTTTCTAAATTCATATCATATTTTTTGAATTAAAAAAGCCCCTTTAATGCATGAAATAAATGCCCCCCCCCATTTAACACCGGTTCCAGACAGGAACCGGTGTTAAAGGGGGGGCATTTATTTCGTTTCCCGCGCGCACCCACACCCCCCCTTTAACACCGGTTCCTGCCACGAACCGGTGTTAAAGGGGGGGCATTTATTTCGTTTCCCGCGCGCACCCACCCCCCCTTTAACACCGGTTCGTGGCAGGAACCGGTGTTAAAGGGGGGGTAATAAATACGCGTGCAAACGAATTCCTCTCCCCCCCCTTTAACACCGGTTCCTGCCACGAACCGGTGTTAAAGGGGGGGGGTATTAAATGCGTCACTTCGCTCCTTTCTTCCCCCCAGAGCCAGATCGCGCCACCGCCGCCAGAGCCCGAACCCCTCGCTGTCGTCCTCGCCACCACCGAAGCCGACGACCGCCACCGCCTCGTCGTCCTCGCGCGCCACCGAAGCCGACGACCGCCACCCCTCGTCGTCCTCGCGCGCCACCGAAGCCGACGACCGCCACCGCCTCTGTCTGGCCGCCGTTGCAGCTGCCCAACGCCGACGCCGTGGTGAGCATGCTCCTCCCCTTCTCTGTTTCATCGCCGGCGCCCCCCTTCTCTGTTTCGTCGCCTTCTCCTCCCGCGGGCGCATGGTGGGGTTCGGCAAGGAGGTGGTGCTGAAGCAGCGGCGGCGGATGCGGCGCAGGAGGCGCCTTGGCGAGGAGGAGAAGGCCGCCATCCTCCTCATGGCGCTCTCCTCCGGCGTCATCTACGCCTCCTGAGCCCCCCTCCCCATGCCTCCAGAAACCAAGATCGAAGGCGGAAACGGAAGATGGGCTCCTTTTTTCCCCCTGGTCGTATGCTTAGTTTTCCCGGCTAATTAGTTGGTTCGGTGATGATAATCGGCGAGTTAATAATGGATGGCGATGCAGTAGCTGTTCTTGTTTAGCTTTGTTCTTGCCCAAGTAGTAGTAGTCGTAGTAGGACTAGTAGTATGTTAGTGTGAAGTAGTGACATTGCAATGTGTAAGAAGAGCTTTGTGATCAACAATCTCATCATCCCTCAGTTGCTCCAGATCTTGTGCAAGAAAAGAATCCAACTTTTCTCATCGTCCATGCTTTGTGATGATATTGTCCATGCTTCTTTGCACTCGGGATCTGTGGTTGCTGCACAGCTGCAGTGTTTATCCTTGAGGGAGTCCATCCCGAGCAGCGGCATGGCAGCCTGGCCGTTCTGTCCCACAGGCGGCTGGTGTGGGGAGTGCTGGAAATACTAGTCATGTCACCGTCCAGTGTTAGTAGCATTTCTTGAAAGGGAAAAGTCAGCACACACACACACTCTTGGCGCCAGCTCCTCGCTGCTCTCGACTCCACTCCACTCCACAGGGGGGATGCTGTAGCCCACCACTCACACTCATGACTACCCCTTCGGAGCGATTCCAGGGTGCCAAAGATGGGCGAGATGAACGTAGTGACATCGACCCCCGACGATCTAAACCTTGCACATGTGAATTAGAAGCATGTGGAGTAAAAATAAAATAGCTTATAGCAAAGATATTATAATAGGCCACGCCTAAACCCTAACTGACCACCTCGCTCTCTTCCCCGTGCAGGAGCGTCTCGCCGCCGCCGCTTCGGAGCTCATAGGCCACGCCTAAACGCCGACGCCGCCCGCCGCCCGACGAGCCCGCCGCTAGCACCGCCGCCCGACGAGACCGCCGCATCCGCCCGACGAGCACCGCCGCCCGACGAGAACAACGTCACCCCACCGGTGAGCGCCACGTGTTTGCCACATGTATGATTGCTGACTCATCCTGATTAAAACTTGTTTGCTCGATAAATTGTACTACATGCATAGATTAAAACTTGTATACAAATTGGACCTCTGACTCATTTGTGTATTTATTTGTGTATTTTGGTATGAATAATATGTATATTTGTGTATGAATCCAAGTCCACTTGAATGTTTACACTCTTACTCTAGATAATACTACTGTTTTAGAAACTATGGATCCACTTAGTAGAAACCTTGAAGAAGAAGAAATAATGGAGAACATTATTGATGAGGACACCTCACAATATCTGAACTTGGAGGGACATGACGACGACAGCTCAAGTACTAGTCATGGAGAAGATGAAGACTCCGGTCAACGCAATTTAATGGTTACAAAGTCCGGCGAGGTATATGCATTGATTAAGCCTCAGCTGACTTCCACCAACAATCTTCTTCTACATGTATTAATTAACGCTTCTTTCTTCTTTTAGCCCTCTGGATCGACCAGCCAGCAACCATCTTCTTCTACGAAAAAGAGCAAGCGAGGCGCGAGCCAGCGGTTGAAAGATCGTGCAAAGTTCACGATCGAAGCAGTCCGTGTTGATGGCAGGCCGATGGAGCCCAAGAAGGCCGCAGACAAATTTGTACGTCAGGCTGGAGTTCTTGTTAGGGACCAAATCTCAATCATAATTGAAAATTGGAATAAGCCACAGAAGGGCGACGGTACCTTTGTCGATGACAGATCCAAAGAAACGCTTTGGAATTCGTTGTTGGTAAATTTCACCCTTCCGCCAGAGGAGGATGAAAACAACCCGGTTATAAAGAAAAAGGTCAAAGAGTGGACTCTAAAGAAGATGGCTGAGGCTTTCCGCAACTGGAAGACAAAATTGAACAAATTTGTCAAATCTGGCGAGACTCCAGATTTCGAAGACGCATATTATGCGAAGATAAGACCTCACTGGCCCGAATTTGAGACATATAAAAAAAGTGGTATAGCTAAAAAGAGGTCAGAAACCAATACGCTTAATGCCCTGAAGAAGGAATATCACCAGAGGACGGGGTCAGGTGGCTACATATCTCAGAGGCCTAAGTGGGAGGAAGCTGAGAGGGCCCTGCGCGAGAGAGGGATCACACCCCAGACAGATGGGTGGGACCTACATGCAAAGACTTGGTTCTACGGAATCGGGGCAAGGTTGGACCCAGAAATAGGATTGTGTATCTTCCCAACCATCCTTGCCAAACCCGTCACTGAACTCATCACGGCATACGAGGAAACATCCGCCAGGACCTTCCATCCCGACAGAGAGAATGACCAGCTCACACGCGCCATCGGTAAAAAAGAACACCCTGGACATGCACGATGCACAGGGGGTATGACATGGAAGGATGGGTTTGCCGACTGGAGCGACTCCTACAGATGGCGCGGCAGAAAAGAAAAAGAGCGTACAGAGCGGATGACACAGATAGAACATGCACTTGCGGCACTGCAGACGCAAGTGAATGCACAACAGAGCCATCAAGCTACCGGCCCATCTCAGCGGCACGAAGAGCCTGCATTGGAAGCTGCCCACGGCCCAGACTCTGCACGGAAAAGCAGTGTGGCTTCCACGGAGAACGTGCAGCCCACGCTTGAAATGACGGGTCCTCGATACCCCGTTGATGAGATCACGGAGAGCGAACACGCTGAGCTGCATTTTGAGATTAATGGGCTTATCCATTAAGGTGGCTGTCGGCTATGCCTTACCTCCTGTAGTTGGTGGAACTTACCACTGCCGACTGATTCCAGATGGCTATGCTATTGTCGGGGTGGATGAGGTTGTGAAGGAATATGAGGAAGCACAGCTTGACCATGCTACAGGTGAAGGGGAAACTCAACTCAAATTTGCAGTGAAAACAACCATTCTTTGGAAGAAGGAACACATTGTGCTTCCAAATTGGAGGTCACTGGCACCCCCTCCGTCTCCGCAGCGTCAGCAGTCTGAGCCGCTTCAGCTATCTCCTGCGCGGCAGCCATCTCCGGCGCGGCAGCCATCTCCGGCCCGTCAGCCATCTCCTGCGCGGCAGCCATCTCCGGCCCGTCAGCCATCTCCGGTGCTTCAGCCATGTCCTCAGCGTAAGCGGAAGAGCACTGCCACGAGGAGCATCAGTAGCACTGCCACAAAGAAATCCGCAGGAAACCGTACGCCAAAGAGTTCAAAAAACTACGTCCCGCAGCCTTCCGCCAAGCCATTGCCGGTTTTACCGTGGAATCGCAGCGACGAGGAGACCAATAGGATCTCGGGAGAACAGGTCAAGAAATTCTTTGCACCTAGACGGGCCGAGCCAAAGGAGAAAATAGATCCGGCGGTGGTGGAGAAGTTTTACAAAAATCTTTTGAAACCTGAAACCCCACTTGTGCCGGACTACGAGCGCCATATTTTGAAGGCGGATGCAAGGTGCCGTAGGGAGACTGAAAGTAGAAGTCGTGAGGCACCCCAGAAAACAATTCCCATGCTCGGAGAGCAGGAAAACCAATCATGCGCCCCGCTCCAAATGTTTGACAAACGGGACGCTCCTCCCGTAGATGATTTCGAGGCAGAGCTACAAAGAAAGGCCAATGAGATGGGGATGACTTACATTGCATATTTGAACGTCATGGGAGACAACTTGCCCAAATGCGATGTCAACCCCATACAACCATGGAAGTATGGGAAGAATCTAGTCAAGAAAGAGGAGCTCAAGAATCTACCAACAAAGATGCGAAAATTGCATAAGTGGTACCTTCATTTCTGCAAGACGAGAAAAGAAGAATGGATCACGGCGCATATAAGAGATCAGATTTTCTTGTACGGAGACGACGCGATCGACTTCAACATTCAAGACTTGCATTTTCTATTCAATCAGAAGGAACTCGACAAATCTGCCATCAACCTTTATTGTGTGTAAGTACTATTTCTGTAATTTTTATCTCATCTCATTCACTTCATTAATTGCATGTATATATATATGCTCACCATATATGTATATACTATTATGCAGGAAAAAGTTATGGAATGCATGAAAGAAGGCCCTTTTGACATTGGGTTCGTTGACCCAAATAGAGTTCATGAAGAAGTGGTAAGAGACAAACCCGGGTAAACAGAAGATTACTTGCTAAAGTCTTTACTGAGACAACAAACCAAAAGGGAAATACTATTGCCTTACAACTTCTCGTGAGTACTGTTACCCTCTCTCTTGTACACATTCTGTTTCGGCTTACTCGATGTTAAGTGTAACTGATGATGAGTTATGCGTGCGTAGGTTCCACTTTATTCTGCTAGTCATTCAACCCGACTCAGGAAAAGTCCTTGTCATGGACTCGTTACAAAAAGAAAAAGAGCTATGGGCAGACTTTAGAGAGATGCTCCAGAGGTAATTTCAATCATATTATCGCACTAGATCGGCAACTTTCGTGACAATAAGTAATTAATTACTCCTTTATCCATTTTCTTTGTCGGACAGGGTTTGGAAAATGTTCACGGGCAGGGCCGTGGGTGAATGGTCAGAAGAACTAAAATTTGTAGACCAAAATGTAAGTAATACTAGCTAGCTTCCAATTCCATTATATCATGCTTTATTGATTATTATTTTGATTGAACTCTCTATTCTCGTAAAGTGCGCGCATCAGGGACACGGCAATAACTTATGTGGGTACTATGTTTGCGAATTCATTCGCAACACGATATGTGCGACAGGCCAAGCCGCACTAGAACAACTTAGAGTAAGTAAACAAAGTCCACAACATTATTTTATTACCATCAATTGTGTTGAGTTTTATTCTTATATATATATTGACGGCCCATTCTTCATATATATTCAGATCGAACGGATGCGGGACCAACTCCTACCATTTGAATGCATACGAGCCATTCAAGAGGAATTGGCGGGGTTCATACTTGATGAGGTCGTCACGCCTGGCGGAGAACTCTTTAGATATCCATCAAAATGAACGATGACGATGTATGTGCCGATGACGATGTATGTGCCGATGACGATGTTTGTGTATAATAATAGTTGCTTAATTATTCATGTACTCGTATGTACCGATGACGATTTATAAGTATACCGCTCCCGATCGATTCCCCCTCGCTCCCCCCCTCCCGCAGAAATACGCCCAGAACGGGGCAGAGGCAGAAGTCTGCCGCGGCAGAGATTTAGGCCGTTTTCCTGCCGCGGCAGAGTTCTGCCGCGGCAGGAAAACGGCCTAAATCTCTGCCGCGGCAGAGTTCTGCCGCGGCAGGAAAACGGCCTAAATCTCTGCCGCGGCAGAAGAACCTTTAACACCGGTTCCAGATACGAACCGGTGTTAAAGGGGGGGCCTAAGGCCTGCGGCAGCCCCACGTGCGCCACCCTTTAACACCGGTTCGTATAAGAACCGGTGTTAAAGCCCCCCCCCCCCCTCTAACACCGAACCCTCAACAGCGGTTTGGGAACCGCTGTTAGAGGGCCCTCCCAACCGGAGTTAAAGGGGGGCTCTGCACTAGTGGAGGATTCCGTGCTTCGGATCGTACACGGGGTTCGATAGAAATCCCATTCGCCTCGACCAACACTGGCGTGGTGCACCCTTCGGGTGGCACTATTCCATTTTTTGAGGGCTTCGTGGCTACCCTAGGTCCACTTCCTCTATGTGCTGGGAGAAACCTAGGATAAGTTGGTCCGGGCAGCAACCATCGCCATTTCATTCTTGAAGGTGCTCCTTGACACCGATTGTTTCGATGCTAGGAGTGTGGTGGAACATCTTATTTTGGACGCGGCGGTTGCGGGCCATAGTCGTTTAGTCGATCTGTTCACTAGATTTGGAAACCCATCTGGAATTTCCACATGCGAGGAGGAGCCTCGGCTGCATCGATCCTCGGTCGCGTGCTGCTGAGCAATAGCCGCATTTTTTCACTAGGGATGAATAAAAAGGTTTAAGTTGTGTGGTTGCATCAGAGTTGCCGCCCTCCACGTTTGCTCCCCCGCCACCGCCGGCAGCGGCGCCGATGATGCGTGGTTTTCTACAGAGCAATCGTTGCTAGCTAGCTAGCTGGATTTTCACGAGAAATCTTTCAAACCGTTGTATATATGCGTGTCGATCGTGCTCTGCTGCTCTGCATGCAGGCGGCCGGACTTCAGCTGATGCAATACGTACAGAGGGACAAAAATGGGAAAAGGTAGAAAAGCGGCTGCGCGAATCGACCGCGTCGTCGTCCAGTCGAAAATCGTGCGAAAATTCGTCGCCATTGTTGACAGGTGGTCAAGTCAGAAACGATCCGTTCCTTCCTTCCACACATTCGCATGCGCGCGCAGAAGTTGCCAAGATCGATCGAAGACGTCGTCGTCAATTCGTGGAGTAGTTCTGTAGTTGTGTGATGGTGTCCAGCCTTTTGACATCATGCATACACAAATCCACTGGATCGGCGCGGTGTGCGCGGCGGGCCGGCGCACTAGCTTAACTGGATCAGTTACGTTGGTGATGGCGCGCCAATGGTTAAGATGGCTCAGGGCAAAAGTAAAGCTGGACGCAGGAATTATTACTACTCCACAGTTAATGAGATTAAATTAGTACTCCATCTATCCCAGTTTATAAGACTTACGCGTATATCTAGGTCGTCCGCATGACCTATATAATATAAATTATATAATATAAAAATTATACCATTAAAAATATAATATTTGAAGTTTCTAATAATATAATATTTATCTTATGTATCTCATGCTAAGTTGGTTAATTTGTTAACCTAAAAATACGTGTAAGTCTTATAAACCGATATCAACAGTTAATGAGATTAAATTAGTTTGACTTTTAGCTAAAACCAATTTATTACTTAGGCCTACCATTCTCGGAGAAAGAACAATTAACCGGATTCGCAGCACCATTTGGAAGAAGATTTATCCTCGGGTTCCTCCGGCTCTTGAGATTATCCAAGAATTATATATCAAGGAATGTGATGACACGCTAACAGGAACACAACAAAGGTAAACGATGCATCTTCCAACTAGGACATTTAGTTGAAAATCGACTAGTGCCATCCAATAAGAAATGGACAGAATTAGGGGACGCTGGGAGATGCCTCCGAGCTAATGCAGGGCATACATAGAGTTGACGATCAACAAGGAGTAATAAGAAATGAAAAGAATGCGAGGGTTGGGGAGATCTCTGATCTATGCTTAACCATATATTCATGTCGCCGTTATGCATCCATGCATGGCAGGAGAAAGAAAGATAACTGAGCCCACCCTTATAGAAGAAAGAAGAATTTACCTGGATTCGTAGCACTATGCATATGATATCTGGTAGATTAACCCTAGGTTCCGTCTGGCTCTTGAGCGATTATCCAAAAGTTAACTAAATGTGGTTTGTTTGATTCCCCATCACCACTTTACCGGGATTCGCAAGTCTATGGTGCCAACGACCGCCTCAGCCAGGTATGATTTCGTGAGGAAACTTTTTTTTTAGATAAACTTGCTGCGATTTATATTATCCAACACAAAGGTCCAAGTCTAGCCGGTTCCTAACACAATCTGGTACAACACCACACCACACATTACAAGCTTTATTATCACAGCCAAATTTAGCCAGCACATGCCCCGAAGAAGGGACTAGATCTCTTCAACCAACGGACTGTGAATCGTAGGTACGTACAACATCATCTGGATGCTAATCTGTAGAAGATGGCAGGTGCTAGACAGGCCCGGCTCTAAGGGGGGGCGAGGCCCGGCTCTAAGGGGGGGCCGACCCTGGCATCGGCCAGGGGCCCACGGCTGGGGGGGCCCAAAATTTTTTACTAGGTACGTATATTACCTGTATATACATGAGTACATAACGAGCTTACGAGCGATAGGCCGAGAAACGAAGGGTCGCGAGCGGAGTCCCGACTCCCTATTCCGACGCGCGACTCGCGAGAAACCCCAGGACGCGAGAAACTAGGGGTCGCGACGACTACGGAGTCCAACGCGGCGACGCCGACGCGATCACGCCGCGAGCAGTACGATCAGGCGCGAGCGATTCAGCGGCAGGCCCTGTTCAGCGGAGCCTGCTCCAATTCCTACGATCCAGGGAACCTGCTACGATCAGTACCAATCAGTACCTAGTGCCCGATCCTTCTGACTCCAATTCCCCCTGATCTCTAATTCTCTACTTCTCCCTTCTCTTCTCTAATTCTTTTTGGAATCGGTCGGCAGGGACGATCTCTACCAGGGCGGGGCCCTGCGTGGCTGCTGTTCGGCTGCTGTTGTTCGCAATTGTTCGGCTCTTGTTGTTGCGTGCCCGCCGCTGTTCTAGCATCTTGATCCGCTGATACTAGTACTGTTATATTAAATCTCGATTGTATTATTTCTATTTTAATTTTTACATGATTATGATGTAATCGATTTCTTCGCAATTTTAGGTGATATATATGGCGCCAAGACAGATGTCTGGAGCTGCAAAAAGGAATAAACGAAAACGAGAGATTGAACTTATTCAATCACAAAAAGGTGCTTTAAAAAAGTATTTTCCGGCAACAAGTAATGTTAATGTCAATGATGATAATCAAAATCAAGAATTTGAACCTAGACAAGATGATGATCATATTTCAATTGCTGATGATCCGATCAACGAACAGTCCTCGGATGTGGGTAAGTAACTAAATAGCTTCGATTTATGTATAAGCAAGTAACTAACTAACTGCAGTTTCTTGAATTTAAATGTAGATCTTGATGTTTCTGACGACAACACGGATGATAAAAATTTGCAGCCTTCACCTGATATTCGGAATGATGATGAACAAGATTATTCTCTTTTATCGTTATTTGATCCTAGAACATGGGATAATCTTGACAATAGCAAACGGGATATTTTAATTGAAAAGGGGCCTGTGAGAGAATTGGGTGTAGATTTCCCTACGGATGCTGATGGTAGACATTTTTCATATTCTCACTACACCAGGAATTTAGCTAACCGTGAGGTTCTTGACAGGAAGTGGTTGGTTTACTCTAAATAGGTTGATAAAGTTTATTGTTTTTGTTGCAAGTTATTCAAATCAACTCAGAACAGGTCTTTGCTAGCATCTGATGGACTGAAAGACTGGAGGCGTATCAGTGTAAGACTCAGAGAACATGAGAATAGTTTTGAGCACTTTACCAACATGAATACATGGAATGAACTACGATTGAGGTTGAGTACAAATCAAACAATTGATGATGAGATGCAGCATAAGGTTGCAAAGGAAAAAGAGCGTTGGAGACAGGTATTGCTAAGAATAGTTTCTGCAGTGAAGTTTCTTGCAAAACGTAATTTGGCATTTCGAGGAACAAATGAGAAGTTGTATCAAGATAGCAATGGTAATTTTTTGGGCACAGTTGAAATGATTGCTGAATTTGATCCTGTGATACAAGAGCATATTAGGCGCATTCAAAATAATGAGATAATTGAGCAGCTAAAGGAATTTGAAAAGGTGTTTGGTTTCTTATTCAACTCAAATAATCTGAAGTCTTTGGATGATATTAAGCTACGCAAATCTTGTACTACTTTTGCAGAAGCTTTTACTCATGAGGAGTCGCGTGATGTTGATCTTGATGATTTTTTCTCTGAGTTAAAAGTGCTGCAAGTAACCTTGCCAGATGCTTTGATGTCAGCGCCTGAGATTCTTCAGTTTTTTACCACTGTAGATTGCTATCCAAATATATCAGTTGCCTATCGGATTCTTTTGACTATACCTGTGACGGTAGCCTCTGCTGAAAGAAGTTTCTCTAAACTGAAAATACTGAAGAATTGTTTGAGGTCAACTATGCTACAAGACAGGTTAAACGGCTTGGCTACATGTTGTATTGAGAAGGATATCTTGGATAAAATTGATCTTGAGATTGTACTCAATGATTTTGCATCTAGAAATGCCCGAAGAAGCTTTTTTGTGGGGCATTGAAGCAATATTATCATTGGAATTATTTCTTATTTGAGGTAATCAAACTAGTACCAAATACTACTTATTATATTTTGAGACTAAAATGTATGGTTGGATGTTAACTTTTGTTTTGAAAGTTCTAGTAGATGCATATATGATGTTTTTTTAATATGTCTATATATACATTAGCCTTAGGGGCCCATGCCGTCGACTTTGCCTAGGGCCCTGAAAAACGTAGAGCCGACTAGATAATTCGCTTCGCAACATGGTGCTGGCGTTCCCAGGGTCCGGCCGCTCTTGGTGCCCGATGATGTATGTTTGACAAATCCAATCAAAGAAGCGTCACTGTCACGACGATTCGGCGATGCGCGCGCGGCAGCTCGACGGGCACTACTACGCGCACACAGACACAGAGAATAGAATTATCATCATCACACCAAACACATTCGTGGTTCCCCGGCCTGTCACGTTCAGAGCGACTGCGCCTGCGTACGTGTGGCTAGGCCAAACTGTAGCAGCTGGATCAAACGGCTTCAATCGTAATACTATCTACTCCCTCTGTTCGGAAATATAAAACGTTTTAGTTTTGTGAATCGAATGTATCTAGACGTTTTTTAGTGTATAGGTTCGTATAGGTTCGGAGTGAACCTATACTCTAAAAGATGTCTAGATACATTCGTTTCACAAAGCTAGAATGTCTTATATTTTCAAACGGAGGGAGTACATATTACTTATCGTGAAAATAAATATATTTAGACATATTTTAAAGCTAGATATATTCGATCCATATCCAGGGATAATTAATATGGATCGGAGTGTACTATAAGCTGCGTCTCACTCGATCTTTCCGTTCGATTCGCCTCTCACTCGATCTTTCCGTTCGATTCGCCGTGCAGAGTTTTGAGGTGACAGATGTACAGATTATCCTGAGAGCAGGCAGCTAGCCATTGCTGTTGGTCATGCGGCGATGGCTGCTTGTGGCGGCCTTGGTTGGTTGGTTGGTGATGTGATCTGCACGTACGTACTGTGCGTGCCACACGTCGATTGATCGGCGCTTTTGCCATGAAAGGAGATGGGAAATTTCGCAAGAAAGAAAAAAAAAGGGTTATGCTAACGCGCAGCGCCGCATATTTTAATTTGCGTGCGGCGCCTCGCCGAGAACCATTGGTCTACTCTGTTTCTACCCCGATCGAACGTACATGCGCGCGCTGTGCTCATGCTCTACCGTGAAAACTAACTAGGGGTCAAGCTAAAAAAAACTAACTAGGTGCCTACAATATCATTGTGTCAGCAATCTGGGAATAGAAGGCCATAAAAAGAGAATCGGAGAAAGCAAAGGAAAATACTATGTCCCTAGATAAAAGGTGCTCAAGTTACTACTTGCTACTAGCTGCGTAGGGATAGCGTGAACTAAAATACTTGTTAGCTTGTTTCTCAAAATAAATTAACCATCATTGCTAGAATAAATTACATTTGGTTGTCACCTTCAAACATGGTGAAAGTCAGTAGAAAAACCATAAGCTACACTTGCCAGCTCATTTAAGTATGGTTGCCATATTAATTAAACTTGGCTGCCATGTTAATTATACTTGATTACCATGTTTAACTACGGAGTACATAAGGTGATAGCTGCCATATTAATTAATCTTGGATACCAGGTTAATTATACTTGATTGCCATGTTTTAACTATGATAGCTGCCATATTAATTAATCTTGGCTGCCAGATTAACTATACTTCATTAGCATGTTTTAACCAAGGTGATAACTAGATTTCCAACATAAATATAACATTTCTTAGAAAAAACAATTACCGGATTTTATTTAAACCAATTAACAGATTTTACAAAAAAAAAATCAGATTTTCTAAAGCAGCTACGAGAACATCAAAAACAATCACTGGATTTTCCAACACAGCTATCTGCAAATTGTTTAAAAATAATTTTTACGTCATGCAAAAAAATAGTGAACACACATGCAGATAGTTTCGCTACACGTCGTGCACCCATGTTGTTTGCAAGGTGCATGTGAGATAGGACCAAGCACTAGAAGCAACTATAGCAAATAGTCTAGGTGCATGTGAGATAGGACCAAGCACTAGCAACGACTCTAGCAAACAGTTTACGAGTAAGCACTGCAACTGTTGTCTAGACTGTGTACAGAGATGCTGCTTAGGATGTCCGCGTGCGGATGAACGGCTCGATTTCTGTGCCGCACGATAAGACGCGAGTACAACACCTCGCGTTAGATTTTTCCAAGAAAGAATTGTACAGCTCCGCCTCCATTCATCAGTTTCACCGTGCATTCAGGGCATCCGGCTTCGTCTGTCCTCGACTTCTGTACTCCGCCGGCCGTCACTCACTCTGCCGCCCCCACACCGACGCGATGCGACGTGCCAGGCACCGACGGAGCGGTCCAGGCGGTCTCGCGCTGGCTAGCTACCTCACCAAGAAACCGCGGAGTACTCTCTACCACTGGTACTACAGACAAAATCCTAAATCTCACGAACAAAACTGGTCCCGCGTACTGCTGCACGGGTGCGCGGTGCGCCGCGACGTACAATCCTACGCCGCCTCCGCCCTGCGCGGCTCGCCGGCGTCTACAGTGGTAGCGAACGCGAACGGCCTGGCGCTGGCGATGAAGGACGGCATGTCGTCCCCCGCCATGATGACCACGACCTTGGGCTCCCTGTCCAGCGGCGGCGGCGCCATCGCCCCCCGCGCCGACGCCGACTCCGCGCCGGTGCCGCCGCTCCCCCGTCGCGACGAGCCGGTGGGCTTGCGGCGCGTGCAGACGAGGATGAGGAGCGCCACCGCGATGAGCCCCATCATGAGCGCGAAGCCCAGGAAGAGGTACGGCGTCGGCGTCCTCCAGAGCCCCCGGTGAGCTTGCTCGACGTGTCCCGCCGCCGCTGCCGCATGGTCACCGCCGCCGACACCCACCAGCGCCGCCGCACCTTCTCTCACCGGCCTCATGATAAGTGAAGAAACTCACGGATCGATCGATCGACTACTCTCTCTTTCTTTCCTCTGGTTTTCTCTCTGCGCGATCGAGTGCACTACGTACTGTACTACGGAGTGGTTTTGGATTTTTTTTTTCTTCCCTTGTTCTCTGTGGGCTGCTGCTGTGGGGTGACGGGTGAGTGGGAGACTGCGACCATGGGGAGGAGAGGGGCGGACGCTTTTTATAGGCGGCCGGCGAGCGGGCGGGGTTTGGTTTGGTTTGGTTTTGGTGGTCTCTTTGTGCTGACGCGGCGCCGATGCATGCAAATAAAGGAGGAATGCACCCAAGGACGACAGCTACTACTCGAGACTGGGGTCGATCTGGTTTTGCCTTTCGAGACAGCTGGTGGGGACTACAGAGATACTCGAATTTATGGCGATTCATAGAAGTGTCTGCGTATGGACCGTGCATGCCTGCATGTGGTGAAAGTGAGAAGCGGCGACACGAGAAAGCACTGGCAGAGCGCCGAGCAAGGGAGGAGATTCAGTGAACCTAGCCGTCTGGTAAAAGCATGTGCCCCTGAACCTGGTCCACGTACACCTGTGCTTGTTCATGCTATACACATTTGGAACAACAGCCGGCGCGGCGTGCTGACACTGCACTGCGCTATTCCAGCACCTGCGCGCACTGGCGAGCTAAGCCCATGTCCGGTAGGAGAAACCAATTAATGAGGCGATCTTCCTAGATACTAGGACGACGGCTGGCTGGTTCAATGAACTTGGGGTGAAAAATATTGAGTCCACGAACCTGGCCAGGGGCTCGGGAATATACATAGTCCAGTACTCACATACACACACGTAGTTTGTACCTAGACACATTTTCATACTAGACACATTTTAGGAAATACGATCGGAATGTGGCGACAGTACATTACATGATCTCCAACTTTAATTGTACTGTGCCGTTAGCTGTAGTAGTACTCGAGTTAATCAATGAAGTACTCATACGCCTAGACTGGTCGACGGGAGTTGAGTGAATCTTGCCGTTGAAAAACTTGGAGTCGCCGGGCTCGGGAATAGCCGTATATGCACCTCTTGGTACTACTGTTAGCGATATATGCGATTAGATTATTATAGAAAGTAGATGAAGAAGACGATGTTTGGTAACGCAGTTTGCCAAAGCCTACGTCTGTGGGCATGCTTTACGGACGCTCCTCTCCTGATACTATAATCAGAGTATCGTCGACGACAAGCCCGTCACGGTGTACAGACACATCAGATCTACAAAACGCCACGCTGTCCGGTGCCCTGCCACGAGCACCGGACCGTCCCCGAAACTCGATCTTGTGTCTAACCTGTCTTGCGTCTAGTCTATTTTGGCTACTCCAGATGCCTCTATATAATAAGCCAGGTTACAAGTGTCCGACTCAAACACTTAACCCTACCGCATAGTCCAAATTCAACTGTAGCCTATACACATATTCGATACTATTACAACAATCTCTACCCAATAGAACCGCCGTCTTCGCGCGAACACCTCAGTGTATCTTGAACTTGGTTTTCTTGTTGCTCACTTGCATGAGCCGTCGTCCGAGCCCTCATCGGACTCGGTCGCCCCAGCTGATCCTGCCGCCTCATCGTGCTCCTCTTCAGCTCCACCTGGAACGATGCTCACACACACCTTGTACAGGTTATTCCTAGTCCTTCTGCCCTTTAGCACCAACTTCTTGTTCTTCTTGACCCGCATAGACAACCTATCCATGTCAATACGATAGGAATAATCGTTGTCATGGAGTTCTCCTAGTGAGATTAGATTCTTGCGAGCCCTCGATACATATCTAACATCCTGGAGCACCATTTCACCACCATCTTTAGACTTGATCTTGATATCTCCCATGTCCATGATGTGCTGGGGCACACCATCGACTTGATAGACAGCTCCAAAATCACCAAACTTGTAGGTAGAGAACCACTCCTTGTTAGATGTCACATGATAAGAGCTCCCTTAATCCAACATCCACACCTCATCGAACAATTCGCTTACCAAATCCAGAACTTCACTATCAGAATCAGCTGCAGGTTTAACAGCAATATTTGCAGCTCCATCAGCCTTATACGTTGGACAAAACCTCCCGATACAACCCCACTTCTTACAATGATGACATTGTGGCTTTCCCTTATTTTTCTTGACCTTCCCACCATGATTGCCCTTGACCACCAGCCCTTCTCCATCACTAGCACCAGCGGAAGCACTTTCTTCGGAAGTCTTTTTTTCACGTTGATCATATGATAACATCGCAGTTTGTACCTCGCTTGAAGTGATGCTTGACTTGCCGCATGTCAGGGTAACCATCAAACTCTTGTAGGATTTTGGCAATGAAACAAGCATGAGCAAAGCCTTGTCCTTGTCCTCCACCTTCGACCCAATCCTCTCCAGATCCAATACCGCACGGTTGAAGGTATTGATGTGTTCAGTAAGGTCCGCCCCCTCTTGCATCCTCATCCCGTACAGTTCCTGTTTCAGATACAACTTATTGGACGCAATCTTGTTCAAGAACTGTTCCTCCAATGTCTCCTAGATTGCACTCGGCGACTCCTCGTTCATCACATGGTATAGGACCTAATTAGCTAGGCTTAGCCTTATAGTACTGGCCGCCCTGATTTGCATCTCAGCCCAGTCATCAGCGTCCAACTTTGCAGGCTTTACCGCATCAGTCTTGATTGTCCTCAGGAGTCCCTGCTGCCCCAGCAAATCCTTTACCCTCGTCCGCCAAAGAGGGAAGTTGCCCGTACCATCGAACTTCGTCACCTCCAACCTGGTGGAAGACAACACATCCTCCCGCTGCTCTCCCACGAACAGCCACCGATTAGATCTTTTAGGTCAGGACAATCCAACCGACTAGAGCCTCTCCATCGGTTCAGCAAAGCCTTATCGCGCGCGCCGCCTTGCCTCCAAAATTTCATGCTCGAACTTAGGGCAAAGCAACTCGTGAGCTCTTCGTTGCCTCCTCGCCCTCCTTTTATTGACCTCGAGATAGTTCGGATCTATCTCCACCTTCAATCCGAACCGTACGTGACTCTCTTTCCTAAGCTCCAAGCCACGCCTTGCGTCATCCAACTCGGCCTTCCTTGTTCCATGTGCGCACCATAATAGAGTCGGTCCACGCCATGTCGAATCGAAACCGTGTTGGACTCCACCAGATATTCCTAACCTTAGAGTCCACACTCGCACTACTGTTTACGCGCGTCTCAGAGACCATAACCGTCATGACATCAGAACACGTCGGGTCCTTGCTGTATTGCACCTGGTCTCCTTTCGTCGAGCCGGCCTCTCCAGTTGAAACGGCCGGTCTGACCACTCGAACCATGCTGCGCCGCCTCAGTCCGTATGATCTCCTCCAACTTGCGTGCCAAGCTATCCAACCAACGGTGCCTGCCAATCGGATCTGCTTCGACGACATGTCCGCTTCGCGTCGACACTCCCGCGATCAATGATGTCCTTTGTTGGTGTTCCGCCGTCATCAACAACGCGTACCGTCCTCCGCTCGACAGAAGCCCACCACCCACCAGAACCTCCATCGCCTCGCCTTCCTCTATGATCACCCGCACCATGAATCCGATCTTGTAACCTGATGGCTCTGATACCACTTGTTAGCAATATACGCGATTAGATCATTGCAGAAAGTAGACGGAGAAGACGACGTTTGGTAACGCAGTTCGGCAAAGCCTACATCTGTGGGGGCATGCTTTACGAGCGCTCCTCCCCTGGTACTATAATCAGAGTACCGTCGATGACAAGCCCGTCACGGTGTACAGACACATCATATCTACAAAACGCCACGCCGGTCCGGCGCCCTACCACGAGCACCAGACCGTCCCCGAAACTCGATCTTGTGTCTAACCTGTCTTGCGTCTAGTCTATTTTGGCTACTCCTGGTGCCTTTATATAATAGGCTAGGTTACAAGTGTTCGACTCAAACACTTAACCCTACCGTATAGTCCAAGTCTAACTGTAGCCTACACATATTCGACACTATTACAACAACTACCTATTCGGAATGAAACGATCCACCAGCGGCGAGCTGTGTCACCAGCTGCGTAGATCCGATGAGCACATTAAATACTCCAAAATCTCCTGACTTGTAGGTACAAAACCACTTGTTGTCAAATGTCACGTGATAAGAGCTCCATGGATCCAGAATCCACACTTCATCGAAGAATTCGCTTACTAAAGCTAGAACTTCACTATCAGAATCTGCTGAAGACTTAACAGCAATATTTGCAGCCCTACCAATCTTGTTGTATATTGGACAATGCTTCCTGATGTAACCCCACTTCTTACAATGAAAAATCTAGGGCTTTCCCTTCTTCTTGCCAGATTTTCAACCATGATTATGTCTGACCATCAGCCCATGTCCATCACTAGCACCGGTAGAAGCACCTTCATTGAAAGTTTTCTTTTCTCGTTGATCATAAGATAACATCGCAATTTGTATCTCGCTTGAAGTGATGCTTGACTTATCGTACGTCAGTGTACTCTTGTATCATCGCTTTTCCAAAAAAACCTAGACCAGAAAAAGTCTAGGCGTTTCCTTACCCAATTGGTACTTCTAGAAACGAAAGCATGAACATAGGTAAACTTGTCAACACTGAATTTTTTAGTACCAAACGGCCTCCATAAGAGAGTAGCTTTCATTGCCAAGAAAGTGTTGGAAAAGTTTCTCGTTAGAATATTGACATGTAGCTAGAAGTATAGTCCCCTTCTCATGTATAAATTGAAACAATGTAATATATGTGCTTTGGTAACCCATTTTTTCTATGGTGGCCTTAGCAAAGCAAACTTACTTTTTACTTGGAAATTCATTATTCAGATGGGATGTGGAAAATGGTGTAACTTGTAATGCTACATATGGGGAACATGTGTTAATTTTTTTTTTTGGAGATTCATGAATTTTTTCTCATGTAATGCTACATTCGGGGGACCCAATAATGAAATTTATATTACGAGAAATGCCAATCATGTGTTCAGTCATTATTTCATAATGATATGAACTATAGTGTGATGTTAATAATAGTGTTACTTTATGTACACAAATGTGTTATTAGATGATTGATGGTCATCAATTATTGTGTTAAAGTAGTTGATAAAATGTGCAACAAACTTTGTTACCGTAGGTAGAAATATGTGTTACTGCTTGTGTTACTCAACTTATAAAGATATGTTACTACTTGTGTTCCTGTAGCTATTACTAACAAATGTTACTATAGCAGAATCATAACACACTTTCTAACCTATAGGAACATCTACTATGTGTGACATCCACTAGTACAAACGCGTTACTTAGAGACGGTTATTGCCCATAGGCTTGAAGTAACACAAATTTGTATTACCAAAGCTCTATCATGTTGTAGTGAACCTAGCATAGACATGAACCTACTTTCTACTAGATTGCATTAAGAATAATTATGTAGTTTTCTATGGTGGATAGGTACCGAAATACCGAAAAGGTAAAGACTAGACTCGCAGCACAAAAATGTACTTATATTGTTGTTCCATATCCTTTGATTTTCCAAAAAACAAACTTCGCTTTATGAACTTATTTTCAACCCAGATAGCTGCTCAAACATGTAAAGAATGAGCTTCATGTTTATCGCCTTTTCAAGGTCATTTTCCATAAATAAGATCATATCATCTGCATATTGTAGAATAGAGACCCCACCTTCAACCAAGTGAGGTACAAGGCCTCCAACCTAGCCATCTTCCTTTGCTCTTGAAATAATGATCGCAAGCATATCAACAACAATATTAAAATTCATTGTAGACAAAGGATAACCTTGCCTCAAACCTTTTTATGTTTGTAAATAGTGGCCAATGTCATCATTAACCCTCACCCCCAGTCCCCACACTCCACCTTGTACATAGTTTTTGATCCACCAAGACCAAACAGGGTCAAAATCGCTTGTTGGCTGTTGCAAAAAGGGGCTACTTTACCTTGTCATAAGCCTTTTCAAAATTAATTTTGAAAAGAACTCCATTAAGCTTCTTCATGTGTAGTTTATGTATAGTTTCATGTAACACTACTACACCTTCCAAGATACAGCAACCCGGCATAAATGCAAATTGAGTAAGTCGGATCACCTTTTCGGCCATGTTCATAATACAATTCGTGGTGACTTTTATGAATATTTTAAAGCTAATATTTAGCAAACCCATAGGTCTATATTGTTGGATTTGTACTGCATTTTCTTTTATGGCAATAAGAGTAATTACTCCAAAAATTGAGTTTGAATAAAAGTAACTCTCTAATTTGAAGGTGGCCGAATGTAGCCATTAAGTCACACTTTATTACATTTTTGCGGTGACCCAGCATACCACTGCATGATGTAGTATACTATAGTCATTTACATAACACCAATGAAACACCGTTCACTAGTATTACATCCGTCAGAATGGCACAACAGAAACACAGCGGGTCCAATACATGGCTAAAGGTTAAAACTCACTCTTTACATAAGATCCAGAGAACACTCTAGGTTAAAAAGAGAGAAAGAACGTCTTACGGAGAAGAATCAAAGATAAATAACGCAAGAACAATTATATTATTAAGTCTAGTATTCTGGCTAAGAGGTTGGCATTGCTGCTATCGCAACGCACTACATAAATAGGTTCTTTGGCTAGAGATTATATTCCTATCTAATCAGTAACTTCGTCTTCACTTGAGTTGAAGTATATGATGTCTTCCTTGTCTTTATTGAAAAGCTTTAGCTGAACATGATAAGTCCTGGAGCATAAATTGATGTAGACATTGTTTTAATGGCTTCAGAATCTAGCAAGGGTTAAGAAGATACTTTGAGTACGAGCGTACTCAGCAAGTTCACTAGAAAAAGAGTGTTTTATGCACCATAACTACAGCCACAGACCGTAGGTCGTAGGAAATGCAAGTTTTCATAAACATTTCTTCAAAGGTTGCTTTTATTCTGAAAAGCTATGTACGTCAGCCTTCACGGGTTTACCAGAACTTTCATGGAGTTCCTTTCCCGCCGCGTTCGCAGCTCCTTCCCGGAACAGGGAGTAACAAGTTACAGTTCTTACACTCTGCAGAGGTGCGTTACTTTACCCATGAGAGATCAACTCTTTTTTGCACAACCGGGCAGCTTATTCCCGTCCACAATTCCATGATGTGGGGCCCAGAAAATGATCCAAGCCAATCACTGCCCCCTTCGCGACCTCGCATGCCTCCTTGTTGTACACCATGCCCACATAAAGAATTACGCCAATGGTTTGTACAAACCGTTAGATGTCAGAACTATCGTGGGACATTGAGGGTTACCACTCATATGCTGCATATCCTCTATGAATTACCAATTAATATGCACGCTTCGAGGATAACAACCATGATCTGCACATCCGGCTTCATGCGAGAGGAAGAAGATACAGCCGACTTCTCCGTTCCATTCCAAATCTCATGGTCAACACATAATATACGGCGCAAGAATCACTGGCGACATTGGTTGTTAAGTCCTAGGTGATATAGTTCTGAACAGTGGTATTCCAACTGTCAGATTTAATAGATTAGCTTATCACCCTGGATCAGTAACCAATAGTTCACATTATTATCGAAAATAGTGTTTTTTAGACCTTTTTCAAATACAGGTGATAACAACACTGGATTTGTAAAATACTTTACAGAAAATAAACAAAGGACATGAGAAAGTGTGAACTTGCCTTTTGTGATTGCAATATTATGCACTCACGGTCTTCGAGTCGGTATAAGATCCAAAATCTGAAATCAGCATCATTGGTCCGGTAAGGACTAATGTTTAAAGAAGCAATATGCTTTTATGCATAAGTAATGTGATGCACGTTCTAAGCGCAAATCCCGGGGATAACGTTGTCCTAGGGTTTATATTCCGGAAATGGTTACTTTGGAATGTGTGGTTCTTTTGGTTAGGTCTCACATTTGTGCTTTTATTAGAGCTTATGAGTGGTTGTGAGCAACACATATGTAGCAACAAAACTTATACTTATGAAATACTAGTCAAGATTGCTTATATAATAGTTTTTGTTTGAAGTGGCAAAAAGAATAACCTTCGAAGAAAAGGTTTCTCTTCTAAGGTATAAACAAGCTTTGTGGTTAGTTAGTGGTGGTTGATGTTATTGGTTTGCTCAAATGGTTTGGCTTGAGTTGCTTTATAGCTTAACTACTTCATACCAAAGTTAACTATAAAACATATAGTAATGTGTATTGTATTATATTTATATTCTTGGAGACTAAAGTTAACTTTAAAAAATAGATAGTTTTGAAAGTATAGTACTTATACATTGGCATCTTGTATATCTGAAATGTGTTCTTTAAGTTACTTAAGAATGGTCATTCTTTTTACTTGGGGTAATGGTTTCTTGATTCTATAACGGAGTAATATCATTTATCTTTTATAGATCAGTGAGTATAATTTATAGACCAAGATATACTATTACTTAACTACTTATGGATTTATATAATGTTGTGGTAGTTTTTGGTAATTTGGTGGTTAATATAGAGAGAAAATGTTTGGTGTATTCATAAGTTGTTCTTTAAGGTTTTTATTATAAATGGAAATCTTTTTAGAATAAAATCTTCATTTAATGTTGAAAATAATTTAATAAAAAGATATTTATAATGTTTTAAACCATTAAAGCTTCATTTTATTAATATTTAAGATTAATACTATTTACTAAACTTAATTTACTCATTTTAGGAATATTAATAAATTTTATTTATCCTTATATGAATTATTAATGAAGTAAATAAGTTTAAATTTGAATTGTTAAAATATTTGAATTTTTATTTAACTCAAAAGTAAAATATTAGATTTTTAATATGTAAATATTATTTTTGTGACCATTTTGGTATATTATATTTGTTTTTGTGATTTATAAATAATAAGATATGATTTTTTTACAATTCTTATTACTTTATAATTACTTAGTAAATGATAAATATAATAATACATAATTATAGTTTTAAATTATAATTCTTGTTTTTCCAAGATTTTTGGTATTTTATTTATATTTTTAATATTTACTATTATTAAATTATGAATTATCAAAGCTTTATTACTTATAAAACTTGTATTAAATAATATTTATTTAAATAATCATCATAATAATATTTGATAATAAGTTTAAGTTGTAGATTTTATTTTTCTACAAATTTTCATATACTATACATATTTTTCTAAATTGAAAATCAAAAGTTATTAATTAAACAAGATTTAATCATTTATTTGATTTCTGGAATATTATTAGTTGAATTATAACATTTTATTTATTTCTTAGCAGAAAATACTTTTTACACCATATCTAGAGCTAGCCCCAGTCACTGACTAGTTGGCCAGTGACTATCTCCACACGCTGTGTAAAGAAAATCCATTTATTACTGACCCTGCCTTAACCCCCAGTCAATGACATATGGGCCCAAGGCCATGTCATTAACCACGCGGGCAAAGACCGGTCAAACGAGTTGATGTGGTTCGATCATGACGTAACGATGGCGTCAGCACCACCACCGCCGCCAGAGGTTGGTCGCCAGCGACGATATACTGCGCCCTAGCAAGCGACATAAGCCTAGTTCGAATAAGCGCAACCTACTGAACCTAAGAGTGGCAGCGCCGCTCGAAAATAGTCATCGGAGCTTCAGCTCCGATGAGCTCCCACGGTGACCGACGGTGGTACAAGGTGAATCGGCGATTTACAAGAAGATCCGGCGATTGAATGTTGCTGGAAGGTTCAGGAACTCACCCTGATGCTATTAGAGCGGCCGATGAGGCTTGGGGAGGCGTGATGATGGCGAATCAACGGTAATGGCCACGGCGGCCGAGGAAAGGGAACGCTTGATTTCCCATGATTCCTGGCGAGCGGGGCTCCGTGCTTGGTCCTAGATGGTTCAGTCCACGACAGCGTGTCTAATGGTGGCTATCACGAGGCAAGGGGTGGTCGGAGTTGGCCGAGATGATGAACTCCAACGAGCTAGGTTTTCGGGTGCAGGAAGGAAGTGAATCTGGGAAGCGAGATTGTGGATGAGGACGAGCAGGGTTGTCGCGGTGGCCTTCTTATCCTCTCCTGGCAACGGCGACGTTGATCTTGGCGCAACGACGACGATGACGGCATCGGGCGGCGGCGAGCTCCGCCAGCGAGTTGTCTGTGTGCGTGACGATGACAACGATGGCTGTTTTGCGGATAACCCCCTGGCTATTCTTTCGGCTCAACCCGCGGTCCTCTCCTGACCCCACTTGTCAGTCACAGATAGAAAAGAACTAGGCTGGTTACTGGGCTGTTGTGGGCCGCACTGGGGTGTCAAATAGGTGTAGGGGTATTGGGTCACGGCCAAGCAGTGTTTTTATTTGTTTTATCCTTTTTCTATTTTGAGTTTTCTTATTCAGATTTGAATTTGATTTATATTTTGAACTTTTCTTTGTATGATTTATTTTCTAGATATTTGCAACAATACTAAAACATATTTGGTAGCCTTTGTGAACTTTTATCATTTCATCTTTTTGTATTTCTTTTATATACTCAATATGAATCCCTTTTTTAATAGTTTGTAGGAACTTTTCTTATTATTTTTTCTCCTATTTAGGTTAGGGATTTCTTGAATGATGTATTATTATTTGTTTATAAACTTAACTCTAGTTGGCTCATAGTTTGAATAGAAACTTTTATATGTGTAATGGTCCTATACCATTATTTGATGCATGAAATATAAAAGACCTTGATATAGTTATTACTACTCCCATTGATTTGGAAAATGATAATGTATATATTATATTGTAATAAAAAAGAGGTTTAAGGTTTTGTATTATGCATATCTACCCTAAGGTTTAGGGTCTTTAATACCTTTAGACTCCTTTATGGATGTGGTTAAAGATTCAATAGCTAAACATATTGTTTTCTGTTTGGGAAATTTGATAGCATCACCTTTAGTACCAGAAATTTATATCTAGAATGTTTCATGGAAAAGAATTGATAAAGATACCCCTAACAACATATAATTATGATAATTGGAATAAACAGAGATGTGCTTATGGGATTTGTTTTATGGAATGTGCCTATCAAGTGATATAGTTATAAGATGGAAAATTCTTAATATGAAATGGATATTATACTTGGTTTTAAGATTTAGCGTTGATTGTTTACCAAGAATTATTATCTTCCATAATTCCTAACTCTAGACTTCTTATTAAGGAATTCCTTTCCTAGATATACTACTTCTTCATATCCATCATCATGTTTAGTATGATGAGATTACTTATTAAAATCTTCTTATTCATATATCATTCTTCTAAACTCATGGATAAATCCAATTAATTTGATACAAAGGAATTTTATAATTTGTCCATATCCTTGCTTGGTTGTATTTACTATTCTATTGTTGATAATCTTCCATCCAACCAGTAGTTCCTTCAAACTCTTCTTACAATCTTCCTTAATCCTCCATCACTAATCTTTCTCTAAAGTTGACTATCCTTAAAGATGAATAACACCACTTCTATGACTCTATGATATACTAGCTTTAGTTGAATAATATCCTCTTATATTCACTTTACTGTAATAATTCACACTTCAATCCCTAAATTATATTTATGTGGTTTGCAATGACTACTCTATGATCATTAGAATCCTTTGATCATTATGGCTTAGGTTTCCAGTTGGCTAATCAAGACCATTATCAATACAACCTTGTAGTTGTATTGAAATTATCTTCTGTTTAGCTCTATTGGATTAAGAGATATAATTCATTAACTATACCTACTTGATCCAATAGGACTACTCCTAGTAACTATCTCCAGAATTCATCCTTGTATTCTTCTTTTCTATCAAGGAAGGATTTAGCTCCATCAACTATCTTATTGATTGGATTATTTTCAATCATTCTTATCAAATAAATGACATCTGAAACTAGCATCACTATTCACCTCTTCTTAGTTGTTTCTTTGTAGACACTTAGTTGTAGGTTGTGTTAAGATCAAATACTTGATAGGTTAAGCATGGATGAATCAATAGTTGATTTCTCAACATTGATGAATAAGACACATGGAAATATAACTCAACAGAGATGATAAGAATTGATATGGAAAGAAAGATATAGGGTGAATGATCTAAACTCAGTTTCTCTCCTACCCAATCTTATTTCAGAAGTAAGGTTAGATATTACCATGATACTCAGGGTACATGCAGATGAGGTTGAGATATAGTTGTTACATTCTTGTTATTTGTGTTATATCCTTAAATTGGTACTCATGAGTGATTATAATGGATACTATGATATGATCACCTAAAGATCAGATATAAAACATAATGTATTAATTTTTATCTTTTATTTCATTCGATCTACCCTTAGGCTAAATTCCCTTACCAAAGTAAGGTTTTAGCAAAGTCCTATTGAAACTTATTGTTTGACACGAGAAAAACGTTCTGGAAAAGTCGAACGTGGGCTACTCGATGGGAGAAGAATGGTAGCATGTTTTTCTCATGCGCCGGGGTAAAGAAAATAAGTGCGGGCGTGCCAGTGTACCGTAGTACACAAGAAAAAAGTAGGGAAGATGCATTTCATTAATCTCTCATGGAGAAACAAAGTACATGTTCCCAATACAATGCGCTTCGTGGCCTACTTGCGCGGCCAGCCTGACTAGGGCGATTGCGATCTCGTGGTTCCCGGGGCCTCGAAAGGCACCCGGTTAATTACTCCCGCGGGTTACGCCGCGAGACACCTCCGATTAAGCCGTGTGGTCGTCTTCGTCGTCTTCGCTTCGCGTCCTTCATGCATGATGTGGTGGTGGTGTGTGTGTGGGCGGCGACAGAGCCCGTGTCCTCGTCGGTACACGCGCCGCGAGTAGCGTGGCCTGTACTCCGGCCACGCCCGCCCTCGCCATCGTGCCTCGTCGGTCTTGACGGCGTCGATGCAGTTGGAGTTGGGGTAGCATGGGTCCACTCAGCTGGGACTTCTCGACGACCAGCAGCCTCGTCGGGGTGCGCAAGGGGTATGCCTCGCAGGAGTAAGTGTTGGTGGAGATCGGTGTCGGTGCAAAACCGACGCGCGCCTACAAGTCGGTGCAGCCGACGTGGTCGACACCTCGTCTCGGTCCGACGCCGAGTTCACGGCTGTCGTCCTAAACAGGAACATCGTCTCACGGGCTCGTGAAGATGAAGGTGGGGTATGCCGCCGGATTGCGAGTCGGCAATGCTTTCTCCCATGCCCGATGGCTTCACGGAAATGGAGCTAGCACCGGGCTGTCCGATGGACACCCTAACGCTATCGCCTATGGCTCGCAGAGATGGAGATGGCGCCGGCTTGCGTACTAGCAGCCCGTCATCACTCGTCTTCGGCACGCCTCGCCGGAGTGAAGAAGGCACCGGGCTCGATGGGAGAAGAGATGGCGCCAGGCTGCGCGCCAGGCTGCCGTGCGCCCTCGGGCCTTCGTCTGTGGCGTTGGAGATAGCGCCGGGCTGTACGCCGGTAGCCGCATGCCCTCGGAGCCGTCGTCTTGTTGGCGTTCATAGGAGGTGAAGAAAGGTTGGGCTGCACGCCGGTAGCCCTGCCGCAGTCTTGGGCAGCATGGTTCGTCGAGATGGACGTGGCGCCGAATGCACGCCGGCCTCCTTATCGTCGTCGTCTTCGGCACGCTTCTCCGGTGTGATGAGGTACCGGGCTCCACGCCTCCATTGTCTTCTGCGCCGCCGTAGAGCATGGCTCGATGGGGGAAGAGATGGCGCCGCTACGGCCCGCCGGCAGTCCTGAGGCTGCCATCTTTGGCGCGCCACACCAGAGCGGAGATGGCGATGGCGCCGGGCTGCACACCGGCAGCCTCGCGTCCTCGAGGCCGTGCTCTTGGTGGCGGCTGTAACACCCTCAGAATCGGACCTATGCAAGTTTGAGCAAAATTCGCCAAACCCGCATAGAAACGATTCAAAGGTGCCCACCAGGCACTTTCGTGCGGGTGGAAAACGAAGTAATAACATTACACAACAGTCCTCGATGGTACCCACAGAACAGATATATATATATAACAGCGACTCGATGAGTCAAGAATACAGATATATTATACAAAGATCCAAATCACCTTGAAAGCGATAGAGCGTCCGACTACGGACAAGATGCAAATGGGCTAAGAGCCCTGAAGAATAACCAATGGCGTCCATAACCCTGCCCAGGCCAAGCCGGAAGGGTAACCCTGCTAACGACGTTGATCTCACAACCTGCTTAAACAAAAGGGGTGCCGACAAAGGGCAAAGGAAAAAGAGGAGCGTCAGTACTGAGGCCAGTACACGGCGAGGCTAGAATTCGGCGGTCCTCGCCTACATAGGTATGGTGGACTGAGCGGCAGCGGCAGCATGCACTAAACAACCTATAGAGACTCGATACAACTGGCGGATATCAGAGAGGGATAAGAGTGACCTAACCGGATCCAACCTGAAGATAACACCAAACATACCCATCCTGGTGTTTCCCCCTCGATACCAAACGAGGAAGTCAACCGAGGAACTCACACAGTTGGCAGTTTTACTTATTCAGTTATAGTTGCGGCTCTTTACTAGTCAGTTTTAGGTAATCGTCCTGATAAATTAAGCAGTGGGCACATTTAGTTAACCAATCCGTTATAGTTGCAACAATTACTAATCAGACACAGATAGCATGAGATAAACCCAAAACCCAGCAGTTGTGGGTACTTTTATTCAGCCATTCCGTTGTAGTTGCATTACTTACTAGTCAGGTACAATGGTCGCAAGCGACAATCCAAACAAGCAATTGTGGGCAGTATTATTTAGCCATTCCGTTGTAGTGGAGCTGATTACTAGTCATTATAAGTCAAATTATAGCAATAAACTTTAGTTATGCTTGTCTATGATCGAGAAACTGTGCTCCAAGTCGTCCATATCCGCGGACACGGCTTTCAGAAAGTTTTACCCGGCCGGGGTGCACCAATAGCAACACACACTCGATCAACCTCGGAAAAACCAAATCAAAACCCAACGAGGCCTTCACGACAAAGCAATCACAAGATTCAGAAATATTTCAGGGGGCCACCCCTTAAGTAGAACCCGCAACAGAGTAAGCAAGCTCCGAGACGGCCTCAAGGTCTGCGTCAATGGCTGTAAGCGACTGGGAACCCGAAAGTGTGGCTGGGCTTGTCGATACCGCGTAATCACTCCGCTTACCTAAACAGTACAGTGTGCTCCTCGCACAATCGTAAATAAAGCAGTAAAGCATGGCATAGGTACAGGATAGTAATAAAACCTCAAACTAGTTTGTGGCCCCAAGAAATAAGACGGAATCAAGCTCTGGCTCAGGGGGGTCCCATATACCTCCCGGATGTGGATAGCGCGATAAATCAAGGAACAGGTATCAAGTACTCGGGGTCTTACGGGACACAAGTGGGCGTTCGGAAAACCAAATATTATCTATCACCCACCGATGCCTCTGCTTATTTCAATTTTAGTGGTTAGACAGAAATTAAAGTGACGATAAGTAAAACTAGGATCATCTCCAACATCAACATGCGGCCAAGCATCAGCAACTGTGGCATATGACGACACACAACAGCACTTGAGCAAGCGACTACGACACGCAAGTCCAACTATCTACCAAACAACAGGGAATAGGGTGTGTCCAAGGCAATATACGGCTGCAAGGGATATCACGGGTACGAAAACTAGAGCATCGCAACACAGATAGCAATAGATCAACAGGAGGGAAGTAAATACTATAAAAGTAAGATAGGTAGAAAGAGGGGAGATGCTCGCCTGAAAACATTGTCGAAGGGTTCAACCGAAGATCGGGGCGAAGCTCACATCAACTCAACGACCTTATCCGCGAAGAAGCAAAACACTAGCATAAACACCGGATGCAATATTTAATAAGACGGCAGAAGATCGGCATGATGCATGTATGATGGATGACATGGCAACGGTGCGATGCAATTAGGTCATGTTAAGTGGAACCGGGGTCCCGACATTTAATTAGATGGTGCAAGTTAATTAGAACCCCCGCAATTTAGATGTTGTTTTGACATGACACAAGATAGCACCGGGTTCGCTACACAAATTTAAATGAGGCCGATATGAGACTAAATTTGCCCGCATATGGGCCCCATATTTAATTATTAGGTGAATCGGCATAAGGCCCCCAAACCACAGACATGCATGCGAGTATGGCAATTCAATATGCAACAAGTTGTTATGTTATAAAATAGGGTTCCGGGAAGGGTTCACACATTAGGGTTCGGCAGATCTTGGGGTTCCGGGGTTCGGGGTTCGACAGGGTCCAGGGTTCGACGGGTTCAGGGCTCGACGGAAGCGTTATCGGATATCGGGGGTAGATCTTGTCGAATCCGGTAAGCCGGACTTGGTTTGGTGTCGGGGGCGAAACGGGTGCTTCCGGGTCGGTGTCGTTCTTGTCGTCGGCCAGATCTTGCCGGGTCTCACGGGGTCGTTCTTGCCGTTGCACGGGTCTTGTTGGGTCCGCGCCATCGAGTCGGTTTTGGCATTCGGGGGAGTACTTGTCGCGCCGGAGTCTCGGTGTCCGGGGTGAAGTACTCGGCGTTCTCGAGGGAGCACTTGTCGTATCCGTGGCGGCGACCTTGGCGTTCCGGGTTCGGGCCTTGGCGCTTCGGACCGGTCTTCAGGGGTCCAGGAAGGCGATCTTGGCGCTCGGGTTCGGCGGTCGGTCCTCGGACTCCGTGAACGGGGCATCAGAGTACCCAAGTCCGTGTGGCGATCTTGTAGTTCCGAGGGTTTTTCTCCGAGTCGGTGATGCGTCCGGGTGGTAGGTCTTGGATACCGGTGTCATCGAGTTCCATCTCGCATGGTCGTCGAAACTCGCATCAACGCAGATCTTGGCGACAAAAGGCGTCGGGGCTCGCGACGGTCTTGTGCTTCGGGAGTGAGAACGAGGTCGCGCGGGTGCTGCCGGTTCGGAGACGCGCGGGGTGGTCATCAGGGAACCGCGAGGCGGCCGCGAACGGCATGCTGGCCGAGGACGAGCACCGGGCGGCGACCATGCCCGGGCATCGGAGGCGACGACTGGCGATGGGGACGCAGCCAAGACCGGCCAGGGCCACGCGGGGGCGACGAAGGGCGCAGCGGCGGCCGTAGCCGGAGGCGGGCGAGGCGGAAGGCGCCGGCGACGAGCAGCGGGCCGGCTGCTCTGGCGACGAGCGGCGGCCGGAGGTCGGGTCGGGGAAGGTCGCGGATAAGGCGGCGGACGCGGGGCGCCTGTCGCGCGGGCCGGGGCGGAGGAGCTTGCTGGCGAGGCGGCGGGGAGCTGCGGGGGTGGGGACGTCGACGAGCCGGAGCGGACGGAGGCGAGCGCGCCGGAGGCGAGCGCACCGGAGGCGAGGTAGGGCCGGCGCGGCGAGGAGGTTCAAGCGGTGGAGGGGAGGTGGTCGCGGACAGGCGGTAGGTGGGGGCGGCGAGGTCGGCGGGGACCTGGCGCGGCTCAGGGAGAGGTGGCCAGGGGGCGAGCAGCTGGCGAGGGAGAGCTGGGGCGGCGCTGGAGGCCAGAGGGAGAGGGCGGCTGGCGGTCGCGGCGCGGGGGGGAACGGGGACGACGTCGGGCCGGAGGTAGAAGACGAACAGGGGGAGCGGCGCCAGGCGGTGGGGCCAGGGGGGACAGGTGGGGACGAAAGGGAGGTGGTTCCTGGGGGGTTGTCGGTGTGTGTCTGGGGAGTGGGCCCGCGGGCAGAGAGAAGAGGGGGGATGGCGTGCGTGCGCTGGTGAGTGGGTTGAGAGGGTTGAGAGGAGAGAGAGAAAGGAGAGGGGAGGCTGGTCTAGGTGGCGTGGTGGGATTGGAGGGGATTGAGGGGAGAGGTGACGTGGCGTTACAGGATTGGGTAGGGTGATGTGGCCAAAGGGGGTGGGTAGATTTTTAGGTGGGAATAGGATTTAGGTGGGGCTGACAGGATGGACCGATTAGTTTTCTGGGGCGGTCGTTCGGGTCGGGACGGCCCGTTCGACTGCCCCTACTAAAATAAATTAAATATTTTATTTATTTCAAACAAAGTTTTTGCAAACCGACCTCGGGCAACCCAAAATATTCCGGGGACCCGGTTTTGAGGTTTGAATAAAGAGGGCGTTTAGAAAACAACACGGGCTTTGCAAACATAGTTTTGGCAAACGATGCATGATGATGACGATGCGATGCACAAATTCAACGCGATTTCTAGTAGTGGTTTTGCGGGATGCCACAGCGGCGAAGATGGAGGTGGCGCCGGGCTGTACGCCGGCAGCCGCGCACCCCCGGTCCGTCGTCTTGGTGGCGGCGGAGATGGAGATGGCGCCGGACTGCACGACGGCGGCCGCGTGCCCACGGGGCCATCGTCTTGGTGGCGGCGGAGATGAACGTGGCGCCGGAGATGGAGATGGCGCCGTGCTGCACGCCGGCAGCCGGGCCGTCGAGGCCGTCCTCTTGGTGGCGTTGGATATGGCGTCAGGCTGCACGACGGCGGCCGCGTGCCCACGGGGCCATCGTCTTGGTGGCGGCGGATATGAACGTGGCGCCGGAGATGGAGATGGCGCCATGCTGCACGCCGGCAGCCGGGCCGTCGAGGCCGTCCTCTTGGTGGTGTTGGAGATGGCGCCAGGCTACACGCCGGCAGCCGCGCGCCCACGGGTCTGTCGTCTTCGTCGGCGCTGTTCATGGCGGAGATGGCATCCAGCGTTCCGGTCGCCCGAGGCCCGTCATGACGCGGCTGCGAGAGTGGAGGAGGCGCCGAGCTACACGCTGGCAACCCCGCCACCGCCGTCTTCAGAGTAGTTTAGAGTGACGAAGAAGACCACGAGCTGCACGCCTGCGCCCCGGCTGTGTCGCGCGTCCGGCTGAGAGACGTCGGCCGCTCTGGCACGCTCCGGTCTTGCCACCATTTCCGGCGCCACGGGCTCCAAGTGTCACGGCCCCAACAGCATGCGTGCGTGCGTGTGCGAGAGAGAGGGTTGGGGAAAGAGAAGGTAGCAGTCAACCTTGCTTCTTACCATTAGAGATCATCGGCTGGCCTCCCATGGCGTCTCCTCTTTGCTGATAAACAACGTGCGCGTGAATGGTATTCTGAGGTTAGCCGTGTACTTGTGTGTGGAGAATTGGTGCTGGGATGGGTGATGTGTGCGTGTATATGGTTTGAAGTGGATACGAGCTCTTCCTCTGGCTGCGTGCACTACACCTCCGGCCGGATGGTTCCGTCTCCTTCCCCCAACTAGCCTCCAGCGTATGTGCTTTTATAGGCAGCAGATGTGAGCGGGAGGGCAGTAGATAGAGATGATCGCGTGATATTCGGCGTTTCCGAACGGCCGCCGCGTGATCTTCCGAGAGAATCTCACGCGATGTTAATCTGATCGCTTCAATGGATATAGATATATATTGTACCTACAGCCAGCCAAATCTTGTTAGTTGCGGGTACGTGCATGGATCAACAAATCTGGCTGTGCGCGCGTACACGATGCTACGCCTCTGAACCAGCCGGGGTGTATGTACGTAGCCTGTACATGTACGGCTTGATGTCTACTATGCACGGCATCCATCGATGTGTCAATCTTGAGCAGTTTATTCAGCCATGCAGAAGTGTTTCTATCCGTATATATATGCACACCGGCTCGTGTCATGCTTGTACAAAATGAGCATGTTGATCACACGTGTATAAAATTTGACCCGTGTGATATATAGTACGTGTGGCTTTCCTTTGCTTTCAGTGACGAGATTGTAGTATAAAATCTCATCAAACACTTATCGCAGTCAACTTGATGATCTACAAGTTAATAGAAGCTTCAATCACCTTGACAAGTTTTGTTTAAAAGCGCGAAATTTATTCAGATTTTCTATGCATAAATGTAATGCACACATCTAGGTTCAGCTTATTTCTAAGCTCTAATGCTGGGATGTTACAGACTCTCCCCCTTAAAATAAACTTCGTCCCCGAAGTTCGCAAACTCTCACGTTTCGGAGTAAGGAATTGTTTTGTAGTGGTTGCTACTTCTCTACTTCATAATGACCTTAAATGGAATTAATTGTAGTATTCCATAACCTGATTAGATATCCTAATCCAATTTTTTTTATTCAATCATCAAACTTTATTATTATTTTAAGTACAGTTTAGAGGTTCTCCTTAAAACAAGTTTTAAGTTTCGATACGCCCGTTTTTATGGTCAAAGACTATATTTCTATTTCTGTCATGGTATAGTTGATACTGGTATTCCTTCGAAGATTGGATTTGAACTCATTTCGTCCATACCCATTGGAATTTCTTATTCTCTTCCTATATTCAAGTGGAGATTCTGCATTACTTCTTAAGGTTTACTTAAGAGTTGTTTTTTTTAGAATTGATCGGTTAAATGTATCCTTTATCACCTTCAAACCTTTACCTTATTAAATTTTAGATAATCTCCCAGTATTACTTATAGTACTTCTTTAACTTTCATTTATAATGTTTGCTCTCCCACTTAGGGTTTACTAATAGTCTTTTAAATTGGTTGTATAGCATTTATTGGCTTAATAACTAAAATGTTGGTCTCTGTTCAGTTTATACTTTACCTAATTAAGGTCTGATGAAAGATTGTACGGTGTATCCACACAATTGTGGATCTCCGAAGCAAATATTTCAGCGTTATATGTCCCTTTACCTTTGGACATGCTCGCTTGGATAAGTTTGACTTTGCGGAGCATCTCGATAGACGATCGCCTTTAAATTTTATACTTCTTTAGGTCTTACTTAGCTTAGGCCAAATTTAATGCTCTTTATGCAACTTCTAAGAAGATCTAGGTAACTATGTTAACCAGATACCAGCTGCGGACAAAACACTAACTGTGGATCAGAACACCGATTATGGATTAAGTACTAGCTGTAGAAATTTACCAGCTGCGAATCATCCTAGGGTATATGTGTTACCCTATGATTTCTATCATACTTATGGCATTCTCTCTGAATTGTCAGAATTTGAATACCATTCTGGTTCCAAAACTTCTTTGCACCTATTCATGATACTTCCATGAACTTGTATAATTACTTCATTGACTTCTTAGTAAAATTATCTATTTAGATTGAACTTTAAGTTCATCACTTCTTGTTGCGGACTAATGATGATCTAGGCTTGATCCATCCTCCAAATGGTGTTACTACCTCTTATATCATGCTTCACCCTTCAAGTCAGTCTTCTTTATGATCTTCAAAACTCGTCACTCCCTTACATGAATTTCCCATTTCTATCTAGGTCTATAACATCAAGTAATAACTGGGTGTTACATCATGCATTTGCACACCTAATTAAACTTCATGTACAGATCTAGTCAATGAAGAAGATCCAATAAGATCCAAAAGTCAATAAACAACCAAACATAAACCATGTATTACACATAGGTTTAAATAATTTACAAATGTACTAGATGTTCCAACGGTTTGCTCCATACCTATTTACACAACTATGTTACAAGAACTTCTTGCTCTTGTGGATATATCTGTTGGGGATATGCTATATGGGTATCCTTATAGCATGTCTCTTATCCGGCTAACCCGGGTGGCCCATAGTCGGTAGCATGGCCTATGGCCTGCTGGGCGGCCCAGTTAGGTGGATCCAGAAGGGAGGCCCAAGCCGGATAAAGGAAGGCTACGGTGGAGTTATCAGCGTACCCAGAGCCTTGAGTGCAAGATACACAATACTAGTGATAGACGGTGTAGGACTCTGTAACCTGTCCGGCTAGAACTTTTCCCTGTAACCCTAGGACTTGGCGACTATATTAAGTCGGGCCTATGGGAGCCTTTAGGACACAATCTCATACGATCATAGATCGACACACTCAACCTCACACAGCAAACCTATCTCTGTAACTCGGCGTATTTCCCTTATAGTGATTTATAGCAGGAGTAGGATTCCACCACCATTGTGGGATCTGAACCTGGGTAAGCTGTGTTACCTCGTACCCGTCTGTTGGAGATATGCCCTAGAGGCAATAATAAATGTAGTTATTATTATATCTTTGTGTTTTTGATAAATGTTTACATTCGTGCTATAATAGTATTAACAAGGAAACATTAATACTTGCGTGATTTGTAAACCTAATTTGAAGTCCCTAGTAAAGCCTCTATATAATACTATCTTGTTGGTTAATAGATGATTGTGGTTTCCCTATCATGAACATTGAGATGTTATTAACAACAAGATCATATCGTTAGGAGAATGATATGGTGGACATACTCCTATAGATAAGCGTAGCATAAAGATCAAGTCATTTTAATAGTTCAATTGCTATATGCTTTCTGATACATAGTAATCTAATTCCTTCGACCATGAGATCATGCATATCACCTTTACCGGATGGATGCTTTGATGACAATCAAACACCACACCGTAACTGGGTGGCTATAAAGGTGGCATTGAGTGTTCGGAAAGTATTGGTTGAAACACATGGATCAAGAGTGGGATTTGTCCATCCATATGACGGATAGATATACTCTGGGCCCTCTCGGTGAAATGTCATCCAATTAGCTTGCAAGCATGTGACTGGTTCACAAGGGATCACATATCACGGTAACAAGAAAAGAGTACTTATCGGTAACGAGGTTGAACTAGGTATGCAGAGATACCGACGATCATAACCTCGGATAAGTAAACTATCGTGAGACAAAGGGAAATTGATATCGTATGTAAGTGGTTCATTCGATCGCAAAGTAATCGTAGAAATATGTGGGAGCCATATGAATTTCCAGATTCCTCTATTGGTTATTGTTCAGAGAAGTGTCTCGATCATGTCCGCATAATTCACGAACCGTAGGGAGACACACTTAAGGATTCGACGTTGTTTGAGTAGTTATGGAATGATGAGAAAGAGTCCGAATGTTGTTCGGAGTCTCGAATGGGATTCGGGATATCACGAGGAGATCCGGATTGGTCCGGAGAATAAGATTCATATAAGGAAAGTCCCGTTTCGGAGTTGGAGAATGGTTCCGATGTTTTCATCGGGAATGTTCTAGAAGGTTCCGGAATGTCCGACACTTCGGAGGGGAAGGGTACATGAATGTGTTGTATCAAGTTGATATGATTGCATCATGTACTAAGTGTCATCACTGAACAAAATAGAGGATTAATTCAAATCCTTGTTTGAAAAGTCAAACGCCTAGTTTGAAAGTCAAACGGCTATTTTTGGGAAGTGGAAAAGGAGGAGGAAACCGAGTTGGGGAGGAGTCCCTCCTCCCCACCACCGGCGCACCACCAAGACGAGTTGGGGAGGGACTCCCCTCCCTCCCCTTGGCTGGCCGGCCCCTCCACCTATATAAGGAGGGGCAGGGCTCCCTCCTAGAGACACACAAGATCATCTCCTCCAAACCCTAGCCCCAAGCCGCCGCCGCCGCCTCCATAGCCGCCGCCGGCCCTAGGGCAAACCGCCGCCGCCGCCTAGCTAAACCCTAGCCGCAGGCTTGCCCCTCCTCGGCGTTTCTAAACCCTAGATCGTCGAGGGACTCTCTCATACTCCACCATACTCGCTCTGGCTTAAGGCGAAGCCCTGCGAGATCTCCCCTCTACTTCCGGTACCACGCCGTTGTGCTGCCGGAATCGCGAGGAGAGTGCTACAACCTCCGCTGCCTGCTGGAACAAGGGAGAGGAAGGTCTTCGTCGAGTACCGAACTTGTGACCGACTGCGGGAGCGCTGCCGGAACGCAGCGCCGGAAGGATCATCTACGCGATCTTGAGATCGGAAAGAGTACGACTACATCACCCACGAGAATCCGCTCTCGTTAAACACTTTGGAATCTTCGAGGGAGAGTTATTCTATCGACTCGTTGCTACAATCTAGTAGATAGATCTTGGCTTGTTTGTTTGTATGCGGTAGAAATTTTTTGTTTTCCATGCTACGAAATCCTACAGTGGTATCAGAGTCGTGTCTATATGTAGATCTGTTGCACGAGTAGAACACAATGGTCATTGTGGGCGTTGATGCTTTTATTGTCGATTGCTTCTTGTGTACTTTGCATCTTGCGGTATGTTGGGATGAAGCGGCCCGGGATAACCTTACATGACATCGTTCATGAGACTTTCTCCACGCTTGACATGCAACTTGTATTGCATAAGTGGCTTTGCGGGTGCCTGTTTCTCCTAGCATAGTTAAGATCCAATTTACAACGGGTGATTAACAATACAAGTATCAATGTTGTGGTTCATGTTCGTAAGTTAGAACGACACTTATTGAAAGCCCCAAACCACGTAAAACATGCAAAGAAAGTAGAAGCGTCTAACTTTGTTTTGCAGGGGTGTGCTGTGATGTGATATGGCCATGATTGTGATTATATTTGATGTATGCAATGTTCCTTATTGTAAGTTGGCAACCGGCTGGAGCCATATGGTTGTCTTTAATTTATGTTAAGACCTGCGTGTCTATTCAAAATAGTTGTAATAGTTGAAGTCGGTGGACGACAACCATGGAGAAGCGTCATTGACCTTGATGCAATACCGGTGATGATGGAGATCATGTTCGTGCTAGAAGATGGAGATCGGAAGCACAAAGAAGAAAGGCCATATCATATCACATATTATGAATTGCATGTGATGTTAATCCTTTATGCATCTTGTATTGCTTAGTAGATGACGGTAGCATTATAAGATGATCCCTCATGCACATGAATTTCAAGTCATAAAGTGTTCACCCTTAGTTAGCACCGTTGCTAAAGCTTGTTGTTTCGAAGCACCACGTGATGATCGGGTGTGTTAGATTCCGCAAGTGTATACAACGTGAGCAAGCCAGATTTGCTCATGCGGAAACTAAGGTTTGATCTTGACGAGCCTAGCATGTACAGACATGGTCTCGGAACACGGATCACCGAAAGGTAAAGCATGAATCATGTAGTAGATATGATGAACATGTTGATTGTTCGCCATTGAAACTATATCAGCTCTCGTGATGATCGGTGTTGATGTGGTGGATTTGGTTCGTGTGATCACTAAAACAATGTGAGGGATATTGTTTTGAGTGGGAGTTCACCTAGATTAATTTTATTATTAATTTGAACTCAATTTGTCATAAACTTAGTCTAAACTATTGCAAATATGTTGTATATCAATGGCAGCCCCTACCATCAATTTTAATGCGTTCCTAGAGAAAGAAAAGTTGAAAACAATGGAAGCAACTTCGCGGATTGGTTCCGCAATTTGAGGATTGTCCTCACAGCTGGTAATTTGACCTATGTGCTGGATGCACCGCTGATTGACCCACCTGCAGCTGATGCTTCCGATGAAGTAAAGAATGTTTACCTCACTCGGAAGACTCAGTACTCCACAATTCAGTGTGCTATCTTGTATGGTTTAGAATCAGAGCTTCAGAAAAGGTTTGAGAATCAGACCCATATGATATTGTCGAGGATCTCAAATTGATCTTTGAGACTCATGCGGCAATTGAAAGCTATGAGGCTTCTGAAAAGTTCTTTAACTGCAAGATGGAAGAGGGCAGCTCCGTCAGTGAGCATGTGCTTAAAATGTCTGGGCACGCAAACAAACTTCAAGCTTGGGTATAGTGATTCCTAATGATTTGGGGATTTACCGCGTCCTCCAATCACTACCACCAAGTTACAAGAACTTTGTGATGAACTACAACATACAAAACATGAACAAGACGTTGACAGAACTCTTTGCCATGTTGAAATCTGCAGAAGTGGAGATAAAGAAAGAGCACCAAGTGTAGTTGGTCAATAAGACCACCAAATTCAAGAAAGGCAAGTCTAAGCAGAAGGGACACTTCAAGAAGGGTGGTAAGAAAGTTACCACGCCAACGAAGAAGACCAAGGCTGGACCTAAGCCTGATACTGAGTGCTTTTACTGCAAGGGAGAAGGTCACTGGAAGCGGAATTGCCGAAAGTACTTGGCGGATTTGAAGAACGGCAACATCAAGAAGAAAGGTATATCTGATATACATGTTATTGATGTGTATCTCACTAGTACTCGTAGTAGTGCCTGGGTATTTGATATTGGTTCGGTTGCTCATATTTGTAACTCGAAACAGGTGCTGCAGAATAGATGGAAGCTAGCGAAGAACGAGGTGACGATGCACGTGGGAAACGGATCAAAGGTTGATGTGATCGCGGTCGGCACGCTACCCCTTCATCTACCATCGGGATTAGTTTTATACTTAAATAATTGTTATTTGATGCCTGCGTTAAGCATGAACATTATATCGGGATCTTGTTTATTGCGAGACGGTTACTTGTTTAAGTCCGAGAATAATGGTTGTTCGATTTATATGAGTAATATGTTTTATGCACATGCACCTTTGATAGATGGTCTATTCTTGTTGAATCTCGATAGTGGAAATACACATATTAATAACATTGAGGCTAAACGTTTGAAATTGAGCGATAACTCGACCTATATGTGGCACTGTCGTCTTGGTCACATTGGAGTGAAGCGTATGAAGAAACTCCATTCTGATGGACTTCTTGAATCACTTGATTTCGAATCACTTGAAAGATGCGAAGCATGTCTGATGGGTAAAATGACTAAGACTCCATTTTCTGGTATGATGGAGCGAGCTACGGACTTATTGGAAATCCTACATACCGATGTGTGTGGTCCAATGAGTGTAGCATCGCGCGGTTATCGTTATGTTCTTACCTTCACTGATGACTTGAGTAGATATGGGTATATCTATTTCATGAAACATAAGTCCGAAACTTTCGAGAAGTTTAAGGAATTTCAAAGTGAGGTAGAGAATCAACGTAACAAGAAGATTAAATTTCTACGTTCTGATCGTGGAGGTGAATATCTAAGTTACGAGTTTGGCAAGCATTTGAAGAAATGCGGAATACTTACACAATTGACACCTCCGGTAACACCACAGCGTAATGGTGTGTCCGAACGTCGTAATCGAACTCTCTTAGATATGGTTCGTTCTATGATGTCACTTACAGATTTACCGATATCATTTTGGGGTTATGCATTAGAAACAGCCGCATTCACTTTAAATAGGGCACCATCTAAATCCGTTGAAACGACACCGTATGAATTATGGTTTGGGAAGAAACCTAGATTGTCGTTCCTTAAAGTTTGGGGTTGCGAAGCCTATGGAAAGAAGTTACAGCCGGACAAGCTTGAACCCAAAGCGGAAAAATGCGTCTTCATAGGATACCTGAAGGAACTATTGGGTATACCTTCTATCATAGATCCGAAGGAAAAAATCTTTGTTGCCAAGAATGGATCCTTTCTAGAGAAGGAATTTCTCTCGAAAGAAGTGACTGGAAGGAAAGTAGAACTCGACGAGGTTGTCGAACCTTCTCTTGAAATTGCAAGTAGCGCAGCACCGGAAGAAGTTCATGTGGTGCCTGCACCAGTTAGAGAGGAAGCTAATGATGATCATGAAACTTCGGTTGAAGTTGCTACAGAGCCTCGCAGGTCAACGAGAACTCGTACCACTCCAGATTGGTATGATCCCGTTATGAGTGTCATGTTGGTGGACAACACCGATGACCCTGAGACATATGAGGAAGAAATGATGAGCCCAGATTCCAATAAATGGCAAGAAGCCATGAAATCCGAGATTGGACTTACCGGATGGCCGGAAGGCTGTCGAGAACAAATGGATTTTCAAGAAGAAAACAGATGCTGATGGTAATGTTATTGTCTATAAAGCTCGACTTGTCGCAAAGGGGTTTCGACAAATTCAAGGAGTTGACTACGATGAGACTTTCTCACCAGTAGCGAAGCTAAAGTCTGTGAGGATTATGTTAGCAATCGCTCCATATTATGATTATGAGATATGGCAGATGGATGTGAAAACAACATTCCTCAATGGAGACATTGATGAAGAGTTGTATATGATACAACCCAAAGGTTTTGTCGATCCTAAAGATGCTAACAAGGTATGCAAACTTCAACGGTCCATCTATGGATTGAAGCAAGCATCCTGAAGTTGGAATCAACGTTTTGATAAGGTGATCAAAAGTTTTGGTTTTATACAAACTTATGGAGAAGCTTGTATTTACAAGAAAGTGAGTGGGAGCTCTGTAGCATTCTTAATACTATATGTAGATGACATATTGTTGATTGGGAATGATGTAGACCTTCTTAATAGTGCCAAGGAATATTTGAATAATAGTTTTTCAATGAAGGATCTTAGCGAAGCAGCTTACATATTAGGCATAAAGATTTATAGAGATAGATCGAAACGCCAAATATCATTGTCACAAAGTACATATTTGGACAAAGTTCTAAAGAGGTTTGGAATGGAAGATAGCAAGAAAGGGTTCTTGTCCATGTTGCCCAATACGACCTTGAGTAAAACTCAAAGTCCGACATCGGCAGAAGATAGAGAAAGGATGAGTAAGACTCCCTATGCCTCAGCCATAGGATCTCTAATGTATGCCATGCTATGTACTAGACCCGACATTGCATACGCTGTTAGTTTAACTAGTAGATATCAAAGTGATCCAGGAGTGGATCATTGGACAACGGCCAAAAACATCCTTAAGTACTTGAGAAGAACTAAGGATATGGTTCTTTCTTATGGAGGTGATGAACAGCTCGTTGTTAATGGTTACACCGATGCTAGTTGGAACACCGATCCGGATGATTCTAAATCACAATCTGGATACGTATTTATTTTGAATGGTGCAGCAGTTAGCTGGAGGAGTGCAAAGCAAAGCGTTGTGGCGAGATCTTCAACTGAATCGGAATACATGGCTGCTTCGGAGGCTTCACAAGAAGCGATATGGATGAAAGAGTTCATTACAGACCTGGGTGTGGTTTCTAGTGCGCTGGACCCAATGTCTATCTACTGTGATAACATGGGCGCCATAGCCAATGCGCAAGAACCAAGGTCACACAAGAAGCTGAAGCACATCAAGCTACGTTTTCACGCTATTCGGGAACATATCCAAGATGGGGATATAAAGATAATAGTATGATAAATGTTTACATTCATGCTATAATAGTATTAACAAGGAAACATTAATACTTGTGTGATTTGTAAACCTAATTTGAAGTCCCTAGTAAAGCCTCTATATAATACTAGCTTGTTGGTTAATAGATGATTGTGGTTTCCCTATCATGAACATTGAGATGTTATTAACAACAAGATCATATCGTTAGGAGAATGATATGGTGGACATACTCCTATAGATAAGCGTAGCATAAAGATCAAGTCATTTTAATAGTTCAATTGCTATATGCTTTCTGATACATAGTAATCTAATTCCTTCGACCATGAGATCATGCATATCACCTTTACCGGATGGATGCTTTGATGACATCAAACACCACACAGTTACTGGGTGTCTATAAAGGTGGCATTGAGTGTTCGTAAAGTATTGGTTGAAACACATGGATCAAGAGTGGGATTTGTCCATCCATATGACGGATAGATATACTCTGGGCCCTCTCGGTGAAATGTCATCCAATTAGCTTGCAAGCATGTGACTGGTTCACAAGGGATCACATATCACGGGAACGAGAAAAGAGTACTTATCGGTAACGAGGTTGAACTAGGTATGCAGAGATACCGACGATCATAACCTCGGATAAGTAAACTATCGTGAGACAAAGGGAAATTGATATCGTATGTAAGTGGTTCATTCGATCGCAAAGTAATCGTAGAAATATGTGGGAGCCATATGAATTTCCAGATTCCTCTATTGGTTATTGTTCAGAGAAGTGTCTCGATCATGTCCGCATAATTCACGAACCGTAGGGAGACACACTTAAGGATTCGACGTTGTTTGAGTAGTTATGGAATGATGAGAAAGAGTCTGAATGTTGTTCGGAGTCTCGAATGGGCTTCGGGATATCACGAGGAGATCCGGAATGATCCGGAGAATAAGATTCATATAAGTAAAGTCCCGTTTCGGAGTTGGAGAATGGTTCCGATGTTTTCATCGGGAATGTTCTAGAAGGTTCCGGAATGTCCGGCACTCCGGACGGGAAGGGTACATGAATGTGTTGTATCAAGTTGATATGATTGCATCATGTACTAAGTGTCATCACTGAACAAAATAGAGGATTAATTCAAATCCTTGTTTGAAAAGTCAAACGCCTAGTTTGAAAGTCAAACGGCTATTTTTGGGAAGTGGAAAAGGAGGAGGAAACAGAGTTGGGGAGGAGTCCCTCCTCCCCACCGCCGACGCACCACCAAGCCGAGTTGGGGAGGGAATCCCCTCCCTCCCCTTGGCCGGCCGGACCCTCCACCTATATAAGGAGGGGCAGGGCTCCCTCCTAGAGACAAACAAGATCCTCTCCTCCAAACCCTAGCCCCAAGCCGCCGCCGCCTCCATAGCCGCCACCGGCCCTAGGGCAAACCGCCGCCGCCGCCTAGCTAAACCCTAGTCGCCGGCTTGCCCCTCCTCGGCGTGTCTAAACCCTAGATCGTCGAGGGACTCACTCATACTCCACCATACTCGCTCCGGCTTAAGGCGAAGCCCTGCGAGATCTCCCCTCTACTTCCGGTACCACGCCGTTGTGCTGCCGGAATCGCGAGGAGAGTGCTACAACCTCCGCTGCCTGCTGGAACAAGGGAGAGGAAGGTCTTCGTCGAGTACCGAACGTGTGACCGACTGCGGGAGCGCTGCCGAAACGCAGCGCCGGAAGGATCATCTACGCGATCTTGAGATTGGAAAGAGTACGACTACATCACCCACGAGAATCCGCTCTCGTTAAACACTTTGGAATCTTCGAGGGTGAGTTATTCTATCGACTCGTTGCTACAATCTAGTAGATAGATCTTGGCTTGTTTGTTTGTATACGGTAGAATTTTTTTGTTTTCCATGCTACGAAACCCTACACCGTCAACCGTCCGCCTTACCCCACGTCTCTAAACATGCACTGTGAGGACCCCTCCATGGCGTACTCATCGGCAATACCACGACAGTTGGCGCCCACCATGGGGAAAGAGGCGCTTCAGGCTCTTCAGCAGGCGAGGACCAAGATCTTCGCGGGAATCGGTGAAACCGTAGCCATTAGACGCGTTCTCTTCTCCGGCAATGTTCCGATCGCCCCTCCTGACGAGTTCTAGATCCCGGCGAAGACGAACCCTACGCGGTGTTCGATCGTTCCTATCAGAGACATCCACCTCTTCATCGGCGAAACCGACTCGGGCACTAGTTCCCTAGGAGTCGGAGGAGCATCAAGACCCGCATGGACCGCCTACGGGAAGGATACATTTGCGGAAGAATCGATGTCGGATCTCTCTTTGGAGTTTGCCGGCAAAGATCGGAAAGCATCAAGACCCGCACGGACCGCCTACGGGAAGGATACGCTCGCGGAAGGATCGATGTCGGATCTCTCCTCGGAGTTCGCCGGCAAAGATCGGAAAAATTCAAGGCCCACCCAAACCGCCCTTGTGCAGGATATAAAGGTGGAAGATCACTGTAAATCCGCCGGCTTCGTTCGTGCGTCTGGACAGCAGAGATCCAAGTTTGTCGGCATGGTTACCATCTTCGATCTAGCGCGCTGCGTTCAGAGAGAGGGCGAAAACCCCCGCGATTACCTGGCCAGGTGGCTCCGTATACGAGCCGATCTGTCCCACTACCCCGATGACAACGCTTTGTATCACTTTGTGGAAGGACTGGACCATGGCACGCTTCTCCGACATTCTCTAAGACGGCAGCAGGCAACAGGACGTCTCACCCTCGAATAGATGGTGAGCACCGTCAACAGCTATGCGGAAGCTGACACAGCAGCCCAGATGGAGCTCGCGCTCAGAGACGGAGAACCTCCGATTCAGCAGCCGCCACCACCACCTCCAGTCATCGTCGAGGCCGTTGCACCTCCACCGCCCGTCATCGAGGAAGTCCTGGCACCCTCCGACTCTGTCATTGACGCGCTTTATGCTGATTTCAGTGGAGATTCAGAGGAGATAGACTTCAGTCCCGAAGAGCTAGACTCCGCCATGCAGGAGGTGGAGGAGGAGTACTCGCGCGACGAGCAATCCCACAACACCGTCACGTCTCGAGGGGTGTTCGTCACCATTGGGACGGCGATGGATGAAGATCAACCTGGACGAGCTCCGCCTACGGCGCTGGAAAAGGGGAAGGGGCCACTTATTGCTACTGACGATGATCACACAAAAGTCATGCCTCCCCCTCCTAACCCAATGCAGCAGCCGCAGGAACTCGGCACTGGCCCGAGCAACAATAACACCGCAAACTTGCCACCTCCAGCATCTACGTCGGCAGCAGCCCATGTAACTCCAGCTGATAGAGTGATGTACGGCAATCTCCTTGTCGAGCCACTAACCATTTCTCATGTCCGGAACGTGACCCAACTTGACGAGAAGCGCCAGCAGCTGCTGGAGGAGGCGCAAGCCATCGCGGAGCAAGGCGCTAAACTAGATCGAGATCTAGTCAATGCGCAGAAATCCATAGAGAAAGCTAGAGCAATGGAGGCCGAGTACAAGACTTTGCTACAGGAGTAGAAGGCTAAAAAGCTCCGGCTCGCGTCATCAACGATCCTGGTGTACGGCGCAACCTAGGATGGGCTCCCTCGAAGCCGGCATAGGCCAAGCTATACATTGACAATGAAGGCAAGCAGGTGATGCCCACCCCACTCCTTAACCTCGCCATTGCCAAGACCCTTCTGGAGCAGGATAGATCACCTGAGGCAGTGGAACAGGTCTATGATCTAGTGGCCAAGGCGGTGAAGCAGCGGGAAAAGGCCACCTCTCAGAGGCTTGAGTCCGACCCAGCGCTTTGCCGATCTAGCCAGTACAAACTACCAAGGGACATATCTCCTCAGGATGTCGGGTCCTGGACGGGTTCATCAGAACGAAGACGGAGGGATGCGCGCAACATGAAGGATGTTATCCCCATACCTCCGACCATGGAGAAAAAGCCCGACCTCGTCGCCCATCACCACCGCCCCGATCCCCCCGACATCAGGAAGACTACAAAGCTCACCATCGTACGGATATGCCCCCACCAAAGCAGTGCGGCATCGTCATCCGCGACAACGCGGCACAGACCCGTCATGATGAAGAGCGCCACCAAGGACACAAGAGCAGGTCACACCATGACCCTCCACGTCTGACAAGCAACCGTGATAGGCGTGAGGCGTCGCAGGAGGGTAACACCAAGAAGGTCAACCCACCGCCACCTCCGCCTCCGTCGTCGCCAAGCAGTCACCATGGCGGAAGAGTCCCGCGTCGTTCACGCAGCCCATCCCCTGTTGAAAAAAAGAAGAAGAACCCGGAGCCACAATGCATGTTCGCGGATCGATAAGATCCACGAGGCCCGGGAAGGACCATACATGGGACCATGTTGCTTTGGACCTGCAATACAGTCCGCAACTTACCCTAAAGGTTTTCGGATTGACAAGACCATTAAGCCCTATGACGGCACCGCCAAGTCAGCCACATGGTTGCAGGACTACGACAACGCGGTGGAGATTGCCAGAGGCAACCCCAACGTCGTCGTCAAGTACCTCCGGTTAATGTTGGCGTGCAAGGCCCGTCAATGGATCGACGACCTGCCGGAGAAATCTATCTACAACTGGCTGGACAGGCAAGAAGCGTTCACCAAGAACTTTAAGGGTACATAGAAGCGTCCCTGCACTGTGGGCAATCTACAGCGATGTGTGCAAGAGAAAGACGAGACATCTCGCGCCTACCTCTCCCGCTGGCTGGATATGAAGAATTCCTGCGCAGGAATGCACGCTCAGACCGCCATGGCCGCCTTCATCGATGGGTTGGAAAGGGGCACGCTGCTCCGGCATAAGCTGAAGCGCTTGCAGGACAATTACCAGCTTGACTTGAACCAGATGATTCAGTTGGCTAGTGAGTTCGCAGCTGCTGACGACGATGCTCGTGGCTCCTTGCCGGAAACGGCCGTTCCAACTCAAGCTCGGAGGAACAGCAGTACAAAGCGGAAAACCGCTCCAGAAGAATAGCAATCTACCGACATGGTCTCTATGACTTTTGCAGGACGAGGAGAAGGCGGAGAACATGGCCGAGGAAGGGGAGCTGGCCGTGGGCAGCAACGAGGAAGTGAAACCACCTCGGCGCCGCTCCGCGTTCTCCAAACCTATGAGGAGTACCGCGATATGCCGTGCCTCGTACACCTCGACGCCAACGGCAAGGCCACCCATACCAATCGACACTGCAAGTTCGTCAACGACCTCAAGGAAGACCCGGAGTCTGGCTACAAGCGAAGTCGGAAGAACAGACCGCGAGGCAAGGGCAAAGGGAAGAAGAAGGATGAGGATTCCAAGGATTCAAGTGATATGGATGAAGACGTTGACCCCAAGCACGCCGCCAAGAGCGACGACAAGGGAAAGAACCCCTTCGCAAAGAAGGCTCCGGTCTACCACACTTTCCTTGGCACCCCCACCGTCCGACAACAGAAGACCTCTCCGAGGATCCTGATGGCCACTCTCCCTCCAGTTCCCTAGTACGTGCGCTGGTCGGAAGTTCCAATAACTTGGGACAGGACGGACCACCCTGACCTTGTGCCCACGGAGAACCAGTACGCCATGGTCATCAACCCATTGATTGATGGCGTGGAGTTCAACAAGTGCATGGTGGATAGTGGAAGCAGCATCAACATCATGTACCTGGATACACTGCAGAATATGAACTTGACGGAGGCAAACCTAAGGCAGACCAACACTGTTTTCCACGGCGTAGTTCCTGGTCGGGAAGCTCGGTCCCTTGGGTGCATTACACTTCAGGTAGCCTTTGGCGATGTTAATAATTACCGCCAAGAGCGCATGACCTTCGAGGTGGTCCCCTTCAAGAGCGTGTACCACGTCATATTCGGCCGCGACATATTCCACACGTTCATGGCCAAGCCATGCTTCATCTACAACAAACTCAAGATACCCGGACCAAACGGTATTATCACCGTATCCGGAAGCTTTACCAAAGCAAGGGACTATGAGATCAATGAAGCAGTCGTTGCAGAAGCTGTCCTCTACGGCGAAGAATTCAAAGAGATCCAGAGCAAGGTCAATGACTCAGAGATGCCCGCGTCGAAGAAGGAGATCTCCGACTCTGCTCCTGCGTTCAAGGCCGCCATCGAGACCAAGCCGGTGGAACTTGTGGTAGGCGATGCCTCCAAGACCATTGCCATTGGGACGAACCTGGATCCCAAATAGGAAAGCGCGCTCGTCGAGTTCCTCCGTGAGAATAGGGACATCTTTGCCTGGCAACCTGCCGACATGAAAGGTGTACCTAGGGAACTTGCCGATCACATCTTAAACATTTATTCAAAATGAAAACCAGTGAAACAACCTCTACGACGCTTTGGAGATGAGAAGAGACGTGCCATTGGCAAAGAGATAGCTAGGTTACTTAAGGCCAGATTTATCCGAGAAGTCCTTCACACCCAATGGGTGGCCAATCCTGTACTTGTCCCCAAAAAGGGAACCGCTGAATGTGCGTTGATTACACCGGCTTGAACAAAGTGTAGGGGTTCGTAGCATGGAAAACAAAAAATTTCTACCGCATACAAAACAAACAAGCCAAGATCTATCTACTAGATTGTAGCAACGAGTCGATGGAATAACTCACCCTCGAAGATTCCAAAGTGTTTAACGAGAGCGGATTCTCGTGGGTGATGTAGTCGTACTCTTCCCGATCTCAAGATCGTGTAGACGATCCTTCCGGCGCTGCGTTCCGACATCGCTTCCGCAGTCGGACACTCGTTCGGTACTCGACCAAGACCTTCCTCTCCCTTGTTCCAGCAGGCAGCGGAGGTTGTAGCACTCTCCTCGCGATTCCGGCAGCACGACGGCGTGGTACCGGAAGTAGAGGGGAGATCTCGCAGGGCTTCGCCTTAAGCCGGAGCGAGTATGGTGGACTATGAGAGAGCCCTCAGTGATCTATGGTTTAGACACACCAAGGAGAGGGAGCTTGGCCGGCGGTAGGGCTTGGGGAATCCCAAGTCGGCGGCTAGGGTTTGCCCTAGGCGGCGGCAACAGCAGGAGGTGGTGGCGTCGGCGGCTTGGGGCTAGGGTTTTGCGGAGGCAAGGTGTAGTCTTGGAGGGGCAGCCCTGCCCCTCCTTATATAGGTGGAGGGCGGCGGCCAAGGGGAGGGGAGTCCCTCCCCAACTTGGCTTCCAAGGCCGGCGGTGGAGGGAGAGGGACTTCCTCCCCAAGTAGGTTTCCTACTCTCCCTCCACCAAGCAAAATAGCTGTTTGACTTTTCAAATTGGCGTTTGACTTTTCAAACTAGGATTTGATTTATCCCTTTATTTCGCTCAGCGATGACACCTAGTACATGATGCAACCATTCCAACTTGTTATGACACATTCATGTACCCTTCCCCTCCAGAGTGCCGGACATTCCGGAACCTTCTAGAACATTCCCGATGAAAACACCGGAACCATTCTCCAACCCCGAAACATGACTTTCCTTATATGAATCTTATTCTCCGGACCATTCCGGATCTCCTCGCGATATCCCGGATCCCATCCGAGACTCCGAACAACATTCGGTCTCTTACTCATCATTCCATAACTACTCAACAACGTCGAATCCTTAAGTGTGTCTCCCTACGGTTCGTGAATTATGCGGACATGATCGAGACACTTCTCCGAACAATAACCAATAGAGGAATCTGGAAATTCATATGGCTCCCACATATTTCTACGATTACTTTGCGATCGAATGAACCACTTACATACGATACCAATTTCCCTTTGTCTCATGATAGTTTACTTATCCGAGGTTTTGATCGTCGGTATCTCTGCATACCTAGTTCAACCTCGTTACTGATAAGTACTCTTTTCTCGTTCCCGTGATATGTGATCCCTTGTGAGCCAGTCACATGCTTGCAAGATAATTGGATGACATTCCACCGAGAGGTCCCAGAGTATATCTATCCGTCATATGGATGGACAAATCCCACTCTTGATCCATGTGTCTCAACCAATACTTTCCGAACACTCAATGCCACCTTTATATCCACCCAGTTACGGTGTGGTGTTTGATGTCACCAAAGCATCCTTCCGGTGATGGTGATAAGCATGATCTCATGGTCAAAGGAATTAGGTTACTATGTATCAGAAAGCATATAGCAATTGAACTATTAAAATGACTTGATCTTTATGCTACGCTTATCTATAGGAGTATGTCCATCACATCATTCTCCTAACGATATGATCTTGTTGTTAATAACATCTCAATGTTCATGATAGGGAAACCACAATCATTTATTAACCAACAAGCTAGTATTATGAAGAGGCTTTACTAGGGACTTCAATTTAAGTTTACAAATCACACAAGTATTGAAGCAGCTCAAGGAGATTCTTTCCTCAGCACCCATCCTTGCGGCACCCGAGCCTGGAGAGCCTGTGTTAATTTACATGGCGGCAACCAACCGGGTAATCAGCATCGTCTTCATGGTAGAGCGGAAGGAACCAGGCTATGAGCACGGAGTTCAATGACCAGTTTACTACGTGAGCGAGGTCTTGACGGAGTCCAAGCAGCGTTACCCGCACTACCAAAAAATAGCTTATGGAGTATTCCTCGCTTCTCGGAAGCTGAGGCATTACTTTCAGGAGCACCCAATCACAGTGGTGAGCAAGACTCCACTGTCCGACATTATCAATAACAGCGACGCTACAGGAAGGGTCGCGAAGTGGGGCATTGAACTTGCCGCCTTCGAGATCACCTACAAGAGACGCGACGCTATCAAGTCACAAGCCTTGGCGGATTTTGTTGTAGATTGGACGGAGATGCCAGATGCTACTCCGTTGCCAGAACCAGAGTACTGGGTGATGCACTTTGACGGATCAAAGCTTCTCAACGGCTCGGGGGCTGGTGTATTGCTATAGTCACCAACAGGAGACAAGCTACACTACGTTCTGCAGATCCACTTCGAGGCTACAAACAACATGGCGGAGTATGAAGCACTCATTCACGGACTACGTGTAGCCAAGGATATTGGCATCAAGCGCATAGTTTGCTGTGGAGATTCCGACTTGGTTGCCCAGCAGGTGGCTGGCACCTAGAACGCGCGGAACCCTATGATGGCGGCATATCGAGACGAAGTGGACGAGATAGCCAAGAGCTTCTTGGGTTACGAAGTCAAGTATGTGCCTAGGGAGCAAAACGAGGCGGCTGATCTGCTGTCTAAGCTTGGATCAGGGCGCAAGCGAATTCCGCCAGGAGTTTTCCTAGAGCACCTGCGCACACCATCTGTGAAGGGGGCCGACATCGACAACCCAGATAAAGTTGACTCTTTTGTCAACATGGTGATCAAGGTCCCTCCGGCTTGGACAAAACCGTTCATGGAATACCTCGAACACGGAACTTTGCCCGATGACGAAGTCGAAAGATGGCAAATAGTAAGGAGAGCAAAGGGTTATACCATAATCAATGGGCAACTCTACAAAAGGAGCACTACCGGTGTATACCTAAAGTGTGTTTCCCAGCTAGAAGGTATGGAAATCCTGCGCGAAATCCATCTCGGAGATTACGGGCATCACGCCGCTCCTCGATCGTTGGTCGCGAAAGCCTTCCGGCAAGGATTCTACTGGCTGACCGCGAAGGCGGACGCCGACAAGCTGGTTGAGACATGCATGGGATGCCAGTATTATGCCCGACAACCACATGTTCCTGCTGAAGAATTGCGAACAATACCAAGAACTTGGCCGTTTGCAGTCTGGGGGCTAGACATGGTGGGACCGTTACAGACGACACCTTGTGGGTTTACGCATATGCTTGTAGCAGTTGATAAATTCACCAAATGGATAGAAGCTAAACCCATTAGAAAGCTTGATGGGGCAACTGCCCTCAGGTTTGTCCGGGGTCTAGTGGTGAGATTTGGTCTCCCACATAGCATTATCACCGACAACGGAAGCAACTTGTCACTCGGAGAAGTGGAGGCTTATTGCTGGGAGAAAGGCATCCGACTTGACCTTGCATCTATGGCACACCCACAATCCAATGGTCAGGTTGAGCGAGCCAATGGATTAATCCTGCAGGGAATCAAGCCACGTCTTGAGGCACCGCTACATAGAGCAGCTGGAGCCTGGGCGGAAGAATTGCCATCTGTGCTGTGGAGTTTACGAACTACACCCAACAGATCCACCGGCTACACCCCTTACTTCATGGTATATGGAGCAGAAGCCATCTTGCCTTCCGACATCCTCCACGATACACCAAGAGTTGCCACCTACGACGAGGATGACGCTGAAGAATCCAGACGCCTAGATGTGGACCTTCTCGAGGAGGAGCGCGTTTTGGCATGCCAAAGATCCGCCATCTACCAACAGAAGCTACGCAGCTACCATAGTCGTCGCGTTCGGCATCGCTCGTTTAAAGAGGGGGATTTGGTGCTCCGACTTAAGCAGAAGAAGTCACACAAATTATCCCCACCATGGGAAGGACCGTTCATCATAAGCAAGGCGCTGCTCAATGGGTCTTACTACCTTGTTGACAATCATGAACTAAAGGATAGACCCAACGAGGATCGTAAGTGTAATGACGTGACCCGGATGATGACTACCCGGAGCTTGATCGGCCATGGAACATAGCACAGCTACGTCCTTTTTACACTTAGCATTTTTTATCTAATTGTGTACCTCTTATATGATCAATGAAATAAAGCTCTTTGGTTCACTCATATTTCTAAGTCTTTTACCTCCTTTAGTGTTCATTTTTGGATCATGTAAAACCTTTATGCACAAGATTTGCGTTTGCACTTGTGAAAATTCCGCCTACGGGCGTTAGCTTAAGTTTTCTGGTCTACACATTCTTTGTCGTTTTTATGTGGATTCTGGAGTAGTGACTTTCGGCACTTATTGTTGGTGATTTTGCGTTCAGGTTATTGACGGTGCCATTGGGCATCATCAGCTAAGCGCATGGTTCCGACAACGAGTCTTCCGACTCACGAAAAGTCAAGCATAAGAACCAAAGTAATGGATAAGCCAGCACTTGCTTAAAAAATATATACATGCTGGAAATTAGTTCTTAAGTAGCAGGACATAACAACCAATGTTTTCCGCCTTAAGTTACATCACCAAGTTTTTTCGCGCATACACCAAGGATGAAACAAATATTACATAGTGTTTTTCATTCTTTGGGCGCAGGAGACTTGGAAGCAGCATCGTCACCAGCCGGAGAATCACCCTCAACGTCGGCGCTATGATGAGACTCGGAGGAATCTTCGTTGACGTTGTCGATAGTGTTCATGGGCACGAAGATGTCGATGTCCACCAACTCGGCACAAGATGGCTTCATGATCAATCTCTTTGCCGTCATCGTCAAAGTCGGGGTTACCAGAGGTCACTGTGTCGATGTCGGCACCTTCGTAGTGTGCCTTCACCATTGACAGCGCCATCCTTGCGCCAGCCCGTGCACATGAAGCTTTCCAGCTCATGACACGCTTGGGGGCTCGGCGCAGAATCTCCGAGTACTTCGTCATGGATTCCAAGTCCTTGATGTATATCTGGAGGGACTTGGAAATCTCTTTGGCTTGGGTGATGGCTGTGTTGATAAAGTTGCCGGAAAGAACCATGCATTCCTTGTCCGAAGGAGGCGAGCGGGTTAAACCCATAGGAGCTGCAAATTCCGACAAGGAGCGCATGAGTTCAATAAATTCAAAGTATCCAGACTACATAACTACAAGACGGAGGAAACTTACTGAAGATGCTGGCCTTAGCCTGCCAGAGGGTGTCCGCCAAGGATTCTTTCTCTTGTTGGAGGAGCTTAAACGCCTTGCTGGGGCGTTGGTTTTTCTCATCAGCAGCTTGCTTCTGATCTTTTAAGATCGCAAGCTCCTCCTTCAAGCGATTGATTTCCGTGGAGGCGGAGTCCTGCAGGGCCTTCATGGAATCTTCATGCATTTTTAGCATTTCCTTCCTCTCCTACTTAAGGATCTTGTTCTCGATGTCCAGCTGCTGGATGTGCTTGGACTGCTCGACAATGTCCTTGGCCTTGGCGACATGTTCTGCAAGTCGGAGAAAACAAAGTACACAGTGAGTACTCAGAGAATGTGGGCACAAAAACAAGACGGAATGCGCAAAAAGAAAACAGACTCTTGTTTTTTATGATCTGTTCCTTCAAGATGGCAGTTTTACCCTTTTCGGCTTCAAGATCTGCGCGCATCTTCTGGTACTTGTCGTTGGTCATGCCCCTCCGAGCATTCTCGTTCTGTGGAAAAAAGGAAAAAGTCAAACCGTTGTTTAGTCTGCTTGGAGCACCTAGTCGAAAATTTTCCACCTAGGCGCTCGGGGGCTACAGCGAGAGTTTTTTACTTAGCAATATACTTAGCTTTTCTTTAAGCATCTAGTCGAAGCTAATTCAGTTCTCGATTAGAAGCTTGGGGGCTACAGTATAAAGTTTTTAACCCGGAAAATGCTTAGCTTTTCTTTAAGCATCTAGTCGGAACTAATTCAGTTACAACTAGAGGCTTGGGGGCCACATTATTGAAAATTATAAACACTGCATATGCTAGTCTTAAAGCATCTAGTCGGAATAGTTTGTTCCATCTAAATGCTTGGGCTACAGTGAGAGTTTTTTCTAACTTAGTCACTCTTAGAGCATATAGATGCAAAACCTATGGTTTTCCGTCTACATCCTCGGGGGCTACAGTGGAATACTCATATGAAATGCAAAAGGCAAAGTAAAACTTACAAGTGCAATGATCTTGAGGTTTGTAGTGCTCTCGACTAGCAATTTGCCAAAGGAGATGCTATTTCCTTGCAAGATGTCCGCTTGTCGGAGGAGCTCCTCAATACCACACGACGGAGATGACGGTACTCCTCCAGGAACCAGAGTTGTGTTACTCGACGTGAGCATCGGGTAAACTATCTTCGGAAACTCAAAGGGTTTCTGGGGAGAAGGGGCACCGCTTTTGGTAGAAGTACCAGCTTCCACCACCGCCTTGCCGCCACCGATGGCATCCTTAGCTGGAGCTTCAACCATTTGTTGAGCGGTGCTCTCCTGTGTTGCCTGCTCGCCGACAACAGCGAGTTCGGTAGAGGGGCCAGAGTCCACTTCCATGGCGGAAGGGCATGGTGCCTCCTTAGCTTGTGAGCTTGTCGGGGCAGACGAGGGCTTGACGGCAGTGGTAGCAGGGGCGATGGCGGGAGAGGCGTCGCGATGCAGCATGTCTTTGATATTTCTAGAAGCCCCCAAAGTTTTGGACGTCTTCTTGAGGCTGGTCGTGGCTTTCTTCCTGAGACGTGCAAAATTCATAAGTACAGGAACAAGACAGATAAATAGACAATGTCGGAGAATGAGAAGCTTACACTAGGGGGGGAGCTTTGGCAAAAATCCTGGTGGCTTTTCTCTTTTCCGCCTCCAGGGCAGCGGTAGTATTTTTGGAGGCTCCACCCTCCGTCTTCTTCTTCTTGCCTTCGTCGGCAGCGTCAGAGGTGGAGCTCTTCCGCTTTCGCGCCAACGGGACATCGTTGTCGGACACGACCGTGACTTCCTTCATCTTTGGATCGTAGATTTGGGCAGCCAGGTTGCCCTCATCTAGATCGCTAAGATGTTAAGTGAGAAATCACCGTGTTACATAACATGGTATTGGCAAGACGGAAAAAGTGGAGCATATGTCGTACACGGAAAATAAATACCTACCTTTGGGCACTTGCCTTCTACGAACATGTCGTAGGTGATGGTGAAGCCACGCTTCTTATCCTTCACCTTGACGATGTCCTTTAGGCAGAGCTTGACGGAGTCACTCAAGAAGTTATCCACGGAGATCCGGAGGGTATCCCTTTGATCAGTGGTATACTCGTGCATGAACTTCGCGCGGTGCTGCAGAGGTTGGATTCGCCTAATGAACCAACACATGGCTAGGTCCAAGCCGGTCAAACCTGTATCTACGAACCATTTGATCCGCCTTATTGCGCGAGAAGCGTCGAGGTCGGAGGGAAGGGAGTCATGGGATATCCATGTAGAAACTTCAGCCGCGGCTCCATCCACGAAGTCTGGGTACGTCACTTCTCGGCCCGCCAAAGGAATGTCGGGGCCGTAAAAGTACGTCTGCTACCAGTTCTTGCAGGACTCGTGGCCGACGATGTCGGGGAACCGCCGGCCAGTCGAATCTTGAAGCTTATGGTGCCGCAGTTCCTAAGCTCCTCCTTACTATGTCCAGCTTCACGTTTGACGGTGAAGAAGTACATGAACAAGTCTAACCTAGGCCTTATCCCTAGGTAACCCTCGCAAAGTGCCGCGAAGTTGCTAAGCACTAAGATTCTATTGGGGGAGAGGTTATGGGGTTGGAACTTGTAGTGGTTCAAGACGGAGAGGAAGAAGTGGGAGATGGGCAGGGAAACGCCACGTACCAGCTGAGCCTTGAGGTACACCTTTTCTCCGGCTTGGGGAGAAGGTGTCACCTCGCCGGCCGGCGCCGGCCGGCGCCGCCCGCCAGGCATGCCCCTCCGTAGCAGGGTGGTAACCTTCGGCGACCATCTCCTGGATGTCGCGGTCGGTGATGTCCGAGCCGCGCCAGTCACCCTTATGCGAGTCTGGCTCTTATTCTAGTGGCTCTAGCGCCGCCAGATTGTGGTCGCCGCCGGTGGACTCGATCACCGCCGATGCAGGGATGACCAAGCCCTCTAGGGGCACGACGATGGAGCTCGCCGGCTTCACCGCGGCTTCGCTCGACGTCGCCATCGATGGGGAAGAGCTGCTGCTGGCCATGGAGTGATGGACGGATGTGACTGGCGCAGATGGAAGCTAGGGTTTTCGAGGTTTCTCGCAGAGAGCTTGAGGAGACGTGCGGCTGGAGGAAGAAGACGACGCGAGAAGAATGGGGTAAAAAGTGGAAAATTCCCCATGGCTACTATTTATCATCCTCGGCGTCAAGATTCGTGCAGCTAATCGGACGGTTGCCGCGTAGACGACGTGTTCGCGGACATGCGCGAAAATTTCGCCAGGCCTCCAACCGCCGCCGCCAAAGGTTCGTATCTCCCACGCGGGAAAATTGGATATGATTGCGTTCTCTGCATGTGTGAGTTACGAGGCGTCGCTGATCTAAGCCTACGTCGTCCTAGCTGACACGGGTAGATGAGCCGTCACATCGAAGATTCCGGCATGGACGGATTTAATCCGACTACGGAAGAGTACGATGGAATATTCAACATTTCTCCGGCTTACAAATCGAAGACGGAGAAAACCTTGCAGGGTTCTTTGGGAGGACTACAAGATGTTGCTTGACGATCTGCCGACATCCATCTAGACGGAGCATTCCATGTGAAGAGGCAAGACGACGCAAGATCTCAGAGTTCTCCGGGGGCTACTGTTGGGGATATGCTATATGGGTATCCTTATAGCATGTCTCTTCTCCGGGGGCTACTGTCGGTAGCATGGCCTATGGCCTGCTGGGCGGCCCAGTTAGGTGGATCTAGAAGGGAGGCCCATGCCAGATAAAGGAAGGCTACGGTGGAGTTACCAGCGTACCCGGAGCCTTGGAGTGCAAGATACACAAGACTAGTGATAGACGGTGTAGGACTCTATAACCTGTCCGGCTAGGACTTTTCCCTGTAACCCTAGGACCTGGCGACTATATAAGTCGGGCCTATGGGAGCCTTTTGGACACAATCTCATACGATCATAGATCTACACACACAACCTCGCACAGCGAACCTATCTCTGTAACTCGGCGTATTGCCCTTATAGTGATTTATAGCAGGAGTAGGATTCCGCCACCGTTGTGGGATCTGAACCTGGGTAAGCTGTGTTACCTCGTACCCGTCAACCGTCCGCCTTACCCCACGTCTCTAAACACGCACTGTGAGGACCCCTCCATGGCGTACTCGTCGGCAGTACCACGACAATATCCTCACTTATTTAGGCAAACTCTTCAAACTACAATACGCATTACCCTCTATATACATTATTCAAGCCCTCATCCCTTGGGATGTTGTTCCTTTCTTACTTTCATCTTACTCTAGTGCTTCCTGGAGTTCCGTCCATGATGACGTGAAGTCCTACAACTGCCTTCTGGAGCATAAGAGCATCCAGGAGGTGCGTATTCTTGATTAGAAGTACTGAGAGTGAGATTAGTCATTGAAAAATGACTAGAGTTGGCGTAATCTTCCACCAAATAGTCTGGGTTTTCTGGCAACACTTCCTCATAATAAGTTGGTTCCTTAGCTTTTTCTTGGATCCAGTCATATATATTGGTATAGTAGCTATCAGAATACTCTTCTAAGTTGATTGGATTGGTATTACCCCCATATGGTCCATAAGGCTCTCTATGGTTATAATTGGTCTCTTCTTCGGTACCTGTATCACAAGGTATAGGATTACCTATGGTTTTACCTTGAGATTCTATTTATCATCCATACTTGTTGGGCTCAGGGTTATTTGGGATAACTTTATTCCATTCCTGTTGTTCGGAGTTGTACTTGGTCCATAAATCTTCAGGTGGCTTGAAGTCATTTTGGTAATAGGCATAATTTTCTGAGTTTGGATCATCAAACTCAGTTTCCTCAAACACCTCTCCTGAAGGTATGTATTTGGGATGCCTAGATTCTTTATATAACTTCTTACTATGAGCCATTGCTTTATCAGGATCAGTAAAATCCTCAATGACCGTATCCAGCTCCTAAACTAAGACTTGGTGAGTGTTATGATAAGTGTTTAGCAAAGACCGATAACGATCCATATACTCTACAGCTAGAGTAGGTTCCTCTTGGACTAAGGTAGAGTGATCTAACTCATGCTCCGAGTTTGAGGTTTCATGTGGTGTAATGGTGTGAGTACTACCTTATAGAGCTTGGGATTTTTGTTCTCGGATCATGGTTATGGCTGCTGCTACGGCAATCTGATATGCAGATGACATGCACCTTGCCTCTCCTGCTGGCATTTGTCCCTTAAGTCCTAACTTCTTGGGTAACATGATCATGACACGATATTTAGCTAATACCTGCCCATCATAGTAAGTGTAAATCTTGACCAGAAGTCTTGATTCACATTCCAAACTCCATAGAAGTTGTCAGAGATTGTCTGTCCAATCCCCTCCGTAGTCATCCAACGTCCTGTTCATCACTTGAACATTCCGGGGTGGATATCGAGGTGCCATGTGGAACTGTAGATAAGAAATTATCATCAGACACTTAGAGTTAAAACTCTTGGGTAATTATTGGAATTGCAATCATATAAAAGAGTTATCGCACTAGTAACAAAACAGGATTATCCTCAAGTGAATATCCCTCATATCTCTAGAGAACTCTTTATTATTGCTAGGATGTGTCCTACAAGTTTTACCCATTTACTAGGTTTCCAACCTAAGGTCAAAGCATATGCTCTGATACCAAATGCGGTGACCCAGCATACCACTACATGATGTAGTATACTATAGTCGTTGACATAACACCAATGAAACACCGTTCACTAGTATTACATCCCTCAGAATGGCACAACAGAAACACAGCGGGTCCAATACATGGCTAAAGGTTACAACTCACTCTTTACATAAGATCCAGAGAACACTCTAGGTTAAAGAGAGAGAAGAACGTCTTATGGAGAAGAATCAAAGATAAATAACGCAAGAACAATTATATTATTAAGTCTGGTATTTTGGCTAAGAGGTTGGCACTGCTGCTATCACAACGCACTACAGAAATAGGTTCTTTGGCTAGAGATTATATTCCTATCTAATCAGTAACTTCGTCTTCACTTGAGTTGAGGTATATGCTGTCTTCCTTGTCTTTATTGAAAATCTTTAGCTGAGCATGATAAGTCCTGGAGCATAACTTGATGTAGACATCATTTTAATGGCTTCAGAATCTAGCAAGGGTTAAGAAGATACTTTGAGTACGAGCGTACTCAGCAAGTTCACTAGAAAAGGAGTGTTTGATGCACTATAACTACAGCCACAGACCGTAGGTCGTAGGCAATGCAAGTTTTCATAAACATTTCTTCAAAGGTTGCTTTTATTCTAAAAATCTATGTACGCTAGCCTTCACGGGTTTACCAGAACTTTCATGGAGTTCCTTTCCCGCCACGTTCGCAGATCCTTCCCGGAACAGGGAGTAATAAGTTACAGTTCTTACACTCTATAGAGGTGCGTTACTTTACCCATGAGATATCAACTCTTTATTGCACAACCGGGCAGCTTATTCCCGTCCACAATTCCATGATGTGGGGCCCAGAAGATGATCCAAGCCAATCACCGCCTCCTTCGCGACCTCACATGCCTCCTTGGTGTACACCATGCCCACATAAAGAATTACGGCAATGGTTTATACAAACTGTTAGATGTCAGAACTATTGTGGGACGTTGAGGGTTCCTACCCATATGCTGCATATCCTCTACGAATTACCAATTAATATGCACGCTTCGAGGATAACAGCCACGACCTACACATCCGGCTTCATGCGCGAGGAAGAAGATACAGTTGACTTCTCCGTCCCATTCCAAATCTCATGGTCAACGCGTAATATACGGCGCAAGAATCACTGGCGACATAGGTTGTTAAGTCCTAGGTGATATAGTTATGAACAGTGGTATTCCAACTGTCAGATTTAATAGATTAGCTGATCACCCTGGATCAGTAACCAATAGTTCACATTATTATCGAAAATAGTGTTTTTTAGACCTTTTTCAAATACAGGTGATAACAACGCTGGATTTGTAAAATACTTTACAGAAAATAAACAAAGGACATGAGCAAGTGTGAACTTGCCTTTTGTGATTGCAATATTATGCACTCACGGTCTTCGAGTCAGTATAAGATCCAAAAATCTGAAATCAGCATCATTGGTCTGGTAAGGACTAATGTTTAAAGAAGCAATATGCTTTTATGCATAAGTAATGTGATGCACGTTCTAAGCGCAAATCCCAGGGATAACGTTGTCCTAGGGCTTATATTCCGGAAATGGTTACTTTGAATGTGTGGTTCTTTTGGATAGGTTTCACATTTGTGCTTTTATTAGAGCTTACGAGTGGTTGTGAGCAACACATATGTAGCAACAAAACATATACTTATGAAATACTAGTCAAGATTGCTTATATAATAGTTTTTGTTTGAAGTGGCAAAAAGAATAACCTTCGAAGAAAAGGTTTCTGTTCTAAGGTATAAACAAGCTTTGTGGTTAGTTAGTGGTGGTTGATGTTATTGGTTTTCTCAAATGGTTTGGCTTGAGTTGCTTTATATCTTAACTACTTTAGACCAAAGTTAACTATAAAACATATAGTAATGTGTATTGTATTATATTTAGATTCTTGGAGACTAAAGTTAACTTTAAAACATAGATAGTTTTGAAAGTATAGTACTTATACATTGGCATCTTGTATATATGAAATGTGTTCTTTAAGTTACTTAAGAATGGTCATTCTTTTTACTTGGGGTAATGGTTTCTTGATTCTATATTGGAGTAATATCATTTATCTTTTATAGATGAGTGAGTATTTATAAACCAAGATATACTATTACTTAACTACTTATGGATTTATATAATGTTGTGGTAGTTTTTGGTAATTTGGTGGTTAATATAGAGAGAAAAGGTTTGGTGTATTCATAAGTTGTTCTTTAAGGTTTTTATTATAAATGATAAATATAATAATACATAATTATAGTTTTAAATTATAATTCTTATTTTTCCAAGATTTTTGGTATTTTATTTATATTTTTAATATTTACCATTATTAAAATATGAATTATCAAAGCTTTATTACTTATTAAACTTGTATTAAATAATATTTACTTAAATAATCATCATAATAATATTTGATAATAAGTTTAAGTTGTAGATTTTATTTTTCTACAAATTTTCATATATTATACATATTTTTCTGAATTGAAAATCAAAAGTTATTAATTAAATAAGATTTAATCATTTATTTGATTTCTGGAATATTATTAATTGAGTTATAACATTTTATTTATATCTTAGCAAAAAATACTTTTTACACCACATCTAGAGCTAGCCCCAGTCACTGATTAGTGGGGCCAGTGACTACCTCCACACACTGTGTAAAGAAAATCCATTTATTACTCACCCTGCCTTGACCCCCAGTCAATGACATATGGACCCAAGGCCATGTCATCAACCACGCGGGCAAATACCGGTCAAACGAGCTGACGTGGTTCGATCATGACGTAACGATGGCGTCAGCACCACCGCCGCCGCCAGAGGTTGGTCGCCGACGATGATCTACTGCGCCCTAGCAAGCGAGATAAGCCTAGTTCGAATAAGCGCAACCTACTGAACCTAAGAGTGGCAGCGCCGCTCGGAAATAGTCATCGGAGCTTCAGCTCCGACGAGCTCCGACGGTGACCGGCGGTGGTACAAGGTGAATCGATGATTTACAACAAGATCCGGCGATTGAATGTTGCTGGAAGGTTTAGGAACTCACCCTGATGCTGATGGAGGGGTCGAGGAGGCTTGGGGAGGCGTGACGACGACGAATCGACGGTAATGGCCACGGAGGCCAAGGAAAGGGAACGCTTGATTTCACATGATTCCCGGCGAGCGGGCCTCCGTGCTTGGTACTAGATGGTTCAGTCCACGACGGCGCGTCTAATGGTGTCTTTCACGAGGCAAGGGGTGGTCAGAGTTGGCCGGGATGATGAACTCCGACGAGCTAGGTTTTTGGGTGCAGGAAGGAAGTGAATCTAGGGAGCGAGATTGTGGATGAGGACGAGCAGGGTTGTCGCGGTGGCCTTCTTATCCTCTCCTGGCAACGACGGCGTTGATCTTGGCACAACGACGACGATGACGGCATCGGGCGGCGGCGAGCTCCGCCAGCGAGCTATCTGTGTGCGTGACGATGACGACGATGGTTGTTTTGTGGATAACCCCCTGGCTATTCTTTCGTCTCAACCCGCGGTTCTCTCCTGACCCCACTTGTCAGTCACAGATAGAAAAGAACTGGGCTGGTTACTGGGATGTTGTGGGCTGCATTGGGGCGTCAAATAGGTGTAGGGGTGTTGGGCCATGGCCAGGCAGTGTTTTTATTTGTTTTATACTTTTTCTATTTTCTGTTTTCTTATTCAGATTTGAATTTGATTTATATTTTGAACTTTTCTTTGTATGATTTATTTTCTGTATATTTGCAACAATGCTAAAACATATTTGGTATCCTTTGTGAACTTTTATCATTTCATCTTTTTGTATTTCTTTTATTTACTCAATATGAATCCCTTTTTTAATAGTTTGTAGGAACTTTTCTTATTATTTTTCTCTCCTATTTAGGTTAGTGATTTCTTGAATTATATATTATTATTTGTTTATAAACTTAACTCTAGTTGGCTCATAGTTTGAATAGAAACTTTTATATGTGTAATGGTCCTATACCATTATTTCATGCATGAAATATAAAAGACCTTGATATAGTTATTACTACTCCCATTGATTTGGAAAATGATAATGTATATATTCTATTGTAATAAACAAAGAGATTTAAGGTTTTGTATTATGCATATCTACCCTAAGGTTTAGGGTCTTTAATACCTTTAGACTCCTTTATGGATGTGGTTAAAGATTCAATAGCTAAACATATTATTTTCTGTTTGGGAAATTTGATAGCATCACCTTTAGTACTAGAAAGTTATATCTAGAATGTTTTATGGAAAAGAATTGATAAAGATACTCCTAAGCACAAATAATTATGATAGTTGGAATAAACAGAGATGTGCTTATGGGATTTATTTTATGGAATGTGCCTATCAAGTGATATAGTTATAAGATGGAAAATTCTTAATATGAAATGGATATTATACTTGGTTTTAAGATTTAGAGTTGATTGTTTACCAACAATTATTATCCTCCATAATTCCTAACTCTAGACTTCTTATTAAGGAATTCCTTTCCTAGATATACTACTTCTTCATATCCATCATCATGTTTAGTATGATGAGCTTACTAATTAAAATATTCTTATTCATATATAATTCTTCTAAACTCATGGATAAATCCAATGAGTTTGATACAAAGGCATTTTATAATTTGTGCATATCCTTGCTTGGTTGTATTTACTATTCTATTGTTGATAATCTTCCATCCAACCACTAGTTCCTTCAAACTCTTCTTACAATCACCCTTAATCCTCCGTCACTAATCTTTCTCTAAAGTTGACTATCCTTAAAGATGAATAACACCACTTCTATGACTCTATGCTATACTAGCTTTAGTTGAATAATATCCTCTTATATTCACTTTACTCTAATAATTCACACTTCAATCCCTAAATTATATTTATGTGGTTTGCAATGAGTACTCTATGATCATTAGAATCCTTTGATCATTATGGCTTAGGTTTCCAGTGTAGGGTTTCGTATCATGGAAAACAAAAAAATTCTACCGCATACAAACAAACAAGCCAAGATCTATCTACTAGATTGTAGCAACGAGTCGATGGAATAACTCACCCTCGAAGATTCCAAAGTGTTTAACGAGAGCGGATTCTCGTGGGTGATGTAGTCGTACTGTTACCGATCTCAAGATCGCGTAGACGATCCTTCCGGCTCTGCGTTCCGGCAGCGCTCCCGCAGTCAGTCACACGTTCGGTACTCGACGAAGACCTTCCTCTCCCTTGTTCCAGCAGACAGCGAAGGTTGTAGCACTCTCCTCACGATTCCGGAAGCACAACGGCGTGGTACCGAAAGTAGAGGGGAGATCTCGCAGGGCTTCGCCTTAAGCCGGAGCGAGTATGGTGGACTATGAGGGAGATCCTCGGCAATCTAGGGTTTAGACGCACCGAGGAGGAGGCTTAGCCGGCGGCTAGGGTTAGCTAGGTGGCGGCGGCTTGCCCTAGGCGGCGGTGGCAGCAGGAGGTGGCGGCGCCAGGCTAGGGTTTTGGGGTAGAGGTGTTGGGTACTAGGAGGGGCAGCCCTGCCCCTCCTTATATAGGTGGAGGGGGCGCGCCAGGGGAGGGGAGTCCCTCCCCAACTCGGTTTCCCAAGGGGGCCGGCGATGGAGGGGAGGAACTCCTCCCCAAATAGGTTTCCTACTTCCCCTCCACCTTCCAAAATAGCCGTTTGACTTTTCAAATTGGCGTTTGACTTTTCAAACTAGGATTTGATTAAACCCTTTATTTCGTTCAGCGATGACACCTAGTACATGATGCAATCATTCCAACTTGGTATGATACATTCATGTACCCTTCCCCTCCGGAGTGTCGGACATCCCGGAACCTTCTAGAACATTCCCGATGAAAACACCGGAACCATTCTCCAACCCCGAAACAGGACTTTCCTTATATGAATCTTATTCTCCGGACCATTCTGGATCTCCTCGTGATATCTCGGATCGCATCCGAGACTCCGAACAACATTCGGTCTCTTACCCATCATTCCATAACTACTCAAACAACGTCGAATCCTTAAGTGTGTCTGCCTACGGTTCGTGAACTATGCGGACATGATCGAGACACTTCTCCGAACAATAACCAATAGAGGAATCTGGAAATTCATATGGCTCCCACATATTTCTACGATTACTTTGCGATCGAATGAACCACTTATATACGATACCAATTTCCCTTTTTCTAACGATAGTTTACTTATCCGAGGTTATGATCGTCGGTATCTCTGCATACCGAGTTCAACCTCGTCACTGATAAGTACTCTTTTCTCGTTCCCGTGATATGTGATCCCTTGCGAGCCAGTCACATGCTTGCAAGCTAATTGGATGACATTCCACCGAGAGGGCCCAGAGTATATCTATCCGTCATATGGATGGACAAATCCCACTCTTGATCCATGTGTCTCAACCAATACTTTCCGAACACTCAATGCCACCTTTATAGCCACCCAGTTACGGTGTGGTGTTTGATGTCATCAAAGTATCCTTCCGGTGAAGGTGATATGCATGATCTCATGGTCGAAGGAATTAGGTTACTATGTATCAGAAAGCATATAGCAATTGAACTATTAAAATGACTTGATCTTTATGCTACACTTATCTATAGCAGTATGTCCACCATATCATTCTCCTAACGATATGATCTTGTTGTTAATAACATCTCAATGTTCATGATAGGGAAACCACAATCATTTATTTACCAACAAGCTAGTATTTATAAAGAGGCTTTACTAGGGACTCTATTTTAGTTTACAAATCACACAAGTATTAATGTTTCCTTGTTAATACTATTATATCATGAATGTAAACATTTATCATAAACACAAAGATATAATAATAACTATATTTATTATTGCCTCTAGGGCATATCTCCAACATCCAGTTGGCTAATCAAGACCATTATCAATACAACCTTGTAGTTGTATTGAAATTATCTTCTGTTTAGCTCTATTGGATTAAGAGATATAAATCATTAACTATACATACTTGATCCAATAGGACTACTCCTAGTAACTATCTCCAGACTTCATCCTTGTAATCTTCTTTTCTATCAAGGAAGGATTTAGCTCCATCAACTATCTTATTGATTGGATTCTTTTCAATCATTCTTATCAAATAAATGACATCTGAAACTAGCATCACTATTCACCTCTTCTCGGTTGTTTCTTTGTAGACACTTAGTTGTAGGCTGTGTTAAGAACAAATACTTGATAGGTTAAGCATGGATGAATCAATAGTTGATTTCTCAACATTGATGAATAACATACATGGACATATAACTCAACAGAGATGATAAGAATTGATATGGAAAGAAAGATATAGGGTGAATGATCTAAACTCAGTTTCTCTCCTACCCAATCTTATTTCAGAAGTAAGGTTAGATATTACCATGATACTCGATGAGGTTGAGATATAGTTGTTACATTTTTGTTATTTGTGTTATATCCTTAAATTGGTACTCATGAGTGATTATAATGGATACTATGATATGATCACCTAAAGATCAGATATAAAACATAATGTATTAAGTTTTATCTTTTATTTCATTTGATCTACCCTTAGGTTAAATCTCCCTTACCCAAAGTAAGGTTTTAGCAAAGTCCTATTGAAACTTATCGCAGTCAACTTGATGATCTACTTCTTATTCCATCAAGTTAAGAGAAGCTTCAATCACCTTGACAAGTTTTGTTTAAAAGCGTGAAATTTATTCGGATTTTCTATGCATGACTGTACTGCACATATCTGGGTTCAGCTTATTTCTAAGCTCTAATGCTAGGATGTTTCAATTTTTTTTGATAAAACACACCGGGGAATCCACCAAGTCCAGGAGCATTATTGTGTTCCATCTGAGAAATAGCCACAAAAGACCTCTTCCTCAGTGAAAACAGTCATAAGAATAACATTCTCTTATGTGATAGTTGTGGTATATCATCCACCCGTTCCTCCATCACAGAGAAAGAGGTATGATGCGGCTCCCAAAAAGTTTTTTTTTAATATTACGCAATGTACACTTTATGATTGTCTTCACCTTCAATCGTTCCTTCGTCTTGATCAAGTTGAAAAAACTTTTTCTATGTTTATCATTAGTGATGAGATGAAAATATATATTATTGTTCCCTCCTTCCTGGATGTGTTTTACCTTAGCGTGTTGAGATCATTTGGTCTCCTCATCATGTGGAAATTTAGAAATGCTTTCATTTCGCTTCACTTAGTAATTGTTTCGTTAAAGGCTTTCAGCTCTGACATCCAACAAATCAATAATAGTTAGTAATCGTTTCTTTTCTTTTTTTTAATAATTTTCACATAAATATTTTGTCCATCCTCAAAAGAAGGGCCTCAAATGTCTTACTTTTTTTTATTTTGCCAAATCTGAAAAGGTGAACTATCATTTGATACTCCCTTTGGCGTAAAAAGTAATTCAAAGATTTGTCTAAATTTGAACATATCTACACCATATTTGCTAGATACATGAAAACTACGACAAATCGTGGGACATCATTTTCCGGATAGAAGATCTGTCTAAGGAGAGAGCTTCCTCGCGAGCCAGCCAGTCAGCACAAAACCATACACGATTGGAGCGCTACTCACCTCAAAGTTAACCTACCTACCTCCGGCCTGCGTAACATCACTAATATCTGAACCACATGGAACACATGCGCGCATATTTGTGCTTGATTTCATCTCGGCCGCTCCGTGTCGTGCACGCACACGAGCCGTGCCGTCGCACTCCATGCTTTCCAGACCATATCATAGCGGCGGCTGCTAGCTGCTAGCTGCTGTACATGTACGACGACAGTATACGATCCAAAATCAAACTCCCTCTTCGAACACTATAACCGACAGGGGTCACAGAGCACGGGACTTGCGTACACTAGTGGAAACGCGGGCTTTTGTTGATCCCGAAAATGGGCTTTAACACCGGTTCTTCTACGAACCGGTGTTAAAGGGGGGGCCGTACCAGCGTGGCCTCTGCGGCATTAAAGGAGCCCCTCCTTTAACACCGGTTCGTGCCACGAACCGGTGTTAAAGGTCCCTCCACCCAGTGGCCCGCGCACCCCCCCCCTTTAACACCGGTTCGTGGCACGAACCGGTGTTAAAGGGGTGGGGGCTATATAAGACACCACCCCAGCCCACACACACCCCACTCTTCCATTTTTTCACATTTTGGAGCCTAGCAAGAGGGTGTGAAGAGTGCTAGTTTGTGTTTTTTTCATATGCACTAGAGGTGTTCGGTGAAATGCCCGAGAGCTCAAAATAAGCTTTCTTGTTGCTCTTTCCGTCTCAGTCGAGGTCGGCAACTATAGTTTCATGTGTCATTGATGTACTATATATATAAATGGTCATCTCCGTATTATTTTTTGATATATACTACATATTAATGCAGATGAATCGGCAATGGATGTACGGTGACCGCCGCACTTCCGAGTACATTACGGGCCTCCAAAATTTCATCGTTGTGGCTAATGCAAACCGTGGTCACAATGGTTTCATGTGTTGTCCGTGTGTTCACTGTCAGAACAAGAAAGACTACTCAAATACCAGAACCATTCACGCCCACCTGCTTCGATCTGGTTTCATGCCCAGCTATAATTGTTGGACCAAGCACGGAGAAAAAGGGGTTGTGATGGAAGACAACGAAGAAGAAGAGGATGATGAAAACTATCATAATATGTATCCTGAATATGATGATACTGCAACGGGGGTAGATAATGAAGATCAAGAGGGAGCAGATGGGCCCGCTGATGACGATCTTGGTCGGGCCATTACTGATGCAAAGGAAGAATGTGAAACTGAACAGGAGAAGGAGAAGCTGGAGCAGATGTTAAAGGATCACAAAACATTGTTGTATCCAACTTGCGAAGATGGCCACAAAAAGCTAGGTGCCACACTGGATTTGCTGCAATGGAAGGCAGAGAATGGTGTGACTGACAGCGCATTTTCAAAGTTGTTGGTAAAAATGAAGAATCTTCTTCCAAGAAATAATGAGTTGCCTGACAGTACATACCAAGCAAAGAAGGTTGTCTGCCCTCTAGGATTAGACGTGCAGAAGATACATGCCTGCATTAATGACTGCATCCTCTACCGCGGTGAGAAGTACGAGAATTTGGATGCATGCCCGGTATGCACTGCACTGCGGTATAAGATCAGACGAGACGATCCTGGCGATGTTGAGGGCGAGGCCCCTAGGAAGAAGGTTCCCGCCAAGGTTATGTGGTATGCTCCTATAATACCACGGTTAAAACGTCTCTTCAGAAATAAAGAGCATGCCAAGTTGTTGCGATGGCACATGGAAGACCGTAAGAAAGACGCGATGTTGAGACACCCCGCTGATGGGTCACAGTGGAGAAAAGTCGAGCGAGAGTACCCGGACTTTGCACGTGACGCAAGGAACTTAAGGTTTGGTCTAAGTACAGACGGCATGAATCCTTTTGGTGAGCAGAGCTGCAGTCACAGCACCTGGCCTGTGACCCTATGTATCTATAACCTTCCTCCTTGGTTGTGTATGAAGAGGAAGTTCATTATGATGCCAGTGCTCATCCAAGGCCCGAGGCAACCCGGCAACGACATTGATGTGTACCTAAGGCCATTAGTTGAAGAACTTTTACAGCTGTGGGCCAAACCAGGTGTACGTATGTGGGATGAGCACAAAGGGGAGCCATTTGACCTACGAGCATTGCTTTTCGTAACCATCAATGATTGGCCTGCTCTTAGTAACATTTCAGGGCAGACAAACAAGGGATACAATGCATGCACACACTGTTTAGATGATACTGAAAGTGTATATTTGGATAAATGTAAGAAGGTTGTGTACCTAGGGTATCGCCGATTTCTTCCGAACCTGCATCCAGTAAGAAAGAAAGGCAAGCATTTCAAACGTCTGGCAGAACCCCGGAGGAAGCCTGTCCTCCGTACCGGTGAGGAGGTATTTGGTATGGTCAAGGACCTAGAAGTAATCTTTGGAAAAGGTCCTGGCAGTCTATCTGTTCCGAATGACGATGCCGGACACGCGCCCATGTGGAAGAAGCAATCTATATTTTGGGACCTACCCTATTGGAAAGTCTTAGAGGTCCGCTCTTCAATCGACGTGATGCACGTGACGAAGAATGTTTGCGTGAACCTGCTAGGCTTTCTAGGAGTGTATGGGAAGACAAAAGATACACCGGAAGCACGACAAGACCAGCAACGTCTGAAGGCCCCTGAAGAGCCTATGCATCCTGAGAACGAGAAGGGTAAACGATGCCACTTAACTCCTGCCAGCTACGCTCTTACCAAAGCAGAGAAGGAAATCTTTTTTGAATGTCTGAGCAGTATCAAGGTCCCGTCTGGCTTCTCGTCGAATATAAAGGGAATAATAAATATGGCAGAGAAAAAATTCCAAAACCTGAAGTCTCATGACTGCCACGTGATTATGACACAATTGCTTCCGATTGCATTGAGGGGGCTTCTACCTGAAAATGTTCGAGTACCCATTGTGAAGCTATGTGCATTCCTCAATGCAATATCTCAGAAGGTAATCGATCCAGAAAGCCTACCAGGGTTACAAACAGATGTGGCCCAATGTCTTGTCAGCTTTGAGTTGGTGTTCCCACCATCCTTCTTCAATATTATGACGCATCTCCTGGTTCACCTAGTAGAAGAGATTGCCATTCTCGGTCCTGTATTTCTACACAATATGTTCCCCTTTGAGAGGTACATGGGAGTCTTAAAGAAATATGTTCATAACCGTGCTAGGCCAGAAGGAAGCATCTCCAAGGGCTATGTAACAGAGGAGGTCATTGAGTTCTGTGTTGATTTTATTCCTGACCTTAAGGCGATTGGTGTTCCAGAATCACGACATGAGGGGAGACTGCGTGGAAAAGGCACCCTAGGATGTAAAGCAATGATATGTAGGGACGGGCATTCTCTCAATCAAGCACACTACACGGTTTTACAAAGATCTATCTTGGTTGCCCCGTATATCAATGAACACAAGAATTTAATACGCCTCAAACACCCGGGGCAGTCTGATGAATGGATTATAAGTGAACACATGGCGAGTTTTGGCGGCTGGCTGCAAAGACTTCTCACGAATAACACCACTATTGGGGATCAGCTGTACTTGTTGGCCAGGACACCGTCTTCGACTGTATGTACTTTCCAAGGGTACGAGATAAATGGGAATACATTTTACACGATAGGCCAAGATAAAAAGAGCACCAACCAAAACAGTGGTGTCCGCTTCGATGCAGCAGAAGACAATGGGCAAAAGACCACGTATTATGGGTTCATAGAGGAGATATGGGAACTTGACTATGGACCTAATTTTAAGGTCCCCTTGTTTCGATGCAAATGGGTCAAGCTAACAGGAGGAGGGGTTGAGGTAGACAAGAAGTACGGAATGACAACGGTGGATCTCAACAATCTTATGAAGAACTTAGACGAACCATTCGTCCTAGCCAATGATGTGGCTCAGGTTTTCTATGTGAAGGACATGTCCTCCAGACCAAAAAAAAGAAAAAATATGCAAACGAATACATCATATGATGAGCCAAAGCGTCACATAGTTCTTTCAGGGAAAAGAAACATCGTGGGAATCGAGGACAAGACAGACATGTCAGAAGATTATAATAAGTTTGATGAAATTCCGCCCTTCACAGTGAAAACTGACCCAAGCATTCCGTTAAGTAAAGAAGATGCTCCATGGTTACGACTGAAGCGATCATAAGGAAGGGCATATGCCAAGAAGTTCATGCTCATATTATGTAACTCTAGTTCATGTTTTTAATACATGTCTTGAGTGTTAGTCATGTTTTGTGGATGGACCGGGAGTATGAGAAGAAGTTGTCCCGAATCGTACTTACCATTAAGATCTGATCTCCAAACGTGCGCGGTCACATATTAGGGAGTGCCTCTATGACCAGTTTCTCGGAGATGCCGGAGGACTGGGCTCCGTCGGCATCTCCCTGAAACTGGCCGTAGTGGTGTCCCTGCTCTCGAAAACCATCTTGCAGCTTTGTAACTTGTCTAACTAGATCAATACACCAGGGAGCTAACTAATTTCACATATTAGGGAGTGCCTCTATGACCAGTTTCTCGGAGATGCCGGAGGACTGGGCTCCGTCGGCATCTCCCTGAAACTGGCCGTAGTGGTGTCCCTGCCTCAAACTGGCTGGAGGACTGGACTCACAAGGATGCCTATTTATAGTACAAGCAGCTCGACATAGTGTTGACACTTACAAAATAATGTCGACACTCACCCCTATTATTAGTCCCGGTTGGTGTCTCCAACCGGGACTAAAGGTTCATCTTTAGTCCCGGTTGGTGACACCATCCGGGACAAGGTACACGCCGCACGACATAATGTCGACATGCACTCACCTCTATTATTAGTGCTGACTCGTGTTTTGTCCCGGTTGGTGTCTCCAACCGGGACTAAAGGTTCATCTTTAGTCCCGGTTGGTGTCTCCAACCGGGACTAAAGGTTCATCCCGCCATTTTTTCCCGCCATTTTTCTTCCCGCCATTTTTCTTCCCGCCATTTTTCTTCCCGCCAGTTCTTCCCGCCATTTTTCTTCCCGCCATTTTTCTTCCCGCCAGTTCTTCCCTCCAGTTCTTCCCGCTAGTTCACTATATATATATGTAGGGGGTTGGCCTCCATTGTCATTGCACATCTCTAGACTCATATCTGCAACCTCATCACTCTTTCCCATGGCTTCCACCGTAGCACTAACCCCCAGGGAGGCGGAGGCGCTTTGCGCCTCGAACTACCCCTGCCCGCCGGGCTACTGTGTCCCCGTCGGCTGGATGCTGAGCGTCGGAGGTGTGCCGGTTCCTCCTGTCCCTCTAGGTGTGGCGCGCCGGATGGCCATCACGAACCACTACTACTTCGAGCTCACGCCGGAGCAGCGGAGGAATCCCAGATGGCATCCCGACTATTTCTCTACTTGGGAAGCCTTCTTCGTGGATCGGCATGAGAGGGCGCTCGCCAGGCACGAGGAGGACGGCCCACCTCCTCCTAACTTCAACGAGGCCGGCCGTCGGCTATGGTGGCGCGTTCGGACTCTCCAGAGCGTCATGGCCTATGACACTGCCGCCGACTCTAACCCCCGTCTGCGCTACCCTCAAGTCCAGCCCACGCGCTACCCTCAAGTCCAGCCCACGCGTACTCTCCAGAGGTTCAATTACGGTGACCCCGACGACGACAGCGATGACGGCGGCGGCGAGTACGACGACTACAGTGGCGAGTATTACAGGTGTAGGCAGGAGCATGACTAAATCACTCCAACATTCCGAAACAAGTTCGGCCGATTGTTACTTAATCTGGCCATGTATCTTGATTTTCAGTTCTTTTATGTATCTTAATTTTCAGTTCCAGTTCGGCCGATTGTTACTTAATCTGGCCATGTATCTTAATTTTTAGTTCTTTTATATATCTTAAAAAAGCACCTTTAATGCATGAAATAAGTGTTTATTTATTTTAGAAAATTTCATGTAAAGTAAATATAAAAATCATTTACATGAATGGATAGATATTATTTTTATGAAAATTATGATATATTATTCATATTTTTCTGAGTTGAAATGAAAAAGATATGAATTTTCTAAATTCATATCATATTTTTTGAATTAAAAAAGCCCCTTTAATGCATGAAATAAGTGTTTATTTATTTTAAAAAATTTCATGTAAAGTAAATATAAAAATCATTTACATTAATGGATAGATATTATTTTTCTGAAAATTATGATATATTATTCATATTTTTCTGAGTTGAAATGAAAAAGATATGAATTTTCTAAATTCATATCATATTTTTTGAATTAAAAAAGCCCCTTTAATGCATGAAATAAGTGTTTATTTATTTTAAAAAATTTCATGTAAAGTAAATATAAAATTATTTACATGAATGGATAGATATTATTTTTCTGAAAATTATGATATATTATTCATATTTTGAATTAAAAAAGCCCCTGAATTAAAAAAGCCCCTGAAATAAATGCGCGCGGGAAAACACCCCCCCTTTAACACCGGTTCGTGGCTGGAACCGGTGTTAAAGGGGGGGGGGCGTTTCCCGCGCGCATTTATTACCCCCCCCCTTTAACACCGGTTCGTGGCTGGAACCGGTGTTTATTTATTTTAGAAAATTTCATGTAAAGTAAATATAAAAATCATTTACATGAATGGATAGATATTATTTTTATGAAAATTATGATATATTATTCATATTTTTCTGAGTTGAAATGAAAAAGATATGAATTTTCTAAATTCATATCATATTTTTTGAATTAAAAAAGCCCCTTTAATGCATGAAATAAGTGTTTATTTATTTTAAAAAATTTCATGTAAAGTAAATATAAAAATCATTTACATTAATGGATAGATATTATTTTTCTGAAAATTATGATATATTATTCATATTTTTCTGAGTTGAAATGAAAAAGATATGAATTTTCTAAATTCATATCATATTTTTTGAATTAAAAAAGCCCCTTTAATGCATGAAATAAGTGTTTATTTATTTTAAAAAATTTCATGTAAAGTAAATATAAAATTATTTACATGAATGGATAGATATTATTTTTCTGAAAATTATGATATATTATTCATATTTTGAATTAAAAAAGCCCCTGAATTAAAAAAGCCCCTGAAATAAATGCGCGCGGGAAAACACCCCCCCTTTAACACCGGTTCGTGGCTGGAACCGGTGTTAAAGGGGGGGGGGGGCGTTTCCCGCGCGCATTTATTACCCCCCCTTTAACACCGGTTCGTGGCTGGAACCGGTGTTAAAGGGGGGGTAATAAATGCGCGCGGGAAACGCCCCCCCCCTTTAACACCGGTTCCAGCCACGAACCGGTGTTAAAGGGGGGGGGGTATTTATTTCACCTTCCTCCCCTTATTCCTCCCACGCACAGCCAGATCGATCGAGCGCCGCCCCCGACGCGCCGCCGCCGCCCCCGACGCGCCGTCTCGCCGCCGCCGACGCGCCGTCTCGCCGCCGCCGACGCGCCGTCTCGCCGCCGCCGCTCGAGGTTCGCCGCCCCCGACGCTCTCTTCCCCTCCTTCGTTCGGCGCGCCTGCTCCGGCCGCGCCCGGCCGGCCCTCCCCCGCCGGCAGGCAGCACCGCGCACCACCGGCGACGGCCCGGCCGGCCCTCCCCCGCCGGCAGGCAGCACCGCGCACCACATGCTTCCACACTCTGCACGTCGCCGCCCCTCTCCGCCCCGACCCCGCCGCCGGAGCTGCGCGCGACCCCGCCGCATCCACCACCGCCCGCGACCGGCCCCCGACCCGCTCCGCCGTCCGCCTTCACGTCCCCGACGCCGGCCGCCGCGTCCCTGCGCCCCGTGCGCCCCCAGCGAGCTCGCCCCGGCCGTGCGCTTCCCCGCCCCGTTCCACCTCCGGCCAGCGCCCGTCCGCCTGCCGACCGCGCCGCCGGCGCCGCCTCAGGCCGCCTCCACCTCGCCCCAGAGCTCCTCGCCCCGGCCGCGTCCCCCGTCCCCGTCGCTTGGGCTCGCCGGCCACCCTCCACCCCTCTGCTGGCGCCCTCCGGAGCCGTCAAGCACGCGCGGACCCGCCCTCAACCGACCTGCCCCCACTCCTTCCCCGGCCCTGCGAGCGCCGCCATGTCCGCGACCGTCGACCGTCGCCCTGTGGCCGTCCCCTTGTTCCGGCGCCTCCCTCCCACTCACTGGCGGAGCTTGGGCCACTATTGGGGGGCAAATGGGCCAAATATACGTTATTTTTACCCAAAATTTGTCAAATATGAAGGGATATTAGGAAAAAAATTCTTGGGCTGGGGGGGCGGCGGCCCCCCCTGAACTGTGCATAGCTCCGCCAGTCCCAGGGCCCGTCTTCCTTGGTCGTGCCCCTTTTGGCAGGAGCTCCGCTGCCCCGGCCATGGCGCGCGGCGCCCTCCTCTGGAACCGCCTCCGGGCCTCGCGACTCCGACGATCTAGGCCTTAATCCTTGCACATGTGAATTAGAAGCATGTGGAGTAAAAATAAAATAGCTTATAGCAAAGATATTATAATAGGCCACGCCTAAACCCTAACTGACCACCTCGCTCTCTTCCCCGTGCAGGAGCGTCTCGCCGCCGCCGCTTCGGAGCTCATAGGCCACGCCTAAACGCCGCTAGCACCGCCGCCCGACGAGACCGCCGCATCCGTGTCTGCCTCGCCGTCGCCCTCGCCCACACCACCCTCGTCGTCGCCCTCGCCGTCGCCATCCCGCGGGATATAAGTAAGGGCATGTTTGATTCAAAGGATTTGTATAGGAAATTTGTAGGATTAAATCCTATAGGAAATTTGTAGGATTAAATCCGATAGGAAATCCTATAGGAAATTATGCATGTTTGATTCAAAGGATTTGTATTGTATGTGTATTGTATATGCATGTGTATATTTTGTGCCACGCCGACGACCACCGCCACCATTATGCCGTCGACCCTGACCTCCTATGTCCTCGCTGAGCCTACACACGCGTCGAGGGTGTGTCGCCCATGTTAGGTAGACCATCACGTCGTGCTGGTTCGAACGCACACCCCCACGCACCCCGGCCCCGCTCTCGCCCTAGCGTCGCCACCTCTCGTTGTCAATATAGCATTATAATAACCATGCTATGTTAATCAACTTTGATGACAAGTTAATTAGAAGAAGTAAATGTACCCTCTCATATGAGTCCGGGGTTTCTCCGAATTAGGGTTTGAAATGACCAAGCATGTATTAGGGTTACATTTCAATACTTTTAACCTGTCATATCATCGTCCTTGCTTGAGCATTTCAATAGATGTATTACTGATATTTCTGTGATAATATTATTGTTTTAGAAACTATGGATCCACTTAGTAGAAACCTTGAAGAAGAAGAAATAATGGAGAACATTATTGATGAGGACACCTCACAATATCTGAACTTGGAGGGACATGACGACGACAGCTCAAGTACTAGTCATGGAGAAGATGAAGACTCCGGTGAACGCAATTTAATGGTTACAAAGTCCGGCGAGGTATATGCATTGATTAAGCCTCAGCTGAACTCCACCAACAATCTTCTTCTACATGTATTAATTAACGCTTCTTTCTTCTTTTAGCCCTCTGGATCGACCAGCCAGCAACCATCTTCTTCTACGAAAAAGAGCAAGCGAGGCGCGAGCCAGCGGTTGAAAGATCGTGCAAAGTTCACGATCGAAGCAGTCCGTGTTGATGGCAGGCCGATGGAGCCCAAGAAGGCCGCAGACAAATTTATACGTCAGGCTGGAGTTCTTGTTAGGGACCAAATCCCAATCACAATTGAAAATTGGAATAAGCCAAAGAAGGGCGACGGTACCTTTGTCGATGACAGATCCAAAGAAACGCTTTGGAATTCGTTGTTGGTAAATTTCACCCTTCCGCCAGAGGAGGATGAAAACAACCCGGTTATAGAGAACAAGGTCAAAGAGTGGACTCTAAAGAAGATGGCTGATGCTTTCCGCAACTGGAAGACAAAATTGAACAAATTTGTCAAAGCTGGCGAGACTCCAAATTTCGAAGACGCATATTATGCGAAGATAAGACCTCACTGGCCCGAATTTAAGACATATAAAGAAAGTGCTATAGCTAAAAAGAGGTCAAAAACCAATACGCTTAATGCCCTGAAGAAGGAATATCACCAGAGGACGGGGTCAGGTGGCTACATATCTCAGAGGCCTAAGTGGGAGGAAGCTGAGAGGGCCCTGCGCGAGAGAGGGACCACACCCCAGACAGATGGGTGGGACCTACGTGCAAAGACTTGGTTCTACGGAATCGGGGCAAGGTTGGACCCAGAAACAGGATTGTGTATCTTCCCAACCATCCTTGCCAAACCCGTCACTGAACTCATCACGGCATACGAGGAAACATCCGCCGGGACCTTCCATCCCGACAGAGAGAATGACCAGCTCACACGCGCCATCGGTAAAAAAGAACACTCTGGACATGCACGAGGCACAGGGGGTATGACGTGGAAGGATGGGTTTGCCGACTGGAGCGACTCTTACAGATGGCGCGGCAGAAAAGAAAAAGAGCGTACAGATCGGATGACACAGATAGAACATGCACTTGCGGCGCTGCAGGCGCAAGTGAATGCACAACAGAGCCATCAAGCTACCGGCCCATCTCAGCGGCATGAAGAGCCTGCATTGGAAGCTGCCCGCGGCCCAGACTCTGCGCGGAAAAGCAGTGTGGCTTCCACGGAGAACGTGCAGCCAACGCTTGAAATGACGGGTCCTCGATACCCCGTTGATGAGATCACGGAGAGCGAACACGCTGAGCTGCATGTGAGATTAATGGGCTTATCCATTAAGGTGGCTGTCGGCTATGCCTTACCTCCTGTAGCTGGTGGAACTTACCACTGCCGACCGATTCCAGATGGCTATGCTATTGTCGGGGTGGATGAGGTTGTGAAGGAATATGAGGAAGCACAGCTTGACCATGCTACAGGTGAAGGGGAAACTCAACTCAAATTTGCAGTGAAAACAACCATTCTTTGGAAGAAGGAACACATTGTGCTTCCAAATTGGAGGTCACTGGCACCCCCGCCGTCTCCGCAGCGTCAGCAGTCTGAGCCGCTTCAGCCATCTCCTGCGCGGCAGCCATCTCCGGCCCGTCAGCCATCTCCTGCGCGGCAGCCATCTCCGGCCCGTCAGCCATCTCCTGCGCGGCAGCCATCTCCGGCCCGTCAGCCATCTCCGGTGCTTCAGCCATCTCCTCAGCGTAAGCGGAAGAGCACTGCCACGAGGAGCATCAGTAGCACTGCCACAAAGAAATCCGCAGGAAACCGTACGCCAAAGAGTTCAAAAAACTACGTCCCGCAGCCTTCCGCCAAGCCATTGCCGGTTTTACCGTGGAATCGCAGCGACGAGGAGACCAATAGGATCTCGGGAGAACAGGTCAAGAAATTCTTTGCACCTAGACGGGCCGAGCCAAAGGAGAAAATAGATCCGGCGGTGGTGGAGAAGTTTTACAAAAATCTTTTGAAACCTGAAACCCCACTTGTGCCGGACTACGAGCGCCAGATTTTGAAGGCGGATGCAAGGCGCCGTAGGGAGACTGAAAGTAGCAGTCGTGAGGCACCCCACAAAACAGTTCCCATGCTCGGAGAGCAGGAAAACCAATCATGCGCCCCGCTCCAAATGTTTGACAAACGGGACGCTCCTCCCGTAGATGATTACGAGGCAGAGCTACAAAGAAAGGCCAATGAGATGGGGATGACTTACATTGCATACTTGAACGTCATGGGAGACAACTTGCCCAAATGCGATGTCAACCCCATACAGCCATGGAAGTATGGGAAGAATCTAGTCAAGAAAGAGGAGCTCAAAAATCTACCAACAAAGATGCGAAAATTGCACAAGTGGTACCTTCATTTCTGCAAGACGAGAAAAGAAGAATGGATCACGGCGCATATAAGAGATGAGATTTTCTTGTGCGGAGACGATGCGATCGACTTCAACATTGAAGACTTGCATTTTCTATTCAATCAGAAGGAACTCGACAAAGCTGCCATCAGCCTTTATTGTGTGTAAGTACTATTTCTGTAATTTTTATCTCAACTCATTCACTTCATTAATTGCATGTATATATATATGCTCACCATATATGTATATACTATTATGCAGGAAAAAGGTTATGGAATGCAGGAAAGGAGGCCCTTTTGACATTGGGTTCGTTGACCCAAATAGAGTTCATGAAGAAGTGGTAAGAGAAAAACCCGGGCAAACAGAAGATTACTTGCTAAAGTCTTTACTGAGACAACAAACCAAAAGGGAAATACTATTGCCTTACAACTTCTCGTGAGTACTGTTACCCTCTCTCTTGTACACATTCTGTTTCGGCTTACTCGATGTTAAGTGTAACTGATGATGAGTTATGCGTGCGTAGGTTCCACTTTATTCTGCTAGTCATTCAACCCGACTCAGGAAAAGTCCTTGTCATGGACTCGTTACGAAAAGAAAAAGAGCTATGGGCAAACTTTAGAGAGATGCTCCAGAGGTAATTTCAATCATATTATCGCACTAGATCGGCAACTTTCGTGACAATAAGTAATTAATTACTCCTTTATCCATTTTCTTTGTCGGATAGGGTTTGGAAAATGTTCACGGGCAGGGCCGTGGGTGAATGGTCAGAAGAACTAAAATTTGTAGACCAAAATGTAAGTAATACTAGCTAGCTTCCAATTCCATTATATCATGCTTTATTGATTATTATTTTGATTGAACTCTCTATTCTCGTAAAGTGCGCGCATCAAGGACACGGCAATAACTTATGTGGGTACTATGTTTGCGAATTCATTCGCAACACGATATGTGCGACAGGCCAAGCCGCACTAGAACAACTTAGAGTAAGTAAACAAAGTCCACAACATTATTTTATTACCATCAATTGTGTTGAGTTTTATTCTTATATATATATTGACGGCTCATTCTTCATATATATTCAGATCGAACGGATGCGGGACCAACTCCTACCATTTGAACGCATACGAGCCATTCAAGAGGAATTGGCGGGGTTCATACTTGATGAGGTCGTCACGCCTGGCGGAGAACTCTTTAGATATCCACCAAAATGAACGATGATGATGTATGTGCCGATGACGATGTATGTGCCGATGACGATGTTTGTGTATAATAATAGTTGCTTAATTATTCATGTACTCGTATGTACCGATGACGATTCTATAAGTATACCGCTCCCGATCGATTTCCCCTCGCTCTCCCCCCCCCCCTCCGGCAGAAATACGCCCAGAACGGGGCAGAGGCAGAAGTCTGCCGCGGCAGAGATTTAGGCCGTTTTCCTGCCGCGGCAGAACTCTGCCGCGGCAGAAAAACGGCCTAAATCTCTGCCGCGGCAGAAGAACCTTTAACACCGGTTCCAGATACGAACCGGTGTTAAAGGGGGGGGGCCCTGAGGCCTGCGGCAGCCCCACGTGCGCCACCCTTTAACACCGGTTCGTATAGGAACCGGTGTTAAAGGGGCCCCCCCTCTAACACCGAACCCTCAACAGCGGTTGGGGAACCGCTGTTAGAGGGTCCTCCAAACCGGTGTTAGAGGGGTACGTGTGCACTAGTGGTACTGGGCTGGGTCGAGCCGCCGCCCGCATCCAAATCATCCGGGGAGTACGCAGGAGTACTTGGGTTTCATGGGCAGATCGAGCAGCAGAAAGTTGTCGCACGTACTAGTAGGCCATGGCCAGCCAGCCAGCTGCCGTGGCGTGCGCAATGCTTGCGTGGCACTTGTGACGTGGCTATGCGCGTCTCGAAAGGAGTAAGAGCATCTCCACTCGTTGGCCGAACTCAGGCCGAAAATCCGACTATTTTTCGGACAGACGGAACTAGTTTCGGTTTAAGTACGTCACCATTTTTCCACTCGCGTACCTAGGCCGAGTCTCCAAGTTCGGCTAAAATTCATTAAAGATGGGCAAATTTCATTAAGTTGGGTGAATATCAGGGTCGGCTCTACGTTTTTCAGGGCCCTAGGCAAAGTCGACGGCATGGGCCCCTAAGGCTAATGTATATATAGAAATATTAAAAAAACATCATATATATATCTACTAGAACTTTCAAAACAAAAGTTAACATCCAACCATACATTTTAGTCTCAAAATATAATAAGTAGTATTTGGTACTAGTTTGATTACCTCAAATAAGAAATAATTCCAATGATAATATTGCTTCAATGCCTCACAAAAAAGCTTCTTCGGGCATTTCTAGATGCAAAATCATTGAGTACAATCTCAAGATCAATTTTATCCAAGATATCCTTCTCAATACAACATGTAGCCAAGCCGTTTAACCTGTCTTGTAGCATAGTTGACCTCAAACAATTCTTCAGTATTTTCAGTTTACAGAAACTTCTTTCAGCAGAGGCTACCGTCACAGGTATAGTCAAAAGAATCCGATAGGCAACTGATATATTTGGATAGCAATCTACAGCGGTAACAAACTGAAGAATCTCAGGCGCTGACATCAAAGTATCTGGCAAGGTTACTTGCAGCACTTTTAACTCAGAGAAAAAATCATCAAGATCAACATCACGCGACTCCTCATGAGTAAAAGCTTCTGCAAAAGTAGTACAAGATTTGTGTAGCTTACTATCATCCAAAGACTTCAGATTATTTGAGTTGAATAAGAAACCAAACACCTTTTCAAATTCCTTTAGCTGCTCAAATCGACTAGATAATGTATCTCATTATTTTGAATGCGCCTAATATGCTCTTGTATCACAGGATCAAATTCAGCAATCATTTCAACTGTGCCCAAAAAATTACCATTGCTATCTTGATACAACTTCTTATTTGTTCCTCGAAATGCCAAATTACGTTTTGCAAGAAACTTCACTGCAGAAACTATTCTTAGCAATACCTGTCTCCAACGCTCTTTTTCCTTTGCAACCTTCTGCTGCATCTCATCATCAATTGTTTGATTTGTACTCAACCTCAATCGTAATTCATTCCATGTATTCATATTGGTAAAGTGCTCAAAACTATTCTCATGTTCTCTGAGTCTTACACTGATACGCCTCCAGTCCTTCAGTCCATCGGATGCTAGCAAAGACCTGTTCTGAGTTGATTTGAATAACTTGCAACAAAAACAATAAACTTTATCAACCTATTTAGAGTAAACCAACCACTTCCTGTCAAGAACCTCACGGTTAGCTAAATTCCTGGTGTAGTGAGAATATGAAAAATGTCTACCATCAGCATCCGTAGGGAAATCTAAACCCAATTCTCTCACAGGCCCCTTTTCAATTAAAATATCCCGTTTGCTATTGTCAAGATTATCCCATGTTCTAGGATCAAATAACGATAAAAGAGAATAATCTTGTTCATCATCATTCCGAATATCAGGTGAAGGCTGCAAATTTTTATCCTCCGTGTTGTCGTCAGAAACATCAAGATCTACATTTAAATTCAAGAAACTGCAGTTAGTTAGTTACTTGCTTATACATAAATCGAAGCTATTTAGTTACTTACCCACATCCGAGGACTGTTCGGATCATCAGCATTTGAAATATGATCATCATCTTGTCTAGGTTCAAATTCTTGATTTTGATTATCATCATTGACATTAACATTACTTGCTGCCGGAAAATATTTTTTTAAAGCACCTTTTTGTGATTGAATAAGTTCAATATCTCGTTTTCGTTTATTCCTTTTTGCAGCTCCAGACATCTGTCTTGGCGCCATATATATCACCTAAAATTGCGAAGAAATCGATTACATCATAATCATGTAAAAATTAAAATAAAAATAGAACAATCGAGATTTAATATAACAGTACTAGTATCAGCGGATCAAGATGCTAGAACAGCGGCGGGCACGCAACAACAAGAGCCGAACAATTGCGAACAACAGCAGCCGAACAGCAGCCACGCAGGGCCCCGCCCTGGTAGAGATCGTCCCTGCCGACCGATTCCAAAAAGAATTAGAGAAGAGAAGGGAGAATTAAAGAATTAGAGAATTAGAGATCAGGGGGAATTGGAGTCAAAAGGATCGGGCACTACGTACTGATTGGTACTGATCGTAGCAGGTTCCCTAGATCGTAGGAATTGGAGCAGGCTCCGCTGAACAGGGCCTGCCGCTGAATCGCTCGCGCCTGATCGTACTGCTCACGGCGTGATCGCGTCAGCGTCGCCGCGTTGGACTCCATAGTCGTCGCGACCCCTAGTTTCTCGCGTCCTAGGGTTTCTCGCGAGTCGCGCGTCGGACTAGGGAGTCGGGACTCCGCTCGCGACCCTTCGTTTCTCGGCCTATCGCTCGTAAGCTCGTTATGTACTCATGTATATACAGGTAATATATGTACCTAGTAAAAAAAATTGGGCCCCCCCAGCCGTGGGCCCCTGGCCGATGCCAGGGTCGCCCCCCCTTAGAGCCGGGCCTGGTGAATATAGGCGGATTACATCAAATTTAAACTAAACTACTATATAATAAACTTAAAATAAAAGGCCCGCCGTAGCCTCTACCGGTGACTTCGCCGTTCTACGGGCCAAAGTTTCTGTAGAACGCCGTGTAGCCGGGGTCGGCGCGGCCGTCATCCTCGCCGCCGTCATCGTCGTCGTCGCTCGGCGGCTGGTTCTGGCGGGAGCTCCCCTGGCCTGGGTCGCCGAACCTTCAGGGCTGGTAGGACGGGCCTTCATCCTCGTCGTCGTCGAGGACGTAGAGTGGGGCGCCCTGGTAGGCGAGCTCACGCCCGGCCAACGCCCACCGCCGGGCGGCCTGCTCCTCGGCCTGCTGTTGCAGGCCGAGGATGCGTTGCCGCTCCGCCTTCTCCCAGTCCTTTCTGGACCATTCCAGGATTCCGGCGAGGAGGGCTCCACTGGCAGCGGCGGCGGCGCCATGTCGCGGAGCGACTGCTCCAGCGCCATCCTCAAGGCGCCGTCTTCGGGCGCCGACGAGTCTTCTGTCTTGGGGTGGCGGAGACGCATGCGGCCAGTTGGCGACGCCGTCGTCCGCGGCTCGCCGCTTGACTGCCGTCGGCGTGCGCAGCGGCGCCGAGCCGGAGGAGTGGGATGCCGACGCGGAGGAGGACGAGCTCATGCTCGCCATCCTTCTTGGCATCTAGTACGGCGGAGGGCGCCGGCCCGACCTGGCCGCCGGCGTCGGTGTGCGCGGAAAGCCGAGCCGCGACATGTTCCTGCGGTTGATGTGCTCCATCACCACCGCGAGCGTCCGACCTGGCGCGCTCCACCATCGCCGGCGGCCAAACGAGTTGTTGCGCTTCGGCGTCGACTCGTTCGGCGGCCCCTCATGGCGGCGAGCTCCTGTTCGCGCCGGTCCGTGAAGAACTGCTCCCAGTACAGGAGGTTGTCGGTGTTGGAGATATGCCCAAGAGGCAATAATAAAGTGGTTATTATCATATCTTCATACTTATGATAAATGTTTACATTAATACTTGTGTGATTTGTAAACATAAAAGAGTCCCTAGTAAAGCCTCTTGTTAAACTAGCTTGTTGGTTAATATATGATCATGGTTTCCTGATCATGAACATAGAGATGTTATTAACAACAGGGTCATATCATTAGGAGAATGATGTGATGGACATACTCCTATAGTTAAGCGTAGCATAAAGATCAAGTCATTTAATATAGTTCATTTGCTATAAGCTTTCTGATACATAGTAACCTAATTCTTTTGACCATGAGATCATGTTAATCACCATCACCGGTAGGATGCTTTGATGACATCAAACACCACACCGTAACTGGGTGGCTATAAAGGTGGCATTGAGTGTTTGGAAAGTATGGGTTGAGGCACATGGATCAAGAGTGGGATTTGTCCATCCATATGACGGATAGATATACTCTGGGCCCTCTCGGTGGAATGTCATCCAATTAGCTTGCAAGCATGTGACTGTCTCACAAGGGATCACATATCACGGGAACAAGAAAAGAGTACTTATCGGTAACGAGGTTGAACTAGGTATGCAGAGATACCGACGATCAAAACCACGGATAAGTAAACTATCGTGAGACAAAGGGAAATTGGTATCGTATGTAAGTGGTTCATTCGATCGCAAAGTAATCATAGAAATATGTGGGAGCCATATGAATTTCCAGATTCCTCTATTGGTTATTGATCGGAGAAGTGTCTCGGTCATGTCCGCATAATTCATGAACCGTAGGGAGACACACTTAAGGATTCGATGTTGTGAGTAGTTATGGAATGATGAGAAAGAGACCGAATATTGTTCGGAGTCTCGGATGGGAGCCGGGATATCACGAGGAGATCCGGAATGGTCCGGAGAATAAGATTCATATAAGGAAAGTCCTGTTTCGGAGTTGGGGAATGATTCCGGTGTTTTCATCGGGAATGTTCTAGAAGGGTCCGGAAGGTCCGGCACTCCGGAGGGGAAGGGTTCATGAATGTGTCATAACAAGTTGGAATGGTTGCATCATGTACTAGGTGTCATCGCTGAGCAAAATAAAGGGATAAATCAAATCCTAGTTTGAAAAGTCAAACGCCAATTTGAAAAGTCAAACGGCAAGTTTGCTTGGTGGAGGGAGAGTAGGAAACCTACTTAGGGAGGAAGTCCTACTCCCTCCACCCGTCGGCCAAGGAGGAGGAGTTGGAGGAGGACTCCCTCCTCCCAACCGTGTTGGAGATATGCCCTAGAGGCAATAATAAATGTAGTTATTATTATATCTTTGTGTTTATGATAAATGTTTACATTCATGCTATAATAGTATTAACAAGGAAACTTTGATACTTGTGTGATTTGTAAACTTAATTTGAAGTCCCTAGTATAGCCTCTATACTTCACTAGCTTGTTGGTTGATTAATGATTGTGGTTTCCCTATCATGAACATTGAGATGTTATCAACAACAAGATCATATCATTAGGAGAATGATATGGTGGACATACTCCTATAGATAAGCGTAGCATAAAGATCAAGTCATTTCAATAGTTCAATTGCTATATGCTTTCTGATACATAGTAACCTAATTCCTTCGACCATGAGATCATGCATATCACCTTTACCAGATGGATGCTTTGATGACATCAAACACCACACCGTAACTGGGTGGTTATAAAGGTGGCTTGAGTGTTCGGAAAGTATTGGTTGAGACACATGGATCAAGAGTGGGATTTGTCCATCCACATGACGGATAGATATACTCTGGGCCCTCTCGGTGGAATGTCATCCAATTAGCTTGCAAGCATGTGACTGGGTCACAAGGGATCACATATCACGGGAACGAGAAAAGAGTACTTATCAGTAACGAGGTTGAACTAGGTATGCAGAGATACCGACGATCATAACCTCGGATAAGTAACATATCGTGAGACAAAGGGAAATTGGTATCGTATGTAAGTGGTTCATTCGATCGCAAAGTAATCGTAGAAATATGTGGGAGCCATATGAATTTCCAGATTCCTCTATTGGTTATTGTTCGGAGAAGTGTCTCGATCATGTCCGCATAATTCACGAACCGTAGGGAGACACACTTAAGGATTCGACGTTGTTTGAGTAGTTATGGTATTATGAGAAAGAGACCGAATGTTGTTCGGAGTCTCGGATGGGATCCGGGATATCACGAGGTGATCCGGAATGGTCCGGAGAATAAGATTCATATAAGGAAAGTCTCGTTTCGGAGTTGCGGAATGATTCCGGTGGTTTCATCGGGAATGTTCTAGAAGGTTCCGGAATGTCCGGCACTCCGGGGGGGAGGGTACATGAATGTGTCATTACATATTGGAATGATTGCATCATGTACTAAGTGTTCTTGCTGTCCCAAATAAAGGATTAAATTGAATCCTAAAACAGAAAAGTCAAATGTCCAGTTTGAAAGTCAAACGGCTAAAACAAGAAACTGTGGGAAACAAGCAAGAGGAGTTGGAACCGACTTGGAGGAGGAGTTTCTCTCCTCCAAGCCGGCGGCCAGCCCTAGGCCGAGTTGGGGAGGGACTCCCTCCCTCCCTGGTGCGCCAAGCCCCCTCCCATCTATATAAGGAGGGGCAGGGCTCCCCTCCTAAAACACACAAGTTCCTATCTTCTACCTCCGGTTTAGAGCCGTTTGGGTTTAGAGCTTCTAATTGCTTTAGCCTTCGGTTTAGAGCCTTCTAATTGGTTTAGAGTCTTCTAATTGGTGTGTCTAATTACTAGACCACTAATAGCCTCTCTCATACTCCACCATACTCGCACCGGCTTAAGGCGAAGCCCTGCGGGATCTCCCCTCTACTTCCGGTACCACGCCGTTGTGCTGCCGGAATCGCGAGGAGAGTGCTACAACCTCCGCTGCCTGCTGGAACAAGGGAGAGGAAGGTCTTCGTCGAGTACCGAACGTGTGACCGACTGCGGGTGCGCTGCCGGAACGCAGCGCCGGAAGGATCGTCTACACGATCTTGAGATCGGAAAGAGTACGACTACATCACCCACGAGAATCCGCTCTCGTTAAACGCTTTGGAATCTACGAGGGTAAGTTATTCCATCGACTCGTTGCTACAATCTAGTAGATAGATCTTGGCTTGTTTGTTTGTACGCGATAGAAATTTTTTGTTTTCCATGCTACGAACCCCTACAGTGGTATCAGAGCCGTGTCTATATGTAGATCTGTTGCACGAGTAGAACACAATGGTCATTGTGGGCGTTGATGCTTTTATTGTCGATTGCTTCTTGTGTACTTTGCATCTTGCAGTATGTTGGGATGAAGCGGCCCGGGCTAACCTTACATGACATCGTTCATGAGACTTGCTCCACGCTTGACATGCAACTTGTATTGCATAAGTGGCTTTGCGGGTGCCTGTTTCTCCTAGCATAGTTAAGATCCAATTTACAATGGGTGATTAACAATACTAGTATCAATGTTGTGGTTCTTGTTCGTAAGTTAGAACGACACTTATTGAAAGCCCCAAACCACGTAAAATATGCAAAGAAAGTAGAGGCGTCTAACTTTGTTTTGCAGGGGTGTGCAGTGATGTGATATGGCCATGATTGTGATTATATTTGATGTATGCAATGTTCCTTATTGTAAGTCGGTAACCGGCAGGAGCCATATGGTTGTCTTTAATTTATGTTAAGACCCGCGTGTCTATTCAAAGTAGTTGTAATAGTTGAACCCGGTGGACGACAACCATGGAATAGCGTCATTGACCTTGATGCAATAGCGGTGATGATGGAGATCATGTTCGTGCTTGAAGATGGAGATCGGAAGCACAAAGAAGAAAGGCCATATTATATCACATATATATTGAATTGCATGTGATGTTAATCCTTTATGCATGTTGTATTGCTTAGTAGACGACGGTAGCATTATAAGATGATCCCTCATGCACATGAATTTCAAGTCATAAAGTGTTCACCCTTAGTTAGCACCGTTGCTAAAGCTTGTTGTTTCGAAGCACCACGTGATGATCGGGTGTGTTAGATTCCGCAAGTGTATACAACGTGAGCAAGCCAGATTTGCTCATGCGGAAACTAAGGTTTGATCTTGACGAGCCTAGCATGTACAGACATGGTCTCGGAACACGGATCACCGAAAGGTAAAGCATGAATCATATAGTAGATATGATGAACATGACGATTGTTCGCCATTGAAACTATATCAACTCTCGTGATGATCGGTGTTGATGTAGTGGATTTGGTTCGTGTGATCACTAAAACAATGTGAGGGATATTGTTTTGAGTGGGAGTTCACCTAGATTAACTTTATTAATTAATTTGAACTCAATTTGTCATAAACTTAGTCTAAACTATTGCAAATATGTTGTAGATCAATGGCAGCCCCTACCATCAATTTTAATGCGTTCCTAGAGAAAGAAAAGTTGAAAAACAATGGAAGCAACTTCGCGGATTGGTTCCGCAATTTGAGGATTGTCCTCACAGCTGGTAATTTGACCTATGTGCTGGATGCACCGCTGGGTGACCCACCTGCAGCTGATGCTCCCGATGAAGTAAAGAATGTTTACCTCGCTCGGAAGAATCAGTACTCCATAGTTCAGTGTGCTATCTTGTATGGTTTGGAATCGGAGCTTCAGAAAAGGTTTGAGGATTCAGACCCATATGATATTGTCGAGGATCTCAAATTGATTTTTGAGACTCATGCGGCAATTGAAAGCTATGAGGCTTCTGAAAAGTTCTTTAACTGCAAGATGGAAGAGGGCAGCTCCGTCAGTGAGCATGTGCTTAAGATGTCTGGGCACGCAAACAAACTTCAAAGCTTGGGTATAGTGATTCCTAATGCTTTGGGGATTTACCGTGTCCTCCAATCACTACCACCAAGTTACAAGAACTTTGTGATGAACTACAACATGCAGAACATGAACAAGACGTTGCCAGAACTCTTTGCCATGTTGAAATCTGCAGAAGTGGAGATCAAGAAAGAGCACCAAGTGTTGTTGGTCAATAAGACCACCAAATTCAAGAAAGGCAAGTCTAAGCAAAAGGGACACTTCAAGAAGGGTGGTAAGAAAGTTACCACGCCGACGAAGAAGACCAAGGCTGGACCTAAGCCTGATACTGAGTGCTTTTACTGCAAGGGAGAAGGTCACTGGAAGCGGAATTGCCCAAAGTACTTGGCGGATTTGAAGAACGGCAACATCAAAAAGAAAGGTATATCTGATATACATGTTATTGATGTGTATATCACTAGTACTCGTAGTAGTGCCTGGGTATTTGATATTGGTTCGGTTGCTCATATTTGTAACTCGAAACAGGTGCTGCAGAATAAACGGAAGCTAGCGAAGAACGAGGTGACGATGCGCGTGGGAAACGGATCAAAGGTTGATGTGATCGCGGTCGGCACGCTACCCCTTCATCAACCATCGGGATTAGTTTTATACTTAAATACTTGTTATTTGGTGCCTGCGTTGAGCATGAACATTATATCGGGATCTTGTTTATTGCGAGACGGTTACTTGTTTAAATCCGAGAATAATGGTTGTTCTATTTATATGAGTAATATGTTTTATGCACATGCACCTTTGATAGATGGTCTATTCTTATTGAATCTCGATAGTGGAAATACACATATCAACAACACTGAGGCTAAACGTTTGAAATCAAGCGATAATTCGACCTATATGTGGCACTGTCGTCTTGGTCACATCGGAGTGAAACGTATGAAGAAACTCCATTCCGATGGACTTCTTGAATCACTTGATTTTGAATCACTTGAAAGATGCGAAGCATGTCTGATGGGAAAAATGACTAAGACTCCATTTTCTGGTATGATGGAGCGAGCTACGGACTTATTAGAAATCATACATACCGATGTGTGTGGTCCAATGAGTGTAGCATCGCGCGGTGGTTATCGTTATGTTCTTACCTTCACGGATGACTTGAGTAGATATGGGTATATCTATTTCATGAAACATAAGTCCGAAACTTTCGAGAAGTTTAAGGAGTTTCAAAGTGAGGTAGAGAATCAACGTAACAAGAAGATTAAATTTCTACGTTCTGATCGTGGAGGTGAATATCTAAGTTACGAGTTTGGCGAGCATTTGAAGAAATGCGGAATACTTTCACAATTGACACCGCCGGGAACACCACAGCGTAATGGTGTGTCCGAACGTCGTAATCGAACTCTCTTAGATATGGTTCGTTCTATGATGTCACTTACAGATTTACCGCTATCATTTTGGGGTTATGCATTAGAAACAGCCGCATTCACTTTAAATAGGGCACCATCTAAATCCGTTGAAACGACACCGTATGAATTATGGTTTGGGAAGAAACCTAAATTGTCGTTCCTTAAAGTTTGGGGATGTGAAGCCTATGTAAAGAAGTTACAGCCGGACAAGCTTGAACCCAAAGCGGAAAAATGCGTCTTCATAGGATACCCGAAGGAAACTATTGGGTATACCTTCTATCATAGATCCGAAGGCAAAATCTTCGTTGCCAAGAATGGATCCTTTCTAGAGAAGGAATTTCTCTCGAAAGAAGTGACTGGAAGGAAAGTAGAACTCGACGAGGTTGTCGAACCTTCTCTCGAAATTGCGAGTAGCGCAGCACCGGAAGAAGTTCCTGTGGTGCCTGCACCAATAAGAGAGGAAGCTAATGATGGTGATCATGAAACTTCGGTTGAAGTTGCTACACAGCCTCGGAGGTCAACGAGAACTCGTACCACTCCAGATTGGTATGATTCCGTTATGAATGTCATGTTGGTGGACAACACCGATGACCCCGAGACATATGAGGAAGCGATGATGAGCCCAGATTCCAATAAATGGCAAGAAGCCATGAAATCCGAGATTGGATCCATGTACGAAAACCAAGTATGGACTTTGGTGGACTTACCGGATGGCCGGAAGGCTGTCGAGAACAAATGGATTTTCAAGAAGAAAACAGATGCTGATGGTAATGTTACTGTCTATAAAGCTCGACTTGTCGCAAAAGGGTTTCGACAAATTCAAGGAGTTGACTACGATGAGACTTTCTCACCGATAGCGAAGCTAAAGTCTGTGAGGATTATGTTAGCAATCGCTGCATATTATGATTATGAGATATGGCAGATGGATGTCAAAACAGCATTCCTCAATGGAGACATTGATGAAGAGTTGTATATGATGCAACCCAAAGGTTTTGTCGATCCTAAAGATGCTAACAAGGTATGCAAACTTCAACGGTCCATCTATGGATTGAAGCAAGCATCCCGAAGTTGGAATCAACGTTTTGATAAGGTAATCAAAAGTTTTGGTTTTATACAAACTTATGGAGAAGCTTGTATTTACAAGAAAGTGAGTGGGAGCTCTGTAGCATTCTTAATACTATATGTGGATGACATATTGTTGATTGGGAATGATGCAGACCTTCTTAATAGTGTCAAGGAATATTTGAATAATAGTTTTTCAATGAAGGATCTTAGCGAAGCAGCTTACATATTAGGCATAAAGATTTATAGAGATAGATCGAAACGCCAAATATCATTGTCACAGAGTACATATTTGGACAAAGTTCTAAAGAGGTTTGGAATGGAAGAAAGCAAGAAAGGGTTCTTGCCCATGTTGCCCAATACGACCTTGAGTAAAACTCAAAGTCCGACATCGGCAGAAGATAGAGAAAGGATGAGTAAGACTCCCTATGCCTCAGCCATAGGATCTCTAATGTATGCCATGCTATGTACTAGACCCGACATTGCATATGTTGTTAGTTTAACTAGCAGATATCAAAGTGATCCAGGAGTGGATCATTGGACAGCGGTCAAAAACATCCTTAAGTACTTGAGAAGAACTAAGGATATGGTTCTTTCTTATCGAGGCGATGAACAGCTCGTTGCTAATGGTTACACCTATGCTAGTTGGAACACAGATCCGGATGATTCTAAGTCACAATCCGGATACGTATTTATTTTGAATGGTGCAGCAGTTAGCTGGAGGAGTGCAAAGCAAAGCGTTGTGGCGAGATCTTCAACTGAATCGGAATACATGGCTGCTTCGGAGGCTTCACAAGAAGCGATATGGATGAAAGAGTTCATTACAGAGCTGGGTGTGGTTCCTAGTGTGCTGGACCCAATGTCTATCTACTGTGATAACATGGGAGCCATAGCCAATGCGCAAGAACCAAGGTCACACAAGAAGCTGAAGCATATCAAGCTACGTTTTCACGCTATTCGAGAACATATCCAGGATGGGGATATAAAGATTTGCAAAGTACACACAGATCTGAATGTGGCGGATCCGTTGACTAAACCGCTCCCGAGGGCAAAACATGACCAACACCAAACTGCCATGGGTGTTCGGTATATTACCATGTAATCTAGATTAGATGACTCTAGTGCAAGTGGGAGACTGTTGGAGATATGCCCTAGAGGCAATAATAAATGTAGTTATTATTATATCTTTGTGTTTATGATAAATGTTTACATTCATGCTATAATAGTATTAACAAGGAAACTTTGATACTTGTGTGATTTGTAAACTTAATTTGAAGTCCCTAGTATAGCCTCTATACTTCACTAGCTTGTTGGTTGATTAATGATTGTGGTTTCCCTATCATGAACATTGAGATGTTATCAACAACAAGATCATATCATTAGGAGAATGATATGGTGGACATACTCCTATAGATAAGCGTAGCATAAAGATCAAGTCATTTCAATAGTTCAATTGCTATATGCTTTCTGATACATAGTAACCTAATTCCTTCGACCATGAGATCATGCATATCACCTTTACCGGATGGATGCTTTGATGACATCAAACACCACACCGTAACTGGGTGGTTATAAAGGTGGCATTGAGTGTTCGGAAAGTATTGGTTGAGACACATGGATCAAGAGTGGGATTTGTCCATCCACATGACGGATAGATATACTCTGGGCCCTCTCGGTGGAATGTCATCCAATTAGCTTGCAAGCATGTGACTGGGTCACAAGGGATCACATATCACGGGAACGAGAAAAGAGTACTTATCAGTAACGAGGTTGAACTAGGTATGCAGAGATACCGACGATCATAACCTCGGATAAGTAACATATCGTGAGACAAAGAGAAATTGGTATCATATGTAAGTGGTTCATTCGATCGCAAAGTAATCGTAGAAATATGTGGGAGCCATATGAATTTCCAGATTCCTCTATTGGTTATTGTTCGGAGAAGTGTCTCGATCATGTCCGCATAATTCACGAACCGTAGGGAGACACACTTAAGGATTCGACATTGTTTGAGTAGTTATGGTATTATGAGAAAGAGACCGAATGTTGTTCGGAGTCTCGGATGGGATCCGGGATATCACGAGGTGATCCGGAATGGTCCGGAGAATAAGATTCATATAAGGAAAGTCCCGTTTCGGAGTTGCGAAATGATTCCGGTGGTTTCATCGGGAATGTTCTAGAAGGTTCCGGAATGTCCGGCACTCCGGGGGGGAGGGTACATGAATGTGTCATTACATATTGGAATGATTGCATCATGTACTAAGTGTTCTTGCTGTCCCAAATAAAGGATTAAACTGAATCCTAAAACAGAAAAGTCAAATGTCCAGTTTGAAAGTCAAACGGCTAAAACAAGAAACTGTGGGAAACAAGCAAGAGGAGTTGGAACCGACTTGGAGGAGGAGTTTCTCTCCTCCAAGCCGGCGGCCAGCCCTAGGCCGATTTGGGGAGGGACTCCCTCCCTCCCTGGTGCGCCAAGCCCCCTCCCATCTATATAAGGAGGGGCAGGGCTCCCCTCCTAAAACACACAAGTTCCTATCTTCTACCTCCGGTTTAGAGCCGTTTGGGTTTAGAGCTTCTAATTGCTTTAGCCTTCGGTTTAGAGCCTTCTAATTGGTTTAGAGCCTTCTAATTGGTGTGTCTAATTACTAGACCACTAATAGCCTCTCTCATACTCCACCATACTCGCACCGGCTTAAGGCGAAGCCCTGCGGGATCTCCCCTCTACTTCCGGTACCACGCCGTTGTGCTGCCGGAATCGCGAGGAGAGTGCTACAACCTCCGCTGCCTGCTGGAACAAGGGAGAGGAAGGTCTTCGTCGAGTACCGAACGTGTGACCGACTGCGGGAGCGCTGCCGGAACGCAGAGCCGGAAGGATCGTCTACACGATCTTGAGATCGGAAAGAGTACGACTACATCACCCACGAGAATCCGCTCTCGTTAAACGCTTTGGAATCTTCGAGGGTAAGTTATTCCATCGACTCGTTGCTACAATCTAGTAGATAGATCTTGGCTTGTTTGTTTGTACGCGATAGAAATTTTTTGTTTTCCATGCTACGAACCCCTACAAACCGCGCCTCCCTCCCACCTATAAAAGGAGGGGCAGGGGTGCCCCTCTTCCCTACACCTCTCTTCTTTAAACACTAGCCCTAGCCGCCGGCCTCCACCAAGTCGCCGCCGCCCCTAGGGTTTGCCTAGCCGCCGATTTGGGTCCCTCCCCTTGCCCTAGCCGCTGGCCTAGCTCTCTCTCCTTGGTGCCTCTAAACCCTAGATCACCAAGGCCTCTCTCATAGTCCACCATACTCGCTCCGGCTTAAGGCGAAGCCCTGCGAGATCTCCCATCTACTTCCGGTACCACGCCGTCGTGCTGCCAGAATCGCGAGGAGAGTGCTACAACCTCCGCTGCCTGCTGGAACAAGGGAGATGAAGGTCTTCATCGAGTACCGAACGTGTGACCGACTGCGGAAGCGCTGCCGGAACGCAGCGCCGGAAGGATCGTCTACGCGATCTTGAGATCGGAAGTGTACGAGTACATCATCCACGAGAATCTGCTCTCGTTAACCGCTTTGGATCTTCGAGGGTTAGTACTCTATTGACTCGTTGCTACAATCTAGTAGATAGATCTTGGCTTGATCATAGATTATATCTTGATTGTGTGTTCATGCGGTAGAAATTTTTTGTTTTCCATGCTACGAACCCCTACAGTCGGCGCTCTCGGCTTCGGAGGGGTCATCCATGCCACCAATGTACTCTTGGACATCGTACGATAGCTCCTCCGGCATCGGCGCAGGCGGGATAGGGATGTCGCCGGCGCTCAGCTTCCACCCTAGAGGCATCCGCGTGTCCGGCGGCGCCATACAGCCGGCGTCGTACAGCATGCCCGCCCCCAGGCCTAGAGGGTGCGCCGGCCGAAGCCGTTCGCCGTAGCGCCATCGCCGGGGTATCGTTCGGCCATGGTTGGGAAGGGGAAACTGTGAGATAGGGTTCGCCGAAGTTTGGCTTGTGGGTGGGGGAGCTGTTAGAGAGTGTGAAGATCTCCGGCGAGGGGTACGTCTTATAAAGGCCGAGGTGGGCGGCGAGGGTGGGAGGGGTGTAGCGGCGAGGGCAGGAAAAGAGGAAACGCCAGGAAGTTAGTGCCCGCCGGTCCGTCGCGACGCGTGGCCGACTCGACGGACAGTTAATGTCCAGCGGTCGCTGCGTGGTTCCGAGGATGACGACTACTCGGCTTCTGTCGCTGATTCGGCGGGTTCACGCGCCGCTTCATTTTTCTTCGCCGAACTCACTGAGTCCGGCGTTCCCAGGGCGTATCCGGAAACCTGGGTTCGGCCTGGGTAGTCCGGACCAAAATTGGCCTAAATCTGGCCAAAAACAGATCTTTAGATACGCGACAGACCAATTTTCAGCGTCTGGACCGAAATTCAGCGTCCAAATCGACCTCGTGAATAGACGAGTAGAGATGCTTTAAGGAAGCAACCGCGCGTACCTGTGAGCCGCTAGATTTGGCCATCCAAAGCTGGAATTTCCAGCTGCATCGATCCACGCCGCGTGCTGCCTGCCTGCCTTCTGCTGAGCAATACTACTAAAACGCATTGCTAGCTGGCCTTGTTGGACCCCGTCCTGGTCCTGCTAGGTACGTAGTCACCGGCTACCTGCCTAGACCACTGCTAGTTGGATTTTCACGGGAAATCTATCACAAACCATACACTGCGATGATGCGTGTCGTGTCGTGCTCTGCATGCATGTATGCATATCTTCACGAGGCTGATGCAAGACGAATGGAAAAAGTGGTTGGACGGATCGACCGTCGATCATGCGCGACCGGGCGTCGTCGTCAAGTTGACGAGATCGTGCGAAAATTTGTCGCCATTGTTGACAGGTGGTCAAGTCAGAAACGATCCATTCCTTCCAGACAGAAGACGTCGTCGTCAATTTGTGGAGTAGTTGTGTCATGGTGTCCAGCCTTTTGACATCACGCATACAGACCCAGTGGATCGGCGCGCGCGGTGCGCGGCGGGCCGGCGCACTACCCTACCTACCTAGATCAGTTGGTAATGGCGTGCTAATGGTTTTATTAAAGCGAGATGATGGAGGAATTATTACCATCACTTCATGTTTTTCAACCGGATCCGCATCACTTTATTAACAGTTAATGATTAAATAGTTTGACATTTAGCACAAAGAAAGTTAATTGAGCCCACCATTATAGAAGAAAGAACAACACTACGTGATTCTCTGGTAGATTATCCCTGGGTTCCGTCCAGCTCTTGAGATTATTCAAAAGTTAAATGACGTGGTTTGTTTGATATCCGTATCCCTGCATTACTGGAGAATGGGAATGGGATGACACACCGACGGGTACATAACAAACATAGATAGTAAGAGCATCTTCAGCGTGACCGACCTATTAAAAACATGGAAGGTGTCTGAAACCGTCCATTTGGTCAGTCCGCTGGAGGGAACTGACCATTGTCCGTCCTAGGCCAGGGTTCGGTGGGGGTGCATCTAGTGGCTCTACTTGTCAAGCTTCATGCCCTAGCCACCGCAATCAAAAGTTCGAATTAATGGAAAGGGCTAGTACAATCCACTTATACACTTCAACGCCCCCTCTTACGTGTGACGGGGAGAAGTCAGCACGTGCAACCGGAAGAGAGCGACGCGCGCGAAACTCACGTATGACTCAAGAGGTCTATACGTGGACATAGAGGGGTCTACAGCAATTTTAGGATAAATTGCGAAAGCCAGGACTCGAACTCGAGACCTTAGGCTCTGATACCATGTCAAGCTTTATGCACTAGCCAACGCAACCAAAAGTCCGAACTAATGAAAAGGGCTAGTACAATCCACTTATACACTTCAACACTACTTATATCGGCCAAACGACACGTGTAGTTTGGCTAAAAAAAATTCCATTTCAACCAAATTGGCAAAATATGTGGATGAATACGACAATAAACATAGGAAAAGTGGTAAATAAATTACAACTAATTAGCAAATAACCAAGTTCACATGCCAAAGTACCAAATCATAGTGCAAATAAACACAAGTTTCGTAGGAAATGCACAAAAGAGATGGATCATCGATGTGGTCACCCTTGTTGGTTGCATATGCCGTTTTGAATCTTCTCAAACCAAGCCCTTTGAAACGGATCCAAGATGATCAAGTCCAGCATCATGAGCTTCTCCTAGGCCCCAATGGCTCTTGACCGAGCACTGCCTCTTTCTCCTTGCGGCGCGCCTCTCCTCACTCTTGGTATTTGCCTCCTCCTCCACAGTCAACCCTTTTAATGTCTCTTACAATGCAAGTGATTTGGCTTGGCGGTTGATATCTTGCATGCTGGTCTTGTGGCCCCTTGGCCAAATGGCATAGCCATTGTGTGGGCTACTTGTGTTTGCTCCATCATCCTCAAGATCGATAACTAATCCATCACTCCCACGCTTCTTTGAGCCATCAACACTCTTTTTTGGAAGAGGGCAACGCTTCGTTGAGTAGGCCACGTTGCCTATGCTAGCTAGCGCCAAGGCTTTGTTGAGGGCCTCTTATTTAATGAGGAGAAGGGCCTCGGAGGCGAGCCCTTTGGTGGCGATGGCCTCGGCAAGGTCCACCTGTTTGGATTCTTCCATGGCGGCTTTCGCCTCCAAAACCCGTGTCTTCGCTACATCTCTTCGGGTGGCGCGCTTCTTGCTCTCCTCCGTCTTCTCCGCCCCGTCGGTTCCTTATTCGGTTTGAGCATGGCCTTCATCTGTGTGGCCTTCCTGGCCTTGGTGGCAGCTTGGGTGGTTGGGTAAGGTATCAAGTGGGATCCGGCCAAAGTCCTACTTCTATTTCATCTGCCAAATTCTAGTTTAAATTTTGAGCAAACGGATGGTTGTTCGTTTTTATCTAGATTGCCCCCACAAATCGACTAAATCTATCTGGTTTGGGGTAGCCCGTTGGAGTTACCCTAATGTCTTCGAACAAGAACTTGTACTAGTTGAAGATCGAGAAGGCCTATCCAATAAGATTAATAAGGGAATGCAGAGGTCTCCGAGCTAATTAAGGGCATGTACAATAGGGTGACATCAGCCTTCCCTTAGCGTTGCCACGTTATATTGTCGTTTAGTTGGAGGAGAGAGAACAAAAAAATAGAAGGTTGTCTTCTCTTTGCTTAGGTATGATCCTTAAAAATAAGAGAAGACTAATTTCCCCATTATACCTTGTATCTTCCCTTATCAACACAATTTCTTATTACAATTAGTCAATTCATATTAATTCTTAGAGATGGTAATAAAAGATAACCAATTGTACGACTTATTTTTATAACTTTCTCTATATTACATAGAGGGCTAAGAGAAAAAAGGACTTCTGAACCATTGTACATGCCCTTAAGCAGGACTTACATAGAGTTGACTATCATCAAGGAGTAAGAAAGGAAAAGAAAGAGAGGTTGTTTTCTAATTAGCAGAAAGTTAAGCATATATTCACGTCCTTCATGATTTTCATTTGTGGGCATCTCATGATATCTCAACCTTTTCCTCTCAGGAAAAAAAACAGCCATATAAAAAACCTTCTGTCTTTTCAACTATTCCCTTCGTTTCAAAATATAAGGTGTTTTAGGTTTATGAAGAAAATATATCTAGACTTGTTTTAATGTGTAGATTCACACTAAACTTGAGTAAACCTACATAGTAAAATAACTGTAGATACTTTTGTAAAACATCTTATATTTTAAAACAGAGAGAGAGCAGTAACTAGAATCCATGGCAGCAAAAAAGATGTGTTCCAAATAATTCGATGCGCAACATGATGCCGCATGCAGTTCTGCTCATGGTGGCTACTGCCAACATATATACTTGAGAAATCATATCCATGGATGGATTATTGTCGCGTCCGTCGAGTCGAAAGGAGTCGGCCGTTATCGGTGCTCGATCTTTGGCAAATTCAATCGAGAAAGAAGCGTCGCTCTCATGCCGATGCGCGCGCGGCGGCTCGACGGGCACTACTACGCGCGCGCGCGCACACGCGGGGAGAGAATAGAATTATCACACCAAACACATTCTTCATTCCCCTGTCACCTTGGACCGACTGGCTACGTCGCTTTTGGTGATGCGGCCATCGCCGATCGGTGGTGGTTTTGGTTGGTTCCAGATGTGATGTGATGTGCACGCACGTAACGTGCCAGGCATTATCGACCAGGTCTCTGCTTCCTGCGAAAGGCATCGGCCGAGAACGTTCTCTTCATGTTGCACGTACGTTGCGATCTCTGAGCAGCTGGAGTGGCCTCTCCAAGGCGTGCCATCCATCGTGCAGATATATAGCTTTGCTAAAAGGTGTTTCGTGTCTTCCTGTTTGCTTAATACTAGATCGTGCTGCCTGATATTTTGATGGTTCAATATGACCATGTTTTCCTGCATGCACACTATCGAGATATTGCCAAGGTTGGCACGAGAAACTGATGTCGCTTAAGGCACGCTTTATGAACGAACATGCGTCCAGATTTTCCTCCCTCGTTCCCACCGTCGGCCATGGCATTGCTATCTGCTGATCTGGTCGCCCGTTGCTTTTTTTAGAGGGTCGCCCATGGCTCATTCTCGATCGATCATCACGGATCATCATTCACCACTATGCGTAGGGTATAACTTTTTTTAATTATACCATGAATACATTTAAAATTTTGCGAACAATTATTATTTTTAATATAATAATTCGGCGATTGTCACGGATCGTCATTGTCACGAAGATTCGGCGATGCGCGCGCGGCGGCTCGACGGGCGCTACTACTAGACGGAGGGAGAATCAATGATCACACAAAACACATTACTATTCATTCCTCTGTCAGTGTCAGGTCAGACGCTAGCAGCAGGATCACGGCGGCTTCGATCGTCTGCTAGCTACCTGCTCGATCGGTCCGCTCGATTCGCCGCGAGCAGTGTCGACGTGATGGGTAGATGTGCCTGAAGACATACAGATGATGAATAGATAATATATAAGTCAGATGAATCTCTATCGTGAGCAGCCAGCTAGCTGCTAGCCATTGCTTTTGGTTATGCGGCGATCGGTGGTGGTGGCCTTGGTTGGCTGGTGGTGTGATGTGCACGACGCATGCTGCGTGCCAGATCGCCGCATAACCGATATGATGGAACGGGGGTGTGTAGCCGCGAAAGGGAAATGGAAAAATGTGGCCGTGAAAGAGAGCAATGTCTGGGCGGGAGAGAGAGCGACAGAGCACCGGAATTTGTTCCTAGATGTTGCACGTTGCGATCTCTACACAGGCCGGAGTGGCGTCTAGGAGTACTTACAAGATGTCTAGGAGTACGCGTAAGAGCTGACTATTGCATGAGAGCCCACCTCTCTTCTCTCACCTCTTCTCTCTCATCCAACTAAGCAAAACAATACTAGTTTAATTCTTATAGTCAGCTGACTAGGACTTATTATACTTGCTCTTAGTAATATTATATTAGGTATATAGCATTAAATGCATGAAGTTAAACGAGACAAATAATTGGTAGAGAGGAATAAGAGCTAGCCAAAAGCTCTCACACCGGTGACATGTTGCCCTCGTTTTGTGTGTGCAGCCAGGCTTTAGACATAGAGCCCCGGTAGCTAGCATTTTTTTTATCGCTAGAATGTTATGCTATATTTAAATGGTGCATCAGGGTCCCTGATTAGTATCCTAACGTATTAGGTAGTTTTTCACCCTCGCTCAATCTCAATCGATCCCTGAAGTTCAAGATCCCTTCAAAAAAGATCCACGAAGTTCAAGATTGTGCTTACAAGCCTGAAACAACGGTAGGTAATGGTTTGGTGAGTATGTCAGCTATTTATCAGTCGGGCAAAGTAAAGTGGGAGCATCGATTACCTCAAAAGACAAGCTTGATCATTTTCTAAGAATGAATAATTAATTACTAACTCAGATTCGTAGCACCACTAGTAGATTATCCGTTGGATTTGTCCGGCTCTTGAGATTATCGAGAAGTTAACTGGACGTGGTTTGTGAGATTCTTGCATTACTTTACCTGGGAATGAGATGACGCCTAACACGAACCCCATAACAAAGCAGTAACTGAAGATCGACTAGTGCTAATATCATCCGTTAAGAAATGAAAAGAGAACGCGGGGAAAGGTCGCCGAGATCTAGTTAGCCTCAGGACACTGAGTTGAGGATCGAGGTCGTGGTTTGTTAGATTATTCTTGCATTACTTTACCGGCCGAATACAACAATCCCTGTCTTTTCTGCAGGTACGTACGTACAACATCATCTGGATGCTAATCTGTAGAAGATGCCAGGTTCTAGATACTAATTCGATTCGCAACATGATGCTGCGTTCCCCTGCAGGGTCCGTCGAAAGGACAAAGGAGCCTGCGGCCGGCATCTCTTGGTGCCCGATGTTTGTTTGACAAATCCACGCTCCATCTCACTCGATTCGCCGCGCACAGTTTTGACGTGATAGACGGATGTGCCTGAACATGGATGGTGAATCTATAGGTCAGCCGAAGCTCTATCGATTCGCCGCGCACAGTTTTGACGTGATAGAACAGACATGTGCCTGATCAAGGCGTACATAGTACAGATGAGATGATGAATCGATCGAGAAGTCAGCTGAAGCTATATCCTGAGCAGCCAGCCACCCAGCCATCGTCCATCGCTTTTGGTTATTACACGGCGATGGGTCGGTGGTGGTGGCGTTGGTTGGCCGTGAAAGAGCAATGTCTGGCTGAGAGAGAGAGAGCACTGGAATTTGTTCCTAGATGTGGCAGATCGTGTCCGTGTGGATGGATGTCTTCGCTGAAAAGACATTTCTAGTCGATCCCCCCTTTTGCTTAGCTGGTAATCACGGCAGCAGCGTTGTTAGTTTGATCGCGTGTTGCACGCTTTGTAAGCACGTACGCACGGCCGGACGGCCAAAATACAACGAGGCTCATATAGTATATGGGGTTGGACCTGAATGTGTAGTAAGAATAGATAGAAGAACCCCAACTCTTTTTTTTTCCTGGAGAAACACGGTACAAACACAGACGCTCATAATGCGTACACACACTTACCCCTATGAACACACGCACGCACATCCTACCCCTATGAGCATCTCCAAGAGACTGAGCCGGCGGGTTGAGATTGACGAAGTACACCGTAGGCGCCTCGCTATCGACGGAAACGTCGCCTTCCACTGAAAGTGTCAAACCCGAGGTTTAAACTCTGGTGGGATGGGGGTACCACTGTCCTTCTAACCATCCAACCACGGGTTGGTTCTCTGAGGACCCCCAACTCTAGATTTCTCTGGCCAGCTGCGTCTACATTGTGTGCTATGTAATGTGATCACCTCGCTGATTCGATTGCGGCCCCATGCCTAAAGATTGCTAGATCGGATTGAATTCGGAGCGTTGCGAAGCTATGATATCTGTTACCATCATGTGTCATTCTTTGATGATCCATGGTGAAGTCAGATGCGAAGAATGTTAGAAAATCTGGAACATCAGGAAAGCGATGGTGATTTGAGTCTTTGTGTCGACGAGGAACTGACTGTATGATTTGTGACTCGCAGGAGCGACTGTTTGTGGGGGCGACATCACATGAGGAGTTTCCAGTTTTATCTTGCAGAATAAAAATCTAAGATCCGATCTTAATTGGTTGTGCCTGACAATGACCTTATCAAAAACATTGTTTTGTGAGTGAAGACTTTTTTAGAATGAAAACCTATGATCGTTGATCAGGCGAGACGACGTTTGTGCACTGTTTCCTTCTTAAAAGGATCACTATTGGAGTGGTTGAACTACTAGTGTTGTTTTGATAGTGTTAGTGTTGTTGCTTCGAGCAAGACTTTTCATTTTTTAATTTTTTTCTAAGTTGTGTACATCCATAAGACCACCAGATACCTGCGTTGTTACACATGCTGATTGTAATTATATTTCATAATATTAATATATATATATGTATGTTAAAAAATGACACGCGGCCTTTTTTTTTCTACTAGAGAGCAGGCACACGAGTTTATTCGACGGCGCCAAGCGCAATCCACCTACGGCCACGCCAATCCGGGCCCGGATTCATCCTTCCACTCCAAAGGGCCCTCGTACCGACGCCAGGCCGACGCAATTCCCTGCTGTAGTGCGTCACGCTCGGATTGGGCCAGATCCACCTTCCAGGAGGGCTGAACAGCATTTCTTGTGGGCCTTGTCTCAAGCACCGGATCTGTGTTTTATTTGTCCCGACGAAGCGTCCGTCGCAGCCGCAGGAGCACGCGCGCGAGCACGCTGCGTGAAGCCATAGACATACCCACGGCGTGTCAGGCCAGGCGCATGACAGGTAGGGCCAGTCGCGCAAACCCTAGATCCAGAGCCGCGGCCAAAGACACACACGGACACACCGCGGCGCGTTATCTCTCGACTCCTCTCCTGGGGAGTTGCGCCCGCGGCCGCCGGTCAGCCAGTCCCGCCGCCGACCATCCCCCTCCCCTCGCCTTGACCGCCGTGCGTGCCTTGCGGCCGCCGCGGCCGGGACCCCGCCACGCCGGCCGTGAACCGTTTCCTGGTAAGTGGTAGCCATGCCCGCCCCGCTTTAATGGATGGATTCGTCCTCAGATTTTGTTAGTATTGACACTGCCGGCTTGCAACTGTGACGAGTAGTGCATAATTCAGGCAAATTCAAATGATTTCGCTTCCTACAACTCGTTATTTTCTGCTCCGTAGCTCATTGCGTTCATGTCCTGGAGTGGCCTGTTCGGTTCGCTTGGTGTTTCGGTACGGCGACTTCCCAGCTTCGCCTTGCTCGAATGTTACCCCTGTTTTTAGTTGGTACTTTTCTTGGAGTGTGGTTCTGGCAAACAGCTTTGTGATTTGATCTGTCCTGAATTCAGATAATCTGTTATATCTCTTGAATTGCGCAAGCTCCTGTTTTAGGAAGCTAGTAATGACATCTCAACTAGTTAGTGTGCTTGAATATTACTATGTCTATGGCCCTTACTTCCACACCACCCCATCGATTAGATCCTACTTGAACACATCAGATCAGTTAAGTCACCTTTTCTCTCTTCGCAAACTGAATATTATTACCTAATTGGGGTGAGTTCCAGAATCACAGGTAGTACATCATTTACATCCCTGCAATGTTTTCTCATATGGTCCTTATATGAATTTTCCCACAGAAAATGCAGTGGCCTGTATTTTGAAAACCTTGAAGTAGGTTGTTCCGCTGGAGAAATCCTGTATTCTAGAAATTGCTGAAGAAACCAACTAGGCAACTACTACGCGAAGTCACCTCTCTGGTTGAATAAATCCATTTAATCACTGAAATTCTGTTCAACTTATCACGGTTACCTAATTTCCGTATTCATTTAATCTTGTTAGGAAGCAGGCACTCATGGGGAAGGGACAAATTGTGGCTGTTCTTCAGCTAGGTGGGGAATTCGCCACAGATGCTGATGGGAATATGTCCCATTCTGGCGGAGAGGCACATGCAATGCTTGTCAAAAGTGACTGGCCCTTTAGTGCATTTAAGCAGGAGATATCTTCAACACTCAACAATCTCAAAGTTGACCAGTTCTCATTCAAGTATTTCCTTCCAAGGAATAATAGAACCTTGATTTCTATTTCCAATGACAAGGACCTGCATCGCATGGTTGAATTCCATGCAGAGTCGGAGACGATATACATTTATGTCATCAAGAAGGTCGACAGCAGGTACCTATATGTCTCTGTCTGAACATCAATTGTTTTTTGTCCATTGCATTGCCAACATGACAAAAGAAATATTTACAGGCCTTTGAACGTTGTTGCTGACTCGGGCACTCCTATAGATGCAACTGCCGATGTTCCAACAACTCCTGATGGGTCTAAGAGGCAAAAAGTGTGTGCAGCTTGGAAGGATGTGATCACTGGAGTTGGCCAAGTATTTGAAGGTCCTAAGGATTTCCGTGATGCCTTGCATAAGTATGCCATTGCACATAAGTTTCATTACAGATTTATCAAGAATGACGCATCTCGTGTTACTGCCGAATGTACTGGTGAAGATTGCCCATGGCGGATACATGCTTCCAAGTCTACTGCCAAGAAAGATTTCATGGTCAAGAAAATATCTGAAAGCCACACCTGTGAATCTGAAACAGTCAAGAGTCATCGTTTGGCGTCACAGCGATGGGTTGCTAGTGTTATAAAAGAAAAGCTACGTGATAGCCCAAACTACAGGCCAAGAGATATTGCAAACGATCTCCAACAGGAGTATGGATTGTGCCTAAATTACTCACAGGCTTGGCGTGGAAGAACAATTGCTCAGAGAGAACTTTATAGCTCACATGAGGAGGCATGCATCCAGCTACCTTTGTTCTGTGAAAGGATTAAAGAAACAAACCCTGGAAGCGTGGCAACAGTAGTGACTATGGAAGATTCAAAATTCTGTTTCTTTGTTGCCTTCAGTGCATCGCTTCATGGTTTTGAGCATGGGTGCAGGCCACTCCTTTTTCTTGATGTAGTATCTCCAAAACCGAATAAGCAGTGGAAGTTACTGACTGCTTCTTCAGTTGACGGGGAAGGCGACGTGTTCCCTGTTGCATTCACTGTGGTGGATGCTGAGAACCATGAAAATTGGCATTGGTTTCTTGAGCAACTAAAATCTTCACTGTCGACATCTCGTGCTATAACATTCATATCTAATGGAGAAGATGGACTATGGGATGAAGTACCTTTGGTTTTCCCTGACAGTCATCATGGATACTGCGTGGACTTTCTTATTGAGGAGTTTAAGATGCAGTTGGAGGATGCATGGACTGAAGAAGTACGAGATTCTATGGTTGATCTTCTTAAGAAGGCCATTTATTCATGCACAGTTGATGAGTTCAATCAGTATATGGAACAAATTAAAGGTGAATCTGAGAAGCTTGCTGAATGGCTTTTGGAGACCAAACCGGAGCGGTGGTCAGATGCCCATTTCAAGGGGTCACGTTATGGTCAGTACTCATGCAGTATTTCTAACACTATTATCGACTGGATGCCCTCAAGATATGAGCTTTCAGTTGTGCAGTTGGTTGACACAATAAGATGCAAGCTCATGGAGACAATGTACACACGTAGGGAGTCCTCTAATGAATGGGCTGGGGTAGTAACGCCTGCAGCTAACCAGAAACTGCAGGAAGAGCTGACCAAAGCTCAGTCACTTGATGTTACGCCCACAGAAAGTGATGGAGAAGGTAATTCGTTTAAGGTGTCCGGTGACTCGGTTAATGTTGTCAACATGGACACATATGACTGCACCTGCCTAAAGTGGCATGTCTCCGGGCTGCCATGCATGCACGCAATGGCAGTATTTGAGCGCACAGGGCAGTATGCATATGACTACTGCGTAAAGTATTTCACGACGGAATCCTACCGGTTGACATACGCCATGTCCATAAACCCGATACCCGATGCTGTTCTGCCACCTACTGCATTAACTGATCCGTCGCAGGGTCCAGCGACATACGCATTCCCGTTGCGAACTCGTCGGCGGGTTGGCAGGCCGAAAGAGAAACCAGCCGATCCGCGCATCACAGTTAAAAGGGGAGTGCGCTGCAGCAGATGTAAAGGGTATGGTCACAACAAGGCAACTTGCAAGATCCCTATCAGCGGCGAATTAGCCTTACCATCAGCTGAGCTCGCCCTCCCCGAGGCCTTGCCATCAGCGGAGCTCGCCCTCACCGAGGCCTCACCATCACCTGAGATCGCCCTCACCGAGGCCTTACCATCACCTGAGATCGCCCTCACCGAGGCCTTGCCTTCACCTGAGCCCGCCCTCTCGGATGTACACAATTAATTAAGGTGGATAGTTGCTCTTGATGTTTTCCCTGTAAGCAATTGCGCTGTCTCTTTCTTTGAGAAACCTGTAATATATGTGGTAGGTGTTGAGTGTAGCTCAAATTGCTTGGTAAGTTTGTCATGCTGTGCTTAGGCTAACCGCATTCAGCTCCTAAATTAAACATTGTGATGGACACCACCATTAGAGAAGCTCTGGAAATTCTGCTATATTCTGGAGTCCAGTCTATATCTATTGCTGGAAATCCCATGCTGTGTGGCTGCCTTGTCATTTCTAGCATGGCAAGAAATTATAGATTCAAATTTTTTTGATGTTCAGGGCAACTGCTTGTGTATTTGACCTGTTATGCCTGAACTAGGTTCTTATTTCTTGTGCACTCTGTCCATTGAACCATATTTAGACATGAGACATGGTTGTCTATTTGCTTTGGTATTTCTTGTCTTGACTGAAACAAACACAAACGTGGGATATCAAAATGTTTCGAGGAAGATAATGATCTAGTACTGTATTTTATGTTGAGCCACTAGATATAGATGTTTTACCTTATTTGAAATTTGGGTGGTCATGCTACTTTGATTTGCTGCAAGATGAGAGATGTTGTTGCACTGAATGCGCGGATGAATTACCCGCTGAAGTACTTGCTGTGCTGAAATTTTGGGCAACAGAGCATTGTATATTTTGGGCGTCCACCCGGTCTGCAACGTAATCATTTTGCTTCTCCTAAATAAATTCAACCATTTTACAGGACACGTTGCCAAAACATGGCTAACGTGGACTGAACTGAACAAGTAACAAGAGAGAAACAGAGCAAGCTGGAGAGGCTTGTGTCTGTCTGTCAGTCAGACTAGCGTGGCAGCCCACTGTCCGCCCTTCTCCTTTTTTGCACCCCCGCCATTCCTCTGCTCCCCTTCCACATTCCTGACCGGCTCTGTTCCGTTCCCACGTGCCCCTGTGGACTGTGCTTGCAGCGCGTTCCGGCGGAGTTCGCGGCGCGCATCGAGCCCGCGCCCGGGGAGGAGGAGGAGGAGGAGCGGGAGGTGACCGTGGTGGGCCCGGCCGGCAAGGTCCGGCGCTTGGAGCTGCGCTGGCAGGACGGCGCCTGCTGGCTCGGCAGCGGCTGGCCGGAGCTCGCCGCCGCGGCCGGCATCACCGCGGGTTGGTCCCGTCGTGCTGCAACGCGGGGTGGCCACCCTGAGCGCGTTCGACCCGGCCCGCTGCCTCGCGCGCCTCTGCACCCCTCACGCAGGTGATTTCTCTTACTCTTACTTACTTTTCCCGGGAAGGCGAAGATTCTCAGTTCAATTTCTCGCAACAATATGTGTATGGTCGCGTAGGCGTGACGTTCAAGAACAGGCCTCGGTTCATCAGGTTGCTTCAACCAGACGACCTAGAGAAGATGGTGAGAGCAAGCTAGTTTTATACATTTATCTGCTTCTCGATCCTGCAGTTTCTGCTCTGAACTGAAAGCTCGTGTGCTCCCTCTGCTTCCAGAGGATCCCTAGCAAGTTTGTGCAGCAGCACTTGACTGAAGCTGGAAGCTGCCTGAGCAGCCAGAACGCCATGATCTTCTGCCCTCTCGGCAAGTTCTGGCGAGTCAAGCTAGACCATGGTCAGTCGGACGTGCTGCTGCACGGAGAAGAATGGCCGCGGTTCGTGACGGCGCACGATCTATCCCAAGGGAACATCCTCCTGTTCAGGTACGAAGGCAACACGGTGCTCTCGGTCCAGGTGTTCCTGCAGAATGGGTGTCTCAAAGAGTACAATAAAACACTCTCTCTTTGCGTAACTGATGGTGCAAGGGGGCCAAACACTGAATCCCCGCAAAGTAAGGCAATACATCCTTTTTGGAGCTTTTTTTTGTTTTCGGTTTTGAGAATGTTCTTTTCTGGAGTTGAACAGTTTCATGTGAAATTCCTGCTTACTTTCATATGAAATTCCTGGAGTTGAAACGTAATTCTGCAGGTGGCAAGCAGCCTGTAGTTTCAGCTGTCGGCAAGAAAAGGAAGAACGACCAACACGTGGTTTATGCAATTTCTGCACCGGTCCAGCAGCAGAGCAAACCTGCTACCATTTTGCCACGGCGCTCATTCACCAAGGAGATCAACAGCCATGCTCTTAACAAATACTTAGTGAGCACTGCATTTATTCGGTTTACATTTTGATTTATTGTGTATATTGAATTGTACACAACTATGGAAGGAATAGAATTTAATCTCATGTCCTATGCTATTTCTTATTTTCTTATGTTGAGGTGGGCTTCGGTCCCTAAACTTATGAAACTGAAAACACAAGGACGACCAGGATTAGCCGATGCCCCTTCATGCATTACGTACCGAACGCCGAACGGGTATCAGCCAATCCTGGTGCTCCTTGTGTCTTTAGTTTCGTATAAGTTTGGAGGAGAGGGGGAACACCGAAGCAAAAGTCATTTTCTGAAAGTATTCATACAGATCTTGTACTAGGTGCTTCACCATTTTAAACTATTATAACTACAATTGTGACCCTTCTTTTATTACAAACAACAAACTGTGATATCAAATTCAATAAATCTGTACTGTGTAAAGTTCCTTTATAATGTCTTCCTTCAAAGGGTGACAATGACCTGACTTGAAGTCTTTTTGTAAGGATTCTTAAATTAATTATTTGGACCATTCCAAGCCTGCCAGGTCCTTCTCTACGCTGAAAATCAAAATCATGTATTAGTAAATCTACTAATATCAATTTAAAAACTTTAGATGTTAGTTTCTTTCAAGATGGTAATGGTAAAATGATTTTCATTTTGGATTTGAGGTAGCATGTGTGATTGCAAAACATCTACACTGTCACTTTGGACATGTTTCAACCTACAAAAATTCATAAGCTTAGTTTGCAGTGCACAACAGAAACTTCACTGAAATAAATATTTCTTATAGAGAATCATCATTTATTGTGTTAAAGTGTGAAAAGTTAGTTTTTTTTAAATAATCTTACATATCTGTCAGACTCTCAGAAGCGCTTCTTCAAATTCTGGCAACAATGCAGGCTGTGAAAGGGACCTTTTGCGCATCAGTGGATCTTGTAGGAGCATGTACAATCGAACTTAAAACATCCATGAACAGCACAAGGTCTTGGCCTGTAGCTTTTAACATCACCAAGAACTACGGCTACATAAGGGGAAAAGGTTGGCAAAGGTTTTGCCGAGACAACGAGGTAGAAGAAGGTGACCGCTGCACCTTCAAGGTCGTTGAAAGAATGGTCTGGCTTGTTTTGATCAAGTGATGTCTGATCATGCCCAGCTAGTATGAGCAAAAACATAGTAGTCCCTGTATTTTGCCTACCAATGCCAATGGCAGTTCTTGGTCAGTGATTTGCCGTGTGAAAACTTGGTATTTGGGTAGCCCCGTAGACAAGTTAATCTATGCTAGGGTCACTGTGACATCAGTGTTTGTTGAATGTTAATAGATTAGTTTATGTATTTATGTTATTAGGCAGTTGGATGTGCAAGTTAATCCATGTTTTGGTCACTGAAACATCTTTGAATGTTAGTAGATTAAGCTATGTATTTGATGAATGCTGCTAGATTAGTTTGGTACATGTATACTGATCTATTTCCCTGTTGAGCACCAAACCTCTGTTTGTGCAACTGTTAGACTGAGGAAGTATCAGTCTGTGGTTGCTAAAAGTATGTTCAGAAATCTGAATGGATAATAAGAACCTAAGGCTTCAGAAGAGAAAAGAGAGCAACGCACATGCTACACGAGTTTGTTGGGTACTACCTCCGTTCCAAAATGTAAGCCCTTTTAGCAGTTCAATTTGAACTGCTAGAAAGGCTTAGATTATGGAACAGAGGTAGCAGCACAGAACCAATTCCCGGGGCAGCTTTAAAAGTAAAATTTTAGTTGTGACTTCAGAATGGAACTCTGCGTTAAATTTTTTTTCATTAAGGAATGGAGTCATATGATTTTCTGATTAGCATGATCACACGCAACTCTGACATGGTTACGCATCTTGGTAATGGCCATACAGCAGAAGAGATCAGTGCAAATCTTGCTTGTAGCCAAATTCTTGTCAGTTTCCAGATAACATTTTTTAGGTGAACAGTCAAGTAAAGGCTCTGCCACTTAAGAGCTATCCAAATTAGACGAGAATAAGGCTCTCATGTTTTGTTCAGTGATCTTTACATGTTGCCTATGATGACAAAAATCTACAAACATAATTTATTAGCTTTAAGGTGCCAGCAGAATCATTCAATAACAGAAAAATAGGAAACCTTTATTAGGTGAAGAATCCATTCGATCTTACTTTTACTAGTATCAGAACAAAGAGGAAACTAAGAAACTGATATTTTTTCAGTTCTAAGAAGTATAACATTTACAATGGTTTATTTTTCTAGGAACCTCTTTTCCAGACGAACTCGTACTTGCAGAGTTCAGAAAGGCCTTCTCTGATGGCTTCACACATCACACCTCTACAACACAGTGCAAAGATAATTCTCCACCGTCCAATGTTTGTTCAAAGTGATGACATAGTTCTCCTTTTGTCCCTTCAACAGAAGAAAACAGAAAAGAACGTTGCAGAGGCTGTTTGTAGGAAGCTTGACAACAGAAAAAGAAGTGTCCATTGCCATTTTGATCATCTAGATCTTCAGAACTTCATAAACAGGGTTCCACTAAATGATAATTTTTTTTTGCACAAAGTTTTTCTGATGATCTGATCATGAGCACCGAATCCTGCAACAGTTCCAGGCAAATACACAGGTTGTTATTTGCAGACAGACATATTTGCACACGAAAATCTTGCAGATGTCTCATACTATGCCAGGGTTGAAAATGAAAGTTTCTAGTATATGCCCATGGATTTCTTGCTTTCTCAGAGCGATCTCTCAACTATGTCTTGAGAATATTCAGACTCACAAGTCATGTAGATTGACAGTCAAAGGGACAGAGTAACTGTTAATTGCCACAGGGGAATGTAGGCCGTACATAGGGATCCAGCCCAGCGGCGATGATTGGGCACCACTGGTGTAAAGCAACAACCTTTTCTGATCGTTTTGCAACACAAGGTCCAATGAATTGTCACAAATCATTAGGTCGTTCTTATCTACTCCCTCCGGCCCATATTAATTGACTTAAATTTGTTTAAATTTGAATGAATCTAGAGACTATTTAGTATATAGGTTCATTCAAATTTTGACAAATGAAAGTCAATTAATATGGATCGGAGGAAGTACCAAAAGGTACATCTGCACTGGGAGGATTTGATACCCCTCAAGTTGATAAAGACTAGAGAGGGACTTTTTGGCGTTAACGGAAAGAAAGGATGAGAGCTCAGAGACAATTTCTTGTGACCCCTCTAAGTAGGATCGAATATTTTGTCGGGAAAGCTTGCATCACGGGTCCTTGGGAGCCTAGATTGACTTTGATCCTTGTCTAATGTGTTTCTTACCGCAGAGAATAATGGGCGCGAAAAAGTGGAGGGCCAATTCAAATGGACTTTTATGCAATTTCAATTCAGACAATATCAATCAATTCAAAAGTACAAAACTTCTGGACCACACATCACACCATTGGTGGTCTAGCATCAAATTTTCAATTTGCGACAGCATGGAGATGTCATGAGCGAAAACATCGCTGTAAACATTGGTAACTTGGTTAATGATTTAATGTGGCACATTGGTAGCCAGAAAATGATCACATTGATAGGGTGGAACATGGTTCTGTCCTATGAGATACCAATGTACATGAAATGGGGGCAAGTTAACACGACAAATATTCTCAAAAGATAGAACTTTTGTCGGAGAAAATCGACCTACCTCTCATGTTGTTCGTATTTTAATGTTCTGTTTTCAGGTTAGGACCATCAATTATAAGTGGTATGCAGCTGTAGAATATGGTAATTGCCCAATGGACCATACTGCAAAAACAAGTGATACTCCATTATGTCGGCACAATTATTTTGTATTCATTAAAATACATAGAGGGCGATGCATATAATAAATGATTGTGGGCATAGTTTTGCACTTATGTTTCGTTCCCCTGCTGATAACCTGTAACAAATGTTTTTTTTTTACAGAAAATAATAGGGGTTCACTTTTCTGCCAAAAGGAATTATGTATGCACTTCTCTCAAATTATGTGAACACTCCATAATTCTTGAGCAATAGTTGCCGCATTTCAAATACTCAATCCGATCCACAATAAGTGCATTATTAGGGCCACGTCGTTGGGGAAAAGTACGTTATTAAGCATGTAAACTTAACTTTTGCTTCCAGTTTTACTGTGGTCTGTCACTTCCTTAGGTAGTATCTTTTCTAGAAATAAGCTATTTTCTGTAAGATTCTTAAGAAATTCATGCGAACAAAAGAGGCCTTCCTTTTGCAAGATTAACAACTAAAAGAGATTCACTAGCCAAGGATACCATCCATCTGCAAAGATCTTTACTTGTACAACTATCGTTTTTAATTAAGTGCATGTCTTCCTATTTTTTATTTTCGTGTTTAGTGTTTCTTATTTTCCTTATATGTATCGGAGTACACACGGTAAAATAGCATCTACTTTTTTTTGTGAAAATGGAGAAAAAAAGTGGCAAGGGTAAACACACAAGGGTAATAAGAGGAAGTGGCCTGGCTTAGGCTTGTGCGCAAGCTAGCAGTCCAGATAATCTCAAGATTTTTTTATAAAATAAGGTTTTATCGACTGAACATTGCCTCATCAAGGCCTGCAAAAAGAAGTATCATGTGCATATATGCACATAAATCCAGTATGATTAACATAGACTAAATCCAGTATGATTAACATGGGCTCTAAAATAAGGGACATTTTGAATTTGTTAAGAATTTAAAATACAGTCCATATTGAATTCTAAGTTCTAAGTTGCAAAGATCTAGTCGCCCCAAAGTAGTTATTATCATTAGATACCACTTACTAATTACTATCGCCTCACCCAACATTTTGCTTGCCTCACCCATCCTTGCTTGAAGAAACACGGCCAGTGGGATAGCGTAACGGGAAAAGAGACCAGGCGACGGTAACTTCCATTTCGCACGACCCAACTTTGAACAAACAAGAGCTTCTACCAGATTTTAAAGGTTGAAAGAGCACCTCACGCTCAACCTTGTTGCTGCCTCGCCACGCTGCTGCACAAATTCGCAGCTCCCCAAAGCTTTCAACAGAAACCACACGCCGTGAGAGCTCCAGGGTGCCATCAGCAGCAGAGACAGGCACATTCCCATCTCCAAATTTTAATAGCGACACCTTCTTGTGACTGACACTAGCAGTACAAGCAGTAAATTGGCCGCTGAATCCATCTGGCCATGACCCTTCAACAATGCGCACACTGATTGTGGCCTCAATGGATGAAACCACGATACCACATGTCAGCGCCAGAGTACTGAGCTTGCTTTTATATTTCTCAGTGCTCACGCATGATCTGAGGGCACGCTCTCCATTAGTCGCCTGATAATTGATTGATTTACAGCATTCGTAGCGTGTGGTTATCAAGCTTAGATCTTTGTCCTCGGATTCGTTAGTGCGCCTCACCTTCAGGATGATATCAAAACGTATAGGCCTCAAAGGAGCACGAGCAGGACCTGTTAGTACTAAATATGGATTCTGCATGCAACACACCAACACCATTGATTGAGTATATATATAATTTTAAGTGCATAGCAAGTGATATGCATAAAACAAACTATAGCAGAATTTTTTTTTACTCCGTAGAATAAATGCACTTACAAATAAATGAAAAGCTGTTGTGGTTGAGATGTGCAGATGAAGCTCAAATCACATTTAAGATTTAACACACATGCCATGTCTATTAACTACTCCCATGTTTCAACATTGAAGAAGATTTAACTTGGGAAAAAACTAGAGCATCTTACATTCTGAAACTGCAGGAGTAAGTGCATAATGTACAACAATAAGAGGGGCATACGACAAATGAGGGGCATACAACAATAAGAGTAACTGCAGGAGTAAGTGCATCAAAGAAAGGTAACTGTTTTTGTCGTCTGATACATAGCTCAAAGAACATTAACACAAGCCAAGTCTAAAACATTTGTTTTCCAATAACTTGCATCATTTCTAATACATCTTGGGGCCAACCTTACAAAGAAACACCAGAAACTAAAAGTAAAATGAAAATAACTTTTCGAGGATCATCAAGGAACACAATGGTTATTCCCTTTGTATTTTTTTTAATCAAACACATGGCACGCAACTGATTTCTCAGAAAATTTCCTAACTTTCAAACAAAGCTATACACATTGCTCTAATTTAAGTACTAACATAAGTTTATAAAATGATAAAGGATATGAACCTGCTCATATAGGGTTTGACAGTTGTCCCTCTTGCGCTCAAAGATGACATTTCGATTGTAATCCAGGTCATCTCTCACAGCAATGATTCCAAACACATCCAGCGGCCAGTGTAAATCCCTGCCTACTTCCTCGACTTTGACTGAAAATATTTGCATAGTAGACATGGTCATGGTGATACCAGGCATCGGCTCATCCGTGAAGCACATACCGGGGATCTGAGCTGCATATAGTGACAGAAAATTTCAATTTGGTTAAGAGATAATGAACCTACGCCATGCAGCAAGTTACATCATAGCAGATATATGTACATACAGTAAGAAGAGAAACAACGGCCATCAATCCATGAAAATACTCCTGTCCTCGAAGTAGTCAGGGCGTATGCTAGAGATGAACTTACTCCTGTCCTCGAAGGAGCCGAACTCATCGGCCGTCTTCCACTCCCAGTGATCTCGGTACTGTTGGTAAATCCGGTCGTCGTTGTCTTCGTTCGGATCCCTTTCCTCCTCCACTCTCGCCATGTCTTCCTCCCTCATCCTGGCTGCGTACGCCCTCCCAATCTCGATCTCTCTGGCCCGATTCTCTTTCAACAGCCACGCCTTCTGCTGCTCCGTGAGCTCTTCCAGCACGAGCGGCGTAGCGTCGGGATTCTCGGCGTTCCACTTCGCCACCAGTCGCTTCATATTCTTCTCATCTACGCGCTTCGCCAGATCATCCATCCACTCCAGCCCTGATCGATCCTCGGTCTGTGTGATCTTCCTCGACGTTGTGCTCCCCCCAGCCATCTCGGACCCGTTGTGGGTCATCTCGGAATCCACCTCCATCTCGGCGAGCCGCTGCAGTTGATCGTCCTGACGCTGTCGCCGCTGTGATGGGGAAAACCTAGATTTAGGGCTCTAGGCCCAATTCTTTTAGTCTCTAGGCCCTGGAATGAAATTGAGGGGTGACCAACTGATACAATATTAAGTTATTTTGTATTAGTACTGTTTTTTATCGAAATATGAGCAAAAATCATTTTTTGAACATCATAAAGTGTTAAATTTAATACTATTACAAAAAGAAATGTAAAGTTAACAAACTACCATAGGTCATCCACACGAACAATTGTGATCGACAAAACATCCCAATGTGATATTGCCATTTCTACACTAGAAGTGGAAACTGGATCCTAGATCATTGACATCATTGTTAAAGCAAAATATTTCATGAAGAATCCTCTTTGGGTAGACAGACATGGGACATCGTAACCATGAACAATCTGTAGGTGACGAAACATCTTATATTTTTAGAACAAAGATAATATTCCCTATTGAGGGACATGATTCGTTCTCGTGCACATAAAAGACTCCCCACGGGCGACAAAGGTTTGAGAGCATCTCTACCGGCGTCCCCAACCCGGCCCCCAACCGAGTTGAGGGGTGGACGACAAAAAATTATTCACACCGGAGGCCTCCAACCGGTGCCAGTAGTTTGGGCCGCCCGTCCAAATTGTTCGGCACCCTCTTGCCGTCCGTGGCAACCAAGGGTTGTGCTGGGGGTGCTGGCAACGCGTCACGCTGAAAACCCATCGTCGGGCACTCTTGCCTATTGGAATAATCTAGCTGTTAGGATAGTTTCAGTTTCGTCAGTTAGGACGAACACTTTCAGTTTCAGGTGTTGTTTTAGAGTTTCAGTTAAACGGGACTCAGTTTGTCGAGTTCCAGGTCTTTAGGAGGATAGAGTCGTGCTTGTACGCTCTGATCCGTAGAAGTAGGATCGCCGTGGGCGTGCTCCAGGTCGTGGGATAGCACGACCTAGTCGGGGGCATGGCGATCTCCACGGCATGCACTTTCTTTTGTTGAATAAAAGGAGGAAGAAACAGAAAAGCGGCGCACAGTACGCTGCACCAAAACCTCTGCGTCTTCATCTCTCTTTCTCTGTTTCTTGTTCATCCAGTTCACGCACGAGAGCTTGAGAGAGATTAGGTTGTAGGCAGCACGTGGTATCAGAGCCCAGGTTGCAATGGGCAAGGGCGGGATGCCAAAGAGTGCCGGCGATGGCTCAGATCCCAAGATGCAGAGCGATGCCGCTACTGCTGAGGAGGCGAAGAAGAAGTAGGAGGCGCTCGGGACGCTGCAGTCGTCATCGCGCGCGCTCGCCGTTCCGCGCTCTGGGCGCGACGGGGGCGGCGGATCGAGCATGCAGTGGCCAACCCTCGCCCGCACCAACTACAACTCGTGGTCTCTCCTCATGCGCGTGATCCTTCAGGTGAGGCATCTGTGGGATGTGATTGAAACAGGAGAAGGCGAGTACGATGACGATCGTGCGGCAATGGAGGCGATCCTCCGGGCGGTGCCCCAGGAGATGATCCCCATGCTCGCCGTCAAGAATACGGCGAAGGAGGCCTGGGGCGCGATCAAGACGATCCGCGTTGGCGCGGAGCGCGTCCGCGAGTCCAAGGCACAGGTGATGCGGAAGAAGTACGAGTCCATCCGGTTCAAGCCGGGTGAGAGCGTCGACGACTTTGGGATGCGCCTGCAGGAGCTGGTCCAGCAGCTGGAGGTTCTCGGCGATCCCGTCGACGACAAGATGATCATCCTCAAGTACCTGCGTGTCGTCCCCAAGCAGTACAAGCAGATGGCCCGCTCTATCGAGAGCTTGCTCGATCTCAGCACCATGTCGATCGAGGAGCTCACATGCCGTCTCAAGGTGTGTGACGATCACGACACTGAGGATGAGGAGGAAGACGTGGGCGGCGGCAAGCTGTTGCTCACTGAGGAGCAATGGCGCGCCCGCATGAACCAAGGTGCTCCCTCTGGCGGCGGTGGGGGGAGCTCATCCGGCAAGCAAAACCGGAACAAGGGGCGCGGCCGCGACGGCGCGCGCGACAAGGGCCACGCTGGCACTGGGACCGGTGGTGGGCCTTCACGCAACGACGAGTGTCGCTACTGCGGCAAGAAGGGACACTGGGCTAATGACTGTCGCAAGAAGAAGAGGGAGGAGGCGCACCTCGTCCAGAACAACGTCGGCGGCGCCGACGACGAGCAAGGCGCGCTACTCCTGGCACAGCTGTGCCCCGCCGGCGAGGAACCAGAGTGCGTGGGCGGCCGCGTGTTCCTCAACGAGGAACGTGCCAAGGTACGCCTAGGCGACGAGATGGAGCCGGTGGATGTGCCGTGGTACCTGGACATGGGCGCATCTAACCACATGACCGGCAACCGTGCCCTGTTCGCCAATCTGGACGTCAGCATCGACGACACCGTTTGTTTTGGCGACAACTCCGTCGTCGACATCAAGGGGCGTGGCACCGTGTTGATGACAGTAAGGGGAGGGGATCATCGAGCTCTGACGGACGTCTACTTCATCCCACGTCTGAAGACGAGCATCGTCAGCTTGGGACAGCTGGATGAAAATGGCTGCCCCTCATCGATCCGCGGCGGCTACATGTCGCTCTGGGACCGGCAAGATCGCCTCCTCGCCAAGGTACCTCGCTCGGCTAATCGTCTGTACAAGGTGGTCCTGCAGGTTGCACAGCCAGTATGCCTGTCCGTGAGGCATGGCGACGGTGCGTGGCGCTGGCACGAGCGCCTCGGGCACCAAAACTTTGGTGCGCTGAAGACGATGGCGCGTACTGTACTGGTGCGTGGCCTGCCTCCGATCGAGCATGTGGAGCAGCTATGCGACGCTTGCCTCGCTGGAAAGCAGCGGCGGGCGCCCTTCCCGCAGGCGGCGAAGTACCACGCCACGGAGACGCTGGAGTGGTGCACACAGACCTCTGCGGCCCCATCTCGCCGGCAACGCCAGGAGGAAAGAAGTTCTTCCTGCTGATGGTGGACGACCACAGCCGCTTCATGTGGGTGGTCTTGCTGGCGTCGAAGGACGGCGCTTCCGCGAGCATCCAGAGGTTCAAGGCGGCGGTCGAGCTGGAGTCCAAGCACCCTCTGCGCACGTTTCACACGGATCACGGGGGGAATTCACCTTCACCGCACTTGGAGAGTTCTTCGCCAAGCACGGAGTACAACGCCACCTCACTGCCCTGTACTCTCCGCAGAAAAACGGGGTGGTGGAGCGTCGCAACCAGACGGTGGTCGGCATGGCACGGAGCATGCTGAAGGCCAGGAACGTGCCGAACAGGTTCTGGGGGGAGGCAGTGATGACCGCAGTGTACGTGCTCAATCGCTCGTTCACCCGCAGCGTGGACGGGATGACACCGTACGAGGCGTGGCACAGGCACAAGCCAGACGTGGATCACCTCTGCGTGTTTGGCTGTGTCGCTCACGCAAAGATCACCCGCCCAGGACTGAAGAAACTAGACGACCGCAACGTCAAGGCAGTCTTCCTCGGCTATGAACCAGGCACCAAGGCGTAGCGCTTATTCGATCCGGTGGCGAACCGGCTCATCGTGTCCCGAGACGTCGTTTTTGATGAGGGGGCGAGCTGGGACTGGAGTGGAGAACCAGACGATGGCGACGATGAACAACTCGTCGTGGAGTACATGGTGCACGGGGGAGCACATCCGCACGGGGCAGCAATCGCTGAGCCCGCCTCTACTTCCTCGTCACCAGCAAGCACAGCGCCATCGGAGGGCGCTGCCTCCTCCCCCTCCATGCCGTCTGCAGGTTCAGTTTCGTCAGAGGGCGCTGCCACACCTGAAAACTCTGCAAGCACGGACAAGCCGATCAAGTTCGTCTCGCCACCGACGGATTTCGCCAGCACTCTCGATGATGCGGATGATCCAGCGCGCCCACATCGGTTCAGGCTTGTCGCGGACCTGCTGGACAAGGCTGCGGAGGTCCCAAGCCAGGCGGAGCAGCTCTTCTTCGTCGACGAGCCGGAGAACTTTGCTGATGCCGAACCTCACGAGTGCTGGAGGAGGGCGATGATGGAGGAGCTTAACTCCATCGAGGAGAATGGTACTTGGACGCTCACTGATCTGCCTGCAGGACATCGCCAAATTGGCTTAAAGTGGGTGTTCAAGACAAAAAGGGACGCAACTGGTGCAGTTGTCAAGCACAAGGCGCGGCTGTTCGCCAAGGGGTACGTGCAGCGCGAGGGCATCGACTTCGACGAGGTCTTTGCGCCCGTCGCTCGCCTCGACTCCGTGCGGCTGCTTGTGGCCGTGGCCGCCCAGCAGGAGTGGCAGCTGCACCACCTCAACGTCAAGTCCGCGTTTCTGAACGGGGAGCTGCAGGAGGAGGTGTACGTCGCCCAGCCGCCCGGCTTCGCTCACGCCGGCAAGGAGCACAATGTCTATCGCCTTCACAAGGCGCTGTACGGCCTACGGCAAGCACCGCGGGCATGGAACATGAAGCTCAACCACACACTCAAGGAGCTGGGCTTCACCAGCAGCCCGTCAGAGCACTCCATGTACGCGCGCGGGCATGGGCGCTCACGGATCTTGCTCGGGGTGTACGTCGATGACCTGATCGTCACCGGCGCGGATGCAGAGGAGATCACGCACTTCAAGCAGGAGATGATGGAGCGTTTCCGCATGAGCGACCTCGGGTTGCTTCACTTCTACCTCGGCATCGAAGTGCGCCAGAACGCGAGCGGCATCACCTTGTCTCAGGCTGGGTATGCTGGCAAGCTGCTCGAGCGCGCGGGCATGGCGGAGTGCAACCCTGCACTTGTGCTGATGGAACCGCGGCTCAAGCTGAGCAAGGACAGCAAGAACCCTGCAACGGACGCCATATTCTACCGGAGCATCGTCGGGTGTCTGCGCTATTTGGTGCACACTCGACCTGACATCTCCTTCGCCGTCGGTTTCGTGAGCAGGTTCATGGAGGCGCCAACTACTGAACATTTGGCGGCCGTCAAGCATCTTCTCCGCTACATCGCGGGAACTCGGAGCTATGGATGAAGGTTCTCGAAGGACGGCGATCAGGAGCTGATTGGTTTCAGTGACTCAGACATGGCTGGTGACATGGACGACCGAAAGAGCACCACCGACGTTCTGTTCTCACTCGGTGGCAGCCCGATCACCTGGCAATCTCAGAAGCAGAAAACTGTGGCGCTTTCCTCGTGCGAGGCGGAGTACATCGCAGCCACATCAGCGGCATGCCAAGCTACATGGCTGCGTCGCTTGCTGGAGGACATGACCGGGAAGCAGAGCGACACCACCACCATCTACATCGACAAAAAGTCAGCCATCCAGTTGTGCAAGAATCCCGTCTTCCATGATCGGAGCAAGCACATTGAGGTGCGCTATCACTACATCCGCGATGTGTCGAGTCCAAGAAGATCTGCGTCGAGCACATCAGAACGGAGGAGCAACTCGCAGACATTCTCACCAAACCCCTCGGGCGCACACGTTTCCAGGAGCTCCGCGCATGCATCGGCTGAAGGGTTCGCAGCATAGAAAACAAAAAATTTCCTACGATGTGAACTATATACCAAGATCTATCTACTAGATACAAACAACGGGCGGATGTATATCCGTAGAGAACATACCCTTGAAGACCGACAAAGCTTAACGAGTTCAACTCGCGGTTGATGTAGATGATCTCTTGCCGATCTCAAGATCGAGAGGAAGTCCTAGCGCCGCAAATCAGTAGCGCATCCGTGATCGCACACACGTTCGAGGCACCGAGCAACCTCCGCCTCCTCGCTCCAGCGATGCAGCGGAAGCACAACTCTTTCTTGCCGAATAGCCACCGGGAACATGTATCTCGCTAGTCCGAGACCATGGGGGATAAATTCTAGAGGGGGAGAGAGATCCTTCACGAGGAGGTGTGAGAGACAAGTGAGGAGGGGGCTCCTTTTATAGGAGGAGGGGGAACCCCAAGGGGGTGGCCGGCGCATGGGGGCTGCCCCCTTGCCCTCCCCTCTTCATGTGGGTGGACACTCCACTCACAAATCTCCTTTAAATTCCCTCCACTCAAAAGTCCACTCAAATTCCCATTAAATTTCCACCAAATTTAATGCAAACTCTCATTAAATAAAACTCTTTTATTTTATTCAGAATTTTGTCAATTACTTTAATGACAAACATTCACAAATAACCCCTTGCTAGAATTCTATTTCACATGCATAACCACTTTATGCAATTTCACCCGAAAACCTGTTTCGGTATCTAGTGAAATAAATTCCTGCGCTTGTTCATTCTTTCGGCATGAAACATTTGCTCCAATTGGATGTCGGTGTCTCTTAAGTGTGTCACCCTACGGTTCGTGAATAATGTGGACATGATCGAGACCCCTCTCGGATCAATAATCAGAAGCGGGATCTGGAGACCCATACTGACTCCCACACATTCAACGATGACTTTCTTGTGATCGTCGGAAACTTTTACGCTAGTATCTTAATCCCTTTGTTTCACGATATATTACATGTCCGAGATTCGATCATCGGTATCTCCATACCTAGTTTGATCTCGTTACCGACATGCACTCTTTTCTCGTTCCTGTGATATAACATTCTAGTGATCAAATCACTTGCTTGCAAGCTAATCAATGTGATATCACCGAGAGGGCCCAGAGTATATCTATCCGTCATCGGGATGAACAAATTCCACTCTCGATCCATGAGCCTCAACATAACACTTTATTAGTTCTGAATCCATCTTTGTAATCACCCTGTTACGGTGTGACGTTTGATGTTATCAAGAAACTCTTCCGGTGTTAGTGATTGACATGATCTCATGGTCTAAGGATTAGGATCACTTCGTAAGTTGTTATAGCAATATAAACTCAATGACTTTGATCGTAATGCTATACTTCGGATGAATGTTCATCACACCATTACACTAATATTGTGATCCCGTAATTAACAACATCCAATGTCCATGATCAGGAAACCTTGATCATCTTGTTAATCAACGAGCTAGTTTATGAGAGAGGCATAACTAGGAACTTTCTGTTTGTTTATTAAACACACATGTATTAACATTTCCGTATTAATACAGTTATAGCATGCAAAATAAACATCTATCATATACTTGGAATACACATAATAAACACTTTATTATTGCCTCTCAGGGCATATTCCCTTCAGTCTCCCACTTGCACTAGAGACAATAATCTAGTTACATAGTGATAAATCTAACACCCATTGAGTTCTGGTGTTGATCATGTTTTGCTCTAGGGAGAGTTTTAGTCAACGGATCTGCTACATTGAGATCCGTATATAATTTAAAAATCTTTATATCTCCATCCTTGACATGCTCGCGGATGGAGTGAAACCGACGCTTAATATGCTTGGAATGCTTGTGAGACCTTGGCTCTTTGGCATTGGCAATGGCACCATTGTTGTCACAATAGATCACCATTGGGTCCAACGCGTTTGCCACCACTCCTAGTTCGGATATGAACTCCTTCATCCAAACTGCTTCCTGAGCCGCTTCCGAAGCAGCAACATATTCGGCCTCCGTTGTTGATCCCGCTACCACAGGTTGTTTGGAGCTCCTCCAACTAACCGCTCCGCCATTCATGAGAAATACGTATCCAGATTGAGACTTAGAGTCATCTGGATCGGTGTCAAAGCTAGCGTCGACATAACACTTAGCGACGAGCTCTTCTTCACCTCCGTATACAAGAAACATATCCTTAGTTCTTCGTAAGTACTTAAGGATATTCTTGACCTCTATCCAGTGTTCCGAACCTGGATCCGATTGGTACCTACTAGTCAAACTAATAGCATGTGCCACATTCGGTCTTGTACATAGCATGGCGTATATTATAGAGCCTATGGCTGAAGCATAGGGGACTTTGTCCATTATCTCTCTTTCTTCCGCCGAAGCCAGACTTTGAGTCTTACTCAATGTCTTGCCTTGCAACATAGGTAAGAACCCCTTCTTACTTCCGTCCATTTTAAACTTCTTTAAAATCTTATCAAGGTATGTACTTTGCGATAGCCCTATTAGGCGCCTAGATCTATCTCTATAGATCTTTATGCCTAATATGTATGACGCTTCACCTAGGTCCTTCATTGAAAATTTGTTGTTTAGATAACTTTTAACACTGTTAAAAGATCTATATCATTTCCGATCAATAATATGTCATCCACATATAATATCAGAAATGCCACATTGCTCCCACTCACTTTCTTGTAAATACAAGCTTCTCCATAAGTATGGAAAAATCCAAACTCTTTGATCACCTCATCAAAGCGGAGATTCCAACTTCGTGATGCTTGCTTCAATCCATAGAAGGATCGCTGAAGCTTGCACACCTTGTTAGCATCCTTAGGATCGACAAAACCCTTTGGTTGTATCATATACAACTCTTCTTCAATATTACCATTGAGAAACGCGGTTTTGACAATCCATCTGCCATATCTCATAATCGAAATATGCAGCAATTGCTAACATAATCCTAACTGACTTTAGCATCGCTACGGGAGAGAAAGTCTCATCGTAGTCAACTCCTTGAATTTGTCGAAACCCCTTTGCGACAAGTCGAGCTTTATAGACGGTCACATTACCATCAGCATCAGTTTTCCTTTTGAAAATACATTTGTTCTCCACGGCCTTTCGGTCGTGAGGTAATTCCACCAAGTTCCAAACTTGATTTTCATACATGGATTCCATCTCGGATTTCATGGCTTCTAACCATTTGTTGGAATCCGGGCTCATCATCGCTTCTTCATACGTCGCAGGGTCATCATTTTCATCAACCATGAAATTCATGACAGGATTTCCGTACAGCTCGGGAGCTGCACGCGTCCTGTTTGACCTGCGAGGTTCGGTAGTACTCTCTTTCGGAGTTTCATGATCATTATCATTAGTTCCCTCTTCAACAGGTGGAGCCAACTCCGGAACAACTTCCGGCGCTGCGCTACTCGCCATACTTTGAAGAGAAGGTTCCACAACCTCTTCGAGTTCTACCTTCCGACTACTCACACCTTTTGCGAGAAACTCTTTCTCTAGAAAGGATCCATTCTTGGCAACAAAAACCTTGCCCTCGGATCTGTGCTAGAAGGAATACCCAATAGTTTCTTTAGGGTATCCTATGAAGACGCATTTTTCCGCTTTGGGTTCGAGTTTATCCGGTTGAAGTTTCTTCACATAAACATCGCATCCCCAAACTTTAAGAAATGACAGCTTAGGTTTGTTTCCAAACCACAATTCATACGGTGTCTTTTCAACGGATTTAGATGGTGCCCGATTTAAAGTGAATGCAGCAGTTTCTAGTGCATAACCCCAAAATGACAACGGCAAGTCCGTCAGAGACATCATAGATCGAACCATATCTAATAAAGTACGATTACGACGTTCCGACACACCATTTCGCTGTGGTGTTCCGGCAGGTGTGAGTTGTGAAACAATTCCACACTCTTTCATGTGAGTGCTAAACTCGTAACTTAGATACTCACCTCCACGGTCGGACCGTAGAAATTTGATCTTTCTATTACGATGATTTTCCACTTCATTCTGAAATTCCTTGAACTTTTCAAAGGTTTCATACTTGTGTTTCATCAAGTAGATATAACCGTATCTACTCAAATCATCCGTGAAAGTAACAAAATAACGATATCCACCTCGCGCCGACACACTCATTGGACCACATACATCAGAATGTATAATTTCCAATAAATCTGTCGCCCGTTCGATTGAACCGGAAAACGGCGTTCTAGTCATCTTGCCCATAAGGCATGGCTCACATGTATCAAATGATTCATAATCAAGTGATTCCAAAAGTCCATCCGAATGGAGATTCTTCATGCGTTTAACGCCAATATGACCTAGACGGCAGTGCCACATATATGCGGATATATCATCATTAAGTTTAATCCTTTTAGCATCAACATTATGAATATGTGTAACATTATCATCGGGATCTAATAGAAATAAACCATTCATCATCGGTGCATGACCATAAAAGATTTCATTCATATAAATGGAACAACCATTGTTCTCGGATTTAAATGAATAACCACTTTGCATCAAACACGATCCAGATACAATGTTCATGCTCCGTGCAGGCACCAGATAACATTTATTCAAGTTTATAACTAATCCCGACGGTAAGTGGATAGGCAGCGTTCCGACGGCGATCACATCAACGCTTGATCCATTGCCGACACGCATCTTGACCTCACCCCTTGCTAGCGGTCGCTTGTTCCGCAACCCCTGATTCGAGTTACAAATATTAGCAACTGAACCGGTATCAAATACCCAGGTGCTACTGCGAGCACTAGTCAAGTACACATCAATAACATGTATATCATATATACCTTTGTTTGCCTTGCCGGCCTTCTTGTCTGCCAGATACTTGGGGCAGTTGCGCTTCCAGTGGCCAGTCCCCTTACAATAGTAGCACTCGGAATCAGACTTAGGTCCAACTCGGGGTTTCTTTTTAGGCGCGGCAACAGGCTTGCCGCCCTTACTTCCCTTCCGTTTTCCCTTCTTGTCTTTCTTGAAACCAGTGTTCCTATTGATCATCAACACTTGATGTTCCTTTTTGATCTCCACTTCTGCAGTTTTAAGCATTGACAGAAGCTCGGGGAGAGACTTCTTCATGCCTTGCATATTATAGTTCATCACGAAGCTCTTATAGCTAGGTGGAAGAGACTGCAGAACACGATGGATGCCTAATTCAATGGGAATCGATATTCCCAAGGACACAAGCTTATCGGCGTAACCCGACATCTTGAGTACATGCTCACTAACGGAGCTGTGCTCTTCCATCATGCAGCTAAAGAACTTTTCTGAAGCGTTGTAGCTCTCTACAGCAGCATGTGTGTCGAAAATCATTTTCAACTCACCCATTGTATCAAATGCATTGCCGTTTTCGAAACGCTTTCGAAGTTTCGGCTCTAGCCCATACAATATGCCGCAATGAACTAAGTTGTGGTCCTCCTGACGAGTCTGATAGACATTCTTCTCCTCGTCAGGGGCATCATCAAAAGGTGGGGGGGCCTAACGGCGCTTCTAGCACATATTGATTTTGTGCAGCAGAGAGGAGAATCCTCAAATTCATGGCCCATTCGGTAAAGTTGCTACAGTTTGTTGCTAGTTTCTCTTTCTCCATGAACACATTGAAATTAAAAGCAGGTGGTGCCATCTACAACAGAATTTGTTAAGTTTAGACTAAGTGTATGATAGATTGAGTTCAAATAATCCATATTATGAATGAACTCCCACTCAAAAACGACATCCCTCGTGCCTTTTTGGTGATTACATGAACCAAATCCACTATACCAAGTCCGATCATCACGTGAGTCGGTATAGCTTCAAAGGCGAGCATCAAATGGGCATCATATCAACTATATGACTCATGCTTAACCTTTCGGTCCGTGTTCCGAGGCCATGTCTGTACATGCTAGGCTCGCCAAGTTAGAACCTTAGTATTCGCGTGTGTAACTGTTTTACACCCGAAATATGGTCGTGGATCCAAGAACACCCGATCATCACGTGATGTCTTGGAGCGACGAAAACATAATCGGTGCATACTAAAGGAAGAACACATTCTTATCTTGATATTTAAATGAGGTATCATCTTATTATGCTAACAAAGCGCTAAACAAGCAATATAAGATGCTATCAAACATCATATGTTTATTAGTGAAATGATATGGTTCCCGCAGATGATCTCTATCATGTGCATCGTGGTATGATCACTATCATACCTATATGTGTAAATCCAAGGTCTATGGATTATACACGCTATGTGTGTTGTAAGAGTATCATCTCATACTTCTACTTACAACACTACCATATCATAACACTAGCCCAGCAACAATCTAAACTAGACGTCTCTAATTTATCCATTGCAAGTTTTACGTGGCTTAGGGCTTTCGAGATAGAACCGTTCTTACCTACGAACATGAACCACAACGAGGATAATCAAATTGTTGACAACTCGCTTGCAAAATAGATATTGACTATAGTAGGAGAGACAGACACCCGCTAGCCACTTATGCAAACTAGTTGCATGTCAAGCGTGGAACAGGTCTCATGTGCGAGGACATGTAAAGTTTGTCCGGGCCGCTTCATCCCACTATGCCACCAATATCCAAATTTACAACAAAGGAGCAACAACATGATCATCATCGCCCACATACTCATATGTGTACTACCCGTGTAAAGTATCTACGCATAGATCCGGCTCTGATACCACTGAAGGGTTCGCAACATAGAAAACAAAAAATTTCCTACGATGTGAACTATATACCAAGATCTATCTACTAGATACAAACAACGGGCGGATGTATATCCGTAGAGAACATACCCTTGAAGACCGACAAAGCTTAACGAGTTCAACTCGTGGTTGATGTAGACGATCTCTTGCCGATCTCAAGATCGAGAGGAAGTCCTAGCGCCGCAAATCAGCAGCGCATCCGTGCTCGCACACACGTTCGAGGCACCGAGCAACCTCCGCCTCCTCACTCCAGCGATGCAGCGGAAGCACAACTCTTTCTTGCCGAATAGCCACCGGGAACATGTATCTCGCTAGTCCGAGACCATGGAGGATAAATTCTAGAGGGGGAGAGAGATCCTTCACGAGGAGGTGTGAGAGACAAGTGAGGAGGGGGGCTCCTTTTATAGGAGGAGGGGGGAAACCCAAGGGGGTGGCCGGCGCATGGGGGCTGCCCCCTTGCCCTCCCCTCTTCATGTGGGTGGACACTCCACTCACAAATCTCCTTTAAATTCCCTCCACTCAAAAGTCCACTCAAATTCCCATTAAATTTCCACCAAATTTAATGCAAACTCTCATTAAATAAAACTCTTTTATTTTATTCAGAATTTTGTCAATTACTTTAATGACAAACATTCACAAATAACCCCTTGCTAGAATTCTATTTCACATGCATAACCACTTTATGCAATTTCACCCGAAAACCTGTTTCGGTATCTAGTGAAATAAATTCCTGCGCTTGTTCATTCTTTCGGCATGAAATATTTGCTCCAATTGGATGTCGGTGTCTCTTAAGTGTGTCACCCTACGGTTCATGAATAATGTGGACATGATCGAGACCCCTCTCAGATCAATAATCAGAAGCGGGATCTGGAGACCCATACCGACTCCCACACATTCAACGATGACTCTCTTGTGATCGTCGGAACCTTTTACGCTAGTATCTTAATCCCTTTGTTTCACGATATATTACATGTTCGAGATTCGATCATCAGTATCTCCATACCTAGTTTGATCTCGTTACCGACATGCACTCTTTTCTCGTTCCTGTGATATAACATTCTAGTGATCAAATCACTTGCTTGCAAGCTAATCAATGTGATATCACCGAGAGGGCCCAGAGTATATCTATCCGTCATCGGGATGAACAAATTCCACTCTCGATCCATGAGCCTCAACATAACACTTTATTATTTCTGAATCCATCTTTATAATCACCCTGTTACGGTGTGACGTTTGATGTTATCAAGAAACTCTTCCGGTGTTAGTGATTGACATGATCTCATGGTCTAAGGATTAGGATCACTTCGTAAGTTGTTATAGCAATATAAACTCAATGACTTTGATCGTAATGCTATACTTCGGATGAATGTTCATCACACCATTACACTAATGTTGTGATCCCGTAATTAACAACATCCAATGTCCATGTTCAGGAAACCTTGATCATCTTGTTAATCAACGAGCTAGTTTATGAGAGAGGCATAACTAGGAACTTTCTGTTTGTTTATTAAACACACATGTATTAACGTTTCCGTATTAATACAATTATAGCATGCAAAATAAACATCTATCATATACTTGGAATACACATAATAAACACTTTATTATTGCCTCTCAGCGCATATTCACTTCATCGGCATGGTGGATGTCAAGTAAGATCACAGCTAGCTTAGGGGGAGTTTGTTGGAATAATCTAGCTATTAGGATAGTTTCAGTTTCGTCAGTTAGGACGAACACTTTCAGTTTCAGGTGTTGTTTTAGAGTTTCAGTTAAACGGGACTCAGTCTGTCGAGTCCCATGTCTTTAGGAGGATAGAGTCGTGTTGTACGCTCCGATCCGTAGAAGTAGGATCACCGTGGGCGTGCTCCAGGTCGTGGGATGACACGACCTAGTCGGGGGCATGGCGATCTTCACGGCATGCACTTTCTTTCGTTGAATAAAAGGAGGAAGAAACAGAAAAGCGGCGCACAGTACGCTGCACCAAAACGTCTGCGTCTTCATCTCTCTTTCTCTGTTTCTTGTTCATCCAGTTCACGCACGAGAGCTTGAGAGAGATTAGGTTGTAGGCAACATTGCCATCGACCCAAAACACCCGTCCGTGATGGCTCGTCTCCTGACGGTGGGAAAGGGTCCCACCGTTTCCCGCCGGTTTCGTCGTAGTTACGCGCCTATTCTGGCCGTTTCCCGTCATTCGCAGCGGTTTCCCGCCACTTCACGCGAGCTTTCCTACCGAAGCGACTGCCCCTGCTATAAAAAAGGGTTGAGGCCGTGGAGGAGCGGTGCACCACACCCTTCGGAAACCCACCATGTCTGGTCCTGATCCAAACACGTGGGCGATGCTCATGACGGACGCTCGGGCTTGCTACCTGGCACCAGAGCAGCCAACGCAACCGGCGGCTGCGCAACCATAGCCGGCGGAAGTGGAGGAAAATGATGAAAAAGACAACCTCGACTAGTGTGACGGCCCACGGAGGAGCCCGTGGATCAGCGGGATATCCTCGCCGACATCCAGATGTCGCTCCAATGGAGGGAGGCGCAGCAAGCCAGCGACAACGACAACTATGACTTCATCGATTACTACACGCATGTCGAGGCACCTGTTGTCACACGAGTGCTTGAACAGTCAATCCAGGTGTGGCATCCCGCAAAACCACTACTAGAAAATCGCGTTGTTTTTGTGCATTGCATCATCATGACCGCATGCTCATGTCATCATGCCACATTGCTTTTGAGCATCGTCATCATCTTGCATTTGCTTGCATAAAACTATTTGCAGAAAACCTAGTTTTGTTTTCTAAAACGCCCCATCTTATTTCAAACACCAAAACCGGGTCGCCGGAATATTTTTGTTTGTCTGCTATCGGTCTGCAAACGGCTCGTTTAAAACAAATAAAGTGTTAAATTATTTTAGTGGGGGCAGTCGAACGGGCCGAATCGACCCGAACGACCACCCCCGGATCAAAATCGGTCCGCCTAAATTCCTAAACATACCCAACCTAATCTACCCACAACCCCTCCACCTCACCCCCACCTATCCCAGGCTGCCACATCACCTTGGCCATCCCCCTCCAACCAAAATCTGCCACTTGGTCCTCTCTCCCTTCCTTCTCTCACTCAAACCCACGCACACACAAGCCACACACGCCACCACCTGCCCAACCCTGGCCCACCTGGTCTCTCTCCCTCTGCCCAGCACACACCCCACGCGACCCACTCCTCCTCCTCTCCCTGTCCGGCCGGACCCACCCGCGCCTGGACACCACCCCGCAGCCACTCTCCCATCCTGGCCCACCTGGACCCGGTCCCACCCCTGGGCCTCCTCTCTCTCCCGTCGTCTTCCTTCCACCCCCCGCTCCTCTGTTCGCTCCCAGCACCCCTTCCCCCGATGCGCGCAACCCCCACCCCGCGGCCGTCTCCTCCCTCTTCCTCTTCCACCGCCGCCGCTCACCCCCCCCAACGCGCCGCCGTCGACCGGTCCCCCTCCAACCTCCTCCCGCCGCTCCTCGATGCGCCCCGTCGCCCCGCTCGCCTCCATCCGCTCCGCCCTTCCCCCGCCGCCCCTGCACCGGCCCGCCGCCGCCACAGGAGTCTCCCCCGCCTCGCTAGTTTTCTCCACTCCACCGCAAGCTTCCGCCGCCGGCCTCTCCCCGCCTCGTGCTCGTCTGACGCGCGCCGCCCCGAGCATCCCGCCGGCGCCGCCTCCTCTCTCCTCCGGCCGCGCTCCTTCCCCTCCGGCCAGGCATGCTCCGCCTCGCCCGACCCCGACCCCGAGCTCGTCGGCCGCCCTCCGCCTGCGACCTCCGCTCGCCGGTCCCGCTCCGCTCCGCCTTTGCCGGTTCTGCTCCGCCCCGCCTTCGCCGATTCCGCTCCGCCCCACCTCCGCCGGCTCCCACCGCCTCCGCCTCCCCTCAGGCGCCCGTAGCCGCCAAGCCCGCGGGCGCCCCTTCCTCCATAGCCGCCGGCGTACCCCCCTCTCTCCGCCGCTCAGGGCGCCCCCGGCCGCTCCGGCCCCACCCTCTCCGCCAGCCGTCGCCGCTCCTCCGGCCGCCTCCGCGCCAGGACGACCCCGGCCTCTGCCTCGCCGCCGGGGACCCTCGGCTCAGCAGCGCCGCGCGCGTTCCCCTTCACCGCGACCTCGTGCCCGCCAAGTGCTGCCTCGCCGGTGCCCTCCCCGCACCTTCCTCGTCCACCTCGCGTCCAATCCGCCACCGCAGCATCGTCGCGGTTCGACCTTGCATCGCCGGTGTCCGTCGCCCCGGGAGTAGTACAGAACAAGTTGACTCAGTGCCTCTGGTGTCATGTGTTGTAAGTTCCTGCACAAACCTGAAGACCGTCTGGCATCGAGGTGATGTCCGTGAGATAAATTGTGTGGCTTCGATCAAAGATCCCGACACCCGAACCCAAGTCCGCCATCGACACCAAGACGGAACCCCAAGGCCTTCGACAAAACAAGAAACGCCAAGTACTCCTTCCTGGATTCGAAGCCCGGCCCGGGAACCGACAGGATCTCCAACACGGCCGCTAGTAACCTCATCGTGGAACTCCGAGCTCTCCTCGGGGACCGAGAACGCTCCCGCCGCGACCGAACCCGATAACCGCCAAGACCGTCGACACGAACCGACGACCGCGAATGCGACAGGATCGTCCCCGGAACACCAAGTACTTCCCCCTGAACGCCAAGTTCGCCGACACGGGTGCGACGAGTATTTCCTCGAGGACGCCGAGTGCTTCACCCAGGACTCCAAGATCTCCGCGCGAGACGACAAGACCGACAACATGGCCCGACTACCACGGATACTACAAGAGCGGCACCGACCAAAACGAATCCGATGCGCCCCGGCACCGAACCAAGTCCTTCTTCCCGGAACGCCAGATCTACCCCGATCCGAAGACCCTGAACCCCGAGACCGACCCCGAACCCCGGAACCCCAAGATCCGCCGAACCCTAATGTGTGACCTCTTTCTTTGAGCCCTATTTTATAAATGAAATAACAACTTGTTGCATATTAATTGTTCATCTCGCATGCATATTTGTGTGGTTTGGGGGCCTTATGCCGATTCACCTAATAATTAAATATGGGGCCCATATGCGGGCAAATCTATTCTTATATTGGCTTCATTTAAATTGATGTAGCGAACCGGTGATATATTTTGGCCATGTTAATACAACATTTAAATTGCGGGGGTTCTAAATAACTTGAACCATATAATTAATTGTCGGGACCCCGGTTCCGCTTAATCTGACCTAATTGCATCGCACCTTGCCATGCCATGCATCATACATGCATCATGCCGATCTTCTGCCGTTGTATTAAATATTGCATCCGGTGTTTCTTCTAGTGTTTTGCTTCTTCGCGGATAAGGCCGTTGAGTTGATGTGAGATTTGCCCGGTTCTTCGGATGAACCTTCGGCAATGTTTTCAGGCGAGCATCTCCCCCTTTCTACCTATCTTACTTGTATAGTATTTATTCCCTCCTGTTGATCTATTGCTATCTGTGTTGCGATGCTCTAGTTTCCGTACCCGTGATATCCCCTTGCAGCCATATATTGCCTCGGACACATCCTATTACCTGTTGTTTGGTAGATAGTTGGACTTGCGCGTCGTAGTCGCTTGCTCAAATGCTGTTGCGTGTCGCCATGAACCACAATTGTTGGAGCATTGCCACCTGATTGATGTTGGAGATGATCTCGGCTTTATTTATCGTTCACTTTAATTCCTGTTTAACAACTAAAATTGAAGTAAGTAAGCAGAGGCATCGGTGGGTGATAGACAATATTTGGTTTCCGAACGCCCACTTGTGTCGCGTAGGACCCCGAGTACTTGATACCTGTTCCTTGATTTATCGCGCTATCCACATACGGGGAGTATGGGCCCCCCTTAGCCAGAGCTTGATTCCGTCTTATTTCTTGGGGCCACAAACTAGTTTGAGGTTTTATTTACTATCCTGTACTTATGCCATGCTACTGCTTTATTTACGATTGTGCGAGGAGCACACTGTACTGTTTAGGTAAGCGGAATGTTTTCGCGGTATCGACAAGCCCAGCCACACTTTCGGGTTCCCAGTCGTTTACAGCCATTGTCGCAAACCTTGAGTCCGTCTCGGAGCTTGCTTACTTCGTTGCGGGTCTACTCAATGGGGTGGCCCCCTGAAATATTTCTGAATCTTGTGATTGCTCTGTCGTGAAGACCTCGTTGGGTTTTGATTTGGTTTTTCCGAGGTTGATCGTGTGTGTGTTGCTATTTGTGCACCCCGGCCGGGTTAAAACTTTCTGAAAGCCGTGTCCGCGGTTATGGACGACTTGGAGCACAGTATCTCGACCATAGACAAGCATAACTAAAGTTTATTGCTATAAATTTGACTTTATAATGACTAGTAATCAGCTTCACTATAATGGAATGGCTAACTAATACTTCCCACAATTGCTTGTTTGGAGTGTCGCTTGCGACCATTGTACCTGACTAGTAAGTAATGCAACTATAACGGAATGGCTTGATAAAAGTACCAACAACTGCTGGGTTTTGGGTTTATCTCATGCTATCTGTATCTGCTTAGTAATTGTTGCAACTATAACGGAATGTCTAACTAAAAGTGCCCACTGCTTATTTTATCAGGATGATTAACTACATCTGACTAGTAATAGCTACAACGAGCACTGAATAAATAAAACTGCCAACTGTGTGAGTTCCTCGGTTGACTTCCTCGTTTGGTCTCGAGGGGGAAACGCCAGGATGGGTTTGTTTGGTGGTAGTATCAGGTTGGTTCCGCATAGGTCTTTCTCACCCCTCTCTGATTGCCGCCAGTTGTATCGAGTCTCTATAGGGTGTTCAGTGCTTGCTGCCGCTGTCGCTTCAGTCCACCATACCTATGTAGGCGAGGACCGCCGAATTCTAGCCTCGCCGTGTACTGGCCTCAGTACTGACGCTCCTCTTTTTCCTTTGCCCTTTGTCGGCACCCCTTTTGTTTAAGCAGGTTTTGAGATCGACGTCGTTAGCAGGGTTACCCTTCCGGCTTGGCCTGGGCAGGGTTATGGACGCCATTGGTTATTCTTCAGGGCTCTTAGCCCCATTTGCATCTTGTCCGTAGTTGGACGCTCTGTCGTTTTCAAGGTGATTTGGATCTTTGTATATTATATCTTTATTCTTGACTCATGGAGTCGCTGTTATATATATATCTGTTCTGTGGGTCCCATCGAGGACTGTTGTGTAATGTTATTACTTCGTTTTCCACCCGCACGAAAGTGCCTGGTGGGCACCTTTGAATCGTTTCTATGCGGGTTTGGCGGGTTTCGCTAAAACTTGCATAGGTCCGATTCTGAGGGTGTTACAGAGTGGTATCAGAGCTCAGCAGTTGCGATACCCCACAAGTCCAGCCTGTAGGATAACCTAGCTAACGGCCGAAGTAGAGTGTCAAACTATTTTTGCAAAATCGGTTGGATAGTTCTGATTAGGTCTGATTTTACTCCTTACCCCTCTGCTATTCTCCTCTTATCTCTACGCGTTTTGAATCCGCTCTCTTCTCTTTCTTCGAGTCCAGGAATTCTCGCGGTTGGGTTTTCCGTCGTACCTTCAGGGTTTCGCTTCCTCCTTTGGTAACGGTGTTGCTACATCTGGTCTTCATGCTATCCGAGGAACCCTTCGTCTGGTGGACTTCTCTTTGTTCCTTCTCGTGCCTTCCGGTGTTTCCGACGCGACGACATCATCTACGCCAGATCCGATGCAGAGTCTGCATCACTCCTTTGTTCCCGAACCTCGCTTGTCGAGATCTTCAGTCTAACTCCGAGAGTTGGTTGCATAATCCGCCTATTCGTGTGTAGAGTAATGTTTTGAGTGCGGGATGGAGTAGCTACCATACCACTACTTTTATCATTCGCTCTTGTACATCGAATCAGTGGATCCAGCAACTTTGCTCCGTTCCCGGAAGCTAGAGGTGGCTTTATTGCTGATACCTCTACCTTCGACCTTTTGTTTCCGGAGTGTTCTCCTGACGATCACAGACAACGACCTCTTGTTAGTGGTGTCGCGAGGATCTACACGAAGCGAGAAGACGCAGATCGCCGACCTTCCTTCCGGTACCATGAGGCGGATCTCGAGGGCGAGATCCCTTGTTAGTGGTGTCGAATTGTGGCATCCCGCAAAACCACTACTAGAAAATCGCGTTGTTTTTGTGCATTGCATCATCATGACCGCATGCTCATGTCATCATGCCACATTGCTTTTGAGCATCGTCATCATCTTGCATTTGCTTGCATAAAACTATTTGCAGAAAACCTAGTTTTGTTTTCTAAAACGCCCCATCTTATTTCAAACACCAAAACCGGGTCGCCGGAATATTTTTGTTTGTCTGCTATCGGTCTGCAAACGGCTCGTTTAAAACAAATAAAGTGTTAAATTATTTTAGTGGGGGCAGTCGAACGGGCCGAATCGACCCGAACGACCACCCCCGGATCAAAATCGGTCCGCCTAAATTCCTAAACATACCCAACCTAATCTACCCACAACCCCTCCACCTCACCCCCACCTATCCCAGGCTGCCACATCACCTTGGCCATCCCCCCTCCAACCAAAATCTGCCACTTGGTCCTCTCTCCCTTCCTTCTCTCACTCAAACCCACGCACACACAAGCCACACACGCCACCACCTGCCCAACCCTGGCCCACCTGGTCTCTCTCCCTCTGCCCAGCACACACCCCACGCGACCCACTCCTCCTCCTCTCCCTGTCCGGCCGGACCCACCCGCGCCTGGACACCACCCCGCAGCCACTCTCCCATCCTGGCCCACCTGGACCCGGTCCCACCCCTGGGCCTCCTCTCTCTCCCGTCGTCTTCCTTCCACCCCCCGCTCCTCTGTTCGCTCCCAGCACCCCTTCCCCCGATGCGCGCAACCCCCACCCCGCGGCCGTCTCCTCCCTCTTCCTCTTCCACCGCCGCCGCTCACCCCCCCAACGCGCCGCCGTCGACCGGTCCCCCTCCAACCTCCTCCCGCCGCTCCTCGATGCGCCCCGTCGCCCCGCTCGCCTCCATCCGCTCCGCCCTTCCCCCGCCGCCCCTGCACCGGCCCGCCGCCGCCACAGGAGTCTCCCCCGCCTCGCTAGTTTTCTCCACTCCACCGCAAGCTTCCGCCGCCGGCCTCTCCCCGCCTCGTGCTCGTCTGACGCGCGCTGCCCCGAGCATCCCGCCGGCGCCGCCTCCTCTCTCCTCCGGCCGCGCTCCTTCCCCTCCGGCCAGGCGTGCTCCGCCTCGCCCGACCCCGACCCCGAGCTCGTCGGCCGCCCTCCGCCTGCGACCTCCGCTCGCCGGTCCCGCTCCGCTCCGCCTTTGCCGGTTCTGCTCCGCCCCGCCTTCGCCGATTCCGCTCCGCCCTACCTCCGCCGGCTCCCACCGCCTCCGCCTCCCCTCAGGCGCCCGTAGCCGCCAAGCCCGCGGCCGCCCCTTCCTCCATAGCCGCCGGCGTACCCCCCTCTCTCCGCCGCTCAGGGCGCCCCCGGCCGCTCCGGCCCCACCCTCTCCGCCAGCCGTCGCCGCTCCTCCGGCCGCCTCCGCGCCAGGACGACCCCGGCCTCTGCCTCGCCGCCGGGGACCCTCGGCTCAGCAGCGCCGCGCGCGTTCCCCTTCACCGCGACCTCGTGCCCGCCAAGTGCTGCCTCGCCGGTGCCCTCCCCGCACCTTCCTCGTCCACCTCGCGTCCAATCCGCCACCGCAGCATCGTCGCGGTTCGACCTTGCATCGCCGGTGTCCGTCGCCCCGGGAGTAGTACAGAACAAGTTGACTCAGTGCCTCTGGTGTCATGTGTTGTAAGTTCCTGCACAAACCTGAAGACCGTCTGGCATCGAGGTGATGTCCGTGAGATAAATTGTGTGGCTTCGATCAAAGATCCCGACACCCGAACCCAAGTCCGCCATCGACACCAAGACGGAACCCCAAGGCCTTCGACAAAACAAGAAACGCCAAGTACTCCTTCCTGGATTCGAAGCCCGGCCCGAGAACCGACAGGATCTCCAACACGGCCGCTAGTAACCTCATCGTGGAACTCCGAGCTCTCCTCGGGGACCGAGAACGCTCCCGCCGCGACCGAACCCGATAACCGCCAAGACCGTCGACACGAACCGACGACCGCGAATGCGACAGGATCGTCCCCGGAACACCAAGTACTTCCCCCTGAACGCCAAGTTCGCCGACACGGGTGCGACGAGTATTTCCTCGAGGACGCCGAGTGCTTCACCCCGGACTCCAAGATCTCCGCGCGAGACGACAAGACCGACAACATGGCCCGACTACCACGGATACTACAAGAGCGGCACCGACCAAAACGAATCCGATGCGCCCCGGCACCGAACCAAGTCCTTCTTCCCGGAACGCCAGATCTACCCCGATCCGAAGACCCTGAACCCCGAGACCGACCCCGAACCCCGGAACCCCAAGATCCGCCGAACCCTAATGTGTGACCTCTTTCTTTGAGCCCTATTTTATAAATGAAATAACAACTTGTTGCATATTAATTGTTCATCTCGCATGCATATTTGTGTGGTTTGGGGGCCTTATGCCGATTCACCTAATAATTAAATATGGGGCCCATATGCGGGCAAATCTATTCTTATATTGGCCTCATTTAAATTGATGTAGCGAACCGGTGATATATTTTGGCCATGTTAATACAACATTTAAATTGCGGGGGTTCTAAATAACTTGAACCATATAATTAATTGTCGGGACCCCGGTTCCGCTTAATCTGACCTAATTGCATCGCACCTTGCCATGCCATGCATCATACATGCATCATGCCGATCTTCTGCCGTTGTATTAAATATTGCATCCGGTGTTTCTTCTAGTGTTTTGCTTCTTCGCGGATAAGGCCGTTGAGTTGATGTGAGATTTGCCCCGATCTTCGGATGAACCTTCGGCAATGTTTTCAGGCGAGCATCTCCCCCTTTCTACCTATCTTACTTGTATAGTATTTATTCCCTCCTGTTGATCTATTGCTATCTGTGTTGCGATGCTCTAGTTTCCGTACCCGTGATATCCCCTTGCAGCCATATATTGCCTCGGACACATCCTATTACCTGTTGTTTGGTAGATAGTTGGACTTGCGCGTCGTAGTCGCTTGCTCAAATGCTGTTGCGTGTCGCCATGAACCACAATTGTTGGAGCATTGCCACCTGATTGATGTTGGAGATGATCTCGGCTTTATTTATCGTTCACTTTAATTCCTGTTTAACAACTAAAATTGAAGTAAGTAAGCAGAGGCATCGGTGGGTGATAGACAATATTTGGTTTCCGAACGCCCACTTGTGTCGCGTAGGACCCCGAGTACTTGATACCTGTTCCTTGATTTATCGCGCTATCCACATACGGGGAGTATGGGCCCCCCTTAGCCAGAGCTTGATTCCGTCTTATTTCTTGGGGCCACAAACTAGTTTGAGGTTTTATTTACTATCCTGTACTTATGCCATGCTACTGCTTTATTTACGATTGTGCGAGGAGCACACTGTACTGTTTAGGTAAGCGGAATGTTTTCGCGGTATCGACAAGCCCAGCCACACTTTCGGGTTCCCAGTCGTTTACAGCCATTGTCGCAAACCTTGAGTCCGTCTCGGAGCTTGCTTACTTCGTTGCGGGTCTACTCAATGGGGTGGCCCCCTGAAATATTTCTGAATCTTGTGATTGCTCTGTCGTGAAGACCTCGTTGGGTTTTGATTTGGTTTTTCCGAGGTTGATCGTGTGTGTGTTGCTATTTGTGCACCCCGGCCGGGTTAAAACTTTCTGAAAGCCGTGTCCGCGGTTATGGACGACTTGGAGCACAGTATCTCGACCATAGACAAGCATAACTAAAGTTTATTGCTATAAATTTGACTTTATAATGACTAGTAATCAGCTTCACTATAATGGAATGGCTAACTAATACTGCCCACAATTGCTTGTTTGGAGTGTCGCTTGCGACCATTGTACCTGACTAGTAAGTAATGCAACTATAACGGAATGGCTTGATAAAAGTACCAACAACTGCTGGGTTTTGGGTTTATCTCATGCTATCTGTATCTGCTTAGTAATTGTTGCAACTATAACGGAATGTCTAACTAAAAGTGCCCACTGCTTATTTTATCAGGATGATTAACTACATCTGACTAGTAATAGCTACAACGAGCACTGAATAAATAAAACTGCCAACTGTGTGAGTTCCTCGGTTGACTTCCTCGTTTGGTCTCGAGGGGGAAACGCCAGGATGGGTTTGTTTGGTGGTAGTATCAGGTTGGTTCCGCATAGGTCTTTCTCACCCCTCTCTGATTGCCGCCAGTTGTATCGAGTCTCTATAGGGTGTTCAGTGCTTGCTGCCGCTGTCGCTTCAGTCCACCATACCTATGTAGGCGAGGACCGCCGAATTCTAGCCTCGCCGTGTACTGGCCTCAGTACTGACGCTCCTCTTTTTCCTTTGCCCTTTGTCGGCACCCCTTTTGTTTAAGCAGGTTTTGAGATCGACGTCGTTAGCAGGGTTACCCTTCCGGCTTGGCCTGGGCAGGGTTATGGACGCCATTGGTTATTCTTCAGGGCTCTTAGCCCCATTTGCATCTTGTCCGTAGTTGGACGCTCTGTCGTTTTCAAGGTGATTTGGATCTTTGTATATTATATCTTTATTCTTGACTCATGGAGTCGCTGTTATTTATATATATCTGTTCTGTGGGTCCCATCGAGGACTGTTGTGTAATGTTATTACTTCGTTTTCCACCCGCACGAAAGTGCCTGGTGGGCACCTTTGAATCGTTTCTATGCGGGTTTGGCGGGTTTCGCTAAAACTTGCATAGGTCCGATTCTGAGGGTGTTACAGAGTGGTATCAGAGCTCAGCAGTTGCGATACCCCACAAGTCCAGCCTGTAGGATAACCTAGCTAACGGCCGAAGTAGAGTGTCAAACTATTTTTGCAAAATCGGTTGGATAGTTCTGATTAGGTCTGATTTTACTCCTTACCCCTCTGCTATTCTCCTCTTATCTCTACGCGTTTTGAATCCGCTCTCTTCTCTGTCTTCGAGTCCAGGAATTCTCGCGGTTGGGTTTTCCGTCGTACCTTCAGGGTTTCGCTTCCTCCTTTGGTAACGGTGTTGCTACATCTGGTCTTCATGCTATCCGAGGAACCCTTCGTCTGGTGGACTTCTCTTTGTTCCTTCTCGTGCCTTCCGGTGTTTCCGACGCGACGACATCATCTACGCCAGATCCGATGCAGAGTCTGCATCACTCCTTTGTTCCCGAACCTCGCTTGTCGAGATCTTCAGTCTAACTCCGAGAGTTGGTTGCATAATCCGCCTATTCATGTGTAGAGTAATGGTTTGAGTGCGGGATGGAGTAGCTACCATACCACTACTTTTATCATTCGCTCTTGTACATCGAATCAGTGGATCCAGCAACTTTGCTCCGTTCCCGGAAGCTAGAGGTGGCTTTATTGCTGATACCTCTACCTTCGACCTTTTGTTTCCGGAGTGTTCTCCTGACGATCACGGACAACGACCTCTTGTTAGTGGTGTCGCGAGGATCTACACGAAGCGAGAAGACGCAGATCGCCGACCTTCCTTCCGGTACCATGAGGCGGATCTCGAGGGCGAGATCCCTTGTTAGTGGTGTCGAATTGTGGCATCCCGCAAAACCACTACTAGAAAATCGCGTTGTTTTTGTGCATTGCATCATCATGACCGCATGCTCATGTCATCATGCCACATTGCTTTTGAGAATCGTCATCATCTTGCATTTTCTTGCATAAAACTATTTGCAGAAAACCTAGTTTTGTTTTCTAAAACGCCCCATCTTATTTCAAACACCAAAACCGGGTCGCCGGAATATTTTTGTTTGTCTGCTATCGGTCTGCAAACGGCTCGTTTAAAACAAATAAAGTGTTAAATTATTTTAGTGGGGGCAGTCGAACGGGCCGAATCGACCCGAACGACCACCCCCGGATCAAAATCGGTCCGCCTAAATTCCTAAACATACCCAACCTAATCTACCCACAACCCCTCCACCTCACCCCCACCTATCCCAGGCTGCCACATCACCTTGGCCATCTCCCCTCCAACCAAAATATGCCACTTGGTCCTCTCTCCCTTCCTTCTCTCACTCAAACCCACGCACACACAAGCCACACACGCCACCACCTGCCCAACCCTGGCCCACCTGGTCTCTCTCCCTCTGCCCAGCACACACCCCACGCGACCCACTCCTCCTCCTCTCCCTGTCCGGCCGGACCCACCCGCGCCTGGACACCACCCCGCAGCCACTCTCCCATCCTGGCCCACCTGGACCCGGTCCCACCCCTGGGCCTCCTCTCTCTCCCGTCTTCTTCCTTCCACCCCCCGCTCCTCTGTTCGCTCCCAGCACCCCTTCCCCCGATGCGCGCAACCCCCACCCCGCGGCCGTCTCCTCCCTCTTCCTCTTCCACCGCCGCCGCTCACCCCCCCCAACGCGCCGCCGTCGACCGGTCCCCCTCCAACCTCCTCCCGCCGCTCCTCGATGCGCCCCGTCGCCCCGCTCGCCTCCATCCGCTCCGCCCTTCCCCCGCCGCCCCTGCACCGGCCCGCCGCCGCCACAGGAGTCTCCCCCGCCTCGCTAGTTTTCTCCACTCCACCGCAAGCTTCCGCCGCCGGCCTCTCCCCGCCTCGTGCTCGTCTGACGCGCGCCGCCCCGAGCATCCCGCCGGCGCCGCCTCCTCTCTCCTCCGGCCGCGCTCCTTCCCCTCCAGCCAGGCGTGCTCCGCCTCGCCCGACCCCGACCCCGAGCTCGTCGGCCGCCCTCCGCCTGCGACCTCCGCTTGCCGGTCCCGCTCCGCTCCGCCTTTGCCGGTTCTGCTCCGCCCCGCCTTCGCCGATTCCGCTCCGCCCCACCTCCGCCGGCTCCCACCGCCTCCGCCTCCCCTCAGGCGCCCGTAGCCGCCAAGCCCGCGGCCGCCCCTTCCTCCATAGCCGCCGGCGTACCCCCCTCTCTCCGCCGCTCAGGGCGCCCCCGGCCGCTCCGGCCCCACCCTCTCCGCCAGCCGTCGCCGCTCCTCCGGCCGCCTCCGCGCCAGGACGACCCCGGCCTCTGCCTCGCCGCCGGGGACCCTCGGCTCAGCAGCGCCGCGCGCGTTCCCCTTCACCGCGACCTCGTGCCCGCCAAGTGCTGCCTCGCCGGTGCCCTCCCCGCACCTTCCTCGTCCACCTCGCGTCCAATCCGCCACCGCAGCATCGTCGCGGTTCGACCTTGCATCGCCGGTGTCCGTCGCCCCGGGAGTAGTACAGAACAAGTTGACTCAGTGCCTCTGGTGTCATGTGTTGTAAGTTCCTGCACAAACCTGAAGACCGTCTGGCATCGAGGTGATGTCCGTGAGATAAATTGTGTGGCTTCGATCAAAGATCCCGACACCCGAACCCAAGTCCGCCATCGACACCAAGACGGAACCCCAAGGCCTTCGACAAAACAAGAAACGCCAAGTACTCATTCCTGGATTCGAAGCCCGGCCCGGGAACCGACAGGATCTCCAACACGGCCGCTAGTAACCTCATCGTGGAACTCCGAGCTCTCCTCGGGGACCGAGAACGCTCCCGCCGCGACCGAACCCGATAACCGCCAAGACCGTCGACACGAACCGACGACCGCGAATGCGACAGGATCGTCCCCGGAACACCAAGTACTTCCCCCTGAACGCCAAGTTCGCCGACACGGGTGCGACGAGTATTTCCTCGAGGACGCCGAGTGCTTCACCCCGGACTCCAAGATCTCCGCGCGAGACGACAAGACCGACAACATGGCCCGACTACCACGGATACTACAAGAGCGGCACCGACCAAAACGAATCCGATGCGCCCCGGCACCGAACCAAGTCCTTCTTCCCGGAACGCCAGATCTACCCCGATCCGAAGACCCTGAACCCCGAGACCGACCCCGAACTCCGGAACCCCAAGATCTGCCGAACCCTAATGTGTGACCTCTTTCTTTGAGCCCTATTTAATAAATGAAATAACAACTTGTTGCATATTAATTGTTCATCTCGCATGCATATTTGTGTGGTTTGGGGGCCTTATACCGATTCACCTAATAATTAAATATGGGGCCCATATGCGGGCAAATCTATTCTTATATTGGCCTCATTTAAATTGATGTAGCGAACCGGTGATATATTTTGGCCATGTTAATACAACATTTAAATTGCGGGGTTCTAAATAACTTGAACCATATAATTAATTGTCGGGACCCCGGTTCCGCTTAATCTGACCTAATTGCATCGCACCTTGCCATGCCATGCATCATACATGCATCATGCCGATCTTCTGCCGTTGTATTAAATATTGCATCCGGTGTTTCTTCTAGTGTTTTGCTTCTTCGCGGATAAGGCCGTTGAGTTGATGTGAGATTTGCCCCGATCTTCGGATGAACCTTCGGCAATGTTTTCAGGCGAGCATCTCCCCCTTTCTACCTATCTTACTTTTATAGTATTTATTCCCTCCTGTTGATCTATTGCTATCTGTGTTGCGATGCTCTAGTTTCCGTACCCGTGATATCCCCTTGCAGCCATATATTGCCTCGGACACATCCTATTACCTGTTGTTTGGTAGATAGTTGGACTTGCGCGTCGTAGTCGCTTGCTCAAATGCTGTTGCGTGTCACCATGAACCACAATTGTTGGAGCATTGCCACCTGATTGATGTTGGAGATGATCTCGGCTTTATTTATCGTTCACTTTAATTCCTGTTTAACAACTAAAATTGAAGTAAGTAAGCAGAGGCATCGGTGGGTGATAGACAATATTTGGTTTCCGAACGCCCACTTGTGTCCCGTAGGACCCCGAGTACTTGATACCTGTTCCTTGATTTATCGCGCTATCCACATACGGGGAGTATGGGCCCCCCTTAGCCAGAGCTTGATTCCGTCTTATTTCTTGGGGCCACAAACTAGTTTGAGGTTTTATTTACTATCCTGTACTTATGCCATGCTACTGCTTTATTTACGATTGTGCGAGGAGCACACTGTACTGTTTAGGTAAGCGGAATGTTTTCGCGGTATCGACAAGCCCAGCCACACTTTCGGGTTCCCAGTCGTTTGCAGCCATTGTCGCAAACCTTGAGTCCGTCTCGGAGCTTGCTTACTTCGTTGCGGGTCTGCTCAATGGGGTGGCACCCTGAAATATTTCTGAATCTTGTGATTGCTCTGTCGTGAAGACCTCGTTGGGTTTTGATTTGGTTTTTCCGAGGTTGATCGTGTGTGTGTTGCTATTTGTGCACCCCGGCCGGGTTAAAACTTTCTGAAAGCCGTGTCCGCGGTTATGGACGACTTGGAGCACAGTATCTCGACCATAGACAAGCATAACTAAAGTTTATTGCTATAAATTTGACTTTATAATGACTAGTAATCAGCTTCACTATAATGGAATGGCTAACTAATACTGCCCACAATTGCTTGTTTGGAGTGTCGCTTGCGACCATTGTACCTGACTAGTAAGTAATGCAACTATAACGGAATGGCTTGATAAAAGTACCAACAACTGCTGGGTTTTGGGTTTATCTCATGCTATCTGTATCTGCTTAGTAATTGTTGCAACTATAACGGAATGTCTAACTAAAAGTGCCCACTGCTTATTTTATCAGGATGATTAACTACATCTGACTAGTAATAGCTACAACGAGCACTGAATAAATAAAACTGCCAACTGTGTGAGTTCCTCGGTTGACTTCCTCGTTTGGTCTCGAGGGGAAACGCCAGGATGGGTTTGTTTGGTGGTAGTATCAGGTTGGTTCCGCATAGGTCTTTCTCACCCCTCTCTCTGATTGCCGCCAGTTGTATCGAGTCTCTATAGGGTGTTCAGTGCTTGCTGCCGCTGTCGCTTCAGTCCACCATACCTATGTAGGCGAGGACCGCCGAATTCTAGCCTCGCCGTGTACTGGCCTCAGTACTGACGCTCCTCTTTTTCCTTTGCCCTTTGTCGGCACCCCTTTGTTTAAGCAGTTTTGAGATCGACGTCGTTAGCAGGGTTTACCCTTCCGGCTTGGCCTGGGCAGGGTTATGGACGCCATTGGTTATTCTTCAGGGCTCTTAGCCCCATTTGCATCTTGTCCGTAGTTGGACGCTCTGTCGTTTTCAAGGTGATTTGGATCTTTGTATATTATATCTTTATTCTTGACTCATGGAGTCGCTGTTATATATATATCTCTTCTGTGGGTCCCATCAAGGACTGTTGTGTAATGTTATTACTTCGTTTTCCACCCGCACGAAAGTGCCTGGTGGGCACCTTTGAATCGTTTCTATGCGGGTTTGGCGGGTTTCGCTAAAACTTGCATAGGTCCGATTCTGAGGGTGTTACACCAGGCGGCACGACACGCCGACGATGATCTGAGTTACACGGACGCCCTCTCAAGCGTGTCACCGTTGAATAGTGGGGCCAAGCCTGCCAAGAGCTTTGCGGCACCCCACTAGGAACGATGGGCAGGCACCACCGCGAGCGCTCCTCGGCAGCGGCGAGGAGGGAGACGAACCACCGCAACGTGCTATCACGCAAGGATAGAGAGCACATGGTCGCGGCGAGGCACCAACGGCGCCAGGCCAAGGCGGAGAGGAGGCGACGCGCCTACCATGACCATGGGAGGGACATGCGGGTGAGGGATCAAGCCGACTTCTACGCCGACATGTAGATTTCCCTAATGTATCTGGGCTAGGAACTATGTATGCTCAAAAAATATTTTAATATGAAAAATATTTTGGGGAATTGATCATTGAGGGTTTCTAGTGTGGGGCAGCTTCCACAAACTACCGGCGGTTTGGGCGGCGGCCCCCAAATTCACCGTCGGCAATCTTGTCGGCCTTCCTTTGGGGCGCCGGTGGAGATGTTTCTGTTGAAAATATGAGAAACAATTCATATGGTTTAATCCGAATTAATAAGCATAAAGCATAATTATAGTAACTAAACTGATAATGCATACTAACAGATTAGATGAACCAAAGGCACCTAAACATGATAACCTATCACATCTACTTCAAATGTTAGAACAATGAATTTGCGGGATCTGGAAAGAAAGATTAGAGACACGTACGGTAGAGGCGACATGTCCTTACCCGGCAACTCGTTAGGCTATGCGTGGTGGCTCTAGTGGTGGCGTGGTACGTGTCGATGGAGTTCATCCCGATGGCGGTGATGGAGGCCTCCAGCCTTGGCAACAGTGGAGGTGGTTGTTAGCGGCAGGCGACAACGCTTGGTGATGAGTTGGTGGCGGGAGGCAGGGGCACCGCACAACTGGGTTCCCTAGTAGTGGCGTGGATCGGCTGCCGCACTAGCACAACATGGACCTTCTTCGTGATCCCTGGTGGAGCAGTACATCAGAGTTGGGCCGGTCGGGGATGGTGTGGGTAGGGCGCGACTTGGTCTTGCAGGTGAACAATGGCGGTAGACATGACGTTGCAGTGTGATAGTATGGCTAGTCGGGCCTGATAGGCCTGGTAGGCTTTGCCGGCTACATCCGGTCTATGATCGCCTCTGGCGGTGGATGATGGTGATCTCCTCCAAGTGGTTACAGCATGGTCGGAGGCCGGATCCGGGCTTACAAGCCTAGATCTGGCTGTCAACTGCTGTGGAATGCGACCGGCGGGTGGTGACAGCTCAGCCTGCCTACTTCTCTTTTTCTGCTCATGCGGAGTTCTATGTTGCGGTTGTCACCTAACCCATCGGCCTCGTGTCGATCCGCCCTTTGCTCCATGGCCCCAAGCACGTGGCGTCCGGACCTGCGGCCCTAGAAAGTGTATCGCATCGGCGTCTCTACGACGAGCGACGTGGCGGTGGTGATAGTCTTGCTCCTTGGCTGTGTGGATGGCGAGGAGTGGACGATGGGGGATCCTTCTATTGGCGGCTCTTCAGTGATGACAGCTCCCATATCATGACAGCTTCGCGTTATGGTGGCCTGACTCGGCGACAACAGGGTGTACGAGATTTTGGGAGCGGTGCGAAGGTTTTTTCGGGCGAAAGCTCAAATCTTTGGCGCCAACGTCGGTGATGCATGCGGGTGTCATAACTCTCTTGGGGGCGTCATTGTGGGTACACTCTTTGCACTAGGGCTCCGGATGAAAACTCTTGACCGACATAGTCTCGACAACAGAAGCACGTGGTGTGTTGTTATCCTCTTGGGGGCATCACAATGGAGCCTCGATTCTCCTTGCTCTCGTTCCGCAAGTTTAGGTTTTTCTTGTAATTTTTTTTGTCTATCTTTGGTCTGCTGTATAAGATGGCATCCTCCTTATCTTATATTGGTTCGGTTGTTGTAGGTTTATTCCCGTCCAACCTCAAACTTTCTGCTTCCGGGAATGTTATACTGCAAAAGTATCGGTGGGCGTGACGGTGTGGATGATAAAAATATGTTCATAAATGGCAAAGTCTTTTTCCTACTTTCAAAAAAAAGAAGATAAAAATATGTTTAGAAATCAGACTAATTAAGAAGAACCGGAGGCTCCAGGCTTCAGAAGAGAAGAGAGCTTTTTTAGGTAAAGAAAAGAAGAGAGCTACCCACATGCTACACAAGACGATCTTGTTGGGTAGCACAGAACGGATTATCAGCGAAGTTTCTTCAGCCGATTAAAAGCAAAGCTCCAGGTGTGACTTCGGAGTGGAACTCTGTGTTCTCAATTTGTCATTAGAGAATGGAATAAGAAGCCTTTTCAGATTAGCATGATCACACGCAACTCTGTTATAATTCGAGATGCACAATAACGAAGAACGATAAGTAAACACGACAGAGGGACAGGAGATTTAACGTGCAAAACCTCTCCAACACGAAGGGAGAAAAACCACGGGCGCCAGCCAACAAACTCTTCACTATTTTTGGTGGGTGTTTACAAACGCCGTGGGTTATCAAAGAAGCGATAAACCCTAGCCGGCGGCTTACAGAATGTATATATAGACGGCAGCTTCGGCCCAAGCCTCCCAGCGACGGGCCTCGCTCCGCTTCGTCCGAAGTTAGCCTTTCTTCGGTGCACAAATACTTGAATTTGGATCACAATATAACAAACTCCACCTTGAGACAAAATCCTTGTAGCATGAACTTCAACAATCACCTGAATCAACAAAGAAACACTTGCTGACGCCAAATAGCCTCTTGGGCTAAACAGTTATACCAACTAAGCTTGAGCAAAGCTCAAACTTAGCAACAGGAATAGACTTTGTCATCATATCAGCAGGATTATCATGAGTACTAATCTTACATGTAGTTTACCTCGTGCAACCACATCGCGAATATAGTGGTACTTAATATCAATGTGCTTTGTCCTCTCATGGAACATCTGATCTTTAGTGAGATAAATTGCACTTTGACTGTCACAAAATAACTTAATGCAAGAATCATCTGCACAAAGCTCAGCAAACAGACCTTTCAGCCAAACAGCCTCTTTACATGCTTCATGGATAGCCATGTACTCAGCCTCAGTTGTAGATTGTGCTAGAACATCCTGCAAAGTAGCCTTCCAGCTAACAGCACATCCACCGACAGTAAACACATAACCTGTGAGGGACCTTCTCTTATCCAAATCGGCAGCATAATCTGAATCCACATAGCCTACGAGTCCCCCACCAGTCCTGCAAAACTTCAAGCAAGCTTTAGATGTGCCACGAAGGTATCTGAAAATCCACTGAACAACATTCCAATGTTCTTTACCAGGATTAGCCATGTATCGACTGACCAAACTCATAGCATGTGACAGATCAGGCCGGGAACAAACTATGGCATACATCAAGGAACCAACATCACTAGAATAAGGAACTCGTGACATGTACTCAATATCATCATCAGAAGTAGGACATTGCAAAGCTAACAACTTAAAGTGAGAAGCAATAGGTGTACTAACAGAATTTGCATCATGCATATTAAAACGATGAAGAACTTTCTCAATGTATTTTTCTTGACTAAGAAAAAGCAAACTAGACTTTCTGTCTCTCTTAATATCCATGCCTAGTGTTTTCTTAGCAGGACCAAGATCCTTCATCTCAAACTCACTACTTAATTGAGCCTTTAAAGTAGTGATCTCTTTCATGCTCTTGGCAGCAATTAACATATCATTAACATATAGCAGCAAATAAATAGGTGATCCATTAACAAACTTCATGTACATACAGCTATCATACTGAGACCTCTTAAAACTATGTGCTAGCATAAATTAATCAAACCTTTTATACCATTGCCATGGCGATTGTTTCAGTTCATAAAGGGATCTCTTCAACTTGCAAACAAGATCCTCCTGTGGCGCCCCGCAAAATCCACTACTAGAAAATCGTCTGTTGTTTATATTTTGTGCATCATCCCGACATCATGCATATATTTTGCATAAAAACTATTTTCATAAAAGCCTAAGTTGTTTTCTAATTAGCCCTCTCCTTTAATCTCAAACAAAACATCGGTCTGTTCAGATCTTTTATTTGTCTAAAAAGTATTTACAAAAAAATGTTTTACAAATAAAATAAATAATAAAATGTTTTGTCCGGGGAGGCAGTCCGATCGGTCAGGCCAGAAGCCCAACCGGTCAGACCCCCTACTACCCGGCCCAAAAGAAAACCCTAGTCTAAAATATCTAATCCGTTTCCTACCCAGTCCTATTCTACCCAGCCCCCCTCCACCTCACCTCGACCATTCACCTCGCGCCACCTCACCACTCCCTTCCCCTCCAGCCAACCATCATCTTCCACCTCATCCACCCTGGGCCCCACCCCGCCACCGCACACACGCAACACCACGCACGCACGCCCTCCCCACACGGTATCCTCCCGACCCCGTACTCCCTTCGTTCCCCACCCCGCCTCCTTCCTCTCGCCATCAACCGCTCCCTCCTCCCGTGGCGCCCTCTGGCCGGCAGCAGCTCGGTGAGCCAGCGCCGTCGCTGCTCCCTGCCGTCCTCCGGCCGCAGCCGCCCTGCTCCGCCACGCTGTGCCGCCCCGCGGCCGCAGGGCTCCTCTCGCATGACCTGCCCCCCCCCCGAGCCGCGCGGGTCACCCGCCCCTCTCGCCTCTGCTCCGGCCTGCCCGCACCGACGCCTCTCCGGCGAGCCGCCTACCGACCCCCCCGAGCTCCGCGTGTGCCTCCCCGCGAACCTCTCCCTCGCCGGCGCCATGCCTCCCCGAGTCTGCCGCCGGAGCCCTCCCTCACCGCGCCGGCCACGGTCTGCCCCGCCGCCTCGCGGGACCGCGCTAGCGCGTGCCGCCTCGACCCCTCGCTCGCCCGTGTCCTCCCCGTCGCCTTGGCCGCCCCGCCTCTCTCCGGCAGTCGCTGCGTCTCCGTCCGCACCCCGTCTTCCCCGTGAGCGCGTACTGCCACCGTGCTTCTTTCCTTGTCGATGTCACCTGGTGGTTGTGGTGTGGTGGATGCACCGATGTAGTGTCACCCGAAGGCCGATCAGGAACATCAAGTTCTTCATGAAACCTGAAGCCTAAATCCGGAGTTTGAAGGCCGACCCGAACTTTTCGGAATGACAAGATCTCCTTCCGGGTACCATGACCCCGAACCGTCGACGAGGAACTGCGAACCGAACCCGGAGGCCCCCATCACGGAACCACAAGACCTTTGGGGGTGGAACCGACAAGATCTACCTCTCGGAGCACCAAGAACTCCTTTCGGGCACCGAAGGCCCACCCCACCGAGACCCTCGGCACACCAAGATCTCCACCGGGAAACGACAAGACCGTCGACACGACCCGACTGTAGGGGTTCGTAGCATGGAAAACAAAAATTTTCTATCGCATACAAACAAACAAGCCAAGATCTATCTACTAGATTGTAGCAACGAGTCGATGGAATAACTTACCCTCGAAGATTCCAAAGCGTTTAACAAGAGCGGATTCTCGTGGGTGATGTAGTCGTACTCTTTCCGATCTCAAGATCGTGTAGACGATCCTTCCGGCGCCACGTTCCGGCAGCGCTCCCGCAGTTGGTCACACGTTCGGTACTCGACGAAGACCTTCCTCTCCCTTGTTCCAGCAGGCAGCGGAGGTTGTAGCACTCTCCTCGCGATTCCGGCAGCACAACGGCGTGGTACCGGAAGTAGAGGGGAAATCCCGCAGGGCTTCGCCTTAAGCCGGTGCGAGTATGGTGGAGTATGAGAGAGGCTATTAGTGGTCTAGTAATTAGACACACCAATTAGAAGGCTCTAAACCAATTAGAAGGCTCTAAACCGAAGGCTAAAGCAATTAGAAGCTCTAAACCCAAACGGCTCTAAACCGGAGGTAGAAGATAGGAACTTGTGTGTTCTAGGAGGGTAGCCCTGCCCCTCCTTATATAGATGGGAGGGGGCTGGCGCGCCAGGGGAGGGAGGGAGTCCCTCCCCAACTCGGCCTAGGGCTGGCCGCCGGCTTGGAGGAGAGAAACTCCTCCTCCAAGTCGGTTCCAACTCCTCTTGCTTGTTTCCCACAGTTTCTTGTTTTAGCCGTTTGACTTTCAAACTGGACATTTGACTTCTCTGTTTTAGGATTCAATTTAATCCTTTATTTGGGACAGCAAGAACACTTAGTACATGATGCAATCATTCCAATATGTAATGACACATTCATGTACCCCTCCCCCCCCCCCGGAGTGCCGGACAATCCAGAACCTTCTAGAACATTCCCGATGAAAACACCGGAATCATTCCGTAACTCCGAAACGGGACTTTCCTTATATGAATCTTATTCTCCGGACCATTCCGGATCACCTCGTGATATCCCGGATCCCATCCGAGACTCCGAACAACATTCGGTCTCTTTCTCATAATACCATAACTACTCAAACAACGTCGAATCCTTAAGTGTGTCTCCCTACGGTTCGTGAATTATGCGGACATGATCGAGACACTTCTCCGAACAATAACCAATAGAGGAATCTGGAAATTCATATGGCTCCCACATATTTCTACGATTACTTTGCGATCGAATGAACCACTTACATACGATACCAATTTCCCTTTGTCTCACGATATGTTACTTATCCGAGGTTATGATCGTCGGTATCTCTGCATACCTAGTTCAACCTCGTTACTGATAAGTACTCTTTTCTCGTTCCCGTGATATGTGATCCCTTGTGACCAAGTCACATGCTTGCAAGCTAATTGGATGACATTCCACCGAGAGGGCCCAGAGTATATCTATCCGTCATGTGGATGGACAAATCCCACTCTTGATCCATGCGTCTCAACCAATACTTTCCGAACACTCAATGCCACCTTTATAACCACCCAGTTACGGTGTGGTGTTTGATGTCATCAAAGCATCCATCCGGTAAAGGTGATATGCATGATCTCATGGTCGAAGGAATTAGGTTACTATGTATCAGAAAGCATATAGCAATTGAACTATTGAAATGACTTGATCTTTATGCTACGCTTATCTATAGGAGTATGTCCACCATATCATTCTCCTAACGATATGATCTTGTTGTTGATAACATCTCAATGTTCATGATAGGGAAACCACAATCATTAATCAACCAACAAGCTAGTGAAGTATAGAGGCTATACTAGGGACTTCAAATTAAGTTTACAAATCACACAAGTATCAATGTTTCCTTGTTAATACTATTATAGCATGAATGTAAACATTTATCATAAACACAAAGATATAATAATAACTACATTTATTATTGCCTCTAGGGCATATCTCCAACAGTCTCCCACTTGCACTAGAGTCATCTAATCTAGATTACATGGTAATATACCGAACACCCATGGCAGTTTGGTGTTGGTCATGTTTTGCCCTCGGGAGAGGTTTAGTCAACGGATCCGCCACATTCAGATCTGTGTGTACTTTGCAAATCTTTATATCCCCATCCTGGATATGTTCTCGAATAGCGTGAAAACGTAGCTTGATATGCTTCAGCTTCTTGTGTGACCTTGGTTCTTGCGCATTGGCTATGGCGCCCATGTTATCACAGTAGATAGACATTGGGTCCAGCGCACTAGGAACCACACCCAGCTCTGTAATGAACTCTTTCATCCATATCGCTTCTTGTGAAGCCTCCGAAGCAGCCATGTATTCCGATTCAGTTGAAGATCTCGCCACAACGCTTTGCTTTGCACTCCTCCAGCTAACTGCTGCACCATTCAAAATAAATACGTATCCGGACTGTGATTTAGAATCATCCGGATCTGTGTTCCAACTAGCATCGGTGTAACCATTAACAACGAGCTGTTCATCACCTCCATAAGAAAGAACCATATCCTTAGTTCTTCTCAAGTACTTAAGGATGTTTTTGACCGCTGTCCAATGATCCACTCCTGGATCACTTTGATATCTGCTAGTTAAACTAACAGCATATGCAATGTCGGGTCTAGTACATAGCATGGCATACATTAGAGATCCTATGGCTGAGGCATAGGGAGTCTTACTCATCCTTTATCTATCTTCTGCCGATGTCGGACTTTGAGTTTTACTCAAGGTCGTATTGGGCAACATGGGAAAGAACCCTTTCTTGCTTTCTTCCATTCCAAATCTCTTTAGAACTTTGTCCAAATATGTACTCTGTGACAATGATATTTGGCGTTTCGATCTATCTCTATAAATCTTTATGCCTAATATGTAAGCTGCTTCGCCAAGATCCTTCATTGAAAAACTATTATTCAAATATTCCTTGACACTATTAAGAAGGTCCACATCATTCCCAATCAACAATATGTCATCCACATATAGTATTAAGAATGCTACAGAGCTCCCACTCACTTTCTTGTAAATACAAGCTTCTCCATAAGTTTGTATAAAACCAAAACTTTTGATTACCTTATCAAAACGTTGATTCCAACTTCGGGATGCTTGCTTCAATCCATAGATGGACCGTTGAAGTTTGCATACCTTGTTAGCATCTTTAGGATCGACAAAACCTTTGGGTTGCATCATATACAACTCTTCATCAATGTCTCCATTGAGGAATGCTGTTTTGACATCCATCTGCCATATCTCATAATCATAATATGCAGCGATTGCTAACATAATCCTCACAGACTTTAGCTTCGCTACCGGTGAGAAAGTCTCATCGTAGTCAACTCCTTGAATTTGTCGAAACCCTTTTGCGACAAGTCGAGCTTTATAGACATTAACATTACCATCAGCATCTGTTTTCTTCTTGAAAATCCATTTGTTCTCGACAGCCTTCCGGCCATCCGGTAAGTCCACCAAAGTCCATACTTGGTTTTTGTACATGGATCCAATCTCGGATTTCATGGCTTCTTGCCATTTATTGGAATCTGGGCTCATCATCGCTTCCTCATATGTCTCGGGGTCATCAGTGTTGTCCACCAACATGACATTCATAACGGAATCATACCAATCTGGAGTGGTACGAGTTCTCGTTGACCTCCGAGGCTCTGTAGTAACTTCAACCGAAGTTTCATGATCACCATCATTAGCTTCCTCTCTTATTGATGCAGGAACCACAGGAACTTCTTCCGGTGCTGCGCTACTCGCAATTTCGAGAGAAGGTTCGACAACCTCGTCGAGTTCTACTTTCCTTCCAGTCACTTCTTTCGAGAGAAATTCCTTCTCTAGAAAGGATCCATTCTTGGCAACAAAGATTTTGCCTTCGGATCTATGATAGAAGGTATACCCAATAGTTTCCTTCGGGTATCCTATGAAGACGCATTTTTCCGCTTTGGGTTCAAGCTTGTCCGGCTGTAACTTCTTTACATAGGCTTCGCATCCCCAAACTTTAAGGAACGACAACTTAGGTTTCTGCCCAAACCATAATTCATACGGTGTCGTTTCAACGGATTTAGATGGTGCCCTATTTAAAGTGAATGCGGCTGTTTCTAATGCATAACCCCAAAATGATAGCGGTAAATCTGTAAGTGACATCATAGAGCGAACCATATCTAAGAGAGTTCGATTACGACGTTCGGACACACCATTACGCTGTGGTGTTCCCGGCGGTGTCAATTGTGAAAGTATTCCGCATTTCTTCAAATGCTCGCCAAACTCGTAACTTAGATATTCACCTCCACGATCAGAACGTAGAAATTTAATCTTCTTGTTACGTTGATTCTCTACCTCACTTTGAAACTCCTTAAACTTCTCGAAAGTTTCGGACTTATGTTTCATGAAATAGATATACCCATATCTACTCAAGTCATCCGTGAAGGTAAGAACATAACGATAACCACCGCGCGATGCTACACTCATTGGACCACAGACATCGGTATGTATGATTTCCAATAAGTCCGTAGCTCGCTCCATCATACCAGAAAATGGAGTCTTAGTCATTTTTCCCATCAGACATGCTTCGCATCTTTCAAGTGATTCAAAATCAAGTGATTCAAGAAGTCCATCGGAATGGAGTTTCTTCATACGTTTCACTCCAATGTGACCAAGACGACAGTGCCACATATAGGTCGAATTATCGCTTGATTTCAAACGTTTAGCCTCAATGTTGTTGATATGTGTATTTCCACTATCGAGATTCAATAAGAATAGACCATCTATCAAAGGTGCATGTGCATAAAACATATTACTCATATAAATAGAACAACCATTATTCTCGGATTTAAACAAGTAACCGTCTCGCAATAAACAAGATCCCGATATAATGTTCATGCTCAACGCAGGCACCAAATAACAATTATTTAAGTATAAAACTAATCCCGATGGTAGATGAAGGGGTAGCGTGCCGACCGCGATCACATCAACCTTTGATCCGTTTCCCACGCGCATCGTCACCTCGTTCTTCGCTAGCTTCCGTTTATTCTGCAGCACCTGTTTCGAGTTACAAATATGAGCAACCGAACCAGTATCAAATACCCAGGCACTACTACGAGTACTAGTGAGATACACATCAATAACATGTATATCAGATATACCTTTCTTCTTGATGTTGCCGTTCTTCAAATCCGCCAAGTACTTTGGGCAATTCCGCTTCCAGTGACCTTCTCCCTTGCAGTAAAAGCACTCAGTATCAGGCTTGGGTCCAGCCTTGGTCTTCTTCGCCGGCGTAGTAACTTTCTTACCACCCTTCTTGAAGTGTCCCTTTGGCTTAGACTTGCCTTTCTTGAATTTGGTGGTCTTATTGACCAACAACACTTGGTGCTCTTTCTTGATCTCCACTTCTGCAGATTTCAACATGGCAAAGAGTTCTGGCAACGTCTTGTTCATGTTCTGCATGTTGTAGTTCATCACAAAGTTCTTGTAACTTGGTGGTAGTGATTGGAGGACACGGTAAATCCCCAAAGCATTAGGAATCACTATACCCAAGCTTTGAAGTTTGTTTGCGTGCCCAGACATCTTAAGCACATGCTCACTGACGGAGCTGCCCTCTTCCATCTTGCAGTTAAAGAACTTTTTAGAAGCCTCATAGCTTTCAATTGCCGCATGAGTCTCAAAAATCAATTTGAGATCCTCGACAATATCATATGGGTCTGAATCCTCAAACCTTTTCTGAAGCTCCGATTCCAAACCATACAAGATAGCACACGGAACTATGGAGTACTGATTCTTCCGAGCGAGGTAAACATTCTTTACTTCATCGGGAGCATCAGCTGCAGGTGGGTCACCCAGCGGTGCATCCAACACATAGGTCAAATTACCAGCTGTGAGGACAATCCTCAAATTGCGGAACCAATCCGCGAAGTTGCTTCCATTGTTTTTCAACTTTTCTTTCTCTAGGAACGCATTAAAATTGATGGTAGGGGCTGCCATTGATCTACAACATATTTGCAATAGTTTAGACTAAGTTTATGACAAATTGAGTTCAAATTAATTAATGTAATTAAACTAGGTGAACTCCCACTCAAAACAATATCCCTCACATTGTTTTAGTGATCACATGAACCAAATCCACTACATCAACACCGATCATCACGAGAGTTGATATAATTTCAATGGCGAACAATCGTCATGTTCATCATATCTACTATATGATTCATGCTTTACCTTTCGGTGATCCGTGTTCCGAGACCATGTCTGTACATGCTAGGCTCGTCAAGATCAAACCTTAGTTTCCGCATGAGCAAATCTGGCTTGCTCACGTTGTATACACTTGCGGAATCTAACACACCCGATCATCACGTGGTGCTTCGAAACAACAAGCTTTAGCAACGGTGCTAACTAAGGGTGAACACTTTATGACTTGAAATTCATGTGCATGAGGGATCATCTTATAATGCTACCGTCGTCTACTAAGCAATACAAGATGCATAAAGGATTAACATCACATGCAATTCAATATATATGTGATATGATATGGCCTTTCTTCTTTGTGCTTCCGATATCCATCTTCAAGCACGAACATGATCTCCATCATCACCGGCATTGCATCAAGGTCAATGACGCTACTCCATGGTTGTCGTCCACCGGCTTCAACTATTACAAATACTTTGAATAGACACGCGGGTCTTAACATAAATTAAAGACAACCATATGGCTCCTGCCGGTTGCCGACTTACAATAAGGAACATTGCATACATCAAATATAATCACAATCATGGCCATATCATATCACTGCACACCCCTGCAAAACAAAGTTAGACGCCTCTACTTTCTTTGCATATTTTATGTGGTTTGGGTCTTTCAATAAGTGTCGTTCTAACTTACGAACAAGAACCACAACATTGATACTAGTATTGTTAATCACCCGTTGTAAATTGGATCTTAACTATGCTAGGAGAAACAGGCACCCGCAAAGCCACTTATGCAATACAAGTTGCATGTCAAGCGTGGAGCAAGTCTCATGAACGATGTCATGTAAGGTTAGCCTGGGCCGCTTCATCCCAACATACCGCAAGATGCAAAGTACACAAGAAGCAATCGACAATAAAAGCATCAACGCCCACAATGACCATTGTGTTCTACTCGTGCAACAGATCTACATATAGACACGGCTCTGATACCACTGTAGGGGTTCGTAGCATGGAAAACAAAAAATTTCTATCGCATACAAACAAACAAGCCAAGATCTATCTACTAGATTGTAGCAACGAGTCGATGGAATAACTTACCCTCAAAGATTCCAAAGCGTTTAACGAGAGCGGATTCTCGTGGGTGATGTAGTCGTACTCTTTCCGATCTCAAGATCGTGTAGACGATCCTTCCGGCGCCACGTTCCGGCAGCGCTCCCGCAGTCGGTCACACGTTCGGTACTCGACGAAGACCTTCCTCTCCCTTGTTCCAGCAGGCAGCGGAGGTTGTAGCACTCTCCTCGCGATTCCGGCAGCACAACGGCGTGGTACCGGAAGTAGAGGGGAAATCCCGCAGGGCTTCGCCTTAAGCCGGTGCGAGTATGGTGGAGTATGAGAGAGGCTATTAGTGGTCTAGTAATTAGACACACCAATTAGAAGGCTCTAAACCAATTAGAAGGCTCTAAACCGAAGGCTAAAGCAATTAGAAGCTCTAAACCCAAACGGCTCTAAACCGGAGGTAGAAGATAGGAACTTGTGTGTTCTAGGAGGGGAGCCCTGCCCCTCCTTATATAGATGGGAGGGGGCTGGCGCGCCAGGGGAGGGAGGGAGTCCCTCCCCAACTCGGCCTAGGGCTGGCCGCCGGCTTGGAGGAGAGAAACTCCTCCTCCAAGTCGGTTCCAACTCCTCTTGCTTGTTTCCCACAGTTTCTTGTTTTAGCCGTTTGACTTTCAAACTGGACATTTGACTTTTCTGTTTTAGGATTCAATTTAATCCTTTATTTGGGACAGCAAGAACACTTAGTACATGATGCAATCATTCCAATATGTAATGACACATTCATGTACCCCTCCCCCCCCCCCCGGAGTGCCGGACAATCCAGAACCTTCTAGAACATTCCCGATGAAAACACCGGAATCATTCCGTAACTCCGAAACGGGACTTTCCTTATATGAATCTTATTCTCCGGACCATTCCGGATCACCTCGTGATATCCCGGATCCCATCCGAGACTCCGAACAACATTCGGTCTCTTTCTCATAATACCATAACTACTCAAACAACGTCGAATCCTTAAGTGTGTCTCCCTACGGTTCGTGAATTATGCGGACATGATCGAGACACTTCTCCGAACAATAACCAATAGAGGAATCTGGAAATTCATATGGCTCCCACATATTTCTACGATTACTTTGCGATCGAATGAACCACTTACATACGATACCAATTTCCCTTTGTCTCACGATATGTTACTTATCCGAGGTTATGATCGTCGGTATCTCTGCATACCTAGTTCAACCTCGTTACTGATAAGTACTCTTTTCTCGTTCCCGTGATATGTGATCCCTTGTGACCAAGTCACATGCTTGCAAGCTAATTGGATGACATTCCACCAAGAGGGCCCAGAGTATATCTATCCGTCATGTGGATGGACAAATCCCACTCTTGATCCATGTGTCTCAACCAATACTTTCCGAACACTCAATGCCACCTTTATAACCACCCAGTTACGGTGTGGTGTTTGATGTCATCAAAGCATCCATCCGGTAAAGGTGATATGCATGATCTCATGGTCGAAGGAATTAGGTTACTATGTATCAGAAAGCATATAGCAATTGAACTATTGAAATGACTTGATCTTTATGCTACGCTTATCTATAGGAGTATGTCCACCATATCATTCTCCTAACGATATGATCTTGTTGTTGATAACATCTCAATGTTCATGATAGGAAAACCACAATCATTAATCAACCAACAAGCTAGTGAAGTATAGAGGCTATACTAGGGACTTCAAATTAAGTTTACAAATCACACAAGTATCAATGTTTTCTTGTTAATACTATTATAGCATGAATGTAAAAATTTATCATAAACACAAAGATATAATAATAACTACATTAATTATTGCCTCTAGGGCATATCTCCAACACCGACGACCGCGGACGCGACAGGATCGTCTCTCGGACGCCAAGTTCTTCTTCCCGAACGCCAAGACCGACCCGATACGAGGACCCGACAAGATCTTCGTGACGACAAGATCGACACCGACCAGGACGAATCCGATGCGCCCTGACACCGAACCAAGTCCTTCTTCGCGGAACGCCAAGATCGACTCTGTTATCCGAGAACGATCCCGCCGAGACCGAACCCCAGATCCGGACCCGAACCCCCGGAGTCCAAGATCGTCGACCCCTATGTGTGACCCCTCCGAGCCCCAAGTTCGCCGAACCCCAAAGTGTGACCCTCTTTTCCGTGACCTATATTTTATAAATAATATTACTTGTTGCATATAAAATTTCCATGCTTGCATACATATTGTCATGTGGTTTGGGGGCCTTACGCCGATTCACCATATAATTAAATTTGGAGTCCATCTGCGGGATATCGTTGTCTAACTCCGGACTCCATTTAAATTGGTGTAGCGAACCGATGCCATGTTCCGCCCTGTTAACCCAACACTTAATTTGCGGGGTAGATAAATAACTTGAACCGTTTAATTAAATGTCGGGACCCCGGTTCCGCTTAATATGATTTAATTGCATTGCACCTTTGCCATGTCATACATCATACATGCATCATGTCGATCTTCTGTCGTAGTATTAAATAGTGCATCAGGTGTTTATTCTAGTGTTTTGGTTCTTCGCGGATTAGGCCGATGAGTTGATGCGAGTGCCGACCCGATCTTCGGATGAACCTTCGGCAATGTTTTCAGGCGAGCATCTCCTCCTTTCTACCTATCTTATTTTTATAGTATTTATTCCCCCTGTTGATCTATTGCTATCTGTGTTGCGATGCTCTAGTTTTCGTACCCGTGATATCCCTTGCAGCCTTATATTGCCTTGGACACATCCTATTACCTGTTGTTTGGTAGATAGTGGGACTTGCGCGTCATAGTCGCTTGCTCAAGTGCTGTTGCGTGACGTCCAGTACCACAGTTGTTGGAGTATTGCCGCATGTTTAATGTTAGAGATGATCAAGGCTTTAATTCTTGTTTAATAACTAAAATTAAAGTAGGTAAATGCAGAGGCACAGGTGGGCAATAGATGTTATTTGGTTGTTAACCGTCCACTTGTGTCCCGTAGGACCCCGAGTTCTTGACACATGTTCCGAGATCGAGCGTGCTAACCACAGGTGGGATGTATGGGCACCCCCATCGATTAGTACCTGATTTCAAAGTATTGTACCGGGGCCACAAGTAGTTTGGGGCTTTATTACTATTCTGTACTTATGCCATGCTTTACTGCTTAATTTAAATTGTGCGATGTACTGCACCTGTACTGTTTAGGTAAGCGGAGTGTTTTCGCTGTATCGACAAGTCCAGTCTCATTTTCGGGTTCCCAGTCGTTTACAGCCATTGGCGCAAACCCTGAATCCGTCTCGGAGACCAGCCGACTTCGTTGCGGGTAGCTTAGTGGGGTGGCCCCCATGTACTTGCTTTGGGTCTGGGAAACGTCATGACTTAGACCCCGCCGACATACCGATGGGTGTATGTTAACTGATCTGGCAAAAAGGGTCGAAGTGCGTGTGGATACTTTGGTGCACCCCTGCAGGGTTAAATCTTTTCGAAAAGCCGTGTCCGCGGTTATGGACGACTTGGAGCATAGTTCTCGATCATAGACAACTATAACTAAAGTTTACTGTTATAATTTGACTTGTAACCGATATGACTAGTAATCAGCTTCACTACAACGGAATGGCTAAATAAAAGTACCAACAACTGTTGGGTTTTGGGATATCTCATGCTAATCGTATATTTGACTAGTAAGTGTTGCAACTACAACGGAATGGTTAACTAAAACTGCCCACTTCTTATTATATCAGGATAACTCATGCTATTTATATTTGACTAGTAATTGCCGCAACTATAACGGAATGAGTAAAACTGCCAACGGTGTGAGTTCCTCGGTTGACTTCCTCGTTTGGTCTCGAGGGGGAAACACCAGTATGGGTATGTTTGTGGTAGTATCAGGTTGGTTCCGGATAGGTCTTTCTTACCCCTCTCTAATAGCCGTCAGTTGTATCGAGTCTCTATAGGGTGTTTAGTGCATGCTGCGCTGCCGCTCAGTCCACCATACCTATGTAGGCGAGGACCGCCGAATTCTAGCCTCGCCGTGTACTGGCCTCAGTACTGACCGCTCTCTTTTTTTTTCTTTGCCCTTTGTCGGCACCCCTTTTGTTTAAGCAGGTTTTGAGATCAACGTCGTTAGCAGGGTTACCCTTCCGGCTTGGCCTGGGCAGGGTTATGGACGTCATTGGTTATTCTTCAGGGCCCTTAGCCCCATTTGCATCTTGTCCGTAGTCGGACGCTCTATCGTTTTCAAGGTGATTTGGATCTTTGTACCGTATATCTGTATTCTTGACTCATTGAGTCGCTGTTGTATATATATATGTTTTGTGGGTTTCATCGAGGACTATTGTGTAATGATATTACTTCGTTTTCCACCCGCACGCAAGTGCCTGGTGGGCACCTTCGAATCGTTTCTATGCGAGTTTGGCGGGAAGCGCTGAAACTTGCATAGGGCCGATTCTGAGGGTGTTACACCTCCTTACCAGGCACAATGAAGCCTTCAGGCTGGTCCATGTATATCTCCTCCTCCAACTCGTCATGTAGAAAAGCAGTCTTAACATCTAGCTGTTCAAGATCAAGATCATGCATAGCAACAATACCAAATAAAGCACGAATAGAAGTATGCTTAACTACTGGGAAGAATACATCAGTATAATCAACACCTAGAATCTGACCGAAACCTTTTGCTACCAACCTTGCCTTAAATCTTGGAGGCTCATTAGGAAACAAACCTTCCTTTCTTTTAAATATGCACTTGCAGCGGATAGCCTTTTTTTGTTTAGGCAAACGCACAACATCCCATGTGCCATTTTTCTCAAGCGATTGTATCTCTTCTTGCATCACACCTAGCCACTTTTCCTTGTCAACCGAAGCAGTGGCTTCAGTGTACGTAGGTGGTTCAACATCATGCTCCACCTGTTCAGCGCAACTCAAAGCATAATGAACAATATCACACTCTTCAATTAAACGATTAGGAGGTGGAATATTTCTCCTAGTACGGCCAGCTGCAATAGACTCAAGCCTCCCGGCGACGGGCCTCGCTCCGCTCCGTCCGAAGTTAGCCTTTCTTCAGTGTACCAATACTTAAATTTGGATCACAATATAACAAACTCTGACATGTCTAGGGATATTGGCAAAATGCCACACAACGAGAGTCTTATCGAACTTTCTTTAGTTCCGCGGGTTACCGCTTGGGCGAAGAGATCAGTGCAAACTTGCTCGTAGCAAAGTTCCTGCCAATTTTCAAATAATACTGTAGTACTACACTGTACCTTTCAAAAAGGATGTCGTAGTTTTGTCTAGACAGAAATAATGGAGTAATATATTTTGGTAGACTAAACTAATCTATCAAAACATCTTATATTTTGAAATATAGGTAGTACTTAGGTGGACATTTCAGTAAAGATTGTGCCATATCCAAATTAAATGAGATTGAGGTTCTCATGTTTGGTTCACTAACCACTGGACTTTCTATTAATGACTACGGGGGAACAAAAGCTTTGCCTGTTCCATCAAGAAGAAGAGGGTTTGCCCCCAAAAGGATACAACACAATACACACATCCGTCCTGAGATCGAGCCCTGACCAAGCCACCGGCATAGCTGCCCAAGTGACCCGAGACGACACCCTATCACACCGAAGTCGCCACTTCGACACCCACGACTCTATCGCCCAAACGACCAAAGAAAACACCCCCAAAGCGCACAATCTTTGGAGCTGCTACTCCTGCTACAACCTCAACAACACACACGGCGAACATGAGGCCGCACACCGAACTAGTTGACGACTCCAGCAGCACTGGACTTTTTTTTGACACAAAACCCCCTACTATGTCATTTTACATTTACAAAAAAGGGGGTGGATGATACCAATGAAGGTGAAGTGAATGAGGACATAGAGGTTCATAAAGTATCAATCCACTAAGACATGGCTTCCTCCAGCGCTGGTTTAGCTCTATGCCTTACTAACTCAATTTTTTCCATAAAAAAACGAAAGCAAATCTGTTGACTGAACTGAGTAGCCTCAAATATAAAGTTATTTTTCTGATTCCAGATAGACCAGCACGAGCTTTCCTTAAAACAGGGTATCTTCATACGTTACCTTCCAGGAGCATATCATACGGGGGAACATCAGCATTCCACTCAAAACCGAAAGCAAATCTGTTGACTGAACTTAGTACCATCAACGAGGTAACTAAAGATCAGTTTTTTTTACTCCAACGGTAAATCTTTCCAGGAACCTGGTGTACTTTTCTGAGAGGAACTCGTACTAGCAAGTACAGAACGGCCTCCTCCGATGCCATGTTCAGTCTTCACACATCAGAGCTGTAACAACACAGTGCAATGATGGCTCTCCTCCGTCCAATGTTTGTTCGAACTAATGACATGGTTCTCCCTCTTTTATCCGTCCAACAAAAGAAAACAGAAAAGAACGTCGCAGAAGCTATTTGGAGGAAGCTTGACAATATAAAAAGAAGTGTCCCTTGGCCCTTGCCAGCATCTTCATGTGATCATCTAGCTTTTCAGGTACTCCATAAACAGGGTGGCACTAAATGATACTACTCCCTCCGATCCATATTACTTGTCACAAAAATGAATGTATCTAGACATGTTTTAGTGCTAGGTACATCCAATCTAATGACAAGTAATATGGATCGGAGGGATTAGTAATTTTTTGGCACAAAGTTCCCTGATGATCTGATCACGACCCCAAAAAATCCTACAACAGTTGCTGTCTTACAGATGTCTCATACTATGGCAGGGCTGAAAGTGAAAGTTTCTACTATATGCCCACGGAATTTCTTCCTTTCTCTGAACAGTCTCTCCGCCATCTCTTGAGAATATTCGGGTTCACCGGTCATGTAGATCGCCTGGTGCCGAAGGCGCTATGGGAGGGGGGTGACGAGGACTTCGACGGGCTGCTGGGGCGGCTCCAGCGGATGTGCTCGGGCGTGGTGGTCGGACGGCGATCTGGACCAGGCGGCGGCCATTGCCGTCCTTGGCTCGTCCTCTCGGGCGGAGGAGGCTGGTCATGGATCTCGATTCCCATCTAGATCCGGTGCTTCAGGCCTCGGCCAGTTGCGACGCGGTTGGGAGGCTAGTGCGGAGCCGATCTGCACGAATCGGCGGAGATCCAGCCGGCTGTGGGTGTTGAGAGGCGGGGGATCCGGTGAAAACCGGGCTCTCACTCGATGACGGCGGGCGATGGCGGCGCAACAGCGCAATTACCTTGTTGGAGGCATCGACCTTGCAACCTTCGTCTCTTCATCGCTCGAGCTGCTCCGGGGGAAAACCCAGATCTGGGCCTTCCCGGATCAGTCGATGGCGGCGCGTTCAGCGTCGTCTCCCTCCTGAGGGCATCGTTCTTGGAGCAAGTGCTGGATGCGGAAGGAATAAGATGGAGCGGTATTTCATCTGTGGCGTTGAAGACGGCGAGTCTCGGCGGCAAGGTGTCGCAGAGTCTCGGTGATGGATGTGGCCTGATGGATTCGCGCAGGTTGGTGGAGCTGTCTGACGTCGAGGTGGCGTCGATGGTTGGCCTGGCTTGGCCCTTTGGTTTCTTTCGCACGAAGACGAAGATCTGCTTGATGCCTGCCCTCGTGGATCTGGTCTGGGAGACGGGTTTCGGAAGGCTCCGTCGGCGAACTCCCATGGATGTATCATGCCTGGAGTTTGCTGGATCGGAAGGTATTCGGTCGTGCGCACCTTGTTTTTCTGGTCGTTTGATTTCAGCGGGAGCATTGCGAAGCTCTGTTGTTTGTTCCCACCAAGTGCCATCTTAGAGCCATGGTGAAGTCAGATACGGAGAATGTCAGGAAAGCGGAAATATGAGGGTAGCGATGGTGATTTTTGCTCTTGTGGCGACGAAGATCTGGTTGCGTGATCTAGGACTCGTTGCAGTGACTGTTGGTGCGGGAAAACAACACAGGGGAGTTCCCAGTCTTATCTTGCAGGGTAAAAATCCAAGGTTTGGTCTTAACTGGTTGTGTCTGGCAATGACCTTGTTGAAGACATTGTTTTGTGAGCGAGGACTTAGGACTACTTGTGTGATGGTGCCGGTGTTGTTGCTTTGAGGATTAGTTCTCTGTAGCTAGACTTATCTTTTTTGTAATTCTTTTTTCTTTTTTCTAGGCTGTGTGTATCCATAGAGCCGATAGAGTATGCGTTGTTGCATAGGCCGGGTGTGATTGGTATCCCTGTGATATTAATATATACTCTTTTCCAAAAAAAAATGTAGATTAACAGTCAAAGAGACATTTAACTGTTATAATTGCATCTCACTGTGGAATGTAAGCGGTACAAATGGATCCGTCCCAATGCGGATTATTGGGCACCACAGGTGTAAACCAACAACCTTTTCTGATCGCTTTGCAACACAAAGTCCAAGGCATTGACACAAATCATTGGCTCGTTCTTACTGGTGTAAACCAACAACCTTTTCTGATCGCTTTTTGAGTATCTAGTACAAAAAGGTATATCTTTCAAGGGAGGATTTCATAGCCCTCAAGTTGATGATGGCTAGAGGCAGAATTTTGGCATCGGAAAGAAAGGATGGTAGCTCAGGGACAGTTTAATGCATCCCTCTAAGTAGGACCGAACATTTCGCCATGAAAGTTTGCACCCCAGGTTCTTGGGAGCCTAGATTGAAGATGACCTCTGTTTAATGTGTTTCTTAGTGCTGAGAAGAACATACACACACAAAATAAGGCAGGCCAATTAAAGTAGACTTTTCTGCAATTTCAATTCAAACGATGCCAAACAATACGAAAGTAGAGGGCAACACATCACACCGCATGTGGTCAGAACTTATAACCAATGTTCCAATTTGCGATGGCATGGAGGAAATGTCATGACTCATGAGAGAAAACATCAAAGTGACTATTGGCAACTTGGTCAATGATGTAATGTGGCACATTGGTAGGCAGAACATGATCACATTGATAGGGTGGAACATGGTTCTGCCCTATGAGATAGAACTTTTCTCGGAAAAAATCAGCATACCTCTCATATTGATTTTTTAATATACTCCCTCTGTTTTAAAATATAAGATGTTTTAGCTTTGTGAAGCAAATGTATCTAGACTATTTTTAGCACGTAGGTTCACTCGTATTTGGAGTGAATCTATACACTAAAAGAAGTCTAAATACACTTTCTTTACAAACCTAAAACATCTTATATTTTGAAACAGAGGGAGTATTTTATTGTAAGGTTAGGACCTTAAATTGTGAGTGGTATGCATCTATAGAATATGTTCATTGCCCAAGGGATCATACTGCAAAAACAAATGATACTCCATTTACGTTGGGTACAATCTCCTTGTATTAATAAAAATAAAATAGTGTGATGTATCTAATAAATGATATTGGACATATGTAAGGTTTTGCACTGCACTTGTATCTCCTTCCCTGTTAATAACATGCAATAAATGTTTTTTTTGACAAAAAAGAATTTCTGTATGTACTTTGGTTAAAGCGAACACTACAGAATCCTCTAGGATAGGTACCACATTTAAAATACATTTTTAGGCCCACATAGTTAGGCCCGTGCACTTAATTTTTGACTCCAATTTATTGTGGTCTATCACTTCTTTGGATAAAAATCTTTTCTCAAAACAAACTGTTTCATATCATTTTCTGCTAGATTCTTGAGAAACTCATGTGAAGAAGAGAGACATTTCTTTACTTGTGCAAATATTATTTTTTATTAAGGAGATGTCTTCCCTTATTTGTTTGTCTTGTTTACTGTCTATGATCTTCTGTATGGGAGTATACATGGTAATATTAAATCTATGTCTATGTGGAAAAGGAAAAAATGAGGCAAAGGTAAAAATAGAAGGGTAATAAGAGGGAGTGGCCTGGTTTCAGCTTGTGCATAAGCTAGCTGTCCAGGTAAGCTCAATTTTTTATATAAAGTGGGGTTTAATTGACTCACAACATTGTCACATCAAGTCCTGCAAAAAGGATGATCATGTGCATAAATGCACATTTATCCAGTACAATACTAGTATATGATTGGCATGGACTGTAAGAAAGTTTGTATTTACAAAGACTTCTAAATACAGGTCATTTGAATTCTACTAACCTCGTTCCAACATAACTGAAGTTCTAGTTTTGTTTTAAGTCTAACTTTTCTAAGTTTGACCAGTATCAAAGAAAATTTTGTCAATATTACAACGTCCAATCTATATAATATGATAATATATTGTATGATTAAACTAGTAAAACTATATTGTATATGATTAAATTAGTTTGACTTAGCACAAAACTAGGAATTCAATTATTTTGGAACAGAGGGAGCAAGTTCCACGTTCTAAAGATCTAGTCGCCTGAATAAACTAGTTATTATCATATCATTAGATACCACCTTGTATTGCCTCACCCACCATTGCTTGAAGAAATACAGCCTGTGGGATAGCTTAACGTCACCCACCATTGGTTGATGAAATACGGCCAGTGGGATAGCTTAACGGAAAAAGAGACCAGCCAATGGTGACTTCCATTTCACAGGAGCCAACTTTCAAAAGAAGAGAGCTTCTACCAGATTTTAAAGGTTGAAAGGACACCTCACGCTCAACCTTGTTTCTGCCTTGACATGCTGTTGCACAAATTTGTAGCTCCCCAGAGCTTTCAACAGAAAGCACACGTCGTGAGAGCTCAATGGTGCCGTCAGCGGTAGAAACAGGCACATTCCCATCTCTAAATTTTAGTAAGGACACCTTCGTGTGACTGACACTAGCAGTAAAGGCAGTAAATTGCCCGCTGAATCCATCAGGCCATAACCCTTCAACAATACGCACACTGATTGTGGCCTCAATGGATGAAAGCACGATGCCACATGTCAGCTCCAGTGTGCTGAGCTTGCTTTTATATTTCTTACTGCTCACACACGATCGGGCGTGATAACCGATTAATTCACAGCATCTGTAGCGTGAGGCTATCAGGCTTAGATCTTTGTCCTCAGATTCGTTAGTGCGCTTCACCTTCAGGATGACTTCAAAATATATAGGCCCAAACATCATCACGGGAGCACGGGCAGGACCTGTTAGTACTAAATATGGATCCTGCATGCAACACACCAACACAACTGGTTGAGTAAATAATTAATTTTAAGTTCATAGCATAAGGGATGTGATGTGCATACCAGAATAAGTGAAAACAAACTATACCAGAAAATAATAGAATAAATGCAACATTAACATAAATAAATGAAAAAACAGTTGTGGTTGAGGTGTGCAGATGAAGCTGAAAGCACATTAACGCATGACATGTCTAAAAGCTACTGCCCCTGTTCCAACATTGAAGAAGATTGAGCATCTTACATTCTGAATCTGCAGGAGTAAGTGCATGATAATAGAGTAATGTGTGGGTATCAAAATGATAGCAGAAAGTATTAGCCTAAATGCATTAGTAACAAGAAAAGGGGCAAATGTTGTTGTTGTTGTCCCTCTTTAACGCAAACCATGTCTAACACACAAGAAACAGCAGAACCTATCAAGATTCCTAATACAAGATTCCAATAACTTGCAAGCTTCCTAACAAGAAAAGGG